>NC_061161.1:7178436-7524703 GCF_022113875.1 Hydra vulgaris | reverse complement strand
CTTCAAGCCTTCTCAGGAAAAGCGTGCGATTTTTCGTCTCATATGACCACACGCGATTATAATATTTTAGAAAACGTGAACAAGGTTGTTTGCAAAACAATAATGCTGAAAAAGTTTCAAAAACAAAAAAAACATAACTAACAAAATAAAAAATGATTGAAATAGAAAAAAATAAAAACAAATTAATAAATTGTATACTGTTTTTATTTTTGTTTCTTTAGAGTTACATTCAGCAACAAAAATTAGATAAGACGAAGCAAAAAAAAAAAAAACAGTTTGAAGTCTACAATAAAAAAAATGATTTTTCTTTTCTTAATTTTTTTTAAGAGGATAGCAAAAATACAAATTGCAATGTGTTTGTAAAATTTATTTGTATAATTTTAATGTAACAACAAGGGTTGTATTAAGCGAATGCAAAACGCAAAATCTGGAAAAATATCTAGTATTCAAAATTTTAGTTTATACAAAACTGTGTTCCTTGTTTTAAACGGGAGAATCAAATTAAATTTGTTAGCGAAAAAAATAAAACAATATACTTACGATTACAAAAGTAATAACACTCTGGTCACTAACTGCATTACAAAAGTAATAACACTATAATAGTGTCATTACTTTTATAATGCACTTATAACTTTTAAAATTCACTCTTTGTTCAAGCAACATTAGTATTCCCAAATTTTAATTGAAGTAGAAAAATATCTAGAAGAATAAAGTGGATGTTTAAATAATATTAAAACTAAAGTAACTTATAAAATCGTGACAGACAACTTTATGAAAATGTATCGTATTAAAAGTTTAACATTATGAAAAACGTTACTAATGGACCGTAAAAATGCGCGTTAATTTTAAAATTAACCAATAACAAATTTTTATTGGCTGATTTCTAAAATTAACGCGTGTTTTTACGGTAGACGTTTTTCATAATGCTATACTTTTTATAAAGTACTTTTTAATAACGTTGTTGTAAGTGATTTGTGATAAGTTCCTGTAAGTTTTAATATTATTTGAACATCCGCTTTATTTATTCTAGATGCTTTTTCTACTTTAATAAATGTTGGGAATTAATAATGTTGTTTGAACAAAGAAATGAACTTTAAAAGCTAATAAGTGCTTTATAAATGTAATAACACTATTATAGTTTTATTACTTTTATAATGCAGTTAGTGACTAGAGTGTTATTACTTTTGTAGTCGTAAGTTTATTGTTTTTGTTTTATTTTTTGAACTTTCTCGCTAGCAAATTTTTAATAATTTGCTCCTTATAAACAAAGTACTCAGCTTTGCATGAACTAAAATTATAAAGACCATATAATTTACCAGAGTTTGCAAACCACAATCGTATAATTTAACTCTTGATATAAACTTGTTACAATATAATTATACAAATATTTATATATTTATTTATTTTTTACTATCTTAGCTTCCAACAAGGCTGCAAGCAACCACTAATTAGTGTTGTAAGTTACTGGAAGAGAAAAGATAAAGATTGTAGAGCAAGATAATGATTGACAGACAACTTAAAAGATTGTAAATTATAAGAATCAGGAAACCAAGATGAAGAAAGCGAATTCCAAAGAACTGATGTTCGAGGGAAAAAAATAGATGAATATAAGTTTTTGGAGCACTTAGGAACAGTAACAGAAAAAGGATGAGACTTAATTGAATGATGAGTAACGCGAAAATGAATTTTAGTAGATGGCACAAGAGACGCTAGCTCTTTAGAGCAGTGCCCATTATAGTATTTGTAGAAAAGAGAAAGAGAAGCAACATTGTGACGATGTGACAGAGGTTGAAGGTTGGCTGCAAGAGCAGGTCCAACTATGTCTACAATGCATTTTTGCACCTTGTCTAAAAAAGAAAGGGCATTATTAGAAGATCCGCCCCAGATATGGCAACAGTATTCCATACAAGGCCGGATTTGAAATTTATAGAGATAGAGAATAGAATCCAGAGTAACAAAGTGACAAGCTCGATAAAGAGAAGCAATTTTAGCAGTTGCTAATTTTGCAACGGATTTGATAAAAGGTTTCCAAGAAAGATCAGAAGTAAGAGTTAATCCTAGAAGATGAAGGGTAGGAGACTCATTGAGTACATTACCGTTCATAAATATAGGAAGGTCTAAACTATTGCGATAACAATTGGCCGAAAAAATATATTTTACAAACAGATGACGATACATATTTTCTCTTTCCTTTTTAAAAGAAAAAACACATAAAATATGGGAAAGTCATCCTTTTTAACGCCTAAAACCATTTTTTTTTTAATTATTATTTTTGCTTTGACTTAATCAATTTTGTTACAGATAATAATAACCACTAAGAAAAAAAAAAAATAAAAACAACACACAAATTATTTAAATTATTATTATTGTTTTCTATTTAAGTTTACTTTAATTTGTTATGCAGTTATTAAATTTAAAACAATTTTTTAGTAACGCATATAATATAACTAGCGCAAACAGCCGTGATCACGTTCTCTAACCTGAAAAACATTTTCGTGGTCATACGAGAAAAAAAACGCACGCCGTTCCTGGGAAGGCTTGATATATATATATATATATATATATATATATATATATATAAATATATTTATATATATATTTATATATATATATATATATATATATATATATATATATATATATATATATATATATATCAGGCCTTGTTTTAAATAAAAAAGTGCTTAATGCATTAGCTTAACGCGATTTTGACGTCATAAAATTATCTTTATTTTTTTTTATAGACGTTAAGTGTTTTAACTACCGCAATAAATAAATAACCGCAAACTAGTTCAATTTAACAATTAACTCAAATATAAACTATAAACGTTTTAAATATAAATTTATTATGAAAATTTTGTAATGTTTTCAATTGTTATTTTATTATTAATTTTAGTTCAATATTATTTAGTAAAATATATATATATATATATATATATATATATATATATATATATATATATATATATATATATATATATATTAATTATTTCTGAAATTTGTTTTTGAATAATTGTTTTTAATCGTTATTGAATAAAAAATAATAATGATTTTTTTTCATTTTTAAAAATTTCTAGAGTAAACAAAAAATATTAACATTAATAAACACAAACCCATGTTAATTATTTAAACAACGATTTTGTTTTGACTAGCAAAGAAAAATTTAAGTTTTTAAATATTTTTTAAATTTTTAAAAGCGTTTCAACTTGCGTTTTATAAAAATATAAAAAAGTTTTGTCTGCTTTGAGCATATTTTTGATACGTAGTTTAGAACGCGTTCGCTAGGAATTTAATTCATAAATTTTTTATGTTATTGTAAAAATATTTAACTTTTTAAACAAATCACAAAGAAACAGAGCTAAAGAGAAAAATCGTTTTTAACAATTAAATCTTTTTTTTTTTTAATTTTAGGAAATTAAAAAAAAAAATTAAATTAAATATAAAAGTCTTAATTATACAAACTCTTTTGTTAATTATTCTTAAAACAAAAAAACAAATACTTCTACGCCAAACTTTAATCATGCAAACTTAAAAAAATACTCAACTGAAATAATTTAAGTATATTTAATAATTTGAATCGTATCTGTTTATAATAAACTTTCGTAAAAAATTTTGTTTATTAAAAATTAAGTTCCTTAACTTATAAACAAACTCAAAAGTATTTTCATTCTATGTATAATTACAAAACTCTTTTTTTTTTTCGTTTGTAAGCAATTTAACTTAATAAAATAAAAAAAAGAATAAATATGAGGTAATCTTTGTTAAGAATAAATTTAATTTATTTATTGAACTATATTTTTATTTTTGATTATATTTCAACTTAATTAAAATATAGTAACATGTTAAAATATTTTAACATGACTTGTATTATTTATAAACCGTTGGGCAGTTGCCCTTACGGCACTATTGTTTTTGGATATTATTTTATTTTGATGAAGATCACATAATTTACATTTGATTTTAATAACGTAAGTCTTCTCTTTTTCTGTGATCATCGCATCGGCTTAGTCCCAAGATTTAAAAGTTTTTAAATCTTTTGTCCTCCAAAATACAATCCATATTCGAACTTTAAACAATTTAGAGATAATAGAAATATACAAGGTTTTTATATACTAGTTTGTTTTGTTTTATAAAGAAAAATACATATTCATTAGTAAAAAATGGAGACTGTCATTAAACTAAAACGTGCCTTAGTATTTATTTAACAGAACCTGTAATGTGCGCGCGCATAATAAAACCTCCGTTATAAAAATATATTCAACGTAATATTAGTGTCATCAGCGGATGTTGTAGTCTACTCATGATTTCTTTACCTTATAATATAACTTGATTTATGAAAAAAAAAATTATTGAATCGCACGCAGAAGAATTTTAACAAATTGTCTTCATTCAAATATTGCGAGTAACAGGTAATTTTTTTTTCTGTGCCGACCCCCTCCCCCCGCATAACTTAAACTATATATTTTTTTTTTTTTTATTTTGATTCACCTCCTCAAGGCCGAGAAGGCCACTACAAACGAGGAGGCTACTTATTTGTGGCTATAACCCTCTCTCAACTCTATAACTCCGAAACACGAACCTAGACGAACAAGGCCGCTGCGCGGAGAAACGAGTTGAGCGCGGTACTACCAGGGACGTGGTGGGGATCGAACTCGGAACCACTCGTTTATGAAGCGAGCGCTCTACCACTACACCACTACCGCATTTACATATACCTTTAACTAATAAGAAAAGCAAAGACATTTTTTTTTAACATCTCGAAAAAATGTCTTGATATTTTTGTTATCATGATAATAAAAATATGAAGACATTTTTTGAGATTTTATTTTAAAAAATGTCAATTCTTAATTACAAATTTTTTTGCAAATATTTTTTATTATAAATTCAGTAAAAAATTCATAAAAAATCTATATTACAAAAAACTTTTATATTCTGTATTAATAAATATGGAATATAGATTTTTTAAAAGTTTTTTACTAAAAACTTTAAAAAATTACTACTTTTTATTAAAAACATTGCAAAAAATTTGTAGTTAAGGATTGACAAACAATTTTTCATGTTGCTAAATATTTGGATAAAAAGTTTAGCGTCAAATTAATTGCTATAAAAAGGAAAGATATATCGCGATGAAAAGTTACAACAATTATTTTTAAAGTAAATTCTTTTTTTTAATAAATATCTTTACATATCGTTATTTAAAAGTTATGTGGTTTTTTTGAAAATTAATTACTTCTTTTATGTTACCGCTAATTTAAAAGTTAAAAAATGATAAAAAGTAGCTTAACCAAAACAGCTCTACGCGTACGTAAAAAGCGCTTAAGGCGTACGTAAATCGCTCTAGGCGTAACACTTTAAAACAAGGCCAGTATATATATATATAATTTAGTAGAAAATCAGTTAGCAAAATTTTTTCAAATTTAACACTGTGTTTCATCAATAAAGACTCATCAGAAAACAGATTTCTGATGAGTCTTTGTTGATGAAACACAGTGTTAAATGAGAAAAAATTTTGCTAAGTGATTTTCTACTAATTTGTAATTGGTCTGTTCTTTTAAGAACATTGAGCACTCTTTTTGTAGAATACATTTTAAATTGTTTATATATATATATATATATATATATATATATATATATATATATATATATATATATATATATATATATATATATATATATATATATATATATATATATATATATATATATATATATATATATATATATATATATATATATATATATATATTAAACATCTTTGCTTCCAACAAAGCTGCAAGTAACCACTAAATAATGGTGGAAATTACTGGAAGAGAAAAGATAAAGATTGTAGAGCAAGATAACGATTGACTGACGACTTAAAAGATTGCAAATTGTATGAATCAGGAAAGCAAGATGAAGAAAGCAAATTCCAAAGAACTGATGTTTGAGGAAAAAAACTAGACGAATAAGAGTTTTTGGAGCACTTAGGAACAGTCACAGAAAAAGGATGAGATTTAATTGAATGAAGAGTAACATGTGAATTTTAGTAAATGGCACAAGAGACGCTAGCTCTTTAGAGCAGTGCCCATTATAGTATTTGTAGAAAAGAGAAAGATAAGCAACATTACGACGATGTAATAATGGTTGAAGGTTGGCTGCAAGAGCAGGTCCAACTATGTTTACAATGCGTTTTTGCACCTTAGAGATAGAGAATAGAATCCAGAAAAAGAAAGTGTTGAGCTCGATAAAGAGATGCAACATTAGCAGATGCTAATTTTGCAATGGAATTGATATATGGTTTCTAGATCAGGAGTAAGAGTTAATCCTAGAAGATAAAGGGTAGATGACTCATCAAGTATATTACTGTTCATAAATATAGGAAGGTCTAAATTATTGCGATAACGTTTGGCTGAAAAAAAAAAAAGTTTCATCTGAATTAAAGTTCACCAGCCACCATGAGCCCTGTGCTGTAGCAGAAGTGAGATCCTTTTCAAGCTCAAATACCTCCTCTAAGCAATCAGAGAGAGTTGGCTTCTTATCATGACAAGAATGAATATTAGTATCCTCAGCGAACAATGCCACATTAGATGAGAGAATATCTGGAAGATCGTTAATGTAAATTAAAAAGAATTTTTAAAAATAGCGATAACAGATACTGCTTTCCAGCAGACTGTATAAGAGTCGACGCAGGAAATCACTTTAAATACAGAGCTGCTAGGAACCTTTTTTACAATGGTTCCTAGCAGTAATAAACAGACGTCTGTTCTCTGGAGAAATATTTTGTTGATAGATAAGGAAGTATTTTCGTATCTTTCATTTTCATTTCGATTGGTAATTGTAGCAGCACAATGTGAGGAAAACCATGGAGAAGAGTGAGGCTTGACCTGGAATTGTCAAGAGATAATAAAGTATTCCATGCCAGCCTGAATCCATGAAGTTATGTAAGAAGCACATTGTCAACAGGAAGACGAAAGATTGGTGCTTTAGTATTCTCTCTTGTTTTTATTTTTTTGACACATACAATTCACACATATGACACATACAATTCACACATATGACACATACAACTCACAGTTTTTTCTTCTGTCTTGTTAAATAGTTTTCATTATTTTCTGACTTAATTCTGTTATTAATAATGCTTAATACTCCTATCTTGATTAATGGTTATGTTTAGCCTTGTTGGAAGTTTGAAAAAAAAACTTTGATTTAAAATACTTAATTTGACTAAATTTTTAAAAATCTTTAATAAATTTTCTCTAAAGTAAATATTGATCTGTGTTGTCTTACCCTTTTGCAAAATTTATCAGATCTACTTTGTGAGATTAATTTAAATTTAGCTGTTTTATCTTTAGATATCATTATTGATGAACATTATTCTTCAATTCGCAGACTTCAATAGTCTTTGTTGCTTGATTCCAAGATAACCCAAGTTACTTACCTTGGCTTCTTGACTTCATTCATGTGTGGCTTTAATAATTGTGTCTTGATTATGCTCAGATTCTCATTCTCCTTGTTTTAGATAATGATTTAGATCTTGCTTTCTTGATCTCACATAAATGTATTTCTAATGCATTTAACTTTTTTTTTTAAATTCTTTCTACCAACATAAATTGAACAGGTTTTTTTGGTCTTAAGGCTGTTGTCTTCTGATTTTCAACTTAAAATTATTCTTCTTATGAAATCTACTGCAGGATTCAGACAGACATAAAAGTTTTTATTCCTTCCATTAGTTTAAAGCCAAATTTCACTATATCCCATGGCCAAGTTCAAACTGTACTATACATTATTTTTCATTAAATTAAAAATTTTTAAAATATTATATCGCAATGGCATAACCATTATTTTGTTTACAATTTTTTTTTATATAATGGCTTATTAATTCCAAGGGGAAAAAACCTCATATATATATATATATATATATATATATATATATATATATATATATATATATATATATATATATATATATATATATATATATATATATATGTATATATATATATATATATATATATATATATTTATATACATATATATATATATATATGTATATATATATATATGTATATATATATATATAATATATATATATATATATATATATATATATATATATATATATATATATATATATATATATATATATATATATATATATATATATAAATGTATATATTTATATATATATATATATATATATATATATATATATATATATATATATATATATATATATATATATATGTATATATATATATATATATATATATATATATATATATATATATATATATATATATATATATATATATATAATGGCTAATATATAATATAAAATTTTCCACTTTTCTCTTTCTCTAGAATTTCTTAAAGAACTTGGAAAACAGTAAAGATTAAAAAGAGGATTACAACCACATTGTTCTTTTTTTAAACCTTCATGAACATTGCATTCTTGTTTTTTCCACTTCAAAAGTTTATAATGGCTATTCGAACACCCTATTACTACACAGTTACCTTTTGCCATAAATTTTGTTAAATAATATGAACTGTTAAATCCCTAGGATTTCATATTAAACAACACTTGAGCTTAGATGAACTAAAACTAAGGAAGATTCAATCTCTTAACTCTAATCCATAATCAAGAAATTAGAACAGATTTAGAAAACCATCTATAATATATAGTTCATAATACAGAAAAAGCTACAGACAGAAGGTAATGCTTCCTAAAAGAAACACATTGATACCACACAATATATTATTATTTAAGTTAATTTTTTTGGCTACTTTTTATACCTTTTCTATTTTTCATTAAAAAAATAGCATTATTTATTTACTTCATGAAAATCTTTATATAACTAACAATACTTACAGCATGCATTTGAATATTACTAACAGTGGATACATCTCTAACACTTCCTGGCTTCAGTTGATTAGCAACTTGACAAAGAATAACACCATCCCTTAATGAATGAGCAAAGTCAAACAAATCAATGCTCTGTTCAAATGCTTTTCCGTTCATAGGGACAATGTTGGTGGAACGAATCCACTCCTTTGCCATTTCCCATTCTAAAACAGCCATACTTAGGTTTTGGACAGGTTATCACTTAAGTAAAAAATTTATTCATCTAAATGAAAGCAATTAACTGTTTTAAAAGTGACCACTTTTCTGAGCAGTTTTTTTTATTCTAATAGCTTAAATACCTCTCAGTAAATGTTGTCAGAAGAGAATGACGTTATTCTGTTTACCGGATTCCCATTCGGCGTCCAAATCGATATTATAACTTTTTTTTAAATGATAATAACAAATAAAAAGATATATCCGTAAATCTCCCGTAAAAAAAATGTGCCGAATTTTTTTAAAGGTTGTTGGTACCAAGATAAAGATGGCGCTAGTATTTTGTGAAGACAAATATCAACGTTTGACCGAAAAACTTTTAAAAGATTAAATATTAATTGATGTGTCTCATTAATAATTTTATCACTTTAATGTAAGATTTATAACTTAAAAAACAACTTTCTAATAAATTTTCAAAATCCACAAATAAGTTTTTCTTTCCAATTTAGTATATCAAAATCTTATTTTTCTCTTTTTATCTAAAAAAACACTTTAATTTCTATTCTATATTAACTGGTAGAATTAATTAAAACCAATTTAAAAAATATTTTAAAAGTTTTCTAATAAGTTTCCTGATACAATGTTTTCTAAATTAAATGTTTCAATTCAAAGGAATATTTTTTAGTTATGGAATAAAGTTTAACAAAGTATTAAAGCCCGTCAGATGCCACATTATATTTGATTTTATTGATAAAACATAATTGAAGAAGTAATTTTGCTTTCGTTCTAATTACAAAAATTATATGACCACTCCTTTTTTAAATTAACAAATCAAATAGTCACTCCTTTTTTGTGTTAACAAAACCAACTGACTACGCACTGGTGCGCAGGCATTCTCGCACACAATTTTAAACGTTTTCCTATTTTGATAATAAAATTCAATAAAGATCCAATTATAAAAATAAAAAGTTATTATTAAAATTCGATTGTTTTGAATAAACGTTGGAGAAAAAATTTTTATATATTGATAATGAAAACAACGGTCAACAAAAACCAGATGTTTTTTTATCATTTTTAATGAATAAACAATATTAATGAGGATAAAAAAATGCTATAGAAATTTTAAGTGTATTAATAATGAATAAATATAATAATTATGAAGTAAAGATGTATAGGAGAAAATTTGGCTTTGAGGAGTAATCTCATATTAAAAAATGCTTCATATTGTAAATTTATTTTAGCTGTTTGTTTAGCCAATTTAATTGGTTATAATAAAAAAAGAGTTTGCCACGGCAATAAAAATTGAGTTGAGAAGCCTAGCGGTATATTTGGTTACAATGTTCCAAAGTTAAAATTTTAGTCTGATCTCTTTAGTTAATCATTTGTTTTATGTTAAAAATCAGGGTTTTTATAAGTTTTTTTTCTTAGATTGCCTCAATACTGAATTTGTTCATGTTATTCATTTTATCAATCTAACTCACGCGTACTCGATAAACAAAGAACACGTGATCATCTGAGAATTGTATAAAGAGAACTTGTTTGAACGAGTCTATTGTGGAAATTTTGTAACAAGCGCAAAATATTTGACAGAACTTGGAATGAGCGATGATAATGTGCACTAACAGACTCATGTTGTCTTATTATTTATATTGCCACTTGCTAAATAAATAAAAGGTAATAAACTAATTACCAACCCTCCAGTACCGTCTTTAGTCGTCTTGCCAATCTTGTGTCAAATTTTTTTGGTTGCCTCTCACAAATTTTAAAATTTGCTGATAAATTACATAGAAAATAATAATAAATTGAATAGAAAAATAATATTTTGTTTAACTTACATACAACATAAAAAGAAAAGTTGTATTTACTAAAACTTTATCTTTTCAATTTACAATTACAAAACTACATCACGTTAAATAAAAAAATTTCCGCCCAAATTAAATTGCCGCCCTCGTGCGGTACACAACCCTTCCCCTTCCTCTCTTAAGTCGGTGCTGCGAACATCACATAGATCTTGTTCTCCACCGTTTAATCTTGTTATCCACCGTTTACAAAATAGTGCGATCATTACAAAAAAGCAACAAAATGTTCAGATTCATGTTCAACAAGCTTATCAATAAATTTCTCAATTAATAACTAAGAATAAAAAGTGATTTTAAAAAGTAAAAAACCAGCTACAATATAATATACAACATACAATATACAACATTGTATGCTAACTAATTTAAATAATGAAATGTTATAATATATTAGTATTTTTATAAATATTTAAAAACTGCTGAAAAGTTAACAATAATTATTTAGATTAATTAATTAAAAGTAAGGAATTATATTAAGTATAGTTTAAAAAAAAAGTTTAGAAAAAAATTTACTCTATTTTAATAGTTTTTATTTAAGTAAAAATGATTTTAAAGTTTTATTTGTTTTACTCTTTTAAGTTATGTAAACAAAAATATTATGAAGGAAATTATATTACATCAAATGGAAGTGTTTTATTTTTAAGTTGTAATGGTCAACTTCTCTGCTTTTTATACAATTTCACTAATTATCATTAATAACCTTAGAATGGTCACAATCGCCATGGTCACAGTAGTTTATTTGCAATGTGCTGTGTTCTACTGTAGGTAGTTCAGAATAGTTTTCGTAACATTCTGGTTTTTCAAAAGTTGTAGGCTTTTCATTATGAAGCTTTTTATGTTTGGCTCTTGCATTTTGAAACCACACTTGTAAAACTCTTTTGGATAAGTTTATTTCTTTAGATAATTGTTGCAATGATGCGGAGTCTGGATTTCTTTCAATTTCAAAAGCTTTTTGCATCAACTCTACTTGTTCTTGAGTGAATGTTGTTCTGTATCTTTTTTCTTTCATGAGTCGGTTTTGAAATTTTTTTTTGCGCATTTCGAGTTCACTTGGTGAAGCTAATTGTTGAAAGGAAGTTTTGGAATAGACATCTGCCAAAATTACTGAACTTTCTTCGAAGCTTCTTCCAATAAAGTAATCTAAAAAAAATCAATTATTTACTTTAATTATAATCATAAATATGTCAGACCGGTTTTATTTTTTAAAATTTATTAATTGATTTGCTTTCAAAATATAACAAAATTTATGTCGACGATTAAAAGAACTCATTAACAGTCAAAAATAAGAAAAAAATAGAAAAAGTAAAAAAACAGACTTCAATACAGCTGTCGTTTTGTCAAAACAAACGATTACTTTAATGCTGACAAATGCCTCGTGATGCATTATGGAAACAAATTTTTTTTCAAATTATCATAAGTGGAAACAACAAATTATAACATTTGCATTAATAGCTACTTTAATCAAAATTAAAACTTTTGATCAAATTTAAAAAAATAGTAAAAGCAACGACTTATTGAATTTTCTGCTACAGTTGGGTCTTCAAATTTATAAGGAGAACTTCATAATTCGGAAAAAGTGCAAAAACAAGCAACTAAAGTTGTTCTTAAATCTTTCTAAAAACCTATCTAAAAACCTTTGCACATGAAGGCAGTCTTGCCAAACCTAATTTAAACAAATATTAAGAAGAGAAAACTAAAAAAGGATCAGTTTATGAAAGTTTATGAAAACTCTAATGTTCTATATGAAGAATACCATCCATATGGCGTAAAAGAACTAAACCATCAGAGATACACCCTGCATAAGTTCTTGTTTGTGTATAAAGGCCCTGTATTTTTAGTTAGTATTTCAATAAATAATACATTTTAAAAATGCTGTAATATTAAACCGCAAATAGAATTTTTGTGTAAGATAAAGTAAGCAAAGAGAAGAAGAAGCACTGTCTTATCGTATTTTTTATATATACAAAACTATTTTTAAACATACACAACTATAAATAGATTGTAACTATATAAAAAAAGAGGAATTAAAAAAGCAAAATTTTTGTGCAAAAGTTTGTATAAACTGCAAAATAGTTTAAGAATATAGACCATTTTAAATTTATTTTTCAAAATATAAAAGCTAAAAATTATTTCATAGCATGTGAAAGTTATAATATAATATACAAATAGTATTATATATAATATAATATATATAAACTTTTGATTTATTTTACATATTGTATATGTTTTTATAAAAAAAAAAAAAACATTTTTACAAATTTTGAAATGTGGATATTTTCAGCGCTTGGCAAATCTTTTTTCAAAGCCTCTACTTTTCAGATTTTTCAATTTAAATTTGTTGTTTGTTATTTTAAAAATGTTTTTTAACGATTTTTAAAATGTTTGTTAGCCGTTTTTAAAATGACAGTTTTTAAATGATGACGGAGAAATTAAACATTTCAAAGAGTTGTAACTAGATTAGCCTCGATGTCCCATCAAATGTCTACGCTATATTTCATCGTGTTTCATAATTCAAGCAAGCTACTTTGATTCATATCACCACACATTATCTTTCATTACTAATGATTCAAAAGAGAAGCAACTCATCGAAAATAAAAAAAAACAACACATTTTTAAGCTTAATTACTAAAAAAACTTCTGTTGTTAATTTGGAGAGTCTTGTTTTTAGAAAAATATTTTGTTTTTTGATTTTTTATCAGAACTATAAACATGTAGAAGTTCAGTTTTTTATATATATATATTTAAAAAAGAATAATTACGTTAACCTTATAAACAGATTTTTCTTTACTTTGATAAAAGCATAAACACGTTGATAAAAGCATATACCAAACAGAAAGATTTTTTTTTGTTAATTTTATTTTTAGTTAGAGGTTTTTAGAACTATTTTACTAATAATACCATATAGTGGCAAACATTCGTTAGTGTTTTTATAGCTTGAAGTAAATTTATATTTAGGTCTAGACAAAATAAATAGGAGTTCATTTGTAAAAAAATTATAACATAGCTACATAACTTTAACATAGCTACATAACTTTAAAAAATTAAAAACCAAAATCACTCTGTTCTCCCTTAAATGAAGTCTTGTTTTGCCTTGTCAAGTATTTCAAGTATTTGTTTTACAGATAATGTGTGGGAAAAAAAAAAGTATTTGCTGTAATTGCGTTTATCAGCAAAAGTGTTAAAATTTAAGTTACACAAAGTTACACAAGTTGAGGAAAACATCTTTTAAAACTTGAATAAGACTCTTATATATATACATATATATATATAAGAGTCTTATTCAAGACTCTTATATATATATATATATATATATATATATATATATGTATATATATATATATATTATATATATATATATATATATATATACATATATATATATATATATATATATATATATATATATATATATATATATATATATATATATATATATATTATATATATATATATATATATATATATATATATATATATATATATATATATATATATATATATATATATATATATAATATATAATATATATATACATATATTTAGAGGGGTGTCGTACAAAAATTTTTTTTTTACGAATTTTTTTTTTGTTTAAAAGCAGCTGATACTTTTTTAGGATTTTCTATAGAATATCTATTAATTTTTATAGAAATTGCTATAAAACTTCTTTTTTTTTGTAAAAAAAAAAAGTAGAAAAAAATTTCAATAAGAATTTTTATAGACGTTAACAGAAATTCTATAGAAATTCTATAGAATTTCTAAAGGCCATATGTTTTAAAAGTTTATACAAAATTCTATAGAATTTTTTTCCCTGGGTACCTTAAAAAATGATATTTACCCTGCAAAAATTAGTTCAACTTTATGACCTTATGAATCTTACTTTATTGAATGTTATGGCCGACCATTATTCTTGTTAATCTCCTGCCATCATGTCATAGAGATTTACTTTAAAATATTTTTTTGGAAAAACGAAATGTATAAGATTCTAACTTTAAAGATATTTACATTTAAGCTGAGAACTGTGGAAATTATTATGAACTTGCGAAAAAAAACAGACCATTAGGTGAAAATTAACAATTATGGAGCTGTTTGACACGCCTTGAATTTCATGAAATTCAAGTTGCATTTCTTTGAAATAAAATTTTTATTCTGAGTAATAAAATACTCAAAAAAATGGCTGACTACATTTCTCTTTCCATCGTTTTTGTTAATAAAGACCAGCCACTAGGTCTTGAGTTGTTCACCAGACTACTGATTAGTTTTTGATATTCTAGATCATTGTTTGAAAAAATGGATAAGACTCTTTCAGACTTTTTGGGTACAATGAATTCCAAATCTTTAAAATTTTTCAAAGTTTCTAACAACTCATCAAAACTCACAGCAAAATCGTAAATCTATTGACCATAGTTTAGAAATTTATTTCTCAAAACAAGAAATATATTTCTTGTTTTTAAAAATAAATTGCGTGTCAGGATATTTATTTCGTAAAACAAGAAACGTATTTTCTTGTTTTAAGAAAAATATTTCGTAAAAAAAATTCATTTTGCTGTGCCTACTGAAAAAAGTTTTTGAGAGCGTGCGATGAGCTTGGAGAAGCTTCAGAAGCTATTTCAAGTAAAGATTTTTTGTAAAAAACTATTGAAAAAGAAGAAGAGTAGATTCAAAAACCTTGCTACGGCGACTGCCATCTCCCTCTCTCGTTATCGAATGGTTGTAATATTTTAATTTTGATCCGATACTTTTTTGAAAATTTTGAACCTTAAAAGTACATTTAAAAATTATTTTTCCACAAATTTTTTTGATTATTAACTATTTTTCCACAAATTTTCTTTATACTTGTCTTAAGCTAAAAATTTATATGTATATAAATTTTTATTTTACATTTGCAGCGTTTAAACGCTGAATTCTGAAAGAAATTTGTTTCAGAAACAAGAGATCTGTGGCAGTGACGGATCCAGAATTTTTTGGTATTTGAGATAGCTAACATGGAGCAAAATCCAAACATTTGTATGTTTGTACTTATGTCAAATAATGATGCTTTCCAAAAAGTTCTAATGATTGGAGGCTGGGAACAAAAGAGACCCAAAATTTTATTCCCCCTTCCCAAAACGTGAGAGCAAACAAGTTGAGAAAATAATTTTTTTGCTATTCTTAACTAAAGTTATTTTCATCTATAAATTTTAAGTAATTTTTTATAATCTCTAAGCATTCAAATATTATGACTTTATAAAATTTGTAACCCCCTCAAATTAGGGGGAGTTTAAACATTATTATTTTATGATCATAATTTATGAACGTTGAGATAATACTCATAATAATGAGCTAATACTAAGTTTATCGATGAATATAAACTTAGTTAAGAATAAAGTTATTTTACCAACTTGTTGCTCTCACGTTTGGGGCAGGGGAGGGGGATGAAATTTTTGGGTTTTTTTTGTTCCTAGCCTTCAATCATCGCAGTATCATGCAAAGCATCATTATTTGTCATAAGTATAAACATAAAAATGTTTGGAGTTTGTGTCATGTCTGTTAACTATCTCAAACACCAAAAAATACTGGATCCTTCACTAATCTGTGGTTCGATGTCTACTCTAGGTTTGTTTTTGACATAAAGCAAGCGTAAACTTCCAAGTTAAATGCTCTTCTGCGGTGCTCTGTGATACAACCATTAGGTCTTTTTGGAGCACCTACATTAGTCACAGAAAAAATGTGTATATATACTTTTAAATCAAATTGATACGTTTTGATCTAGTTTAGTTTACAACAAAAGATCGAAAGTCCCTTACCCAGTCTTTTAAATAAGCCAATTTGGATTTAAATGAAGCCAAATTTTAAAGAAGCCAATTTTTCATTAAATATAACCTCTGCGCCACTATTTAACCACTTCGCATAAAAATTAGTTGTCAAAAAAAAAAATTATGGAATTGGCTCAGGCCCGTCCCGATATAATTAATTGTCAGGTCTTCTTGACTTATTGCACGGATTTTGCTTGTGTTTTTGATTTTATGACTAGGCAAATTTTTCCGGCTGGTAGTCAGGTTTCAGTAACTCTGTGGTAGCTCTCAGAGAGACTAATTCCATTAACAGTTGAAAAGTATCAAAGTATTAACAGTGCCATGATGCGCATGGATGGTGTCCCTGTTTTTACTTTTGGTGTGCATCTCCAAGGCAACATTTGGAGCCCTTTGTTACGCTTAGGGTTTATTAATAGCAATGAGGTAATTGCTTGGGCTATTAAACAGTATAGAGAGCACCATCTATGCTATCTATGTTCTTTAAAAAATTAAAAAATGAATACATTACCAAAAACTATAAAACATTAAAAACTATTGTCATCATCAAGTTCTCTAAACCTATTATTCACTAATATTTGTGTTCTTTGAAGTAACTTTTCTTCTGTTGAGTTTTATTTCTTGCAAAGTTCACCAGGCCTACTCACTCTTTTTGAGGCTAATTAATATTAAGCTGTCTCATCTTGTGATCTCAGTGTTGATGGTTATCTTCTTTTAACTCTTTTTTGTGCTTTCGTTTAGCACCACTTCACTCAATCGCCTTTCTCTTTGTTCTATATCGCTCTCCTTCATCTCAAAACTGCACTCTACTTGATATTATTTCTGATCTATCTCTCTTATCTCTTATCTCTCAACATCTATCTTTATCCATAATCTCTTAAGCTATCTCTCTTTATCCATAAACCAATATTGTTCATATTGGTGACTTTAATGCTTATCACACTGAATGACTTGGCTCTAGTGTCAGTGACTCTGCTGGTATTAAAGCCCACAACTTTTGCCTTTCTCTATCCCTAACTCAAATAGTCAAATTTCCAACTCAAGACAACCCGAATCATTTAACTTCTCTACTCGTACTATATCTTGTTTCTGATTTTAGTCAGTGCTCATTTTCTCCACATTCACTCTTTGGTGTCTCTGATCACAGTTTGATCTCTCTAAAAGTATTATCTCATTCTTTTTCATCATCTGAACCCCCCTATTATCGTACCTCTTACAACTACCTTATAGCTGACTGAGACTCTTTCCGTGATTTTCTTCGTAATGACCCTTGGGTAGAAATCTTTTATCTTCCTGTTGACAAATTTACTTCCTAGAAAACTTTGTGGATTCAGGCTGGCATGGAATCTTTTATTCCCTCTCAACAATTCCAGGTCAAACCTCACTTTTCTCCATGGTTTTCCTCACATTGTGCTCCTGCAATTGCCAATCAAAATCATTACTTCCATAACTATCAGCAAAACAATTCTCCATAAAACAGACGTCTGTTTATTACTGCTAGAAACCATTATTAAAAGGTTTCGTCGAGCCAAAGCCCGCTTCTCTCAGGTCATGAAATCTCGTGTTTCATCGAAAAAATTAGGCTCTCGTGACTTTTGGAAAATCTTTAATAGTATCAATAATAAGGGCAAATCTGCAATTCCACCACTTTTGTATGGTTCAGACTTTGTCAACTCACATAAAGACAAAGCTAAATTGTTCGCTAAGAACTTTTCATCAATATCATCTCTTGATTCCACTAATTGCGTTCTACCTGATATAGCCGTCAAACAGGTTGATCCATTGCTTGACATTTGTATCCAGTTTTTTTAAAATCTAAGCTTTTTTAAAATCTAAAACGATTTCCTGCTTCGACTCTTCTACAGCTTGTGGCCCGGAAAACATACCTGTTATGGTCTTGCAGAAGTGTTCTCCTGAGCTGTCGTCTATCCTTTCGAAACTATTCAACAAATGCTTATTAAAGTCTTGTTTTCCTGCCTGCTGGAAAACAGCATCTGTTATCACTATTTTTAAAAATTCTGGAGAGCAATCTGATTCGTCTAACTATCGTTCCACTAGTCTTTTTTCTATCATAAGCAAGGTTTTTGAATGTTTAATTAACAATCACTTAATAATAAATCATTGCATCGCTTTCACAATGTTACGTTAACTAATATATTGAATATGTTTATGTTCATAATGACCATTCTTTTGATATTGAGGTTTGAATTTCGTTACACATCAATGCATATTTTGAGTCTTTATTAAAAATTGTTTCATTATTTTTTTACTGGCAGACGGAATTAACAAAAGAAAATTGCATACACTCTTTATACATTATATATTGCTTTCTGCTCCCATCAAAGAACATTAAGGAAAGAAATAATTTTTTCAGTTGTTAATCATTAACTGGCGGTTATTAATTTTTTGATAAACATTTCACTGTGTTTGCTGTTTGTGGTTAATGTGTTTTCTCCACTTGTTGGAATACGTTATCTTCTACTTTAATAATATACATATCTTTCAAAATACTGCTACACTCATTCTTTTGTAAAAAAGATTTTATGGAAAATTTAAGAAACATTGTACATATTTCTTAAATTTTCATTGTGTATGCTTTAGAATGCTTGCCTAAAATATTCGCATGTTAAACTTATTTTTAACATCCTTATTTTCAGCATATGTGATGAAAATTCTGAATTAAGCTAGATAAATTAATATTTCTTTGTTTTCATTTTAATGTCAAATTCCAACTACTAATGTGTGAGTATAAATAACGCTAGTTGTTAATTATCTTGATTATGCAATTATGTTGTCTGAGTTTAAGAAAGTTGGAAAAATCAGATTTAAAAAATCAATAAATATGTAAAGCTTATTTAATTCTTATTTTAAGCTTAAATATACTCAAGTTCAAAGTTTGCTCCAACTTTTAAAATAAACACTAAAAATAAATAAATAAAAATTACTTATCTTAAACATTGAAAAAAGCTGAGAATGTTTTGTGACAAATCTGAATTATTTTACAGTTTTAAAATTATGGAATTTGGTATATTGTCAAACAACGTTATGAAACCTAGAGTAATTACCTGGTTACATTTATATAACTAAATAACGCAAATACAATTTTACAATACCTTTGCTTTTAATGTTGTTTTTTTTAAATAATAAAGCTCTGGTCAAAAAATTACAAAATTTGTATATATTTGAAATTCCGAATTCATAGAACTCTCAGAACATCATTTGCACCTACAGTTCTTACAGGCATTAAGGTTACATCTGAGTAATCAAGGTGAAAAGTAAGACATTACCGCAAAAAAAAAATCATCTAGCTTAAAAAAAGTTAAAAAAGCCTTGTTTGATCGAGATTTAACTCTGGGTCTGGGGATTGATCAAGCATCAGGATCTTTTTGAGTCGATTGGTCCACTACACTTAATTAATATAAATTATTTTTCACGAAAAATGATCTTACCAAATCATTTACGCTAAAATTATAGTTCACGAAAAAAAATCTCATCAAACCATTTACGCTAAAATTTACAAAATACATAAAGTTTTGCGTGAGCACGCTAAAATTTTAATTGACGAATTAAAAATAATGTTTTTGAAATATTTAATATCTCATATTATTGGAATATCTATCTTTATCTATGTATCTATCCTTTAATTTTTCAGTAAACTTTAATATCAAGTTTAAAATATATGATAACTATAATCTAAAACAAAAATTAAACATACAATATAACAATACAAATAGCAATTTATTAAAACAACTGTTAAAAAGGATTTAAATATAAAATAAAGTCATTGAAATCTTTTTTAACATTAAAAAAATTAATAAATTAGGTTTCATATAAAAAATAAATTTTTAAAACAGTAACGCCTAAAATTCAAGTTATTCTAAAACCATGTTTTAAATGTTTTTTTCAGTTTTTCTAATTTGCTTATTAATACAATAAAAATTGTTATTATTACTATTATTATTATTTTTTTTTTTTTACATTTTTAAAAATAATTTTAATATTTTATTGAAAGTTGATATCGAGACTGAAAATATATGAAAATATTTGATTAAATCAACTGCATGTATACCTTGGTTTGAATTATTCTGTTGCATACCAATAGCGTTGTTTCCGTAGTAATGTGCTTCGCAAAACAACTTATCGCCTTTGACACCGTAACGTTCTCCACTTTGCAACATAGAATTACATAAATTACATCGAAAGCAATAAACATGATAGAAGTTTTCTTGAGTTTTCATGACGTACTCGGATTTCATAATACTTTGAGAACAACCTTTACATTGGACCAATGAAAAATTTCTTCGAAAAATAATTTGGTTCATATAAGTTAACTATACAAGTTTTTTAAAATTTCAAAAATTACAAAAATCTTTTAAGTAAAAAAAAAAGCCTGATTATTCCCAACTTACAGATGATAGCATTCCTCGCAAAATATTTGTTCATTTTTTTCATAACAACGTCCGGACAAAGACACTGAAACAGAACAACTAGAGCATTGTAAACATTCTTCGTGTAATTTTCTATTTCCAACAATTGAAATGTAACGATCATATATGATTTCGTGACATGCGTCACATAGATTCAAATTTGAAGAGTTAAGCATCTTAACAGGATACCCAACTGATTTAATTAAATAAATCAAAAGATTTTTTTAAACTGAGAATCAAGAACCTATAAAAATAAAGTTATAAAGTTAAAGAAATAACATTTTATTTAAGTCATAAATTTTCTTTAGATTACCTTTTTTGTTCAAAACTAATGCTAAGAATTTTAATATAATACATTTGAATTGATTTTAATATTTTTAGATCATCAAAAAAAAAACTAGTATAATAACACTTAGTATAAGATTTAAAAACCTTGAAAATCTTTATTTAAAAATCATAGTGTTAAACATATAACTATATTCCCCCCTCATCTCCAACATTCACCACAACTCCCCACTTCCTTTTCCTACCCAGTGTCTCGACCAACTGCCTTAACACTCATGTTTGGGGCAGCTGTGGCCAAAATTTTAGAGCATTCTTGCTCCCAGGCTTTAATCATTGCAATTTTTTGCAAAGTATACTAATTTGACATAAGTATAAACATATAAACGTTTAGTGTTTGCTCCATGTCAGAAAGTTATTTCAAACACCAAAAAATGCTGAATCACTATCTGCTAAGCTTGGATTCAGATTAACGCAAAGTTGCATCACTTTCTTTTTTATACAAAATCATATTTGCTGCTCAAAGAAGCTATCATCTCTAGTTCCATCAACTAAAACTCATTCTCGCTTAACTCGTCAATAAAGTTTATTCAATAAAGTCTCATTCTTTTACTGTATCTATCCCTGCATGCTTTAAAAACTTTTATTTGTCTATTTTTTTTACCCTATATATATATCTCCTTTCTTTATGTTTTCTTGATTCATACAACCTTGAACTTTTCAAGTCTTCTGTCAACCGTTTCTTTGCCTTATAACTCTATTTTTTTTTTCTTGCAACTCCTAACTTAATAGTGGTTGTTTAGAGCCTAGTTGAAAGCGAATCAGAACAAAAAAAATTAAAAACATGTGTTTCAAGCCTCTAACCACTCAACAACGGCTTAGATAATGGTAGATGATGATAGAACAAATTTTTATTAAAAATTATACCAAATATAAATCTATAAAGTTAGAAAAGTAGAAATTTTGGCTTAAAAATATGAAATATTCTGAATCTGCTGAATTGTGTATGTTATCTTTGATGTCAATTTTTTTTTTCATTTTTGATTATTTTACCATGTTTTATGCATAACATAGTTTTGCTATAAAAACTACAAAATAAATAAAAAAATATCAATTAATATTTGTTAAAAGATTCTAACTTTTAAAAATATTAAATTTAAAAATTTAATATTTTTAAAAGTTAGAATTTTATTTAATATTTAATTTAAAAATTTAAAATTTTTAAAAGCTAAGTATTTTAAAAAAACTGTTTTTCTCATTAAAAGAAAAAGTATATATATATAAATATATAAATTTTATGTTTCAATTTTTTTAAATAATTGCGATTAATTTCAGATGTTTCATGATGTTGTTATTATTCGATAACTGGATTTTTCATTTGGAAGGATATTATTAAACAGTTTTGACTAATTGCTTTTAGCTTTTTCTTTTTTCATGATTTAAAAAATTATTTACATTATTTTATGTTACGTCACAAGTAAATTAACAAAAAGGCTAATTAAATTGTAAACAAAATTCGATTATTTTTAAAATTACCTGTTAAAATTGTTGTAGTGTTAATTAGGTTGCAAATTAGCTTTAAAGCTCCCCTAATTAGCTTCAAAAGCTTGTCAACAGAAAAAAGAATACGGCGCTGTATAACACTCGCGCACAATTTTACAAATCTTCAAATTTTTTACTCTTACTCGAGCAAAATGAGTTCAATAACAAAACGCATAAAAATGAATCATTCGATTCTCTCTATATCCGATAGCTTCAAATATCTTTCCGACATGTTAAACACAAACTGGACAGTTTAACATGTCTATAAGTTCAATATTTTTACATTTTAAGCTTGTATGTCTATTTAATAAAGTGAATTAAATTAAAAAAAAAAATGTCACATTGAACGCGTTTCAAAATTTTCAACGCAGAAATAGCCTAATAAACTATAATATAAAAAGAAAAATTTCTAGTAATATTTACTTTGGTCCCAGCCTCCTTTTGTGGCTTTGAAAAAGTTGCATAAGAGTAAAAAAAAAAATGTAGTATTGTTTATTTAAATGAATCTAAAACTAAATTTTTTTAGCGCAGTGTTTTTTTTGTCGAATATTATAAGAAAAATATAATAATAAATATATAAAAAAATAAAAAAGCAAATTTAAACTAAAAACAAGTCTAAATATTACACATATTATGTTAATTTCAAGTATTAACGTCAGTAAAATTACATATTTTTAAGGCGTTCCAAGAAGCATTTAACTAAAAAATTTACACCTCCTTCCTAATATCATTTGTTTATGTGCAAATTATTTTTTTATATGTGCGATTGTTTTTAATATTTGTAAATCTTTCCTTTTTCTCTTCTGACCCAGTTTTGTAACTAAAGCCGCTTGAAACTACAAAATGTCAGCAACAGAGAGTCTACTTATTAATTTATCTGTAAAAAAAAATTAACTGTATAATTATAGTTATAAAAAGCTATTTTCACAGGCTCTATTATCATAAGTATAATAAACTCTTTTCTTGTTTATCAAAGTTTCAGATGTATAAAATATTTTAAAAACTCAAAATTGAAGTTTGCAATAGCCTATAAACTTAGTATTGTGCATCAGATGTGTGCAAAAAGTGTGGCTTCAGTTGAATGACCAAGATTCAAATAAGTTTCTAGTTCTTACATCCATGCTGTATTTTGTGCGGCTACAAGGTGTGTTAAGTACTTATTTTGTATATAAAAACAAGATCTGGAGATATATTATCACCAACAAATTGATCAACTGACCAATTTCATAAATTTTTATCAGCTCTATCAGCTTTTTAAACGAGTAAAGGTTTAAAACTAGAAAAGAAAACTTTACATGCTAAAAAAAAACTTTACATGCTTGAAAAAAAATTTTATATCCCAGAAAAAAAAAAGGGATTTTTCACAATTTTTACCATTTTATAATTTCTTACAAGTATGCAATTTTGCCCAAATAAAGTGTTGAAAATATTATTTTTTTAGTGAACATAATTTGGAGAAATTCAGGTGTTTGAAGTATTTAATACAAGTTGTGAACATAGTTTGATAAAAAGATAATTAATACTTGTTAACAAGGTATTATACAAGTTTAGTTTGAAGTGTGTTAACACGTTAGAGACTTTTGAGATAATGAACTTTTTTTACGGACAATTCGAGTGTTACTTCTTTAAGAACTTAGTTCTTCTGCCTCCTGTGTTGGTAGCTTTTACACAAATAAAATTGTATACAAAGCCCAACTTTATTGCTTTAATGATTGTGTTTGATTTCGATTCAGTTATCACCTAAAGCACCCAATAGGGGTTAACTTTGAACAACTTGTAAGATTTTCTTTTTTTAAAGTGTTTTTAATTGCATTTAAAAAACATTTTAGACCTTCAAAACCTTTTCAATTTATAACATCAGCAACAGCACTGCGTCTATAATTTGATAAGCAAAACAACTTACAGCTAGAGAGGGTAACTAAATAAACATTTGAATACTTAAGAAACGCTCTTAAACCTGATAGGAGAGGTTGCTCTTCTTTAAATTTGTGGCTAATATTTTGTAACTATAAAAAAGTTTAAGAAAAAGTGTAAAACTAGAAAAATGTTTATACAAAAAAACATTTGTTTTTTATTTTTACCCGGAACCCTAATAAAAGCTATTTATTTTTATCAAAGACCTTAATAAAAGTGTTAAATTTTATGGTATATCTAAAAATAATTAAGTTTGACCTTTCTTCTTTTCATCGTCTTTTCAAATATCTTTTTTTTTTCCTTTTGCTATTGAGATGCTCTGAGAAGTCCTAACGTCTTTATTACAGAGCGTGTGATCATGGAAGAGCAGTTAACAAGAAAGTTTACGTCATACCGATGCGACAAATATGACAAGTGGTGGCATTAAACTTCGAATATAATGATTTTAAATTCTTCGCCACGGCTGCTAAAATACCCAGTGACTGAAACAATGGCCATACATTTTTGATATAAATTAGCATATACATTACAGTTTAATGTGTCAGTTTTTTAGTTTGACATATTAAAATAGTTGTTCCAGCATAATTTAACAGTTGCGTCAGCTATTCTAATCAAAACTTTTATTTAACCTTAGCATGAACATAATTTTTTTTTTAGTTTATATTTGAGTTTACTTAAGTTTCCATTTAAGTTCACTTAAATATTTGAAGTTTCCACAATGTCTAAATTGTCAAATCTGAAATATCGAAAAATTCTTCAGTCGAACCTAAATTAAAAATCTAAAAAAATGTTAGATAGAGTTTGATTTTTGTATATAAGAGTTTTATTATATTTTATTTTTATTATATTTTATATTTTTGTATTTTAAATAACTATTGTCTATTAATAGAAAGTATTAAAATTTGAATATTCGACACCCTCTCAATCAAGGTGTGATCATAAAGTTCCCCAATTGCGCCCTCTTTACGTCCTAAGCATAACTTTATTGTTCTAAAAAATTTTCTTTTTATAACAAGTTGTATGCAATAAGACATAAATTTACAAATATCAATATTTTAAAACTATGTTATGTAGTTTTTTAAACTCAAAATAGTCAAAACCTTCTTAAACCTTCTTATATCTTCAATAAGTAAACTATTTGAAAAAAAGTTCAAAATTTTAATTCGTTATTTTTTTTTTTTAGTATATTTTAATAAACTAAAAAAAAAAAATACCGTCTTAAAATTTTGAAATTTTGAAGAATAAATTTATTCTAACATTGTACATTCCGCATTCTTTAGAACGCGGAAAACTTGGAGAAGAAATGGTCTTATCATAATTACCGCAATTATAAAAACTTATTCATAAAAATTTTAAATAAGATCATTACATTATAATGGTTATAAAATGTTAGATAACAAGTATACAAATATATTTATTTATTTTAATATTAACACATTTATTACTAATGCAATGTTCAAAATATATTTATATTTAATAAAAAATAAGAAATTATACAAGAAGCTTGCAAAGAATAAATTTAGAAAAGACCAGTAACTAAACAAACTTACAGTAAGTATTCTTTTCAATAGCTTTTTAAAAGCAATTTAAGTTTTTTAAATTAAAATTATTAAAATTTATTCCAGATATTACGGGCACTTTAAGTAGTTTTGAATCGCTGAAGCTTATTTTTGCATGAAGGTTTTAACAGGGATTTGTACACAATAAATATATATACTCTGGTTTTTGTTTATAAAAACTAGAAAATTGAAGGACTTTTTTGCATTTTACTATTATACATAAGACTTAAAACATTATATACATTTAGTTCAAGCAATATTAATAAAAACATTTGTCAAAAAGAGGTTTTAAGTGTTCTTCTTTAATTTTAGAATCAATCACGCGTATTGCATGCTTCAGGTTCTGCATCAAATGTTTCGCAACCAACACATTGAATTACAAAAATAAATTTAAAGACAAAAATTCAAAGGAAATTGTTTCAACAAACCTGAAACACTCGAGAGACAAACAAAAAAACACCGTAAGCTTGAGGATGAGTAAAAAATAAAATCAAACAGCAACGACAACTCCGACAACAGCAACGAAAGCATACTAAGTAAAATGTGAAAGTGCCGTAAAGTTTTGGAAGAAGCTTCTTTAAGTTAAAATAGTGAATCCTTTTACATATTGCTTTAGTAAGGCTTTAGTAAAGCATTTTTTTTAGTAAGGCTATGCTTTTTGAAGCAATATGTAAAAGGCACTTTTTACATATAGCTTCAAAATGCATATGTAAAAAGTGCATTACAAAACTTGCATTAAAACTTGTGGCTTTACATATGCAATATGTAAAGCCACAAGTTTTAATGCAAGAGAGGTGCCGCTTTTAATTTTACTCAGCCATCAAAAACTTTCAACAATTTAATTTAATCTCATAGAGAAAAAAAGTTTTAACTAATATTTTTTAAAATTTTTATTAATGTTTTGTAAAAAAATAAAATTAAAAAACAAATCAAACAAATTAACAAAAGAAAAAAGAAACGAGAAAAGAAAAAGGAAAGACAAAAAAGTTTATTATGAAATACTTTTCGTGACTAAATGTTTGTGTGACACGTTTTTATTTGTGGGTATTATTGAATAAATTTTATTTATTTGTCGTTATTTTTTAATGAAGTATTTATTTTACTTTTATTATTTTTACTATGATTATTGATATTAAGATTTTTATATTTATTAAATCATTGCTACTTTTTTTTGCAGTAATTGTTTTAGTTACGTGGTAGGTTGTTACGTTTTGTCAGTACAAAACTGTTAGCAACTTTCGTGTTTGTGCATTATATTCAATTGTTGTTTTAAAATTGATATTGGTTTATTATCATATCATTTTCTTATTATTCTTATAACTTTTAATATATCGCCATTATTATTATCATTATTATTTGTATTATCAATTCTAACTCATGGTTTTTACTTAAGATAAGTTTTTACCTGTTTGTGACCTCGATCGATATTTTATCGAAAATATTGATTATCCTTTTATTATCATTACTGGTTATTTAACTTTTTGTGCATAGGGGAAAGTGGGACAACATGGCGAATTGGGCAAGATGGGTTTTCATATAACAACTCAACAAAAATAAAAAAAGCCCCGCTTTTCCCTAAGTGTTTTTTTAATAATTTATCAACTTGCATAATTCATTCTTCACAAATTTAAAATAAGCATAGAATAAAGCTTTTTTTTTTTCTGTTAAATAAAATTTCTTGAAAAGTTAAAAAAAAAAATTTAATTTTTACATATATTAACATAGCTTAAAATTTTCTGCAACTTAAAAGAAAAAAAAGTTATTTTATTTTTGCTGTAAAAATATAATTAAGATACTTATTTACTTCATTTCACCCTATTTTAATGTGTCTATTTTTAATAATACCTTTCTAAAAAAAATTTTTAATAATAAGTTCTGAGTATCAAAGATAAAGGATTTCATTTTTAGGTCGAAAGATGAGTTTGATTGATCTGATCAGAAGGTTATGCTCCGAAAGATTTTT
Organism: Hydra vulgaris; assembly: GCF_022113875.1. Lineage (NCBI taxonomy): Eukaryota > Metazoa > Cnidaria > Hydrozoa > Anthoathecata > Hydridae > Hydra > Hydra vulgaris. The sequence goes on along the minus strand of NC_061161.1, from coordinate 7,496,337 downwards.
TTATGTTTCAATTATTTATAGGCATTGTGCAAACTCCAAAATTTAAAGTGTCTATATTTATGTCAAACGAGAGAAAACTGAAGCCTGGGAACAGAAATTTCAAAAATATTCATTAGAACTTAAATGAGAAAGTGAGCGATGTTCTTCTCGTGTAAACTTTCACTTATAAAATTACCGCAATTTTATTCAAAATATTTTCATTTATTATAGCTATTAAAAAGCCTAAACTTGAAAAAAATAAATTTCAAACTTCAAATGTGAATCAAACTTCAAATGTGAACTAAAAACAATTTTGTGAGGATTTTTAATTTTTCTTTTATTTAATGTAAATAGTAAAACCATAAAACACCTAAACTTTTTTTTGTTAGGTAATTTTAAATTGTATTTTACAAAATAGAGTCCATAATGTTCTTAAAAGAACAGAGCAATAATAAATTAGTAGAAAATCACTTAACAAAAATTTGATTTTCTGCTAATTCATATATATATATATATATATATATATATATATATATATATATATATATATATATATATATATATATATATATATATATATATATATATATATATATATATATATATATATATATATATATATATATATATATATACATACATATATCCTTATAGTGTAGTCGAAAGAGTCGTTTAATGTAAAAAAAGTGTCTTTCGACTACAATTTTAATTACCTCGTCTCTTAAGCCGTTTTTGATTGCCATCGAAATGTCAAAGCAATTAATTTATGCGGAAGTACATTAAATGTAATTGTTTTTTAAAAATTTTTTAAAAAACCGCAATTATAACGACTAGAAAGTTTTTTTTAATTAGTGGTGTTTTTGTTATTGATTTAATGAAAAACATTTTTAAAACATGCGTAAATGTTGCTACATCGACTATCTTATAGCCTGACTCGCAACAGAGTGCTGCTACATCGACTGACAAATAGCCTGACTCGCAACGGAGTGCTGCTACATCGACTGACAAATAGCCTGACTCGCAACGGAGTGCTGCTACATCGACTGACAAATAGCCTGACTCGCAAGGGAATGCTGCTACATCGACTGACAAATAGCCTGACTCGCAAGGGAGTGTTCCTACAACGACTGACAAATAGCCTGACTCGCAAGAGAGTGCTGCTACATCGACTGAGGGTTTGGTTTGGCCAGGCAGTCTATCAATTAAAAAAAAAAATTTAATTTTTAAAACCTTTTCTGGTCTGGTTTATTAACGCGCTCTTTAAAACTACAGTTTATGGGAAACTTTCTTTGATGCCATGCAAGAGACATGCAAGAGTATATATATATATATATATATATATATATATATATATATATATATATATATATATATATATATATATATATATATATATATATATATATATATATATATATATATAATGCCCCCCCCCCCCCACTTTTTATGTAAAGGATCTTTTTTTTGAAAAAAAACTTGATATAGCGGACATTTTTCAGAAATGATGATTGTACCCCCACTTCAAAACCCGTGTCGTCGGCCCTGATAACGGAACCTTTTTTCTTTTTTTCTTTAAATTTGTGTATGTTTTCAATTCTTAATTTTTGATTATTTGTTATCTTCAAGTATATTAAGTATATATTCCTAAAGAAATTTTATTTATTTATTTATTTTAGGAATATTTTATTAATACGAAATGTTAACACGTAAACTTTTTAGCGGTTCTCGACGACAAGACCTTACAACAAGACCTTTCGACAAGACCTCTCGACGACAAGACGACGACAAGACCTTACGAGTCTTCTACGAGTTAATAAAAAAAGAAAAATTATTTAAAAAAAAAGTGTTTTTTTTATCAAATATTAAATGATGATGATTTATAGAAAACATTTTTCTTATATTAACAGTATTTTGAAAAGTAAGAAAAAAATTACGGGGTTTTACTTACTTTATTATAGTATTCAATAAAAGCCTTATTTAACCCTTAATTTAATACAATTAGTATTCTAATATCAATCAAATATCGCTATATCTATAATCTATATATAATTAATTCTATAATTCTATATATAAATAATCTATATATAAATAATCAAAGTATCTACAAAACAACTATATTCGCAGAAAAATATGTAAATAAAAACGTGTTTAAGGACAGCTATTTGGCTGCAATCTGCTGTAATAAAATATCAGCGATAAGCTTTAATTTTTGACTTTTTCATTTTCTTCATTTTACTAATGTTTTTTTTTCTTTTTTTTTTTTTTCGTTTTTTTCAGACGGGGTAATTTGTTTCTCCTTTAAATTTTCCCCACGTTTTCCACAAATTTTTTAATAGTTCTTAATTTCAAATCTCAAATTATTAAAAAATAAATTCTGTTAGATATACAAAAAAATGGAAGAAGGGGTTACAACTTATATTTGGAATGAAGCGATGAAAGTAAAAAAATTCCATTTCTAATAATTAGGTTTTTAAAATTAAAAATTGAGTTTTTTTTTTTTTAAATGCTTTAATTTTCACTTGTTATAAACTGTTTGAAGATTGAAATAAACCATCTGATGATTGTATAAATCATTTGATGATTGTATAAACCGTCTGATGATTGTATAAACCGTCTGATGATTGTATAAACCGTCTGATGATTGTATAAACTGTGTGATGATTGTATAAACCGTCTTATGATTGTATAAATTGTCTGATGATTGTATAAATTGTCTGATGATTGTATAAACCATTTGAAGATTGTGTAAAAAAGTTTTTAAAATGAATTATCTAAAAGAGATCTTCATAAAGTCAATTGAAAAGAAAGTACTCTGTATTTGAGATTTAAATATATTTTAAAATTTAAAGAAAATTAAAAAAATCTTTTTTGATTATGTTACATTTCTGCTAAAGATAACATATTAAAAAACTTCTAAATTTTTTCTTAAAAACAAAAATAGTTAATAAAGATTCTTTTTTAACAGCACTAATAATATTTGTTGGTTTTTTATTATATATATTTATATAAATATTTACTATGTATGATTATTTAATAGAAATAATAAATAATAGCACTAAAACTAAAATTTGTATGAAAAAAAATCAATAAAATTTCTCTTTAAAGTTTTAATGACACACTATCGACAGTAGATTGGGATAAAGTATATCCAGAATGCAACCATGACCATACACACAACTTTTGAATATAATATTTAAATTAAAAAGCATTTTTCTAGAACAATAAAATACAATGCTTAAAATGATGAGCAAGTTTTTAAGAAATAGATTTAAGCACGCTTAAATCTATTTTTTAGGTATATACTATGTAATTTATAATATTGCTAGCATGTTACTGAACGCTAAATATTTTTTGAGGTATGAAAGGCTGTGTGCTAGTCCACGTGATGTTACCATAAATGATGTAGCTATAAATTAGACTGAAGTATATTAATTTAAGATTTTAGGAAGTTAACTATTTCTGTTTTGACTATTGAGTTTTATTTACGTTTTATTGCTAGCTCTGAATCTATTAGACATAAACAATTAGTGTAGTCAGCATGCCAAACTAAATGAATTTATATTTGCAGTTACATCAATGAAGTTGTTTATACAAATTAGAAATAGGAGTGGGTCAAAAATTGAACCTTGTGAAACTTAACACAAAATCTTTAATTCATCAGAACCCGGATTGACACATACCCAGACTACATACTATTTTCAGTTAGTAAGGTAAAGAAAAGTTACATACTGCTATTAGTTAGTAAGTAGCTAAATGTTTTGTTTGTTACGCCATAATTTATTTTTTTCTAAAAGTATGAAGTGATCTACTGTGTTAAAAGTATGAAGCAATCTGCTGTGTTAAAAGCATGAAGTAATTTACTGTGTTAAAAGTATGAAGTGATCTCTATGTCAAATGCTTTTGACAGATCTATAAATAATCCTAGTGAAAACTATATTTTTTTTCAAAACATTTGGTCGACAAGCTCAATACTATGAAATGTTATTTGGCCAACAAATTCAAAACCATAAAATAATTTTTTGTTAAGTAAGCATTGGTAAAAAAATTTATAATTTTTGCATTTGTTTTTGTATTATTTTGCATTTTTTTGTTTTTTTGATATTTCTCTTTTTGAGAAATTTGTTCTAGAGATTTCGTTTTCTTCTTCCATTTAGTAAATGGTTTTCTTCTAGTAAAACATTTTACTAAATTTTTGTATATCCAGGGGGTTAGCAATAGTTTTTGTTTTTGTAATTTAATATTGATAAAAGTAAAAAAATTCCATTTCTAATAATTAGGTTTTTTCAATTAAAAATTGAGTTTTTTTTTTTTTAATGTTTTAATTTTCACTTGTTATAAACTGTTTGAAGATTGAAATAAACCATTTTTTTTTTTTTTTTTTTTTTTTTTTTTTTTAAATTTTGCTTACATTAAAATGTCAAAGTACAATTATATATGCCATATATATCGTGTTACAATTAAATTCGTGTTACAACATTTATCAACTAAATTATAATAAGAAAAAACACGGACATACATATATAAATATAAGCATATATACACATACAAATGCGTAGATGCGCACATACATAAACTGCTTACAATGAAACATAAGCTAGGATCTGAAAGAAGATCACAAGATCTTGTCATCAGAACCTTATAAAGCACAAACAAGCAAAATAAATACCAGTATAAGATACTAAAAAACAAAGTAAAAATTAAAATAAAGAAAGTACTGAATTTAAGTTGTATAACAATTTTCAAAATATAACAATTTTCAAAATATTAGAAGTATCTGAGTATATTATCAAGTGAAATAATACATTTTTTTAGATTAAGCTTAAAAAGGTAAAAGGAAGTTGGTAAATCAAAATTCTGCAAAACTATATTATTCCATAGATGGGGTCCACGATAAGCAATGCAAAATTGATTAAATTTTGTGTGACAAAATGGTTCTTTTAAAAAGTTTATGTTTCTCATGTCGTATTTGTTGTTAGGTTTGAGTTTGAAAGTATTATTAAAAACGGTAGAGGATTTATTATTTCTCCATAGATATACAAAACATAAAACTTTAAATACATTGAGTTCAAATAAATTTAACAATCTCATTTCAGTAAAAAGAGGTTTTGTGTGTGTAAAACGATCGGCATAGTTAATTATGCGGATCGCATGCTTTTGACGACGATAAAGAAGTTTTAACTTACTTTTTACAGTACTCCCCCAAGCAGTGTTGGCATAATTTATGTAACTGTGGATAAAAGAGTAATAAAGTTGTTTTAAGCAATTTTTATTTAGGTAGTTACGAGCTTTATATAGAATCCCAATGTTTTTTGAAATTTTAGTAGATATATAATTAATATGTTGATTCCAGGAGATGTTTTCATCGAGATAAACACCTAAGAATTTTGTAACGGAATCATTTTTTATTCCAATTTCGTTAATAAAAAGTTGCGGCAAATTTATTGGTAAAAATCGCTTTTTTGCATGCGAATGGAATAGAGTCCATTTGGTTTTATTAATATTTAAAGTTAGCTTATTACATTTAAACCAGTTTGATATATGTTTTAATTCTTTATTCATAGTAGTAAAGAGTTCGTATATATTACTGTTTTAGAGGAATAGATTGGTATCATCTGCGTACATAATACTTATAAGGTTAGAAGCTTTATTCATCTGATGATTGTATAAATCATTTGATGATTGTATAAACCGTCTGATGATTGTATAAACCGTCTGATGATTGTATAAACCGTCTGATGATTGTATAAACCGTCTGATGATTGTATAAACCGTTTGATGATTGTATAAACCGTTTGATGATTGTATAAACCGTCTGATGATTGTATAAATTGTCTGATGATTGTATTAATTGTCTGATGATTGTATTAATTGTCTGATGATTGTATAAATTGTCTGATGATTGTATAAATTGTCTGATGATTGTATAAACTATTTGAAGATTGTGTAAAAAAGTTTTTAAAATGAATTATCTAAAAGTGATCTTTATAAAGTCAATTGAAAAAAAAGTACTTTGTATTTGAGATTTAAATATATTTTAAAATTTAAAGAAAATTAAAAAAATCTTTTTTGATTATGTTACATTTCTGCTAAAGATAACATATTAAAAAACTTCAAGATTTTTTCTTAAAAACAAAAATAGTTAATAAAGATTCTTTTTTAACAGCTCTAATAATATTTGTTGGTTTTTTATTATATATATTTATATAATTATTTATTATATAAATATTTATTATGTATAATTATTTAATAGAAATAATAAATAATAACACTAAAACTAAAATTTGTATGAAAAAAAAATCAATAAAATTTTTCTTCAAAGTTTTAATGACACACTATCAACAGTAGATTGGGATAAAGTATATCCAGAATGCAACCATGACCATACACACAACTTTTGAATATAATATTTAAATTAACAAGCATTTTTCTAGAACAATAAAATACAATGCTTAAAATGATAAGCAAGTTTTTAAGATTTTCTCTCTATATATAATTATAAGATAAATAAACATAATTATTATATTTACAAGTAATATTTATCTTATCATGTCACGGTAATATGTAATAGTAATTTTCGGTGATGCTATCATATTTCCTTCAAGTAAAATTGAAATAAGTTAAAGATTATAATGTTATAAGAACAATATTTTTTTTTAGACAAATAATTGTAAGTGAACTGTTTATTATTGTAGGCTAACTCTTCTAACCTATTTGGTTCAGAATCGTTCTAAAATTTTTCGATGGATATTTATATTAGGAAGTTTTTTTTTATTTAACTTTTTTTCAATTTTTTTTTTAATTTTATTTGTTTATAAATAAACAATTTACAGCATTAGGCAAGTGAAAAATGCCTTTTGATTATTATTATTATTTACTTGCTGTTTGTTAAAATTACAAACATAATAAAAAAAAAACTAAAACAATACAAAACCTGAAAATAAAGATAAGTTGTTTTATTAGCGAGCCTCGTTACATTTGTCGTATTTTAAACGTTTTTAAAATTTTAATACACAATAAATAAAATATTTTAATATATAACAAATAAAATAGACACAATTTTTTTTTGTTAATTCACCTCCTCAAGGCCGAGCAGGCCACTACAGACAAAGAGGCTACTTAACTTTGGTTATAACCCTCTCTCAACTCTACATCTCCGAAACACGAACCTTGACGAACAAAGCCGCTGCACGGAGAAACAGTTAGTTCGCGCAATACTACCAAGGACGTAATTTGGATTAAACTCGGAACCTTATAAATCGGGCGCTCTACTACTACAACACTACTGCTAACATACACAACCACCGCTAACATACACAACCACCGCTAACATACACAACCACAGCTAACATACACAACTTCAGCAAGTTATATTTCCATGAAATAATTGAAGAAATAAAATAAAAGTGAGATACACCGGAAGATAATTTAAAGCAGCCGTGGCGCAGTGGTAGCACACTTGCCTCAGAAACGTAAGATCCGCGGTTCAAACCCCACCTATGGACAAGTTTTCGACATCGGTTGGGAAGGAGGCGTGAACTTCCTATCCATTAGTCGCTCTGACGTCAAACAAAAAAAAACAATGCGGCAGTCATGTTGAATTGGGGTATAGGAATGCGCAGAATAAGAGTAAATCCTTTTTATCATGTAAATTTATGTTTTTAGATATAATTCGCCGAGTCTACCATTTCGAATCGGGGAATAAAAATGCAATCACGTAACAACTGCGACTTAATGGATTAAATGCTTTTCTGAGGTGCTCTGTGATAAGACCGTAAGGACTTCTTGGGGCAACTATAAAAAATAATAACAATTGAAATTTGATTTTTAAATATAAACTAATAAATTTTCGTAACAAAAGACTTCTAATGATGATTTTAAATATTATTTCTAATGATGATTTTATTATTTCTAATGATGATTTTAAAATATATCTTTTTAAAATAACTTAAATTATTTTAAAAAGATATATTTTAAATCTCATATATCAAAGTCCATGTTTATTAAATGCCGTTTTGATTCCCCAGTAAGCACAGGACGTTTTTAAAACATATTAAAAACTTATTAAAACAAATATTAACGTTTTTTAAACGTTTTAAAAACAATTTGTGCTTACTGGGTCAGCTTCAAAGTTCTCCTAAGTGCTGTTTGTGACAAAGTTTTGTTTTTTATGCAAAAAATGATGAGATTTTTTTGGAATAAAAGGCCCACAATCTTGAATTGGATATGAACTTTTTCTAAAATGGATTACGATTATTAATTATTTTCTGATAATTTCAAAGGAGATTTATGAAAATATTTATTAAAGTTTGAAATGCTACTGAAGATTACACACGCTTTAAACTTTCAGTTTGCTTCAGTAATATTTTATAAAATGACTAAAAAACAACACTTCGATTTATGAACTGCAATGAATAGGCAGTGTTTGACAACGCCTATAGACGACAATGTAGATGACTAATGACGAGCTATCACAGTACAATGAAGCATTTTTGATTAAGTTTTTGATATTGTTTTCTGATCTTGACATGTATTGTAAGTTGTAAATTAAACGTCGAGGTTAAAATATGTTAGCAACAATATATAATTATATAAATAGTTGCATATTGTTGCGGAGTTTTTACAATTTAATACATCATGACATCCTTTGAAGTTTGTTCTTTTAATTCTGATTGGTTGGTTGATTTAATTCTGATAAATTTCCGTTTTTGTATAGTTTCCGTTTGATGAAAACGTTTTCCGCTTTGTTTTTTCACATTGCAAAATTTTATATTGTTAATCAATCTATTCAATAACATGTAAACACAAGTAAAGACGAGCAAAAACGAACTTTACAAAAAAATTATACAAAAATATATCTTGTGATGATTTTGTTTTAACTATTGATTTTTCAACTTTTTTTTTTTTACTCATAATAAATATTTGATTTGTGTGCAAATTATTCAAAGAAAAAAACATCAAGACTTTCCTTCAAACCCAATCCCAGATCCCACGATTACAAATAGCACCTAGTTAGAGATAATTAGACGCTAGATCTAATCTAGTTGCGTAAATCAAGGTCAGCTGATTAAATAATTAGAATTTTGCACAACAAAAATAAATATGACGCACATGACAAAATAAAAATATTATACAAATTTAATTGAAAGTTGCAGTTTCAAGCCTAAATTAAAAAGTTTGAGTTTTTAGAAAGATATTAATTTAAGTAAAAAAAGAAAAAACGTATGTACTGCGAATTGTTGAAAGTTAGAACAATTTATTTTCAAAAAGAAATAAAGCGATATATTGACTTTTAAATGAAATGAGAGGATGCTGATAATTGTGGAATAATTTAAAAATTATTCAATTATCAACGTTTTTTTTTTTTTTTTTATTTGTTTTTAATTTTAAAATAAACAATTTTCTTTTATAGAGAAGAGTTTTTTTCAAATTGAAAAATATGATTATTAGTTCTCAAGAGGACCATAAGGAGCAAACAAGACTTTCAACTCGAGCTTACGTAACGCCAACACCAAAACAGTTTTATTTATCGATTCTAAATGAAGATACAAAACTTTATTCCGATATCTCGTTTGGAGGTCTTATTTGCCTACTTAGTCTTATTGAAATAGTCTTCATCATTCGAATAAAAAGAAAAAAGAAGCTGTACGAAATGTTGTTCTTCAGCATTGCCTGCTCTGATTTAATATTTGGTATGGGCAACGTTGTGATACCGGTTGGTGTTTTATTTAAATATACCAACAACTTACTTTCAACTGAAGTTTTTTATGCTATCTATTATAACTTCATACTTGCTTCAATAATTTATTTATCTTGGATAACTTTTGACCACGTATGGACATTGGTTTCCCCAATTAAACGAAATCTTTATGTAACAAGAAACAAAACGTGCATTTCACTCACGATAACATGGATAATAACAATACTTGCGCCTTTAATAATATTTTTCTACCATGTCTTAATTAAGAAAGATCAAACTCTAATTTTATCAAACATTACCAACGCCGCAACAGCTGCTAGCAGCCATATAAAGTTTAGTAAAGAAAAGGTGTTGAATCGAATGGAAAATAAAGTTTTGGCAATTCTTATTTTTGTTTCTGACGGTATATTTGTAATTTTCTATGGATACAAATTTTACATAACACACAAAAAAATTGGCGCAAGAAACGAGTTTGAAGAGTCAGTTCATAAAACAGCATCGCTGGTTTGTATCACAACCACAAGTTTGTTTACAGTGTGTACGGTACCTTACGCACTTCGAGCGTTAGATATCGGTAAAGTTTTCCCGTTTATTCACGAATTCATACTATTTAATAGTGTTACACATCCATTCGCCTACTTTTTAATTCGTCATTGGTGTGAGAAAAGGTGGAAACGTTGTCAGATGGAAGCTTTCCGACATGATCGACTGTTTTCTGTGACAAGTTCTATTATAAGACAAGGTAGAATGTCAATGACAAGAAGAGAATCCTCAATTGATTCAATCGACAAAACAAATGGTGATTGAAACATTTCATTTCTTAACAAAAATTTGGTTTGTAAAAGGTTTTTCTAGTATTTCAACTAAAATAGTTTTTACGTATATTTATCCATAGTTTACACAAAATATATTTTTTTACACATATATTTATATATATTTTTTAAACATATATTTTGCTTTTCATGCAATTTAAAAAAAAAAAACTATTTAAATCCGTTTTCATAAAAAAACCGGATTTATATTAACAGACCGGGACTCAAAGAAGATACGGATAATCAGAGTCATTGATCTATGTAAGCTTTACAAGTGTAAAGTAAAATAATATTGTTATCAAATTTATATAAAAGTCTGTTAAAATATGAAAAAACCAACGTAAAATATTTAGAATAAAAAACAGCAATTAAAATAAATGTCTTTAAAATTGATTTTAAAGACATTTATTTTAATATTTGATCAATTGATTTTAAAAATTCTATTTTTATATGAAATTTAAATGATTTTTCTAATCTCACCATATTAAAAATATTTAGTATAAGTCATTATAAGTTGCTTCATTTTTTAGGCCCTCGACATGTTATGCTGCACTCTATATTTAGGTAACTTACGAGTCAGTTATATGTAAAGCCTCTCATTAGATCTCAAAGTTGTTGTTTTGACTTATTTTAAATTTTGTTTTAAAGTTTTTTGAGATTATTTATATGGTTACACATTAAGATCATGTGTTGAAATTTACTTCATACACATTCATTTGCTTTATATACATTCATTATTTTTATTTCCCTTCTTAATGGCTTGGCATGCTCAAATCTATTTTTTAGGTATATACTATGTAATTTATAATATTGCTAGCATGTTACTGCACGCTAAATATTTTTTGAGGTATGGCAGGCTGTGTGCTAGTCCACGTGATGTTACCATAAATGATGTAGCTATAAATTAGATTGAAGTATATTAATTTAAGACTTTAGGAAGCTAACTATTTCTGTTTTGACTATTGAGTTTTATTTACGTTTTATTGAGAGCTTGCTAGCTCTGAATCTATTAGACATAAACAATTAGTGTAGTCAGCATGCCAAACTAAATGAATTTATATTTACATTTACATCAATGAAGTTTTTTATACAAATTAGAAATAGGAGTGGATCAAAAATTGAACCTTGTGAAACTTACCACAAAATCTTTAATTCATCAGAACCCGGATTGACCCATACCCAGGCTACATACTGTTTCCGGTTAGTAAGATAAAAAAAAGTTACATACTGCTATTAGTTAGTAAGTAGCTAAATGTTTTGTTTGTTACGCCATAATTTATTTTTTTCTAAAAGTATGAAGTGATCTACTGTGTTAAAAGTATGAAGCGATATACTGTGTTAAAAGTATGAAGTGATCTACTGTGTTAAAAGTATGAAGTGATCTCTGTGTCAAATGCTTTTGACAGATCTATAAATAATCCTAGTGAAAACTATATTTTTTTTCAAAACATTTGGTCGCCAAGCTCAATACTATGAAATGTTATTTGGCCAACAAATTCGAAACCATAAAATAATTTTTTGTTAAGTAAGCATTGGTAAAAAAATTTATAATTTTTGCATTTGTTTTGTATTATTTTGCATTTTTTTGTTTTTTTGATATTTCTATTTTTGAGAAATTTGTTCTAGAGATTTCGTTTTCTTCTTTCATTTAGTAAATGGTTTTCTTCTAGTAAAACATTTTACTAAACTTTTGTATATCCAGGGGGTTAGCAATTGTTTTTGTTTTTGTAATTTAATATTGATACGTTTTATTATATATATATATTTAAATAATTTTTTAAAAAGGCCTTATATACTTCAATAATGTTATGACATTCATTAACATAATGGCATTCTTTTTCTCATTTCTCTTCAATGATTTTGTGAGAAATTATTGGTATTTAATGTTGACAGATTTTTTTAAATTATCTTTGGATGAGTAGTCGAAGTTATTTCGAGGTTATTAATTTTGTAAATGTATATTTATGTATAGTGTGCGTAAAATATGTTATATTTACGCATAACTTAAACACAATTAATAGAAACAATTTCACATTGATACAAAAGGTTTTTTCAATGCGAAAAAGATGATCTTTTCAAAAAAGAAAAGTAAGCTACTTAATAACTTATAAGCTATTGTTTCAGCTTAATAACTTTTCAAACTTTTGTTTAAAAAGAAAAATAACAGTAATACAATCATATAAGCAAAAAAAGATTAAATGTAAAAAGAAAAACTGTATAATGTGAAAAAAAAGTATGATACTAGGTACAAATTAAGTGGTGCAAACAATATAACATAAATACATAAAGAGATAATAGTAGGTGCAAAAAGAGATGATGGAAGTTTTGAGGTCCTCTTTTTTTTTTTAGAAAACAGTCAGTACTTTTTAAAGATATATATATATATATATATATATATATATATATATATATATATATATATATACGCACCTAAAATCTTATTGAAGAAGTAAATAGGAGGAGGAGCCAGATTTTATACTTAATATAATATTTTCCAAAGTTTGCTTTTTTATCATTTTTAATCACAATTAATCTCAGCAGGACAAAACTGCTGTTTCTATATAAAAAAGTGAATTAACTTTGTTATTGTTGTTGGCATAGTAACTGTTATTATTAGCTTTATTACTATTTTTATTATTATTGCTGCTATGTTTGTCATCGTTATAATTAGATGTTAAAATATTAGGAAACATTGAGTGTTGAAATATTAGGAAATATTATTAGTTAATATGTATTTATAAACAACTTTAAGATAATAAAGCTATTTTAGAAATATTTAGATTGACTTAATAAATAACTTTTATGCCAGAACAATTATATAACAAATAAACTTCCTTTTTGGAAAAAGACTTTCAATGGGCTTGATTTTTGTAAAACATCTTTTTTTACAAAATGTTGAACAAAAGTTTGTTGTTCATACTTAAAGTTCAGATTTAGTTCCGTTCCAACTTTCTATTATATGATTATTTAATTACTTAGGAATTAAATAAATAAACAACATTCCTGCTGCTTTTATTTATTAATACTGGAATGTTTGTTATGCATACTCTGTATCTTTCCTCATGCACAATATTTATTTTACATTTACTAATCTAGAGGGTATACACTTGATACTGGCTTTCGGGTATTTCAAAAAAAATTATGCACAGAAAGTCGTTTGTGTTTTGTCAATTATTTTCTTAATTTTTTGTTTATTAATTTCTAAATAATTGAAATACTCTTATTAGTCCCATTCTTAATAATTAAACTCTCTGTAATAATTAAATTAATCTCCTTAATAGTTAAACTAATCTCCTTAATAATTAAGTAATTCTCCATAATAATTCTCAAATTTACTCTCATTTAAATTCTGATCTACATAAATATTTTGTTAACAAAAAATGGTATACATTAGTAATGTTATCAAAGAATAAATTAGGTTTGAAACAAAATTACGAATGGAACAGAAAAGGACCAATCTTAGTTACTAGATAAAAAAACTTTCTTGCAAAATATAAGTTTCAGCATTTTTTTTATAAATAATTTGTATATATTAGTAAAAATTTCCAGAAAGTTACAGGATTGCATTAGAGTCATTATCAATAATCGTTTAAATTCAATTCATGCACGGTCACACACGAAAGTCACGTGCAGAACTTGCAAACTTGTCGAGTTTATGTAGTTGGTTTTGTAAAAATAAATTACTTGCGAGTAGGGGCGGATCCAGACCATCAAGTGGGCAATTTTTCAGCAATCCCACAAATCTTTTTAGTATAATTTTTTTTTGAATATTATTCTTTTTCTGTCATATCTTGTACTTATTTTTATGTATAAATTTTATTTTTTTTAATGTTTTTCAGATTTTACAGGAGAAAAAAAAAACGCAGGAGTAAAAATTTTATAACAGTTTAAAATTTGCGCATCACAAGTTAATTGAATTACTTTTATATAATTCATTGAAAGTTAAAAAGCGAAAAGGAATTTATTAGCGAAGTTGTTGCTTTTGCAAACAACTTCGTTAATAACCCCCTAAAACAGTTAATGCTTCTGCAAAACAAAATTTTATTAATAAAAAAGGATAAGTTCACAACAGACATGATGCTTTGCTGCCGTTTAATATTGAGCTCACAACACCTTCATCAAAAGCAAGAATTTTATTATTAACAATTAGAGAAAATTTTATCTTTAGGCTGTGCAGTACATGTGTTCTCCTTATCAAATCAGTCAGTTGTTTCAAAAAAAATATTTAGATTTACATAAAGCAAAAAGTTGCAATAAATACCTATTTATATTTTAAAACATAAAAGTGAAAACTGCAAAAAAATTTTTAGAGCTGCAGAAAAAACAATAATTGAAAAAGATGATAGTTTTACCTACAAAAGAATACAACAACAAACATGTTGTGAAATTATACCGTCAGATACAATAGAAGAATATTACAGGCGATCAATTTACATCGCTCTACTTGATGCGTCGATATTGGACATAAATACACGTTTTTATAATGAAAATTTATAATGTCTTTAAATCTATGCTTTGATACCAAAAAATATTATTACACTGAATCATCAAGATATTGTTAAAACTATTTCTGCAATCAGTTATGTCTGTGGCGTCATACTTGGTATCCAAAATATACCTGGACCTGAATTTACATTGCAAGTTGAACTATGGCAGTGCATATGTAAAAGGATGAAAGATGAGGGAGGAATCACATCACTACCTACTGATCTTTTTGCTGTTTTTGATTTGTGTGACCAGGTGCAATATCCAATCACACACAATTCGTTTCAAATTATCAAGTCCAAGTGTAGCTTTTCAACACTGAATTAAAAGTTGGCTGAGAACACGAATGACAGAAAACAGGCAAGTCGGATTGGCCTTACTTAATGTGCACAGACAAATTCAAATAAATGTTGAAAACGTGATTGACCTTTTTGCAAAATCGGGAAGTCGTACATTAGAATTTGTAATATAAGTTAAAACAATCAACAAATCAAGTATACTTTTTTTGATAAAAAGTAACAAATACTAAATACAAGAAAATGTTTTTTCAAATCATGTAAGAGAGGGGGAAGGTGAACACCCCATCGCATCTTGCTTTCAAGTATTACAAGTAAAATGTTATGGGTGAGACCGGGGCTAGTTGGCTCGGTTTTTATTCTACCCAGCGAACATTTGTTTTTTAAAGTTACTTTCTAAATGTATTTTAAATGTCTTTTAAACGTCTTCTAAACATTCTTACATAGAGAACGTTTAAAAGACGTTTAAAAGACACTTAGAACGTAACTATCAAAAACAAATGCCAAAAAAAGGATATGAGCTATGTAGCCCTAGCAGCGCATTTTTTTGAAAATATTAGAGAGTAGTCTCAAAGAGTATGAATTTAGGTAACTTGTAAAATTTGCATTTGTTTACAGAAAAAAATTCTTGCGGCCTTCCCGGGCCTTCAAAAAAAAAAAAAAAATTGCGCTAATTTACCCTATTACGGGGTAAGTTGGCGCAAACTATAAAAATGATTATTAATGTACTATTAAGTGCAAAATTAAAAGAAATATTTTTACAATTAATTTTGGCAACAAATTTAAGCCAAAAAATCAATATTACTTGTAGTTGGTACCAAATATTAGTACGTATAACAACCAAAACAGTAGCTCACTTTTTATCTGTGAAAAAACCTGCAAAAGAATTTTTTTTAATTTATTTGTAAGAATAAATTTTTTCAATATTGTTAAGAATTTAGAATAAAAATTAATTTAAAAAATATATTTTTTATTTCAATAGTAGATGCTATGAGCCAACTTACCCTGTGAAAATTTTGCCAACTTACCTCGAAAGCCTTTTTTTCAATAAACAGTCTATAGATCCTGAAAAACGGCAGCTTTAAAAAAATTCTGACTGGATATAGTAAACTAATTGTGACTGAAACTTTAACAAAAATTTTTTTTCATACGACTAACTATTTTCTTTGTAAAGTAAAATGGAAGCGATGTTCCAAAAATCTCCCGCGAATCCTGGCAATACTATAGTGAATGATAAAATGGTCAATTAGGAAGGTTCTGTGTAATGTGTTCTGTGTAGTTTTTGTCACTTTCTGATGAAAGACTCTAAAAATGAACTCAGTTCGGCAACTTACCCCTGTGGCCAACTAGCCCCGGTCTCCTAACTCATATTTAATATATTTTATAATAGAAATAGCAATCACTAAATACTTAGCTATAGTAAAGCGTTTAGAAAATCATTGTATATTTTCAAAAGTATTGCGACATTAACACAAGAAATATACAAAATGATAAAAATATACATATTTAAACACTCTGGTAGCCTAAAATACAATAAAAATAGTTTTGATATAATTATTCTTTAAGAAAATCATTATATTGTGCATATTATTATAAATCCCAGCTTCTAACTGTTAAAAAAAATAAAAATAAAAAAAAATAAAAATAAAAAGTCACACACAGAATTGTAATTTATTCCTTCTATTTATATACTTTTTAATTTACTTTTTTGCTATGTCTCTCAAATTTCTCATAATTTGTACAAAAATGTGTCTTTGAGTTTAAAACTCGTTATTATTGGTTATAAACTATTTGCCGTTGACAATTAGGTCAATAGCAAATAGTTTTTAACCGTTTGCCAGTTATATTAACGCACCATTGCATACAAATAAACATACAATCTCATGCTTATAAATCCACCATCACATACTTATAAACGTACTATATCCTTAATATAAAAGTTTAATAGCTTTGCGACTTTAAGGAATTCAAAAAAATTTTAAATTTTTCTATCTACCTCTTTTTACTGCAACATATTTTACAATCGACGATTTTAATTGTACTCTTTGATCTTACTTTTTTAATACATTTTAATAATACAATTACGGGATACTGTATCCCCATCACTTAATAATACGATTACGGGGGCTGTATTCCCATTTCTGAAAAAAAGAATGGTAAAAAATTATTTCTATTTGTGTATATTTTTATTTTCGTTTTTTTTTTTTTTTTTTTTTTTTTTTTTTTACAGGTATGTGTTGATTAGATGCGGCATTAAATGACATTGATTGACTAAAGGATAATTAACGTGTTTCGAATATAATTGATTCATCGATGAAGCATTGTTTATAGGATAAGTATCATAATTTCTTGTCACTGAAACATTATTGTTGGTCATTATATTTTCATCAAAGTTGTTACCAATATTAGAAATTTGTCCAGTGGTATATGTTATAACCGTGTTATTATGTACAGGGGTATATGCGGTAGACTTAACACTATGTTCATACGTATATTTGAAATTTGTTGCATTTTTTGGTTGATGCATAGTTGTTTCACAACTTTTTGATTGATGCCGAACTGTATCACAATCAGGTACTGTAAATATAGGTGATTTTTGATAAAGAAATGGTTGTAATGTTTTTTTATTGTTTTTAATTTCCCGAGATTGCAAATACGGAGAGCTTGGTTGGTCGTTTGCATCAACTGAACTGGTTATTTTATTGAATTCATTTGAAGAAAATTTCTTTGGTGATGGCGCTAAAAATACGAATATGAGTTTTAGCTTTGTATTCAACCAAAAACAATGATTTGAAAGGTTATTTTGAATAATAATTATACTATTTGTATAATTATAAAAATTATATTATCAAAACTTACCAAACTATTTTTCAAATACTTACATTTGCTTTTTTTTGAGTTTAGTTTTCCTCTATTACATTTATAAATGTCTAATTTTTTTTCGTTTTCCTCTTTACGATGAAGTTTTTTGAGCTAAAAAGAAAATTTTATTAAAAAATTAGTAATAAGTTAATAAATAAAGAAAAAAAAAAGAACGTATATGCAACATTTTGTAAGCAAGTGTCAATTCATTACAATGTAATCTTATTTATTTTAGTTCATAATAGCAGGTCGCTAATTTGAGCTGATTTTTACTTACCAGTTGAGTGGTACAAGTACTGGGTGCAAAAAAACTCTGGAAAAAACAATCAGTTTTTTTCTTTGAACAAAAAAACTAACTTGCCTTTAGTCTTAACTCAACTTATCTAAATTTTAAGTCAAATAATCTCACACCTCATATGGGCATTTTAGCAACTCAAAGTCATTAAAAATTAAAAATTAAATATAATGATCGAAACATTTCAGTTTTGGTGAAAAATTTTATGTATTTGTACCAAAAAATATATATAGCTGCTTTGTTCTTACAGTCAAACTGGTTACAGCCAAAATCTCAGTAACCGAAACCTAAAATTTATAACAATTTATAAATTAAATTTATAACACGTTTAAAAAGATTTATAATAATATGCAGATTTTCTAATTATGTGATTTAATCAAACTAACATCAACTAAATGTTTTTTCATTCCTAATAACAATCATTTTTTCTTTCCGACAGCTTAGCGTGCTGAGAGCATGGTACTGAGAGCATGGTACCGAGAGCATGGTACTGTTGAAATTTTAATTTGAGTAATATTTAAACGAAAAAAAAATTTATTTTAAGATTTTAATTTTAATTCATTGGAAATTATTTTGTTTTCATTCAAGTTTCATTAACTGAATTTATCTGCAGTAACTGTTTTATAAAAAACATGCAAAAATCTTGTTTGACAAAGAATATTGTTTAATTTTTAAATTTTAACATAGTTTACAACTTTTGTAAATGTACTCAATATAATTTTTTTAGTATTTAAGCTTGAATTTGTCTTCTTCTTGCCCCAGCCTTTATATCATTTTATTCAAATCTAGTTTTGTAAAT
Source organism: Hydra vulgaris (assembly GCF_022113875.1). Taxonomy (NCBI): domain Eukaryota; kingdom Metazoa; phylum Cnidaria; class Hydrozoa; order Anthoathecata; family Hydridae; genus Hydra; species Hydra vulgaris. Next base: position 7,477,112 of record NC_061161.1, on the reverse strand, counting down.
AATTTACATATGGCGAAAGATAATAATAGTAATAAAATTATTAAATTAATAATTAAAATTTTTTTGTTATTTTCTAAAATTTAAATGTTGATGTCTATTTTCATCAAAATCTCCATCTGTTTTGTATCACCATGGTTTCGAAAAAGATTCCGTTTTGTTTACCACTAATAAAATTTAAAACCTTGAAAATATCTAAACAAACTTTTGTTGTTACGAAATTTTGAAAAACTTACATAAAACACCTATAAACTAAAAACCAAACTTTATAAAAATTTTAAAAAAATAAATTAAAATTTAAATGATACAAGTTAATGAGTTAAGAAAAAACAAAAAGTTCAAAAACACACACACATCACTGCTTGATTCCCCTCATCACTGCTTGACTCTCAGGATTTGAAGTTGATTTTCAAAAGACGTTATATTTATTTTCAGTATAGTCTTATATAATACATTCTAGAAATATATATATAAGATTGTAATAATATGTGTATATATAAGATGTTTATATATAAGATTCTAATAATGTGTGCATATGTAAGATTTTAATAATGTGTGTACATATAAGATCTAATAATATGTGCATATATAAGATTCTAATAATTGGTGTATATATAAGATCTAATAATATGTGTATATATAAGCTCGATGATAATAAAATTCAAATCATTCTTTTTCAGTCAAAAAATAATATTATCTGAAATCCACAAAATCAATCAAACTGAGAATCAATGCTCATACCCAATTTGATGAATGGTAATGGTATGGATAAGTTACTTTAAAACTATTTTAATGACCACCTTATTTTAACTTTTTTTATATTGAAAGATTATATCGTTCACTCATAAGAAAAATTCTGCATTGAAAGTTTAAAGTTTACTGCACTGATTGTTTTTAACGAGAGCAGCCGTAGCTCAGTGGTTAGCGCGCGTGCTTCAGAAACTAGAGATCCGCGGTTTTGCACCACCGCGGTTTTTGTCTTGGAAAGTTTTATAACATCAGTAAGAAAAGAGGCGTGAATTTCTTTTTAAATACTCATCCACGGTGCTCTATGATAAGACCATAAAGACTTCTTGAAGCAAAAAAAAAAAAAAAAAGAATTAGAAGAATTAATTAAAAAAGGGGTGCACGTGCACCAGATAGGGATTGCAATCCCGGGATCCCGGATCCCGAGATCACGAGATCCCGGACGTTTTTGGTTCTCGAAAATCCCGGGATTCTAAACACAAAATCCCGGGATTTTCGGGATTATAGCAGGATTGAACTAATTAAATTATTTTGTAAAACAAAATGTTCAAAGTTGGTAACTATACTGAATTATAACGAGTTATATAATGCTGCTTTGCAGGTTTATCCTGTTTATGCTTTATCCTTACGATAAATGGAAAAATTTTTGAATAGAGCATGGAGTTCGGGATTTTATCATTGAAAAAAGTTTCACAAACACAAATTAAGGCAGGTATGTTCGACTATTGTATAAAAAACAATCGTTAAGTTTGTTGGCAAGACTTCTCGCGTTAAAAAGATAAATTTTAAAATTGTTGAGCGAATTTGTGGTTAAGTGATTGCTTGAGTTTATTAAGTCGTTTTGTTCATTTCAAAAAATATTTTTAGAGAATGAAAAAAATAAAAATGAACAAGTAATAAAAAAAAATTATATCTAAAAAAATTTAATGATTACTACATAACAATTCCCTTTGGGATATTTCTAGCGATTTGTATAATTATATTTGTACAATTATTAGTTATTGCAACATTATAATGCCCTTGACAATTAATTCCGCCTGAAGGAATTCTAGTGTGAATACATACAAAATTTGACTGTGGAATAAATCGTTTTGAACGTTTTGAACTGATAACCTTTTTAATGCTTTTGTTGTTTACCGCAATAATATGTTGTTTACTAATGCACCTTAAAAAAATATCCTTCTAAACATGAATGAAAACAGTGAAAAGAGAACATCATTTTATACCCTTCTAAATATAATCCTTCTAAATATAATCCTTCTAAATATAATCCTTCTAAATATCCTTCTAAAAAATATCCTTCTAAACATGAATGAAAACAGTGAAAAGAGAACATCATTTTTTCTACACAAAAAAGATAAAGACCCAACTTCAGTGTGGTCACATTATTTGAAGTCTGCAGATAATTTGGCAGCAAAATGTAAGAAATGCGGTGTAATTTTGAAAACATTGGGTGGTTCTACAAAAGGCCTTCATACGCACTTATCAACTAAGCATAATTAGAAAGTAACTTCAGCCGACAAAAATTTACCTAGTTCGAGTCAACAGTTGAATGATGCCAGAACCGACGAGAAACCTCCTACGAAACGAAGAATAACGAGTTACTTTGCATCCGAAAAAAAAAAACTTAGACAAAACACTGGCTCGAATGACAGCTTTAGATGGGCTAACATTTAATGTATTTATAACATCAAAAGATTTAAGGCAATTACTGATTACCAGTGGTTTCGAAAATTTGCCCAAGTCAGCAAACTCAATTAAAAGGATAGTGGTGAGTTACAGCTTAAATATTAGACAGTTAATTTCCAAAGAAATTTATCAATATAAAGCTTTGGGAACACGATTTTCTCAGAGCTTTGATGAACGGACCACTACAACAAATAAAAAATACATGAATATTAATGTACATATCCCAAATAAGTACTGGAATTTAGGTCTTATTTGTGTATATGGTTCTATGAATGCTGAGAAATGTTTTAAAAACACGTCTAAAGGAGCATAATGTTAATATTGATACAGACATTGTTGCTATTGTTACGGATGGTCCAAATATAATGGTTCGTGTGGGAAAAATTATTGAGGCTGAACACCAGTTGTGTTTAGTCCATGGAATTCACCTTGCAGTTTGTGATGTTCTTTATAAAAAAAGTTCTACGCTAATGTCCGACACCGAAGCACTATTGAAGGAAACTCAAGATATTGTTGATGAAACAGATGATCACGAAGATGAAGAAAATATCGACGAGGAAATGGGATTAGGCTTTCTTCCCCCAACAAATGATGGGATAGCAAATATGGATTTACTCACCAATGAACAAAATATCAATGAACTAGTGAAAAAAGCCCGTAAGGTAGTTGTTCTTTTTAAACGATTCCCGACAAAAAATGATGCAGTCTTGCAAAAATATGTCAAAGAAGAAAAAGGCAGCATTTTGGATTGCAAAACAAGATGGAACTCTCTTCTATCGATGCTAGAGCGTTTCCTTGCTTTAAAAACATGTATACAGAAAGCTTTAATTGACTTAAATTACCCAGTTTCCTTAAACGAAAGTGATTTTGTGGTTCTTTCGGAAATAATAGGAGTACTTGCACCTGTCAAATTAGCAGTAGATGCGTTATGCAGACAAGATGCTAATCACTGCAGATGCAGTACTTATATTTTTATTCCAGCAGATTGCTCAAAAACAATCTCCCTTTGCTAATAAAATGTTCCAAGCTATAAAAACAAGAATGGAAAAAAGACGATGTGAAGAACTTTCTGGTGTTTTAAAATACCTTCAAAATCCAAAATATGATGCTGTGAATGATGAAACAAATGTCTGCCAAATTTTTGGAGTTCCTCCTAAAACCCTTATTAGGAAGCAGATAAAAAAACTTATTGAGAGACTAACTGCTTTTAAAAATGATAATTTAGAAAAATCAAGTATTGATGTTGATGAAAATATAATGGCTGTCGTTAGAAATGAAGAATCACAAGTTCGAGCCTCCCTGTCTTTAAGAGAAAAGTTCCAAGAACAAATTGCACAAAGCATGAATGCCATTGAACTAGAAACACAAACTTCAAATTTAATGTCAATCATAAAGAAAGAAATGCATCTGTTTGAAAAGGGTGGAAACCGGGGGCATAATTTGGAATTAGTATACCAATATTTGTTATCTATTCCACCGACGAGCATCGAACCTGAGCGGGCATTTTCTGCACCTGGGTATTTGGGAAGTAAAATAAGGAGTAGGCTAAATGACCAAACCTTAAATGCTCTACTATTGCTCCGGGCATATTTTCAGACAAAAAAAGAAAGTTTGTAAATAAAATATGCATTTAATATGAATTGTTTTTTTGTTTTACATTTATTATTTAGCTACCATTTATTTATAAATATAAAATAAAGATTTTCTTTAATTTTTGTCTCTCAATATTAACAAACAACTTATTATGTTATTTTTTACAAAGTAGCTTGTTGGTACAGCAGCTACATCGGTACCCAAATTTAAGAAAATTTATGTTTACAAATTTATTTTGAAATTTTGATTGTTTACTTTAGTCAAATACACTTTAAATGTTCAAATGTTATTTACATATCCAATTATTTGATGAAGGTTGTTCTGTAAAGTCTGTAATCTTAAAACGTAATATGGAAGGTACCGTATATATATTTCTGCATTATTTTAAGATCTTTATATACACCTGCTGCCTGTTACACAATTAAAACAATTTAAGGCGCCGTAGAAAATTAATGTAAGTCATTAAAACATAATGAAATTAAATAAAGAGTTGATAACATCAAAAAGTATATTCATATATGCAGTATTAAGTTCTGTTTTTTAGCAAATAACTCACATTATATAAAATCCCGGGATACCGGGATCCCGGGATTTTATTTACTTCAATCCCGAAATCCCGGGATCGTAATTCATGCCCGGGATTGCAATCCCTAGCACCAGATCATCTGCTGTTTAAAGTGTTAAGAATATTTTTTTCCAAAGATAAAAACATTTTGAAAGCTTCTAGTTAAGGATTCTTCGACATTCCTTTATAGACATTCTTATAAATATTGAGAGCCTGAAATCCTTTTAGGACATAAAAATAGTAATGTGGCAAGGGTTAACGGTTACAAACTGGATGGACCCAACTGTGATAAATTTTTCAAATCATTGGGGGAAATGATGATTGTAGCACTGATTTGGTTATACCCCCTAATTGATATCCTAAAGTTTAGAATAAGTAATTCCATACTATTAAATTACCACCTTATAAATTTTCTTAATAGAAATCAGAAACTTATTGAATTTTTTTCATAGAAAACATCAAAAACTGTACATAAAATTTAACATAAACTTTAAAGCGCTATGTTTTTACAGAGTCAACAGAATCAAAAAAGCGAATTTCAGCAAACATTTTACCTCAAAAAAGTGGTTTTGACCCCAGTTTGAGCTCTATGAGAATTTAAACGGATTTAATAAAAGCATGTTTTAACTTGTTTATAAAATATATATGATTCCATTGTTCAACGCCCAGGTTTTCGTTTTTAACACTTTTTAGTTTATATGTATATAAATATTAGGAGAATTAAAAAAAAAAATTCATGTCTTTTAAAATTTGTTTTAAAACCATTAGTATCAAGCAGTGGTATTCACCAAACACTGATAGATTGAGGTCAAGTCAGGATCATGGTCAAACTGCTCAAGACAACATGTTCAGCGCAACCTGCTATATATCACGTGGCTTTGTAGGGTTAGCATTAACTTTTAATTCACAAAATATTTTTCATGCTTTTATTATTATTCATTTGATCTTTTCTTTGTTTTTTACTTTTCTCTTTTATACCAAGACTTTTGTTTTGTTATTTCTGATCAAATTCCATCTAATTATCTTAAATATTTTTAATAACAGTGACTTCAGTAATCATCATATTGAATGGCTTGATACTGGTATCCTTAGTGACCTTGCTATGTTAAAACTCAAATACCTGACCTCCTTAAATTTTTTACCCAAGTAGTCAACTTTGTAACTCATTTGTATCTTGTCTCTGACCCTAGCTTTTCCTCCATTTTCCCTCATTTTCTTTTATGGGATTCAAGCTGTGATCCCAAATACGTGTTTGTATTTTGCTATACTCTCAAATTTTCGTATTTGTATTGCATTTGATTAAAAAGTTTCTTAAATATTTGTATTTGTTTTTGATTGAATTGTATTAGCAACACCTTAAACTACCCGGTGTTTTTTTATGAAATACCAAGAGGTTCATTTTTTTTTAAATTTTTTCACAAATTTTTTTAATTTTTGAAAAAATTTTTTTTTCCTGCAACACAGTTGTTAGAAGACTTGTCTTAATTCTTCTATTTAGTATTTATATTTGGGAAATGCCGATTGCATATATTTGTATTTGAATTTCTATATGGAAATCTAGAATTAACAAGTTTGTATTTATATTTAATCAAATGTATTTGACCCCAACCTCTTTCCCAACCATCACAATAAAACTTTAAACTTATACTTTTTCTATTCGATTTGCCAAATTTTACTTCTTATCTACCTTATCTACCTTATCTACCTTATCTACCTTATCTACCTTATCTACCTTATCTACCTTATCTACCTTATCTACCTTATCTACCTTATCTACCTTATCTACCTTATCTACCTTATCTACCTGAAGGCAGACTAGCAATTCTGTTTGGTACTCAAATAATGAACTTTTTCATTCAGTAAATTTCTTTTTAACTAGATAACTATTGTTCGAACTAAAGAATTTTTATATGAACGCTCATAAAATCTGAAGCACAAAACAGAAAAATGAAATACAAAAGAAAGACAAAAGAAATTTTAAACGAAAAAGCAAAGAAAGAAGATTATATAGATGAATAAAATATACTTATTATATGACATTTCAATTCCCACATTTTTAAAACTTTGTTTTCATTCAAATTATAAGCAGTAAACATAATTACAAGAAATCAGCTAAAGATATTTCATAATTAAGTAAGGAAAACAATGGATTTGAAAGTAATCATGTTCTTCGTTCTTAATCCAGATTTATTTTGTTGTTTATTTAGAAAATAAACAACAAAATAAATCTGGATTAAGAACGAAGAAAATTTTGCTTACAGAATTAAGACGCAAGTAAATTCTTAATTTTCTTTGTGACTGATTATAAAAGTCTGGCTCAAACATGTGGCTCACATAACTCAATTAATTTAAAAGTATTTGAACTATCGATAGTATACATATACAAAGTATCTGAGTCTTATATTATACAAAATAATTGACAATACTGAATCTGAAGTCCAAAAAAATTCACAAAACTGAGCGGCTTTGACTCTAGCCTACGGGCATTTGTTTTTCAAAGTTACGTTCTAAATGTCTTTTAAACGTTCTTTACGAGAATGTTTAGAAGATGTTTAAAAGACATTTAAAACATATTTAAAACGTAACTTTTAAAAACAAATGTCCGCTGGGTAACAGAAGCAATTGACATGAGCTGAAGAAGCTGTAAGTTTAGAAGGAAAAAAAAAAGATGCGGTAAAGAGCACAAAAACAGTAATAACAACACAAAAACTTTTAAGTTTCTACCAGTAGTTGAAGTTTAAGTTTCTACCAGTAGTTGAAGTTTAAGTTTCTACCAGTAGTTGAAGTTTAAGTTTCTACCAGTAGTTGAAGTTTAAGTTTCTACCAGTAGTTGAAGTTTAAGTTTCTACCAGTAGTTGAAGTTTAAGTTTCTACCAGTAGTTGAAGTTTAAGTTTCTACCAGTAGTTGAAGTTTAAGTTTCTACCAGTAGTTGAAGTTTAAGTTTCTACCAGTAGTTGAAGTTTAAGTTTCTACCAGTAGTTGAAGTTTAAGTTTCTACCAGTAGTTGAAGTTTAAGTTTCTACCAGTAGTTGAAGTTTAAGTTTCTACCAGTAGTTGAAGTTTAAGTTTCTACCAGTAGTTGAAGTTTAAGTTTCTACCAGTAGTTGAAGTTTAAGTTTCTACCAGTAGTTGAAGTTTAAGTTTCTACCAGTAGTTGAAGTTTAAGTTTCTACCAGTAGTTGAAGTTTAAGTTTCTACCAGTAGTCGAAGTTTAAGTTTCTACCAGTAGTTGAAGTTTAAGTTTCTACCAGTAGTTGAAGTTTAAGTTTCTACCAGTAGTTGAAGTTTAAGTTTCTACCAGTAGTTGAAGTTTAAGTTTCTACCAGTAGTTGAAGTTTAAGTTTCTACCAGTAGTTGAAGTTTAAGTTTCTACCAGTAGTTGAAGTTTAAGTTTCTACCAGTAGTTGAAGTTTAAGTTTCTACCAGTAGTTGAAGTTTAAGTTTCTACCAGTAGTTGAAGTTTAAGTTTCTACCAGTAGTTGAAGTTTAAGTTTCTACCAGTAGTTGAAGTTTAAGTTTCTACCAGTAGTTGAAGTTTAAGTTTCTACCAGTAGTTGAAATTTAAGTTTCTACCAGTAGGTGAAGTTTAAGTTTCTACCAGTAGTTGAAGTTTAAGTTTCTACTAGTAGTTGAAGTTTAAGTTTCTACCAGTAGTTGAAGTTTAAGTTTCTACCAGTAGTTGAAGTTTAAGTTTCTACCAGTAGTTGAAGTTTAAGTTTCTACCAGTAGTTGAAGTTTAAGTTTCTACCAGTAGTTGAAGTTTAAGTTTCTACCAGTAGTTGAAGTTTAAGTTTCTACCAGTAGTTGAAGTTTAAGTTTCTACCAGTAGTTGAAGTTTAAGTTTCTACCAGTAGTTGAAGTTTAAGTTTCTACCAGTAGTTGAAGTTTAAGTTTCTACCAGTAGTTGAAGTTTAAGTTTCTACCAGTAGTTGAAGTTTAAGTTTCTACCAGTAGTTGAAGTTTAAGTTTCTACCAGTAGTTGAAGTTTAAGTTTCTACCAGTAGTTGAAGTTTAAGTTTCTACCAGTAGTTGAAGTTTAAGTTTCTACCAGTAGTTGAAGTTTAAGTTTCTACCAGTAGTTGAAGTTTAAGTTTCTACCAGTAGTTGAAGTTTAAGTTTCTACCAGTAGTTGAAGTTTAAGTTTCTACCAGTAGTTGAAGTTTAAGTTTCTACCAGTAGTTGAAGTTTAAGTTTCTACCAGTAGTTGAAGTTTAAGTTTCTACCAGTAGTTGAAGTTTAAGTTTCTACCAGTAGTTGAAGTTTAAGTTTCTACCAGTAGTTGAAGTTTAAGTTTCTACCAGTAGTTGAAGTTTAAGTTTCTACCAGTAGTTGAAGTTTAAGTTTCTACCAGTAGTTGAAGTTTAAGTTTCTACCAGTAGTTGAAGTTTAAGTTTCTACCAGTAGTTGAAGTTTAAGTTTCTACCAGTAGTTGAAGTTTAAGTTTCTACCAGTAGTTGAAGTTTAAGTTTCTACCAGTAGTTGAAGTTTAAGTTTCTACCAGTAGTTGAAGTTTAAGTTTCTACCAGTAGTTGAAGTTTAAGTTTCTACCAGTAGTTGAAGTTTAAGTTTCTACCAGTAGTCGAAGTTTAAGTTTCTACCAGTAGTTGAAGTTTAAGTTTCTACCAGTAGTTGAAGTTTAAGTTTCTACCAGTAGTTGAAGTTTAAGTTTCTACCAGTAGTTGAAGTTTAAGTTTCTACCAGTAGTTGAAGTTTAAGTTTCTACCAGTAGTTGAAGTTTAAGTTTCTACCAGTAGTTGAAGTTTAAGTTTCTACCAGTAGTTGAAGTTTAAGTTTCTACCAGTAGTTGAAGTTTAAGTTTCTACCAGTAGTTGAAGTTTAAGTTTCTACCAGTAGTTGAAGTTTAAGTTTCTACCAGTAGTTGAAGTTTAAGTTTCTACCAGTAGTTGAAGTTTAAGTTTCTACCAGTAGTTGAAATTTAAGTTTCTACCAGTAGGTGAAGTTTAAGTTTCTACCAGTAGTTGAAGTTTAAGTTTCTACTAGTAGTTGAAGTTTAAGTTTCTACCAGTAGTTGAAGTTTAAGTTTCTACCAGTAGTTGAAGTTTAAGTTTCTACCAGTAGTTGAAGTTTAAGTTTCTACCAGTAGTTGAAGTTTAAGTTTCTACCAGTAGTTGAAGTTTAAGTTTCTACCAGTAGTTGAAGTTTAAGTTTCTACCAGTAGTTGAAGTTTAAGTTTCTACCAGTAGTTGAAGTTTAAGTTTCTACCAGTAGTTGAAGTTTAAGTTTCTACCAGTAGTTGAAGTTTAAGTTTCTACCAGTAGTTGAAGTTTAAGTTTCTACCAGTAGTTGAAGTTTAAGTTTCTACCAGTAGTTGAAGTTTAAGTTTCTACCAGTAGTTGAAGTTTAAGTTTCTACCAGTAGTTGAAGTTTAAGTTTCTACCAGTAGTTGAAGTTTAAGTTTCTACCAGTAGTTGAAGTTTAAGTTTCTACCAGTAGTTGAAGTTTAAGTTTCTACCAGTAGTTGAAGTTTAAGTTTCTACCAGTAGTTGAAGTTTAAGTTTCTACCAGTAGTTGAAGTTTAAGTTTCTACCAGTAGTTGAAGTTTAAGTTTCTACCAGTAGTTGAAGTTTAAGTTTCTACCAGTAGTTGAAGTTTAAGTTTCTACCAGTAGTTGAAGTTTAAGTTTCTACCAGTAGTTGAAGTTTAAGTTTCTACCAGTAGTTGAAGTTTAAGTTTCTACCAGTAGTTGAAGTTTAAGTTTCTACCAGTAGTTGAAGTTTAAGTTTCTACCAGTAGTTGAAGTTTAAGTTTCTACCAGTAGTTGAAGTTTAAGTTTCTACCAGTAGGTGAAGTTTAAGTTTCTACCAGTAGTTGAAGTTTAAGTTTCTACCAGTAGTTGAAGTTTAAGTTTCTACCAGTAGTTGAAGTTTAAGTTTCTACCAGTAGTTGAAGTTTAAGTTTCTACCAGTAGTTGAAGTTTAAGTTTCTACCAGTAGTTGAAGTTTAAGTTTCTACCAGTAGTTGAAGTTTAAGTTTCTACCAGTAGTTGAAGTTTAAGTTTCTACCAGTAGTTGAAGTTTAAGTTTCTACCAGTAGTTGAAGTTTAAGTTTCTACCAGTAGGTGAAGTTTAAGTTTCTACCAGTAGTTGAAGTTTAAGTTTCTACTAGTAGTTGAAGTTTAAGTTTCTACCAGTAGTTGAAGTTTAAGTTTCTACCAGTAGTTAAAGTTTAAGTTTCTACCAGTAGTTGAAGTTTAAGTTTCTACCAGTAGTTGAAGTTTAAGTTTCTACCAGTAGTTGAAGTTTAAGTTTCTACCAGTAGTTGAAGTTTAAGTTTCTACCAGTAGTTGAAGTTTAAGTTTCTACCAGTAGTTGAAGTTTAAGTTTCTACCAGTAGTTGAAGTTTAAGTTTCTACCAGTAGTTGAAGTTTAAGTTTCTACCAGTAGTTGAAGTTTAAGTTTCTACCAGTAGTTGAAGTTTAAGTTTCTACCAGTAGTTGAAGTTTAAGTTTCTACCAGTAGTTGAAGTTTAAGTTTCTACCAGTAGTTGAAGTTTAAGTTTCTACCAGTAGTTGAAGTTTAAGTTTCTACCAGTAGTTGAAGTTTAAGTTTCTACCAGTAGTTGAAGTTTAAGTTTCTACCAGTAGTTGAAGTTTTTAAGTCTCAACTTGATTATTTTTACTTTTTAATTTTACATGATTTTTTTTTTTTTTAATTCTATTTTCTTTATTTTCGTATAAAATTTAAAACTTTTTTTTTTTAATTTTATTATTTTAAATAAGTTACAGATTGTAAATTAAAATCACTATGACACTAAAAATAAAAATAAAAAAAAAAACATAACACGCATTCACACACTCAAACACACAAATTTGCTCACCATGTTACTTCGTTCATTTAAGAATAAATAGCAAAAATCCATGCAAAATTTCAATTTTTACTAACTTTTTTATCTCCGATAATATTTGTTGGACTTTGTGTTTAAGAATGAAAAAAAGACAATAATGTTTTTTTAAAATCTGCTTAAATAATTCGTTTGCAAAACAAGAGTTTTAAAATTATGCACTCTAAGATAATTTCTATTGAAATTATGCACTCTAAGATAATTTCTATTGAAATTATGCACTCTAAGATAATTTCTATTGAAATTATGCACTCTAAGATAATTTCTATTGAAATTATGCACTCTAAGATAATTTCTATTGAAACCTAAAATAAGTAGATGCTAAGTGTTGGTCCTAAGTGTTGGATAAAATGATCAAATTTAGCCCTAGGATTACTAAGAGTAACCAAGTTATATGTTACCAAAAAAAAAAATTTTTGATTTTTAAATATTAAGTACACTTTTTGGTCGAAATCAGACGCGTACCCACTTGGTTAAATTTTGGGCAACCAGTTAGTAAACGATAAAAACAACAATTAGCGGGAATGTCGTGAAAGGTTGATTGTTAAAAATTTTTTTGAAAAAAAATTTGTGAAATACTTCAGTATAAGTGAACCAATTAAAAAATAAAATTTTTAATTGCACTAAAATTATTCGCTTGTAAACTGTAAAATATTGAAAATATTGCATTTAGACTTCAAATAAGCAAGTTCTAAAAATAATGATAAAAGCTTAACATTATTATATTTTTATCTAAATAAATATGTTTGCTTAAAAAAATGTTTGATTTTTAGCTTAAAGGTTTTTTTTTATGTTAAATTTGTAATATTGTGATGTGTTGATAGAAATGTATTATAGTGACCGAACTTATGAGATGCTATTGAAAGTTCGGTCAAACTTTTTCTCATTTGAAGTAAAATATATAATGCTTGTTTTTATTTTCCTTATTTTACAATATAGTTAACAATAAAATTGTTTATATAATTTAGAAAAAAAAGTTAAAAAAACATTTATTCATGCCTGAGATATGAAAATTCAAGGCTTAAGTGACAGAACTTTTTTGCAGTATACATTTGTATATTTAAAGATTATACAAACTAAGTTTAAAAATTAATAATTACAAATAATTAATTTTATTTTTTTTTATTTTGAAAAAATATATACAAAACTCACCTTTGCTCTTTGATTTTGAAACCAAACTTGAACAACACGAACACTTAGACCGGTTTCTTTGGATAGTTTTTCACGTATCTAATAAAAATAAAAAAACCTTATAGGAGAATTAAAACTTTGTTATTTATAAATTTGGTAATATTGAAGTAATACACGTATACTAAATTATTCGTTTAATGGTTACTAATTGTAGGTATACCAGTTTTTAGAAGTAATTTTGAAACCACAACTACTGATGGATCCACAATGAGGATCTACCAGTAAAAAATCCTTATGCACAATAATCGTGAACATAAAATTGCTCACAACATAAAGTTAACTCCTATTAAGCGTTACACAAATAATTTCGCAGATAATCTTTTATCTAAAAATCACAACAATATCAAACCAATATCAAATTTGATCTCAAACCAATAGCAAATTAGATTTCAAACCAATATCAAATTTGACCTTTATTAAGTGAAAAAGATAATAAAGAATTAATGAATGTTCTCTTAAAGATATCAACAAATTTATTAGTTAAACACCTTTTGTTATTAATCTTAACTTTTAACTTAAAAAGTTTATTGTTATTAATCTATTACGATCATTGTTAATTAATATTATTATTATTAATGAAAAAAAGTTTTTCTGTCTCAGTCTAGTCTCTAAAAATTGAAATTTAACTTAAGGCATAAATTTTTAAAAAATATGTCTTACGTTTTTAGAAAGTATATGCTTTCAGTCAATGTTAATACAAAAAAAAGCATATATGAACACGCATGAAGTTTGGGTAAAGGAAAACAATCAATTAAAAAACCTTTGTACTAAATATTTATTCATCTCTTTTATGGGTTATATAACAAATACTGGTATTTTGTTGTATTTTTTTGATTTCTTTTTTAATCAATTAATTGGAAATAAAAATACTGACATTTTAAAAAATATTTTCTATTATATTTTAATTTTTACAATTCCTAATTAGGATAAAGTTCTCATTCATAAACAATTATAAAAATAAATTTAAAAAATAGTTTTCTAAAATATTGTATTTTAGACAACTTAATTATTTTTAGGAGAAACCCAAAAACCATAACCATAAGCATCAAACTGGCTCCTATTATTATCCATAAAATATTTTTTTATTAGTACATTAACCTAAGTCTCAAAAGAAGCAAAAATATTTAAAAATATCAAAAAATCATATAAATAAATTTTCTATTAGTGTTTTAAACAAAAATTATTTTACAAATTTTTATTCTTTTAAGACCAAACAAAAATATGTCTTTTCAGAGTTATTTTTTATTTTAAAAATATCTTCTAATACTTTTAAGAAATAATTTTTAATTTAAAAATGTCTTCAATACTTTTAAGAAATATTTTTTGGTAAAATAAGTAACCTGTCTAATGTTCACGGGTTTTGTGCGACCCCTAAATATATTTTTATAACCTAACTTTGAAAACTCAGTGTATTGTTTAGAACACAAATAACAGAAGGATCAGAGTAACAGAAGGATCAGAGTAAACTACTTTCATAAAAATTCTTTTAAATATATGTGCAATAACTTTCATTTTATTTTTTCAGTGACAAAAAAAAATCTAATTTCAGGTTTTCTTGAATACTCATTTTTTCTTAGACAGATCGTTTTGTATTAACCACTGGAGATAAAATATTAAAAATGCAATAATTATTATATTTATTACAGTTATCATAATATTAAATTTTTGGAAAATAAAGCTGTAAGAACTTAAACAAATTGATCCAATTATTTTTCAATAGATTATTTAATAGATTAAATTATTTGAGTTTATGTTGAATAATTAAGGGTATTAGATCATTAGATCAAGATGTTATTGCTAGTAACACCTAAATGCTTTAAAGGTATTTGGCTTTTTCTTTTAAAAAATTTAATTAACTTTTTTTATTGCTTATTGCTTAGTGCTTTATATTTTTATTGCTAGTCAATATTTTTTAAGTTTTCGAGCGTAAAAGTTTTTACTATTGTATATTATGTATTTACACCCAATACATTTTATTGCATTATCCAGCAGTATACCATTGCAAAGATGTTTCATATTGTTTGTATTGTTGTTGTTAGCATTTAGAGATCTTGTATCAAGTAATGTACATATTTGTTAACTTTATACAAACAAAAGCATGAGATCAACAAATGTTGTGAGTTATTGAGGTATATTATTCTATATTGATATTGATATACTTGTTATTTATTTTATTAGTTTTAAACCTATTAACCCGGTTGCGTAGTAACAACATGCCTTGATGAGGAATTTAACAATTAAAAAGTGTTTACAAAAGTATTATATTAAATAAACATCGGGAAAAAACGGCATAGTTACATTTACCAAGTTTTGTTTCATTTCAAGTTTAATTTATAATAACATTTTTATAGTTTTCTATAAAAAAAAAATTTCTTCTTAAGATTTTTATGAATGATCAATTTATAGATATAACTATATTTTCAAAATTTTTTAAGTGTGACCACTCTATGTAGTTAAGACAATTTATAAATTATTTGAATTCTTTTATTTAAAATTACAACGATTTTATTATCGTATTATGCCCAAAACAAGAATTTTAGTTTTATAATCTTTTTTTGCCTGAGGTTTTTACAGAATTCAAAGAATTCTATAAAAACCTCAGGCAAAAAAAGATATTATTAACCTCAACTTTTCTATTTTTTATATAATTTTTAAACTTTTTTTACTACCCTTAATAGCGAAAATAAAGAACACCATTTCTGAGTCTTTAAATCATTTTTCTCAAACAACTTGATTTTTGATGAAATCTATTGAAAAAGTACGTTAACCCATCGCGTTAACTTAATTTTAGTTAAAATCTTTTGAAATAGTATAAAAACCCACCACAGATCTTAGTACGTTAACCTATTACAGATCTTAGTTCTAGTCTATTCCTGTCTGGATTTTTTTGCTCCAAACATTTTTATTTTATTGGTTTGGTTTATTAATGGCCAAATAAAAGTTAACAAATTGTTGACAATGAGCGGCACACCAGGCTTCTCTGTTATCAAAATACAGTTTTTCAATTTCAGCTTAAGTGAAGATGCCGGAGCAGAGAAAGTTCGAAATTGTTCAAGTTCTTTCCGTCCACCGCATTTTGGGTTAAAGAATTCCATAATTTTACAACACGGTTGGTGAAGATTTTGTTTCTTTCAGCGCAGTTTCGGACAAGTTGTATTTTTAGTTGTTTAGTGTGTCCAAGCGGTCGAAAACTGTACTTTGAAGATTCCGTGTTTTGTAGAAGTTAAGGGACCTGAAAATTACCTTTTTGCTCATGATTTTATATTGCTCAATAAAGTCTCCTCTTTCTCGTCGTTCATTTAGTGTTGTCAGGTCAAGGCTTGATAGTCTTTGAGTATACGGAAGGTGTTTTAGGGTGGCAGTATGTTTGTGGCTTGGTGTTGAACGTGCTCAAGTTTCGCTATGTCTTGAGCTAAAAACAGCTTGTACTGCGAATTCTAGGTGTGGGCGAACGTACGAAATATACAGTGTGCGCCATAATGCAGAACTTAAACCTCGAAAAGCTTATAAAACGGCGAAATTGAAAAAGGGATGAACGCAACGCTTAACTTATTAAAAAAAAAGAAGTAGGAGATTGTTTGCTCCTTTGCGCGGTAATTTTCATTAGATTTTAAGAGCTGTTTTTGTTTTTGGTTTAATTAAAGACTTGGGAAAACTTATGATCTTTTTTGTTTTGTCTTTTAGTTTAATTTTACGTTGCGTAATATATGGGCGATCCCCATATTTATTTCCCGATAATTCACAGACCTGATCATTTAACGGAAATATGGAGTAGTCAACAAAATTTCATACAGACGCTATGATATTTTTAAATCATCTTAAATACCAAGAGCATGCGGTTTTTCCCGTGTTAAATTATCTAAGTTATGCTATAAGGAATGGCTAGCGTACTAGTAATACTTAAACCAGTTACACCGCGGTGTACCAATTGAGCGAACTTCAATTTCGTTATTGTGTAAAAGGTATATAATATAAAAAGACGTGAACTTCTGTAAACAATAATCTATTAACTTAAGAAAACGAAGTATTAACATTTAAGCACTTACATTTACTATAAAATAAAACTTATTAAACATACATTTACTATAAAATAAAACACGAAGTATGATATGATTTCGAAGAAAAATATTGATTATTTGAAAAATGAATGTCTTTTACTCATGATCACCAGGGATTTTGTCTAGAGACCATGACATTTTAGGGGCGACTAGCGTGCCAAAATGGGCTTGACTAAAAGTGTAACTAATTCAAATAAAAAATAAATAAATTCAAAAGTACACAGTCGAGAGTATAAAAAAATATGTTAAAAAAGTTTGTCGGTTTATTAAATTTGTTTTACTGTTAAATAAATATACAATAATTGTAATTACTGTTAGAGACAAAAACAAAAACTTTTACTCAAAAACATTATTTATAAATTATTGTTTATATTGAAGGTTAGATGATTGTTGAAGTTTAACGTTGAATGTGCAAGAGAAAAGCATTTAAGATGGATTGAATGTTATGTGCAAGAGAAAAGCATTTAACATGGATTGAATGTTATGTTTAAGTAGAAGAACAATTAACATGGATTGAATGTTATGTGCAAGCAGAAGAACAGTTAACTCGGATTGAATGTTATGTGCAAGAGAAAAGCATTTAACATGGATTGAATGTTATGTGCAAGTAGAAGAACAGTTAAAAGTATAGATGTCATACCTTTAACTGTTCTTTGAAGTTACATAATAATTATTTTTATAGTTTTTGAAATTCAGAAGCACTAAAAATGTAAAAAGGCTTTCGGGAAATTTTTTGGTGAAAAAATTAAAACTTGTAGATTAAAGGAACAACCAATTTCGGCCTGAAGTCTTTATGTATGATGGGGGCAAAGGCTGCAGAACTTCGGGCTAAATAACAACAGGTTCCAAGTCATTTTATCTCATGAATTTTTTCTATAATGCAGATCACATCAGAGACCAAAAATATAAAGTTTAAAGCCGGTATCCTTTTGGGATTCCGCGTCCCTGATTAAAGACAGCCAAACTTTATAGCAAAATGTCTAAAGATGCTTTTACTTTTAATACCCCTTTTAAATTCATTTTTATGACGAAATTTAATTTAATAGTTTTATGATGCTGATAAAAACCGGTACTTTTTTTTTTTGAGTTTTTTTTTGAGTTTTTTTTTTTTTTTTGAGTGCATTTGATGGCAATGAGGCAATTAATTTTTTTAGTTAACCTAGATAACATTAATTTTTAATATCTTTTGCTATTTATTTTTGTTTTTATAACCTATCACAATTATGGTTTTATATCTATTTATTAACTTATGCTGTTTATATTTACGTAAGTAAATAGAGAGATAACAATCTATTTAATTTTTAAGTAAACACAGTAAATAAATATTTATATAAAAATCCTGTTTTAGTTTTTACTTAGAATTGTTGTTATTATTATTTTTTTTTTGATTGATTTAATTTTATTAGTTTTTTTTAATTAATAATTGGTTTAACTTTTTTTCAATTTCTAAGCTTGCACAGTTGTACATAAAACCATTATGAGCAAAATAAAAATTTAGATAGTGCACGCCACACAGAAACAGAAAAAAAAGAACATATTCTTACGTGAGGTTTTTTAAAGTCAAATTGCCAGAAGCAAACTTTTTTTACAAATCTTAAAAATTTACTTCATTAAAGTTATATTAATAAATGTTTTAACAATTAGAGCTGGAAAATGAGCAAAAAAAAGTCTGAGCACTAGTCACTAGAGCATTAGTCAGTTCCGCAGAAAACAAAGTTAATAAACTTTTTAAGCAGAAGGACTTAGAATTTAGTTTTATAACCAGTAAATGATGATTAGTTGATGAACCTGATGCGACGCATTCGAGCTATTGAATAATCCTGCGGACTAAAATCGTAACACTACTGAGTTTGTAGACTTAGTATTGATAAGTTATAAAACAAATTTTTTCAAATAAATGGAGAAAAGAAATTGCAGGATTGATTTACCGTTCCAAAAATAGTAATAAAAGCCGTTTCATATATGTATAGGTGGACGCAGGAGATAAAATATGCTTAGTCAATGTTCTGCTATCATAGACAATTATCAAAACACAACCGAGTGATTGCTAACTTGATTTCTCGAACGTAAGTCCAGGATCGACTGCAATTAAATAATATCAGAAAAAGGTGTTTTGCATTATAACTTTGGAAAAAAGTTTCTTTCTATCAGGTAACTTATAAATTTACAATTCTTTTTTATCATAAATAAAGTGTACACACTTTGTTTTATACTTTATACAAGTACAAACTTTATACAAAAGTTGTATTAAAAATAGGACTTCATGCAAAAATTAAAGAAAAAACCCACTTCCTAATTACATCTCCACTGCTCACTCATGACCGTGGATGAAGAGTAACCCTCATTGAGTTCCCCACTAGTCACTCGTGGTTAGTGGGACCATCAAGCTGCTCATTTCTTGAACATTGTTGGGTTGAGTGCCGCTAAATTTTGCCACATAGGAGTAATCTTGTTTGGTGTTTTACAGCAACTTTACAATTTCTTGCTTTTGTCAACTTGACAATGAAATGTATTCAAGTATTTGTATTGAGAACTCCAAAAATTCTGTCATAAACGCGCTGATTAGCGTGCGGAAGCTTTGAAAGCTCTATATGAGGGCTACGCCCAATTTATGGTATAATAAATTCAAATACAGTTTTTTTTCTATCTTTATGTCTTTTTCTAATCTAATTGTTGAACATATTTTATACTATGAATTTATTTTTTTATTTTTACCTGATAGAAAGCCCTAATAACACTAAATCAAGACGGTACTCAGATTCCAGAAACCAATGCAAAAGCGAGTGGAGAAAGAGGAGACCTTATCGAGCAATATAAAATCATGAGCAAAAAGGTAATTTTCAGGTCCCTTAACTTCTACAAAACACGGAATCTTCAAAGTACAGTTCTCGACCGCTTGGACACACTAAACAACTAAAAATACAACTTGTCCAAAACTGCGCTGAAAGAAACAAAATCTTCACCAACCGTGTTGTAAAATTATGGAATTCTTTAACCCAAATTTAATGGAACTGTTAATACAACTGTGAATGTTATTTAGAGCACTGTATTAAAGAGATTTGGCAAAATAAGAAATTCGAGATTCTTCATATTGATATTAGAGATGTCAAAAAAAAAAAAAAAATTGTCTAAATATGCTTAAACTATCATACTGCCTGCTTAGGGATCTATCAATATCTTAACGATATTGACACGTTTTTTGCAAATGAACGCCTCCATTACCGCAACTTCGTCGAATATATCAAAGATAGTGATAAAAAGCAAAAGTTTACTTTTGCTTGACCTACTCTATGACCTTGAGCTGCTCCATTGCAATAAACATAGCGATCTAAAATATTTTATTCGACGTTTTCTAAATCAACCTTTTTATTATGATTATAAATATATATTTCGTCAATAAACAATCATTTTACAATGTTTTTTGTAAAAATTAAAAATTAAATCTTTATATTCTGACAGGAGCAAGTAAAAGGCATCTTATCACCCTGCTCCTGCTCCAACAAGCAATTAGCTTATTTAAAAATAAGTTAAGTAGCTAGCGGCTAATGCCACTTTCTAATTTATTGGTCACAAGGGACTAAAAGCAGCGCTATGAAAAAATATTTGAAATTAAGAAATTAAAGGTAAACAACATAAAATGATTTAGTTGCTTGTGTATTTGCTTCAATATAAAAAAATGTTCTTCCTATAAAAAAAACTGTAGATGTTAAGAAAATCTTTTAAGACTAAAATTAGATTATAAACATACACGTGATACGTTTAAATTATTTCATGGCTGAATGGACAAAGTTTTATTTCAATTAATGTTTTTATATCTATTAACTTCAATTAATGGTGTTATAATTCTAACTATTTAATGTTTAACTTATCAGAATTTAAAGTAAACACTTGAATGATAAAATAAATCAAAAGGAGGCAGCTGTTAAACATCTGATTGGCTTAAGTATCATAATTTAACAATTAGTAATTATTGTATTTTGAAATCAAAATATTGAAGATTGCCATCTAACAATCATATATTTAATAAACTGTGGTTGGTGTTGGAAAAAATCGTTAAAATAAAACCCTGTAGTTGTATATGCATGGCTGGCATGGGTCAAACATGCAATCTTGTTGCTGCACTATTTTTTAGTATAGAAGCTGCCAATTTGACATTTAGCGTTTGACAAACCCTGTATTTACAAACACTTCAAATAACTGGTTGCCCACGAATTGCGAAAAAACTTTTTGATATTTAAAAACTTTCAGACATGGAGTTCAAACTTTTGATCATTTGAATAATAATTGACAAAGTTTGAAACTTTTTAATTTAAAAAATTTGGAATCTTTTAATGGATTTTAGATTTAAAAAAAATAATTTTAGAATATTACTAGCTTAAAACTCTAAATTCTATACTTAAAACAAATTTTAGCCCTCACCCCTCGGGTTAGAGGGACCCAAGTGTTAAGGGCTTATATTGTTCCCAGTTTCCAATCACAGCAATTATTTAAAAAGAACTCTTACCCAGTAAGCACAGGACGTTTTTAAAACGTTTAAAAAACTTGTTAAAACAAATATTAACATTTTTTAAACGTTTTAAAAACGATCTGTGCTTACTGGGTATTTGATACAAGTATAGACACACCCAAGTTTTCTTTATGTCTGACAGTTGTCTATTTTAAACATTAGTTGGTGGTAATGGACACAGTCTAGTTCTAACATGCATTGAACGTCAAAATACAAGTAAAGACGGGAGCTTTGGTTAGCAATTAAATGCTTGGTTACCTCGATAAATAATTTTAAAGTCGGAGCTTTTTAGCTTTGAATCTACGGAAATATATTTGTGGATAAAACTATTAATCACTTGTAGTGGGTGTTTCATACTCCAGTCTAATCTATAAATACTTTTTTGTTTTAATCTATAAATACTTTTGAATATAAAATTTTAAAAATACAAACTTACCTTACGGCAAGGTTTTGGAGCTTGCTCAAAAGCTGTTTTAAAGTTTTGTCTTTGCTGTGTAGTTAAAATTGTTCTCGGTCTTTTATAACCACTGTTTTTCTCGTAACTAGATGGGCTTGTAGTTGACATGCTATCTGAATCATCGCTGCTACTAAATACGTCAGCTAACAAAAAGAAAGGAAATTTTAACCATAACTATCCTTTATTTTTAAAACTTTCAAAATGGGGATTTGTGAAAAGTAATAACTTTTACAAAATGACACAAAAACCTTTTCTCAAGTTTTAAAAAATAAAAAAAAAAAGTTAAATCTATTAAACCTGATCGACGCCGAAAAATTAACAAAACGTTAAAGATATATGAAAGGCTTATTTAATAAAACGGGGAAGAAATCAACTAGATCTTTAAGGCGACGATACACGTGACATTTTTAAATAAACTAAATGCTTGGCCATTTTATTTTTAAGTAGTAGTCGACGCGTTTAAAGATAAGCGCCTCCCATTGTTTAAGCACCACCCTTAAATAAGTTTTTGCGTCATTATTAATTAAATCTATTAGTTTGTAATTTTTTTTTTGGATCATACGAGTCGTATACCATTTCAGTCAAATTAAGGCTAGCAAAGGCTAATATAAAGTTTTTACATTGCGTAGCATCAATAATAGATAATTTAAAAATAGACGCGATTTGAGGTTATTTTTACTCTCATTTTTCTTCATATATGCGTTTTTCTGCGCATGTGTAAACCTAGACAAAACTACTAACCATCATGTTTTATGTCGTCACCATCATGTTTCATGTCGTCACCATCATGTTTTGTTTCGTCATTATCACAAATATGCTCCGTATTAAAATCAGCTTTACATAAAAGTTTTTGATTTTTAAAAGCATACTCTTCGCCTTTTTCTAACATTTTCCCACAATTTTGACACTTGAAACAATCTATGTGAAACAAGTTCGTATCAAGCACTTTCATGGCAATTGAATTGGGTGTAATGATGTTGTTACACGCCACACATTTTATACCAAATAAGCTAAAATTTTAAAAAAGCATGAACTAAAGTCTAAATTAAAAAAGAAAAATAAATAAAATCTAATTTAAATAAATTATGCAAAAACTAAGATTTTGCAAATGTTCATTTTGTTGTTTTTGAGTTCAATTTAAACTGTATTGCGCAACTATATGATATAAATAGTTTTGAATAATTATTTGAAGTTTACACTTGCAAATTTGTAGTGGCATATTTTTATGGTAATTGCATTTCTATGAAACAATTTTGATATCATTTATAAAGACGTCAGAAATTGGGGCTATAAAAATTTTTAATTTAAATTCATTTGTGTATTTGGTCAATAACATCTTTTATTTGCTCTTCCTTTAACGTCTTTACCATTTTTATTTGCAATTTATAGGATGCGAGTTATGTCTATAGTTGCGTATACGCAATTTGATAATATCTGTTTAAAATCATACATGTTCCTTTTTTTTTATCTATTATTATCTATTATATTTTTCCTATTCTTACTTATCTTTTTTTTTTTTATAGCAAATTTAATTTGCAATTTAACATTGTTTTTAAATAAATTTTAATTTGCAATTTAAAATTGTTTTTATCACGTATTTTAATGAAGATTTTTTTTGGCTGATATTTCTACAAAACTTTACATTCTATTTCAAAACTTTACATTCTTTTTTTTATATCTATATTTTATATTATATTATTGTATACTTTCTCAATAATATTTGTTTAATACAACATTTGTCTAAATTTTCTTTAGGTTTTATTATTTTATTTATTATATCTACTTTTGATATACAAGTAAATAAAGATTTATTTCAATTTAGAAATTTTTTTGAAAAGTTGGGAAAATTGTAAATTGGCAAATCTTTCCAAACTTTTCCATTATACTTATATGAAAATTGGTCATTCGGTCATCATACTTATATGACAATGGTTTGCTTTCTTTTGTAAAAAAAAAAATTTAAAAGAAAGTTTAAAAAAAGTGTTTTTTTTTTTTTCTAATATATATCATTTGTTTAATATCTTTTCTGACATAAGTCTTTTAAAACAGATTAAATATGAGATAAACCTATTCTCTATTTAAAAAAGAGAAACAAAGCAAAATATTTTTTTATAATTTTGATAAAAAATCAAGCAATCGATTATAGCTCAAAACATTGGCAGCTTTACCTTCTAGGTAAAATCTCTTGTAATCGTCCTGTCGCGTAAAATCTATTGAACGATTTCATATAAATAATTTTATTTGAATATTGCCGGATTTTTTGTTTGTTTTTTTCTGACTATTTCTTTATTTTTCTCTCTTTTGTAACTACCTAATATATTAATACCATCAGATTTTTAAAATTAGTTTCAAAGTTTTATAAATGACACTCGTGAGCAATATCAAAAAAATTCGTCGGTGCTTTAAAGCTATTAAGCAATTAATTATGGTTTTAATAATGTAATTACTATCAAAAAAAAAAAATTACCAGAAACGTTACAATACACATTTTTTCACTGGATATTATTTTTTGTTGAGCCAATAATTAATTTTTTGCTATACGTTAATCCATTTATTTATATTTTAATGTGAAAAGTTGCAACCCTCTAATCGTTTTTAAATCTTTTTGTAAAGCCGTATAATTTTTGCATTTACTTTTTTTTGTTACCAGTTTAAAACATTTTAAAACAGTCATACTGCCTCTAAAAAATTTTTTCCCACCCCTCGCTCAATGTTTTAGAAAGACAATGTTTTATTATACGACCGCCGTTGCATATACCATTGCCATCGTCATTAAAATCTGATCGTTGTTATTTTCATCATGATCGCCATGATTGCCTTTACAAAGCAATTCATTGAAAATTTCACTAATTTTTTTAAAATTTGTCGTTTCCAAACAGAAATTTTTTCTTTAATGATAAAATATAACGGGAAACTTTTATACGAAAAATTTTGGGGGCAAAAAGTTTATGCTAAACAATATTTACTCTAACAACCATTTTGGAGAGAAATTATGTTTTATTGTTATGCAGCTAATTTTCAAACAACAAGTATAACCTAAGCTAATTTTTATTAAAAAAAATTGTATAACGTAATTTAGTAAACGACTCGTAAATTGATTTGCGTTATTCATTTTATAAAATCATCGCACCAATTGCTTGATATACATTTATTTATGACGTCATTTTGTTTGTTAAAAAACCTTTACAAACTACTAAAATGTTTGGCAATTACATATCCATGGCTCTGCATATCTAACGTAAAGTGGTCAATTTATACTTTCAATTAAACTAATTTAATATAACTTATTTAATATAAATTCAGAAAAACAAAAACAAAAATTAATAGTTTCTATATTTAAAGGAACTGTCTTGGCAAGTCATTTTTTTATTTAAATATCATTTTGAGTTTCTAAAAAAAAGAAAATGAAAACTTGTAAATGTTACAAAAAAAAAAACTAACCGTTTATAATCGTACTTGCAGTATACACCACCATCTTTTTTGTAACATACTCGGAAAAGTTTTTCACAACATTCGTGGCATTTTAGGCAACATTCATGCCAGTATTCATTGCCACCAATATTTAACAAGAAGCTATCTAAGATTGGACTTTTGCATTCGTGGCATAAAAAAGAAGTTTGCATCATTTGAAGGTTTAAATATTGTGTATTAGCTAAAAGCTAAAAGAAAGAAACAAAACTGGAAAAAAATGTTTTAAAAAACATTAGCGCAACAAACTATCAATTTTTTGTCAAAAAGTGTAACAACAAAATTTTACATATATTTAATAATTTTTAAATATTTTTATATTCTAAAAAATGTTTGTACCAAACCTAATTTTAAACATCTTAAGACTTAACCGCGATTTAAAAGTTTAATTTAATCGTTAAATAAAAAATGTCTGGATCTATATCCCTGACAGAAAAATATAAAATTTTCTGTTCACTAAGGAGATTAAATGCTGTTTCGACGTATTTAACAGACTTCTGTTTTAGGTATCAACGGCGTCTCTGTGGCAACTTTGGGTATCATTGCTGTCTCTGGATTGGTTTACATCTGTTTAATCAACAGTATGGATAAAAATAAACTTCATACAACAATGTGTTGAAGTTGTATTTATTTTGCAGTATCAATTTTATTTTATAAATTTATATATATATATATATATATATATATATATATATATATATATATATATATATATATATATATATATATATATATATGTATATATATATATATATTTATATATATATATACATATATATATATATATATATATATATATATATATATATATATATATATATATATATGTATATATATATATATACTTATATATATATATATATATATATATATATATATATATATATATATATATATATATATATATATATATATATATGTATATATATATATACTTATATATATATATAAACATACTTATATATATATATAACATATATACTTATATATATATATATACTATATAAACATATATATATATATAAACATATATATATATATATATATATATATATATATATATATATATATATATATATATATATATATATATATATATATATATATATATATATATATATATATATATATATATATATATATAATAAAGAATATTGAAACAATAAATTTATATAGTATCTATGCGTAATAAAAATAACAGTAATCATAATAATTGTATCATTAATAAATTTATGCATTATAAATAATAAAATGCGCCCATCAAAAATTAAATTACCTCTACTTAACATTTAATACTCCAAGTATTTGAAAGAACATGACAGTAAAAGTGTTTAGTAAAAAACCTAAAAATTACAATAAACAATTTGATTGCAACTTTTAAAAACAAAACTAAAAAAATATGGTGGCTTTAAATTTTTAATTTCATGTTCATTGTAAAAGATGAAGAAAATTTATTTTAAACAGAAGTTGTAAATTTCATTAAACAAAAATTTTTATTAAATAACAAATATGAATCTATTAAACTTTTTTGTTTACTCCTTGGTTTATCTTTGAGTTTTGACAAGAATAGCTGCAACACGTGCTCAATCTATCAGTTTGGTGTTACACAACCAAATGTAAACAATGTTTCTGCTAGACAGTAACTATTCTCGGAATATTTATTCTTAGAAGACAAGAAACAAATTTTCTAAATCAAAATAAAAAAAATCAGTTGAATCATACTTTATAAGAAAAGTTTTCTCAAAAATTTAGAGGTGTGATAAAATTTATAGGATATATATATATATATATATATATATATATATATATATATATATATATATATATATATATTTATATATATATATATATATATATATATATATATATATATATATATATATATATATATATATATTTATGCGCACACATATATGAAAATACGAAAATACAAAATTTAAAGAGCTTATATAGTTTTATTTTAAAAAAATACATATTTCTTATACTATATACAACATTTTTGCAAAAAAAAAAGAATACTTCATTACATATATGACAGTCTTTATGTCCAAAAGACGTGTTATAATTTATTTGTCGCCAAATAAATGTCTAAATACAAGACCTGTTCAAATTTGAAGCTTCGAAGACTGGTAACAAAAGATTGAAGCTTTCTATTATAATAATTACAAACTAAAAATTTAAATATAATGGAAATAAAAGGAAAAAAAATTACTCAATTTATATTTGTATTTTATCATATTAAAGTATACATACATGCATATATATGTAACTTTGTTTTATGCTTTTGAACACGTCTATATTGGTTAATATAACGAGCAGTTAACTAAAAAAGTTTGAATAAAAATGTTTATACAAATTTTTTTTATATTATAAGTGTCTTTAAGATGCATTTATAGTAAAACTGTTAAATATTTAAATTTTAATAAAATTTAAACTGTTAAATATTGTTAAAATTTGAAATTAATTTGTAGTTTTATAAAAAAAAATAGATGAAAAAAACTGTTTGATGAAAAAAAAAGGACTAAATTTTTAAAAAAACTTTAAACTTTGAGTCCTCGAACTACCTATGAGTTACTAATAATTACTTATAATTTTTTACTTAATTAACTGTTTTTTTAATTGTAAAATGTTTGTTTATTTTATTTATTAAGCAGCTTTTTTAAATACATCTTTAAACATTCTAAAAATACATTTAAAGACATTTTTAATATAATGAGAAATATTAGTAAGAAATTTTTTGATCTTAGCAAAAGTTTTAACTTTGAAGTGACTTCTAGAGGAAAGTTTTAATCCTAATCCTAATCTTAGCCACAATCTTTGTGAGATTCCATTGAGATCTGCGTGAGATTTCAGTGAGATTAAAAAAATAACTAAAACATTTTGTTGATAAACCCAAATAAAAAGTCGAAAAAGATGAAAGTTACTTTTTTTAAAATAATTTTCTTTTATCAAGTTTTTAAATATGTTTTTTAAAATAAATTTTTTTATACGGTTCTGCAATACACGCACTGTGCTTTGTCTGCAACTTTCTATAAAGTGGTTGCTCTATAGAAAGTTTTGCAGAAGAGCTAAAAATTGAAACCTTGGCTAAAGAAAGCAAATAAGAGGGGGCTTTTATATGCCTTTTTTAACAAAGTTTTAAATTTTTAATCAAAGTTAATAATAAGAATATTGAACAAAATACTCCTGAACTTCAGGTTTTAGTAGAATAGACGTCAAAAGGATTATGAATGCAAGCGTTCCACGTTGTGACGTCATTAAAGATACACTGCATCATCATGTTGTATATTTATGTACCATGTTGTATATCTTCGATTATATATTATATCTAGAAATTATTTGGTTTTAATTTTATTTCTGCCTTAAATTATCTTATTTAAATTGCAGTTAATTAAGTTTAAAATAGACACTATATCTTCAACAGGTGTCTATTTTAAACTTAATTGCGGAACATAAATTTTTAATATATTTCAATTCTTTTGAAGCTTTAAAAAAAAAAAATTAAACATACATTTTTTCACTTGTGGTTTGGAAAAACAGGTTAAAAAATCGGAAAAAGCGTACAAAATAACTGGAAGAAAAACCTAAAAAAGTTTAATAACATATAAATTTAAATTTCTAAATTTTGATAAAAATTTTATAAAAATTTTTAATAGCTCAATAAAGAAAAAAACTTAGCTAAAAGCAAAATTCTTTTCTTTACCTAGTTACACTTGGTAATGACAAAAGCACAAACTATAACCACAATATAAAAAAAGTTAATTTAAAGAAACACATATCTTTCTAAATATTCTCAACAATTTTATTTAAAAAGACTTGTAGTATTAATTTAAGTTATAAGATGTGTCAAAGAGGCTGTTTTGTCAAAAATAAAATTATTGAACGTTGCTTTCATTAATTTTCACAGCCTGACTTATTTTCATTGGTTGGTTTTAAAAAAAAAGCGCACGACTTATAATTTTGTTTCTTATCGTTTGTGCATAGATACACGAACATGTAAATTTACTAAATTTAAACCATGTTTTAACAGATGACAAAAAAAACTAAAACTAAAGAAATGAATTATACAATAAAGTGTATAACACATCATGAGATTTTTAAATGACCTTGTAATAAATGTTTGTCATTTTTAAAAAACAGTTTAATAAATGTTCTTAAACATGTGAGAATTGACCAAGTACAAAGCAAGACAAGAAATAAATATTAGTTTATTTAAAACTTGAAAATAAACATTAACAAAAATCTAAATTGAGCTAACTGAATTTGAGCATTAAATACTCTCTTACAGACAAAAACGCATGTGTATTGCATCTACAATCAATCAAGTTTCTTTACAAAGTTCAGCGTTCATTTAATAAGTTAGGGGCGGATCCAGGAATTTTTGGTGCTTGAGCTATGTAACATTCAGGTAAGTTCTAAACTCCAAACTTTTTTTTGCTCATACTTATGTCGTTTAAGAATGCTTTACCTAAAACTGCGTTGAATAGAGCCTGGGAACAAAATTACCCTAAATAGTTGGCATCACGCACCCAAATGAGAGGGGGAAAAGATTTTTTGAAACAAAAAAAGTTGCTTTAATAAATATTAAATGTGTATCTATGTTTAAATTTTGATCAAAAAATCATCTAGCGTTCAAAAGGTATAGCCATTTAAAGTTTAGAGCCCCTTCAAAACGAGGAGGTCGTAAATTTAAACTGGGTATAATTTCTAAACAACGTGATATTTTTCAAAAAAATTTAGAACCTTAACGATATTACCATCTAATTTAGGATATTAGAATTTATATTTAGAAAAACTGATTCCCCCATATTTGGGCGGGTGATGCCTACCAGGCCACTAATCAGCGCAATTTTCGGCAAATCATCTTAAAATGACTAAAGAATGAAAATACAAAAATTCGGAGTTGTCTGGAAGTTATATAACTCAAATACCGAAAAATTCTGGATCCACCCCTGTAAGTACTGCGTTATATAATTATACCCCGTTCATACTAATGATAAAACACGTTTTCTTTTAAACTTGTTTTATATTTTTAACGTTATAAACTGTATATAACAGCAATAAAACAATATGGCAAGATTGTTTTATATTAACACAATCTCGTATATTGACGTCAAAAATCATGACAAAACAACCTTAAAGTTGTTTTTTGTTATTCTATACAACTTTTTTACAAAAACATTTAATATGCTTTAAAAATAAAACGTGTTTTATCTTAAGTATGAACGGGGTAATATGACATGTATATATAACGGGGTATTATGACACGTATAAACTATGCGTCTTAAAGTTGTAATGAACTAATAAAAATCTATATCTTGTAGCAAACTCTTTTCTTTTAAGCGCTTAACAAAGCTTTAAAACAAAACTAAACAGCTATAAAGAAAGTTTTAGTTAGCAAATAAAATACTTAAAACAATTAGTTAAAAATACAGCTTTAATGGTCAAAGAAGACATTGAACTTACTAAAACTTAATAAAACATTAGAAAAAACAAAATTAAACGATAAAAGAAATAAGAAAAAATAAAAATAACAGCTTGCTTTATTTTACTCAATAAAACTTGTACTCTGTAGTTCACAATAAATATTTAGACCAACTACAGTCCAAGTAAAAAACAAAAAACAATCCAAACAACTCGAACAACTCATTAATGTTACGTAAACTATAAACAAAAATATTTACACTTTAAATATATACTAATATTTTAATGCAAGTAATTTTTAAAGTAATTTTTAAAGTAAAACCAAAAAAAAAAAAAAAATTTAAATCACTAAAATTACTTCAACTAATTTTAGTTTTAGTCTTTTCCATGTTATCTATTATTATTAATTTTAGTTTCAAAGTTTTAGTCTTTTCCATGTTATTTATTATTATTAATTTTAGTCTCAAAGTTTTAGTCTTTTCCATGTTATCTATTATTATTAATTTTAGTTTCAAAGTTTTAGTCTTTTCCATGTTATCTATTATTATTAATTTTAGTCTCAAAGTTTTAGTCTTTTCCATGTTATCTATTATTATTAATTTTAGTCTCAAAGTTTTAGTCTTTTCCATGTTATCTATTATTATTAATTTTAGTCTCAAAGTTTTAGTCTTTTCCATGTTATCTATTATTATTAATTTTAGTCTCAAAGTTTTAGTCTTTTCCATGTTATCTATTATTATTAATTTTAGTCTCAAAGTTTTAGTCTTTTCCATGTTATCTATTATTATTAATTTTAGTCTCAAAGTTTTAGTCTTTTCCATGTTATCTATTATTATTAATTTTAGTCTCAAAGTTTTAGTCTTTTCCATGTTATCTATTATTATTAATTTTAGTCTCAAAGTTTTAGTCTTTTCCATGTTATTTATCATTATTAATTTTAGTCTCAAAGTTTTAGTCTTTTCCATGTTATCTATTATTATTAATTTTAGTCTCAAAGTTTTAGTCTTTTCCATGTTATCTATTATTATTAATTTTAGTCTCAAAGTTTTAGTCTTTTCCATGTTATCTATTATTATTAATTTTAGTTTCAAAGTTTTAGTCTTTTCCATGTTATTTGTTATTATTAATTTTAGTCTCAAAGTTTTAGTCTTTTCCATGTTATCTATTATTATTAATTTTAGTCTCAAAGTTTTAGTCTTTGCCATTTTATCTATTATTATTAATTTTAGTCTCAAAGTTTTAGTCTTTTCCATGTTATCTATTATTATTAATTTTAGTCTCAAAGTTTTAGTCTTTTCCATGTTATCTATTATTATTAATTTTAGTCTCAAAGTTTTAGTCTTTGCCATGTTATCTAATTTT
Source organism: Hydra vulgaris (assembly GCF_022113875.1). Taxonomy (NCBI): domain Eukaryota; kingdom Metazoa; phylum Cnidaria; class Hydrozoa; order Anthoathecata; family Hydridae; genus Hydra; species Hydra vulgaris. Next base: position 7,445,192 of record NC_061161.1, on the reverse strand, counting down.
AGTTTGCTCAAAGTTTTAGTCTTTTCCATGTTATCTATTATTAGTTATAACTAATGTAATATATTACAAGGTCTTCGTAAAATATAAGAAAAATTTATACATTTCTGATTATAATTAGTTTATATATAATATATGTTAGTAGTAAAGACACAACCTTCACTGGAAGATCTAAACCGTGTCCTAACATAAGGGAGCTAACATGGTTATTGAAATGCTCATGGGTGAGATAAGAAGATGAAAATAAAACACGTTTTTAACATTAACAACAGCATTGTTAAATACTTTAAAAAATTTCTCCTATTATCTTTATTATTTTGTTCTATAAATTCTGAAAGCTGGAGTTGTTCCTCAACCTTTGCCTGCAGTCTGTTATATGTTTTCACAAGAGCAACCCGGTGTTTACGGTTTAATTTACTACTATTAAACTTCTTACAATCTTTTAACCAATTTTAAAGCAAGGGCTGCCAAAAGCTTTCATGTCGCCCGGAGAATAGCAGCATCTAGACGTTTGCTAAGCATGCAGTTTTATAAAAAGTTTTAGATAAAAAAAACGTTTTCCTTCGTACATTTCAAAGACCGTCAGGACCGCCACGAGGGAGGGGCATTTAAAGTAGTTTGCCCCGGGGATCACAGTCTATGGAGCATCACATAATAATAAAAATATAAAAAAATAATAGTTAATAGTTAATAAAATATAATCAATAAAAAACATTATTGTAATGATAAAAAGTTTAGTTGATAACATATTTAAAGCAATTATTGTGTAAATATTTCATTCTTCTTTTAAACTTTGTTTATTAACATTTAAAATAGGATAATTATTACTTTACAAGGTTTTCATGTTCTATTTGAACGCATGGTAAAGATTATTTTCTTATTTAACGGGATGTAAAAGTTTTTTTGGAGATGAAACAAAGCGATGGAAATTAATTTTATAATGCATTCTTGATGTCACAATTTTTTAACTTCAAGGAATTTAGCTTTTAGGAGTGGGAGTATTGTTTTTAAATTTTAAATTATATTTTGCATACAATTTAAAAATCGAAATTATAAGTTATGATTGGATATAAATATGGATTACTATTTTGATATTTTTTTGTGTGCAATTAGGATTCAATCAAAAATTGTTCAAAAATGGAAATTGAAACTTCTTGATTGCTTAGCACCAAGAAAACGTATACAAGCTTATTACTTATCGTGGAAATCACAGAATGAATTTATTGAGTAGAATGGTTCTAGAAGTTATTCGAGAAATCAAAAAATCACCACGGACAGCACTCCCGATTCGTCTCATAGCGGTAAAATTACTTTCATTTTTTGTTTTTTGCATTTCAGTGATAATCATCTGTGAGAGGTCATAGAAGGGTTTTTTAAACTAGAATAACTTAAAAAGAACTAGAAAAAAAGCCAAGAAAGATCTTAAAATCATTACATCGTCCAAAAGAGTTAGACATTCCAGGCAAAAGTAGTGCATTATCTAATTAAATGGCTGTATTCTTTTGAAATTTTTGTTTTCACTACTTCTTTGTTTTAATTTATGATGGTAGTTAACAACGTCAGTCTCCAGCTTTAATCCACTCAACTCACTCTTGATATGTAGTTAAGGTTCTAAATGGCCTTTTGACGGATCTGGATAGAAACTGTTTGTCTTGGTACCTGAATATTCCATGATAGAGGCATCAGAAGTTGCAAAGAACTCAAAATTTAATGAAACTATGTTTGCTGTAAAAAGAACATAAAAAAGGAAGGTCTTCTCTAATGAAACTGCTATTTACAACCACGAAGAAGCATCAAAAAACATTGAGTGTAATGTCTTAAATACTGCACTCGACAATCTGACTAGTCAAATGAGATCTAGTAATAAAAGAGGAATGTAACAAGTTTTCCTTCCTTTGAGTTGCATTCAATATTTCCACAAGTGTGTGTTTCACTTAGAAATTTTAAAACATTTCCCATTTCTACGTCTGAAGGTGAAAGATCTTTTAACAAGTTTTCTATCATCAAAGATTATCTTTGTTCCACTATGGACCAGGAGCAATATTGTTACTTGATGATACTTTTAATTGAATCAGCTAATCAATTGAATAAGGTTTCTTATAAAGAAGTTATTTTTGCCGCAAAGAAGGCCCGGAAGATGTGTTCGATATTAAAACTTGATTTTACCGTAATTGGTTTTTAAAAACCAAAATTAATTAAATGTAATTTTAGGCTTTTTATGAAAGTAAACAAATATATCTATACTGATTTATTTGGTATTTGTCATTTTAAGACCTGAAGTATGATAGGGCATCCATTAAACTTTTGAACCCGGTATCACGAAAGCTCTGGGCAGGTCCAATGTCCGTGTTTTGTTTTTGTTATTTTATATTTAATTTTGTTATTTTATATTTAATATATTTTTTAATATAATTAATTATATTTAATTTTGTTATTTTATATTTATTTTGTAATTTTATTTTTAAAATTATTATACACTCTTATTTTCATGGTGTCTGGATTTAACCTGGATTAAATAATACTTATGTAGCTCATGTCAGATGTTGATTGATAAAAGTTCATTATTTTAATATTCATTTTATCATTTTTAATGATAAAACCTCTTCATGTTATATAACTCTATACAAAGTTGGCTTATTATCTGTAAGTTTATAGGGCAACTTTTTGTTGCCCTATAAAACCCTAACTTTTTTTGAAATTAGCTAAATTTTTATCCGCTAATATAGGAACTATATAAACACTAAAAACCACTGCATAAAAAATTGAGAAAACAAAAATATAGCTTTTAATATTTTGTAGCGTTTCTATAATTTTTTTTTGTCGTAGATTTTCTGGCGCCCCTTATTATTTTGGCGCATGGGGCATGTATATCTAAAAAACTCAGAAATTAATAAAAAATTGATAAAAACGTCATTGTGTTTGAAGCTACAAATCAGTTTAATTTTTTTTTTAATGCGATTATTAAGGTTTTCCTAGAAGTCCGAAGGGTCTTATTACAGAAAACCGCAGTAGAACATTTAATTAAGAAGTTCGCGCCTCCTTCCTAACCTATGTGACTTATTTGGCTGGAGCCAACGTCGAATCTCAAAGCTCTTGGTTTTGAGCCAGAACTCTAACCACTGGGCTACGGCTGCTTCTTATTTAGAAAAAAAAACCTGTTCTAAGGTTTTTTCTAACAGGTTTCTCTTCATTTTTTTTTGCTTAAAAGCATGACAAACATTCCCCAAATACCAGAAGGAATTACAATATCAAAAAAAAGAAAGTCCTACGAGCTTCTAAACAAATATCATAAATACTTCAAGAGCTCGTTCAAAGTAGTCTTGGAAACTGTTTTGTTTGTAATCTTAACAAGAAAGTTTATTAAAACTAAAGCAAGTCGATAAGCTTCTGCTTACTTTAAAGCAGTAAACTATGCTTCAATACAAGCCAAAATTCTAAAAATACAAAGTTCCAAATAAACCAACTCTTCATTGTCTAAAAATTCTTAGTTATTCAAAAAAAATTTTAACAGCACATTGAATTCCCGCCCGGTTTTTAATAATAAAACTTTGTGGTCAATAATAGTTATTAGTTGAATAATAACTAAAGAATTTTTTAAAAATATAGACGTGAGAATACCAAATTGAATCCAAAACGAACTCAATTGAAATTTACAAATCTTGCAAACATATTTAATTGGAATACTTTAATTACTATCCAAATTCAATTTGTTGACTTTTTAGTTTGAAAATTGTTTTTGCACAAATATGAAGTCACAAAATTTTTTTTTCAAACACTAACATCATAAAAAAAGCACTAGATCTCTGATTGGTACAAGTTATAAGAACCGTAAGGTTACTACAGGCAACCAGTGCTTGATCATTAAAAGGCGTGGACTCATTTTAAAGTAGTGAATGGATCATTTTTTTGTGAATAGAACGTTTAATAACGTCAAAAAAATGACACACAATGAAACAATATCAATATTGTTTTATTAGTTTGAGAAAATTTTATTATTAGACTTAATTGATTGTGGCATTTAAATACCCAATTTAAATGCATCAGTCAAATGTATTACGCTATGGCCTTTTCCAATAACTTTAAATCTATATGAACTCCTTTGACAACATTTAACTGTTCTTAAAAAAAAAATACATAATAGTTCTTTACTCTTTTTTGTTTAATGGTTTAAAAAATAGACATGAGATATACTAAATGGTTTAATGCTTTGAAAAATAGACTCTAGACATGATATATACTTAACTAAATGGTTTAATGCTATAAAGAATAGACTCTAGACGTGAGATAAACTAAATGGTTTAATGGTTTAAAGAATAGACACGAGACTAAAATCATTTCTAACAATAAAACTAACAAAAAAAAAACTATTGGTCAACGGTTATTATTTTTAAACATTATTTTTAAACAATGATTAAATAACAAAAACAAAGTTCAAATATTTTTACAACAATTTGATTAATTTTTATTTAAGTATACAACTCCATTATTTTCCATAACTCGTGTTGTTATCAGATAATGCAACTATGGACAATTTTATATGGGGTTTTATGCTAATTCAATTAAAACCACGAAAACCAAAAAATTTTACTGGAAGTATTCAGCCATGCTTTTTTTATAAGTTTTCAAGGGAATTATTCCTTCAAAAATTTATAAATAAAACATTAATTTCCTAGTCTACACTTATGATAATAAGGGTCATCAAATTAAACATTTAAAAAAAAGAAAAACTACGAATAAAAAAATATTGCTTTTTAAAAATATTTCCAGTTTAATGTCCGATGTCTGTATTTTGCATTTCATATTTTACTCTTCAAAAGTGCGGTTTTTACTGTTTTATTTTGCATCAATTGTTTAAAATTTAACGTCTGATAACGGCATAGTTTCTGTATATCGGCAACAAAAAGTTTTGAACTAGAGGACATTTCAGTTGTAAATGAATAACATCTGACGTTGATTTACTATTCAAAAACTAAATTTAGTTTACTTTGCTGAATACTTGAAAGATAAGTACTTTAAGTAGGGAATGTCTACAGTCCCTTCTGTACTCAGAAAAATTAAATAATGATTGAAACGAGCACCATTGTATTAAACTTCTTAATTGATGGATTATTATTTTTACACAACTCCATGCTGTCCTAGTGGGCACGGTACATTCTTTGAATATCTTAAGAACGTTCTAAGAATTGAAATTACTGCATTAAATCTTTGATGGTCTGAAAGTCTTGAGGACGTTCGTTTATCTATTTTTATATTTTATATCATATATTATTTATATATAATATAAAATATTTTTATATTTTATATCATATATAAATAATGTATAATATAAAATATAAAAATAGATAAACTATAATGTTATATAAAATATAAAAATATTGTAAATTATGTAAAAAGTATATGAATAAAAAAAAAGAATAAATATTAAGATATAAATTATAATATAATTTTATAATATAATATAACTTTTTAATAAAAAAGATTAAAATACAAATATTAAACTAAAATTAAAATTTAACTTAAAAAATAAATCTTTTTGGCGAAGTTATTCTTATTTATTGTTTTAGTTAAAATCCTGTGTGATTTTTACAGCATTGCTTTAAAACAAACAAAAAAAAAATACGTATACAAAACAACAACAAATAAAATTTGTTTTATTTGCATAAAAATAAACGTCATATATACAACTAACTTCTTTAATATCTCTTTACAGTCTCAGGGGATTGTTACACCACAGTCTTGAGGGTTGTTACACCACAGTCTCAAGTGGGTTATTACACCGCAGTCTGGGGGTCATTATATCACACCTCTTTTATTGGAGGGGTAACATTTTTAAAGGGATCCTTTTTTACCAGTTTGTTTATTTTTTATTTGTGTTTTTAATTATACTATGCTAAAAGGGTTTATTTCGTAAGATCCTTTATAAGTATTTGCTAACAATATTAATAGTAGCTTTTTGAAAATTAATTAAACTTTGTGTTATGTTAAAAATTTATTTAACAAATTTTTTGGGTAGCTTAGTACCTAGCAACCCGGATTGCTGACTATACACGCAATTACAAAAAAATAGGCTTTATATTATATATTACAATAAGTTGTTATAGTTACTTAAACGTGTTTGTTAAGGTGGTACACTACTCAAAAGGTGGTACATTACTCAAAAGAACTTTTTAAATAAAAATTAGAATAAAGCCAAAAGTTAATATTTTTCTGATGAAAAGTATATTTAAAAAAAAAACTGAAATGAATTTTTTTTTAAAACGTTTTTTACATCTATAATGGCTGAAAACTTGTCTAAAAAATGCCTAAAATAAAATAAATTCTTTGACGTAATTCATTCTCTTAAATAAATTTTCACTCGTTCAAACTTTGTAGATTGATACTTTATAATATTTTATTTCGGATGATAGTTAAAAATCATTAGCCAATGTAAATATATTACGTTTCAAAGTTACCCTACTATTACAAAAATCAAAAGTTGTAAAAAAGACATTGAAAGTTTTTTTAAATAAAATCTTGTTTAATGTTCACCAGACAAAATTTTATATGACATATTAGATTTGTTTTTGTTTATAAATCCTTTGGCTACTGATTATGACTTTTTTATTTGTTTTTTAGATATATATATATATATATATATATATATATATATATATATATATATATATATATACATATATATATATATATATATATATATATATATATATACTTTTGTATTTACTTTTGCTTCATTTGCTTCACACGAGGTTAGTCAAACGGAATAGATGTTATGACTGCTATATACCCAGTCAATGTTTAAAACACTCAAAATAACTTTACTCCTATCATTAAAAGGAATAACAGCAGCGTAAAATCTCCTTTTTAACTATATCTCTAATGAAAAAGGTGTTCTTTTGAACTCTGGACTATATAATGACATTCAAAGACTCATTTAAATTTTGTGTCTTACCATTGAGTCTATTTAAATAGTAGCTGATTGTCTTGCAACCTTTTATAAACTGGAAAAACAGGTTTTTAGTCTATACTCGATCTAGTCAATTCGAATTCGAATTCCACCATTCAAATTCAATTTTGTTTTATATGTTTAATATTTTATGTTTAATATTTTGCATATTTTTAGTATTATATTGATATTTTAATTTTTAATTATATTGATAATTTAACTTGACTCATAGCACTATAAACAATAATTTATGCAGTTGTCTCACTATAAACAATAATTTATGCAGCTGTCTCATTATAAACAATAATTTATGCAGTTGTCTCATTATAAACAATAAGTTATGTTATAAATTAAAACTTGAAGTTAAAAATAAAATAATATAAAGTTAACTAATAGCTATCTTATTTAAAAATTAGTTTCATATCAATCATATCACTATAAACAATAAGTTGTGCAGTTGTCTCTATATAAAAAATAAGTTATGCAGTTGTCTTTATCCTGCTAATTTTGTACCAGCAGTTTTTGATATTAACTTGCTTTAAGCTAGAGTAGATAAAAAATAATAATTAACTTAAAAATAAAATATATAAAGTTAATTAATATCTTATTTAAAAATTAGTTTGAAATCAACATAAATAAACCGCCATTTTTTGTAGAATTACAAAGAAAAGCGTCATTAAAAATAAGTAAACGTAAACCAATGATATGTAAATATATAATTTAAACGTAAACCAATGGTATGTAAATATATAATATATATCGTTACTATATATCATTGACGTAAACAAAACTAAAATGTTTTAGCGGTTTATTTATTTTTACTGCATTAAGATAAATTTTCAAACTAAAAAGATGATGTTTTTTTTTTTTCTAAACTAAAAACAAAAATATCTTAGTTTTTTTTTTGTTAACTGTCTATGCCCAATTACTTAGTTTAATTAAAAGTAGTTTTAGTTAAAAGCCTTATAATTAGATGAGCTTAATTTAATAAAACATTTATAAAACATGATTTTAATAGTTGCAACTAATAAAACATGGTTTTAATTGGTATTAAAACCATGTTTTATAAATCTTTTATTAAATTAAGCTCATCTAATTATAAGGCTTTTAATTAAAACTACCCATTTTTACAGGACCCAAACATGCCTAAAAGTTATAAAAATTGAAAAATAAATTATTTACGTTTTATACATGAAAATATATTAATAATAATAAAATATTACATATTATACATGGAAATATGCAGGATAATGTTTTACACCAACACTTGTTTTAAAAAGTGATCGATTGATGACTTTTTAAAACAAGCAACACATAACTCATTCAAGCAAAACATAACTCATTCAAGATTCAAGAAGACAATCGCAATTTGACAAGGAAGTGAACGGACGTGCTTATTCTGCGTGGTTATTTTGAAATTTTTCACAGAAACTTTTTTTTTTTTTTTTTTTTTTTTTAATTTAATTTTTTAATTTAATTTTATTTTAACCAATCTTTATAAATTAACGAAAGTCATGGATAAATTAACAAACGATGATCAAATTATTTCAATAAAGCTTGTTCGGAGTATATTCAACGAAATGTTTATTAAGCAACAAAATGATATTCTAAAACTAATAAGCGGAAATTTGAAATTAACAAACGACAGAATTGATGGTTTGCTGAAAGAAATAACTAATATAAAAGAGTTGTGTGCGACACTCCAAAAAGAAAACACATTAATTAAAGAGGAACAAAAAAACTACGTTAAAAGATTAAAAAAAAAATGAAAATGTGCAAAAAGATATAGAAGAGAGTCTAAACTTTACACAAGACATACAAGAAAAAAAAAATCTCGAATTAGAAAAAAAAATTATATCAAAATCAGCAAGCAGAGATACGGAAGATAATAAACTAAGGCAGCTTGAAGATAGACAAAGAAGGAATAATCTTAGAATAGAGGGATTATCGGAAAATGAAAAAGAAAATTGGGATGAAACCGAACTAAAGGTACTAAATATTTTTGAAGAAAAACTTAATTTAAAAGGAATTGTTATTGAACGGGCGCACAGGTCAGGAAAAATTGAAGCAGGTATACCAAGATCAATAGTAATGAAACTGTTAAATTACAAAGACAAAGTACAAGTTTTAAAAAGTGCGAGTAAACTAAAAGGATCGGGAATATATATCAACGAGGATTATTCTTTGGAAACTGCATCTATCAGGAAAAACTATTCGAGCAAATGAAGATACATAGGAAAAATGGTATGTTTTCGGTTGTAATTTACGATAAATTAATAGTAAAAGAATTCAGGAAATTACCTTCAAACCTTTAATTATTTTATACTCTATATATTTTGTTAGTATAACCTTTCGTGTTGTTATGGAAGATATAAAATTTCATGATTTAAGCTTTAAGGCTTTCCAAACAAATAAAAATATACTTTTAGAGAATAATTCAGATCCAGATGTTAATTTTTTTAACACTGATGAAATCATTAAAAATATATGTCCTTCTTATTATAATTCTGATATTTCTAATGTTACTGCAAATTTGGATATTAATGCATTCTTTATTTTACACCTAAATATTAGGAGCTTTCGTAAAAATTTTGATAAATTTAAAGATTTTTTATTTGGTCTTGAAATTAATTTTAAAATTATTTGTCTCACAGAGACCTGGTGTCGAGATAAACAAATTGAAAAAGATTCAAATTATCAACTAAAAAACTATACAGTTATTCATCAACTCAGAAACTCTGAGACAATAGGTGGAGGAGTATGTATTTTTATCCATAATTCTTTAAATTTTAAACCGCTAACCGAGTTTAGTGTAATTAGTAATGATTGTGAATCTTTAACGATCGAAATTTTAAATAAAGTCACAAAAAACGTCATTATACATGTCGTGTACAGACCGCCATCTGGCAATAATAAATTTTTTGAAAAACACTTTAAAAAATTAATTAAAAGCAAAGTTTTATGTGACAAACGTGTCTTCTTTGTGGGAGATTTTAATTATAATGTGCTTGATTACGACACAAATAAAAATGTTAAAAATTTTATGAACATTATATTTCAAAATGGATTTATTCCAACTATAAATAAACCAACACGAATTACTAGAAATAGCGCAACTTCAATCGATCAAATAATAATTAATGAATATACAAAAAACAAAATAAAAATTGGAATAATAATATCCGATATATCGGATCATTTCCAAATATTTATAATTGCACATAAAAGTGTCGAACACACCCCTCACAAAAAATTATTAATTACAAATCGAGTATATAATGACATTTCTATGGAACTTTTTAATAATTCTTTATTTTCTGAAAACTGGGACGATATTTTACAAATTCAAACTGCAGAGACTGCTTATAACAGTTTTCTTCGGATATTCAAAGATCATTATGATAAAGCTTTCCCGGTGGTAACAAAAATTATTAAAACTAAAACATTTATAAACCCCTGGATTACACCAGGAATAATAAAATCGTCTAAAAAAAAACAACGTTTGTATGAAGTATTTCTGAAAAAAAGAACCTATGTAAATGAACTAAGGTATAAAAAATATAAAAGTCACTTTGAATCAATTATAAAACTTTCAAAAAAGTTATACTACTCAAATAAAATAATAAAATTCAAAGGTGATACTCAAAAAACGTGGCAAGTCATTAAGGAAGTAATTGGAAAAAAAACAATTATGTTAAATGGTCTTCCAAAAAAGCTCAATTACAATCATCAAGATATTACAAAAGAATCTCTAATTGCTAAAACGTTTAATGACGTATTTGTCAACGCAGGTCTTAATTTAGCATCCAAACTAAAACACAGTGATTTTAACAAGGAGAAATACTTGACTCCTAGCAAATCAATAATGGAAAATGCGGAGTTAACCGAAAAAGAGTTATTAGATGCTGTTCTTTCATTAAAATTAAACAAATCACAAGGAGTTGATAACATTAGCAGTAATGTCATAATTAAATGTATCTTCTATATTAAAAAAATCCTTTTGCATATATTTAATCTTTCGTTTAAACAAGGAATCTTTCCAAAAAAACTTAAAATTGCAAGGGCAATACCAGTTTTTAAATCTGGAGATAATACTAATATTTCTAATTATAGACCTATTTCCATTCTTCCTTGCTTCTCAAAAATACTAGAACGCATTATGTATAACAAATTATATTCATATTTAGAAAAAAATAATATTCTATATAACAAACAATTTGGCTTCAAAACAGGACACTCTACTGATCATGCAATTCTTCATCTTGTTCAGATTATTTTTCAAGTTTTTGATAAAAACAAGTTCACTTTAGGTGTTTTCATAGATCTAAGTAAGGCGTTCGACACAGTTGATCATAGTATTTTAATTAAAAAATTAGAGTTTAAAAGCTACTTATCTAATAGAAAACAGTACATTTCATTCGGCAATAAAAAAACTAACAATATGACAATTACTTGCGGCGTTCCTCAAGGATCTATATTAGGACCACTCTTATTTTTAATTTATATTAATGATTTAAGCAAAGCCTCTAATATTCTAGATTCTATCTTATTTGCTGATGACACAAACTTATTTTATTCTCATAGTGATATAACAGCATTATTTAAAACGGTCAACATTGAACTCCTAAAACTAACCGAATGGTTAAATATGAACAAACTTTCAATTAATTTAACTAAAACTAAATATACTATTTTTCATCGCCTCCATAAAAAAGAAAAAATTCCTCTTGAACTTCCAAAACTTATTATTGGAGATTACATCGTAAAAAGAAAATGTTCGATGAAATTTTTAGGTGTAATTCTAGATGAAAACATAAATTGGAAAGACCACATAAACATGATTGAAAATAAAATTTCTAAAAATATTGGATTACTCTATAAAGCAAAACCATTCTTAGATCAATCCTGCTTGAAATACATCTATTACTCATTTATACATTCTTATCTTAATTATGCAAACATTGCTTGGTGTAGCACCAATAAAACAAAGATAAAAAAGCTATTTAGCAAACAAAAACATGCAATTAGATTATTATCAAATGCACACCGCCTCTCACATTCAAGACCATTGTTTAACAATCTAAAAATACTAAATGTGTACCAAATAAATATATATCATCTTCTGATTTTTATGTATAAAATTAATAACAATTCAATACCAAATATCTTCAAACCATTATTTAATAAAATTCAACACAAATACGTAACTAAATATTCTAACAACAACTTTGTTCAACCCAAAACTATATACGACTCCACCAAGTTTTCAATAACTGTTAGAGGACCTAATGCATGGAATAAGATAATCAGTAATGATATTAAAACACTTAAAACTCTTGATCAGTTTAAACAAAAACTAAAACTATTACTTTTAAATAATGAACAAACAGATAATTATTTTTAAATCTATCTATAAAAATATTATATTTTAAAACTATCTACTAATGCATACTTTATTTGTCTGGAAGGTCTAAATTCTTTAATTTTATATAGGTATTACAGTCTGTTATATTATAAAAAAAGTACTTATAAAGATTTTTAGCATTTTTAGATTTCATTAGTTTAAATAAATTTATTAGTTTTCTTAAATAAGAGAGAGAGAGGAAAAATAAAAAAAGTAATCTTTTTTGAGTTTTAATTTTTTATATTAATATTTTGTAATTTGTTTTTGAGGAATTAATATATTACACTTTATAAGAACAGATTGTAAATTAAATTTTACGTTTACTTTTTCATGTTTTTTAGTTTTTTGATATTTTTGTTTTTCTGAATGAACTTTTAAATTTTTCTTTCAAAAAATAAAATCAAAAAAATATCTTTCAAAACTTTGAACTATTAAACTATTTGGCATTTTATATAAACTTCTTTGTAATATTTTGCTTTTTTCTTAATTTTTTAATTTTCATTTTAGTTACCATGTATTTATATAAATGTCTAGACAAACAAGGGACTTGGTGATAAGACAACCCCGTCTTCTTCTCGTCCTTGCCATTTTTAAATATTTTAAATTACGGAACTTGTAAATATTTGTACGGCTAAATTATGGAAAAAAAAAAAAAAAAAAAAAAAAAAAAAAGATTATGTTTAAAAAATATGTAAAAAATATAAATTAAAATAAGATATAATCGGAAAGACTTGCAACTTTCAAATTTTACACTTTACAGTTTTATGACCAAATAAATTAATCCCGCTTGAAGCACTTGATTTTTCTAAAAAAAGTTCAGAGCTGTTTCATCATTAGGAGATAACAGAAAGAGAGTCGGATAGCAACATGATAGTGCAAAAAAATATATCCTATAATCACAAGGATCTTAAGCCTATACTTTATAACAAACAATTTTTTGTAAAGTATCAAATCCACAGTTTAACTTACAAATTTAAACAAAACGTCTTGAAAAATCTTCAAAAATAAAACAAAATTTGTATATTAAATACCTAAAAACAAAAACAATTGCAGAACAATTTGAAATTAAAAACTTAAAAAAGAAAAACTCCAGTGACTTGTTTGATAAATACAAAAACGATTCTAAGCGACAATGGAAATTTATAAATGAAATCAACGGCAACAATAAAAAAAGCAAACATGTTTTTTGGCAAAAGCATTTAAAACACAATTAACACGTATCAGGACCGCATTTAGCCAAAAACATTCCTATAAATACTAACTCAATCAATTCAAAGCACAAAGTTGTTTCCCCCTGAAATTTCTGAATTTAATGAGGTTACTCTAAAAATTAAGTGTATTAAAGTAATTGATTCAGATGATATAAACGTAGTATTTTATATATTAAATAAAAAATATTATTATTGGTTCATATGAATAAAATAGCTAGAGTTACGCCAATCTTTAAACAATGAGAACTTACTAATCTCATTAACGCCTAATTTCAGTTCTCCCAGTTTGTTTGTTTGTTTGTTTTTTAATTTTATTTAGATGCCCCAAGAAGTCCTTACAGTCTTGTGTCACGGTCGTTTAGATATTAGTAAAAAGCGCTATGTTCAGGTACGCATGCGTAAGAAAATACAAAAAACTTTTGAACTTTTAAAATGGCTACGGTACTTAACTACAGAGAATATTATATATGTCAACAGATTATTTGTTAATTAATTTCTGAAAAGCCAATGATGTAGCCTTATGTTTAACCTAAATCAATATAAAATACAAAAATTTCACAAAAAAATATAAATAAATAGAGGTAACAAAAATCTTTGCGCGTTTAAACTTTATTTAATACCTTTTTAGTGTAAATCATAGATTTGTTTATTTATTTGAAATCAATTTTCTAAAAATCTGACTGTAGGATTTCAATAATTTTTTTTTCAAACTTTAGATAAATATGTTCTTTAAATCTTTATAAATATTTTCTTTTTTTCCATATAAAAATTTGTTTTTACTGTTATGACTATTTCCTTATATATCAAAGTGCAATTTTATTAATTATTTTGTTAATTACTATATTTCTGACTATATATATATATATATATATATATATATATATATATATATATATATATATATATATATATATATATATATATATATATATATTAGGGCTGTACAGGATTTAATTTTTCCAAATCCGGCCGGAACCGGATTTGCCGGATTTCTACTAACAGATCCGGGCGGAATCGAAGCCGGAGCCGGATTTCGAAAAAAAACTACTGGAGCCAAAATCCCGTACATCCCTACTGGGTGCTGAAAATGGCTAACAATGTTCACTATTCAGAACACCAAGTGACAGTTGTTTTCTGTTGCAGCGACATTTTAAAGAAAGTTCTGACAGTATGGGCTAGCATATGTTATGTTATATGTTATATGACCAAAAAAGATCAAAAAGTTTTTTTTTAATTGTTAAGTGGCTAGATGTTTAAATGTTGTTAATTGAGAAAAAAATAATTCCTTCAAATTTTAAAGCATTATTCCTATGTTAGATAACAGCTTAATTAACTTAACATTTCAAGGGTGTCCTTATATTAAAAAAAAGTTCTTTTAAAGTAGGTCAACCTGGTACTCAAAATAATGTAGCAAAAATATTATATAAATTTCAACAATAATATTCGTTTTAAAAAATAATATATATTTTTTAAAACGAATATTATATATGAACTAATTTTTTATTCAAAACTTGTAAAAATGTACTTTTATTTTTGGTTAAAAAACTATAGCTTTTATTTAATTAAATCTAAAAGAATAGTTGTATTATCAAATGATTATTTATTTGAAATTTTTATACAATTTCACTACTTTGAAGATGATACTTTTAAATTATATTTTTTTAAAATAATTCTAACATGATACTTTTAAATTATATTTTTTCAAAATAATAAGGACCCGTTAAAAAGTAAAGTTAATTATGCTATCCCTAAAACACATTATTGTGAACTAATGTCATTTTTTGTGTATAGATAACTCATAAATAAAACTAGTTTGTTTATCAAATCCACAAAAAGCATTTGTTTTTAATTAGGAATTGTTTTTATTTATTATGATGTATGATAAGATTTGATATTTTACATACGACGTGCATGTTTTTAATGTTTTTAGTGGAATTATCAGGACTTTCCCCTGGAATAACATGTTTATATTTTTTATGTTGTTCATGTTGTTTTATAAAAATTTATTTTAAATTGATGTAAATTGTTATTTACGCCCTATAGGGCGCCTACTAGTACTAATAAATCAACTTTTTCATCGCAAGAAGTATTATTTTTCTTAATTGTAATCAGCTCAGCTAATTGTGTGCTTTTGGTCGAAATGTATATTAAATCGTAAATGTAATAGGTAAATTGTGGGTTTTCGTATAAGCTTTATATGGTGTAATTCAGCTATAAAACATGGTGAATTTGTATTTATTAAGTAAAAATAGGCTTTGTTAATTCAAAAAAGCATTACATTACAAGTACTAGCAAACCTAGTTTTAAACAAAAAGTATGTTTAAATCTATAGATTGAAAAGAAAAAAAAAATTGGGTTAACGTCCGTGTTCGTAATAACACGTTTAAAGTGGACGTTTAAGAGCTATCAAAATAACGTTTCCAGCAAACGTTCACTGTTTGTTAATTGAACGTTTAGCGAACGTTCAAGAAATGTAAATTGGAGTTCACAAAAATTTGTTCAAATAACGTTTGCAGCGTACGTTATGCAAACCTAAACGAACGTTATGGTAACGCTAATTTTTAGCAGGGGTGGACGTTAGATCAACGTTCGTTGTTTGAACGTTCTCAGCGAACATTTAAGAACTGTAAATCGGAGTTCACAAAAATTGGTTCAAAGAACGTCTGGAGCGTATGTTATTCAAACCTAAACGAACGTTATGGTAACGTTCTTAAAACGTTAATTTTTAGCTGGGTAGCTGAGTGTCAATGCCTGTTGGTAATTGTTGTTTATGTGCAGTGCCAGCGGGCCTAGACTGAATAATTTCATCTATATGTATCGCCATTTTTATGATGATAATGTATAAGAATTATCCAGCTGGGCTTGTTTTGCTGAATTTTCTTTATTTTTATCAATCTGCTGCTCAGCATGCTCAGATTGACGTCAATCTTGCTTTTTCACCTGTCAGTGTTGCCTGTAATGATATGAGTTTAGTTTGAAATTATGGATCAGCCAGTGTCACCACTATATAAAAAGGTTTCTCCTCAATGCCTTTAAAACGCTTATCCAATGACTTGATTAGGATTGAATTCATAGTCTTTACACCTGCATTATTGCAGAATATTGTGTGTCTTCCCTTCAGAATTTTATTTGTTGCGTTGTTGTTTGAAAATAGGCTTAGCTAATTAAATAGTAAAGAAATGTAAATTTCATAGACTTTAGAATTACTAAAAACATTGATTTGTAAAAATAAAATATTAAGTATACATGTTATCACGGGCAAGAAAGATGTAATACATATCCTATCAAAATTCAGAATTCCGGCCATTAAGCCGGATTTGCTAACATTTTGCCGGAGCCGGATTTAAGCCGGATTTGTAAAAATGTCCGGATTTCGGCCGGAGCAGGAGCCGGAGCCGAAATTCGGTACAGCCCTAATATATATATACATATATATATATATATATATATATATATATATATATATATATATATATATATATATATATATATATATATATATATATATATATATATATATATATATATATATATATATATATATATATATATATATATATATATTTATATATATATATATATATATATATATATATATATATATATATATATATATATATATATATATATATATATATATATATATATATATATATATATATATATATATATATATATATATATATATATATATATATATATATATATATATATATATATATGTATTGTAACAAAAATAATAAAAGTAAAAAACACTAAAATATATTAGGAAAAAGTCATAACAGTAAAAGTAAATTTTTATATCGAAATAAAGTTGAAGCGATGACAAAAAAAATATAATCAATATAAAACATATTTATCTCAATTTAATTATAGTTAATTAAAAAATATTATTATCTAATAAGGTTTTCCCAAAAAGAATATTTCTGAAAAATATATGCTTAATGTGTTTTATAATAAAAAAAACAAACGGTTTTTAAAAATTTTTGAATAAAAAATATTTTGATGACTCCCTCAAGACCCTTAGGAACTTGTTATGTTCCTTTTAGACCCCAAGGAACATAACAAGTTCCTAATATTAAAAAAAAAATTATCAAGTGTATCATTATGTTGGGTCTCAAATGAAGCAAAATTATATGAAAATTTCAATGTTAGATTTAACACCATAAAAAATGAAGTTTGTTACCTAAAAAAGAAAATAGTGCATTTTTACCAATTTTTTGCAAAATTTTTTTTTCAATAAGTTTTTTATAATATAGTTATCATATTTGAAATTTTCATGATTTCACTTAGTTTTCATGATTTCGCTTAATTTGAAATAAAATGTCAAGATACACTTTTGAAGATTTTTTTTTTGTTGATAATATTAGAAACTTATTTAAGTTTAAGGGTCTTGAGGGACCCAAAAAAAAAATTTTTATTCAAACAATTTTTTGGCGAAGAAAAAATTTTTGAAGACACTTTAAAAGATTTTTTTATTGATAATATTAGGATATATATATATATATATATATATATATATATATATATATATATATATATATATATATATATAGAGATTATATATATATATATATATATATATATATATATATATATATATATATATATATATATATATATATATATATATATATATATATATATATAAACCTATCATTACTAATATTCGTGGTCTTCGAAGTAACTTTTCTTCTGTTGAGTCTTATCTCTTGCAAAGTTCACCAGACCTACTTGCTCTTTGTGAGACTAATTTGAGTTCGGCTGTCCCGCCTTGTGATCTTAGTGTTGATGGTTATCTTCCTTTAATTCGTAAAGACTCCAATAATCACATGCTTGGCCTGGGCATCTACATTCGTAAGAACTCACCCATTTGTCGTGAAACTAGGTTTGAATCTACAGACTATTCATTTATGTGCTTTCGTTTAGCACAACTTCACTCTATCGTCTTTCTCTTTGTTCTATATTGCTCTCCTTTCATCCCAAGATTGCACTATTCTTGATGTTATTTCTGATCAAATTGACCGAGCCCTCTCTCTTTATCCATCGGCCAATATCGTCGTTGTTGGTGACTTTAATGCCCATCACACCGATTGGCTTGGCTCTAGTGTCAGTGACTCTGCTGGCGTTAAGGCCCTCAACTTTTGCCTTTCTCAATCTCTAACTCAAATAGTCAACTTTCCAACTCGTTTTCCAGACAACCCTAATCATTTACCTTCTCTACTCGACTTATGTCTTGTTTTGGATCCTAGTCAGTGCTCAATTTCTCCACATTCACCCTTAGGTACCTCTGATCACGGTTTGATCTCTCTAAAACTATTATCAAATTCTTCTACTTTATCAGAATCCCCCTATCATCGTACCACATACAACTACCTTAAAGCTGACTGGGACTCTTTCCGTGATTTTCTTCGTGATGGCCCTTGGGTAGAAATCTTTCGTCTTCTGCTGACAAATGTGCTTCTTACATAACTTCGTGGATTCAGGCTGGCATGGAATCTTTTATTCCCTCTCGACGATTCCAGGTCAAACCTCACTCTTCTCCTTGGTTTTCCTCACATTGCGCTGCAGCAATTTCTAATCGAAACCGTTACTTCCATATCTATCAGCAAAACAATTCTCCAGAAAACAGACATCTGTTCACTATCGCCAGAAACCATTGTAAAAAGGTTTTGTCTGACGCCAAAGCTCGCTATTCCCAGGTCATTAAATCTCGTATCTCATCACAAAAATTAGGCTCTCGAGACTTCTGGAGAATCTTTAACAGTATCAATAATAAGGGCAAATCTGTTATTCCTTCTCTCTTGTATGGTTCAGACTTTGTCACCTCACCTAAAGACAAAGCTGAATTGTTTGCTAAGAACTTTTCATCAATATCATCTCTTGATTCCACTAGTTTTGTTTTACCTGACATAGCCGTCAAACAGGTTGATCCCTTGCTTGACATTCGCATCACTTCAGCTTCTGTATCTAAAGTAATTTCCTCCTTAGACTCTTCAACAGCTTGTGGTCCTGACAACATTCCTGTTGTAGTCTTGCAGAGGTGTTCTCCGGAGCTTTCATCCATACTTTCTAAACTATTTAACAAGTGCTTATCAGAGTCTTTTTTTCCATCATGCTGGAAAGCAGCATCTGTTATCCCTATTTTCAAAAATTCTGGAGAGCGATTTGATTCATCTAACTACCGTCCCATTAGTCTTCTTCCTGTCATAAGCAAGGTTTTTGAATCTTTAATCAACAAACACTTAATCTCTCATCTTGAATCAAATAACTTACTTTCTGATCATCAATATGGATTTCGGTCTTCTCGTTCTACAGCTGATGTGCTAACAGTAATAACCGATAGGTTTTACCGTGCATTAGATAGAGGTGGAGAGGTTAAGGCTATCGCACTTGACATTTCTAAAGCTTTTGATAAAGTTTGGCATGCTGGTCTTCTCCATAAGCTTTCTTCTTATGGTGTAGCTGGTAACGTCTTTAAGATTATTGAGTCCTTTTGAACCAATTTTTGTGAACTCCGATTTACAGTTTTTAAATGTTCGCTGAGAACGTTCAAACAACGAACGTTGATCTAACGTTTGCTGCAAACGTTACTTTGATAGCTCTTGAACGTCCACCCCTGCTAAAAATTAACGTTACCATAACGTTCGTTTAGGTTTGCATAACGTACGCTGCAAACGTTATTTGAACAAATTTTTGTGAACTCCAATTTACATTTCTTGAACGTTCGCTAAACGTTCAATTAACAAACAGCGAACGTTTGCTGGAAACGTTATTTTGATAGCTCTTAAACGTCCACTTTAAACGTTTGAATAAAAATTTTTTCGCGAAGAAAAAAAAAATATATATATAATCTTTATATATATATATATATATATATATATATATATATATATATATATATATATATATATATATATATATATATATATATATATATTCACATATATAAATATATATATATACATAAATATATATATATATATATATATATATATACATAAATATATATATATATATATATATATATATATATATATATATATATATATATATATAAACCTCTCTTACTCAAACCATATGTATATATATATATATATATATATATATATATATATATATATATATATATATATATATATATATATATATATATATATATATATATATATATATATATATATATATATATATATATATATATATATGTATATATATATATATATATATATATATATATATATATATATATATATATATATATATATATATATATATATATATATATATATATATAAACCTCTCTTACTCAAACCATATGTATATATATATATATATATATATATATATATATATATATATATATATATATATATATATATATATATATATATATATATATATATATATATATATATATATATATATATATATATATATATATATATATATATATATATAT
This sequence comes from Hydra vulgaris, assembly GCF_022113875.1. Lineage (NCBI taxonomy): Eukaryota > Metazoa > Cnidaria > Hydrozoa > Anthoathecata > Hydridae > Hydra > Hydra vulgaris. The sequence continues at coordinate 7,424,175 of NC_061161.1, read as the reverse complement.
ATATATATATATATATATATATATATATATATGTATATATATATATATATATAAAGATTATATATATATATATAAAGATTATATATATATATATATATATATATATATATATATATATATATATATATATTATATATATATATATATATATATTTATATATATATATATAAAGATTATATATATATATATATATATATATATATATATATATATACATATATATGTATATACAAAGATTATATATATATAAAGATATATATATATATATATATATATATATATATATATATATATATATATATATATATATATATAAAGATAATATATATATATATATATGTATATATATATATATATATATATATATATATATATATATATATATATATATATATATATAAATATATACATATATATATATCAGTTTATTAACGTTTATAATGTACTATGTTTTATGTTTGAATATAAAACCAACGATTCTCTTTTTTATAACTTATACTCATTAAATAAAGAATGTAAGTACCATCTACAAAATGAATTTTATTCGACTTCAAGTTTTTATATATATCCGAATGATAAAATACTTTTTAAACATATATCATGTATGTAAACTTTTATTTAACCGCAGTGGCATAGCGAGGAATTTTGCGCCGGGGGAATTTTTCATTTAAACAGTCTTTTAAAACTTCCACAGTAGAGTGAAGAAGGCTTCTATCTTTAAAAACTAACGTTTCTTCTCTTTCAATTGCTGCAATATTTAATTAAAAGAGAAACATCAAGGAATGCAAAAACCAAAGATAAGCTTTTGAAAATTCATTCTCAAAAAATATTTTTATCGTAAAAAGTGGTTGATCTACAATAAAAAAAGAATATTTTCAAAACATCAAATAACCTCAGCAATCTTTCAATAGCTGGAAACAAATTTGAACACCTAGTTTTAGAGTGATAGAATAGTTGATGATAATTAATGTCCTCATAAATCTTTTAAATCTTCTGTTCTAAATGTGCACATAGAAAAATAATTAAATATTTCCAAGACAACAGTTTCAACAGCAATCTTCATTAAATTTGCAATATGCAAAACGTGGGCATCCAACACTTATTAACGTTTTTTTCAAAACTTTCTTCAAATACGATAACACATTTTTGCTTCCAAAATTTACATTAGCATTGTCTCCAGCAAAAACAACACACTTAGACAACAATTCATATGTTTGGAGTGTTTCAGAGATTTCATTTGATGTGTTATCTAACGTAAGAATTTTAGTTTGAATATCTCCTGTCCTCCAGTGAAAGTATTGAATAACGATCCGAATTTTTTTCTGCAAAATGTGATTGCTAGCATCTGTGGAAAGACCGAAACATGAAATGCTATCTAATGATTTCACCTGTTGATCAACAGTGTGGAACCTATTACTTAGTTTATGATTGTCTCAGTTTTTGTTTTTGAGCATGCGATATTTTTTACAATTTCCGAATCTTCAAATTGTGCAGGCCATTGAATTGTAAGATTAATGATGACAAACTGTATGAAATGCTAAAGTTGCTTTAGCTGTCTGAGCTTTTTGCATTATATTTGAGTTTTTAGGTTGAAAAAAGGACGTCAACTTATTTCATGATGCTGACACTTTTATTAGGTTTTTATTTTTTTCACTGTTAACATGGCACTCTTAATCAGTAGTTTCTTTGTTAGCGAAAGACAAGTAACTATGAAAAACTGTACACTTTTCCTCATTCTCGCTGCGCCCTTCAGCAAAGCATGAATAGTTTTTTTTCATAGTACTTGAAAACTTGCATTTTCTCTTTGTAGAAATTGAAGTCATTTTTAATAAAAAAGTTAAAATTTAATTTAAGTGTTGTTGTTGCTATAGGTGCAAAAACTGTTATAGTCAAAAATGCGCTGAGCTAAACCTTTTATTTAAAAAAAAAATCTATACTGTTTTTTAATTCCTTTAAGTTTTAGTTAAAGAATAGAACGTAAAAAAAACTTTTAAAAGTTTTAATAATAAAGTTTAAATGAGGAAAATATATGAGGAAATATATGTATTAAAAAAAAAGCATTTGAAAAACTTAAAATATTAAAAAACCGGACATTTTATAAAGGATGAAAAAAGAGGACATATCCTCCTTTTGCCGAATGTTGGCAACTCTAGCTTAAGAGAGACTTGATGTTTTGAATCATCCAGAATAAATTAAAACCTATTAATTCCAAACTACAATCTATTATCTTATGAGCAAAAATTTCAAAAACGAGGTAGTGGAATTATGGCATATATTCGTAATGATCTGACAACTAGAATTAGAGACAATCTTTCGGTTTCTGATACCGATGAAATAGTAAAGACCTCACGTCTTTACAATTGAAATACTAAACAAAAAATTAAAAAATATACAGGTGCCCACCTGTTACAGACCACCTAAAGGTGAACATATATTTCTGAAAAATAATAAAGAGCACAAAGTATTATTCTTTATTGGAGACATAAATATAAACTGTCTACAGTACAATGAAGATGCTGTTACCAAAACTTTTTTTTGACGATGTGTTCCAACACTACATCTTTCCTATTATAAACAAACGAACCCGTAACCCGGGTAACATTAAATTCAATCACTATAATAGACAACATATTGACTAATTAATTTTAAGGTTCTTCATTAAAAACAGGTGTAATCAAAACAGATATACCTGATCTCTTTCCGATATACTTTTCCTTTTTTCAAAATACAAAAAATAATAACTCTAAAATCAAAGTCTATAAACAAAAAATTAATAGTTTTATTATTCAACAGTTTAAAGACTCACTATCGGCGGTGAGGTGGGACAGGATTTACTAAAAATGCAACCTTGAGCATATTAACTCCGCTGCTTCCTCTGCTAATTTTTATGTATAAAACTAATAATAATACGATACCAAATATCTTCAAACCATTATTTAATAAAATTCAACACAAATATATGACTAAATATTTAGATAACAACTTTGTTGAGCTCAAAACTATATATGAGTCCACCAAGTTCTCAATAACTATTAGAGGACCTAATGTATTGAATAAGTTAATTAGTAATGATATTAAAACACTTACAACTTTTGAACAGTTTAAATAAAAGCTAAAACTACTGCTTTTAAATGACAATCAAACAGTGAATTATTTTTAAATCTATTTTTAAAAATATTATATTTGAAAATTATCTATTAGTGCATACTTTATTTGTCTAAAAAGGAATAAAGTCTTTAATTATATATACATTACTGTCAATTATATTATGAAAAAGTAATTATGGATTTACAGCATTTATGTACGAATGTGTGTGTATGTGTATATGTATGCGTGCGCAAGTGTGTTTATGTATACATATATACATGCATGTGTATGTGTATATATATTTTTTTGGTTGTAAATTAACATTATATTTCATTTTTTCATGTTTTCTTTTTTTTGTTTTTTTTTTTGTTTTTTTGTTGCTGTTGATTTTTGTTTTCTTGAATGAATTATTAAATTTTCTTTCAATGAATAACTTTGAAATTTGAATATAAATACCATTGCATTACCGTAGTTAACCTTCATGTTATTGAGAACTTTTTAATTAATTAAAATATTTTTTAAACATTAAAAATAACTTTGAAAGACTCTATTAAAATGTTTTGCATTTTGTATAAACTTCATTGAAACATTTTGCTTTTTTCTCTCATTTTAATTTTTATTATTAGTTACAACGTATTTATATAAATATCTTGAAAAAACAAGGAATTTGGTGATAAGGCAAACCTGTCTTCTTCTCGTCCTTGCCATTTTTATATATAATATAAAACACGGAACTTGTAAATAATTGTACGGCTAAATAAATAAGGAAAAAAAAATAATAATAATAATTGGGAACAAAAAAGTTACATCAAATAGTTTACCTGCTCAAATTGTCATAGACAATATAGAGTACACTGACAAAAATACGATTGCTGAAAAATTCAACGAATTTTTTGTTAACATTCGCCATAATCTTGACTCAAAAAGTTTATTAATTTAATAACTCTTAATAACTCATTTAAATCATATCTAAGTGATACCCAGAGCGAGTTAAAATACAAAGAACTAAACTACCAAGAACTTAATGTTGCTCTAAATTCCTTAAACTTGAATAAAACTCCAGGTATCTGTAGTAGAGTAGAGGCAAATATCTTTACAACGGAATATGGAATGAATGATGGAATTTTTAAGTCTTCGATTAAAACAGGAGTTTTACCAGAAAAGTTAAAACTAAGGTTAAAACTTTAGCTAAGATAGTACCAATATTTAAAACAGGTGAAATATACTTAATTAATAACTATAAACCTATCTCGGTGCTCCCTACCTTTTTTAAGTTTCTCAAAAGAGTAATCTATAACTTGTATGTTTGTATGAGTATTTATCCAAAGTAAAATCCTAAATAAAAAAGCAATTTGGTTTTTAAAAACAGTATCCAACTGAAGACGCGATCCTAGATCTAGTTGACAATATAAGTCATTCTTTTAAAAAAACAGTAGGGGAGAGTTTCCATAATTGGAACAGCGCCTTAATTGGAACACTTGCATTTATTTTTGAAAAAAAATGAATTATATTTTGCATTTTTTTAGTAAAACGCCTTATTTTCAACGTTTTGACACACTTTAAAAGTTATTTCACAAAAAATGCATGTGCACTATTGACTTAATATTTTTTTGCATCATTTTTTTTTGGTGATCTTATTTTGTGTTCATATATTTTTGTGTGCTATATTGATTGCACTGGGTGAACTATACTGCTATAGGTTATACGGTTTTTTGTGTTTATTTCGATGGGATTTAAAATACAAAATAACAATATAAACTTATCTTATAAATTGCTGCAAACATGATATTGCAGTGATATAACAAAATAGTCTGAAGTTTCCATGATTGGAACTATAACTTTTTCCTTACTTAATCAGTAATAAAATCAAAGGGTTGTAGAAATAGTTCAAGTGCAAATTAAAAGTATATAATAACAATCATAAAACATAAAAAATATTACTTTATTTAGTGATTTTTAATCAATAAATTAAGAGAGCGTCATCGCAGTTCAAGCATTTTAATACAATTTTTTGTTTGTAGACTTTTGTTTGTCAGGGTAATATTAATCCTATTATAAGTTTTGAATGAACTGTTTATATTTTCACCGTAAATATAAAAGTCATTTTTTTAATCAATTTTTGTTAATTTTACTCGGTTTTTTTTTATAAAAAACAACCTGTTCTGATTAAGAAATCAAAGTGTTCCAATTTAGAGTACCAGTTGCCTTGATTGTAACAAAATGTTATCTTTACAAAAACAAATTTATTTCCAGTGCAACAGTCAAGTCAAATTATGATTAAAAGTATAGTAGGGTTGTCTAAGCAACAGGCAAATGTGTTATTTCAGATAGTTATAAACACTTAAAACTACCAAGAGTTGAGTGCGATATTCCCCGAGATTCCACTCCTGGATCTCTTCTGTTTCTTCTATATATTAACGACCTAACAAAAGCCTCAGAAAAACCTAATGTAATTATGTTTACCGATGACACAAACTTATTTTATTCCCCAAACTCAATCAAAGTCCTTTATGCATGTATGAACAAAGAGCTTAAAAGATTAAACATATGGTTGAAATTAAATAAGTTATTAAAGACACAAAAAGCAAAACACATATTGTTTCATTCCAAAAAGCAAAAAAATAATATACCAATTATCCTTCCCACACTAAAAATAAGGTAAACATTGAAAGAACAGAAACAACTAAATTTCTTAGGATACTTATTGACAAAAATATATTATGGAGAGCCCATATAAATACAATAAACACCAAAATTTCAAAGAATATTGGGATACTCTACAAAGTTAAAACTGTGTTTTCCCAACATAATCTTAAATCGCTTTATTTTTCTTACATCCAAGGTTATCTTACGTAACCTAATTACAATGGCAAGTACACCCAAATCCAAAGTGAGTACTATTTACATAAGTCAAAAACATGCATCAAGATTAGTCTATAATAAAAATAAATTACCCATTTTGAACCCTTACTAAAAACTATGAATGCACTAAATATTTACCAAAATAAAGTCTACCAAAATGTACTATTTATTCTTAAATATAAATTTGGACTAGTCCCATCGCATTTTTTAGATAACTTTTTTCAAGCAAACTCTAAAAGATATTTATAAAAAGAGCAACAGGCAACTTTATACGGCTTAAAAGAACAACAAAGTTCTCACGAATTTTTATTTTTACCGGGTTCTGTACCTAGATAACAGAATAATATGCAAAAATATAGAACTTAACTACTAAATAAATCCTGCTAATTTGAAAAATAAATTAAAACACCTCATACTCATAATGTTAAGTTTAATTCTTATGTATTAAACTTAACATTAAATATTTATGTGTATCACTGACTGTGTATTGTTTAACCACGTTTGACTATATGTAAAATAAAATAAACTTTATTTAACCATTAAAAGAGATACTCGATGATATGTCTTCATAGACTTTTACGAGTTTTTTCTATTTGCTTGAAATCAAGTTACATTAAAAATGTAGATATTTCACCGTGTAAAATATCTACATTTTTAATGTAACTTGATACTACAATTCAATGTTATAATATGCTTATTTGTACCACAATTTATTCAACATTTTATGATAATAGTTTTCTTAGCCTTTAATTCTAGATTGGAATTTAAGGTCGTATAATTAGGTTTAGGTCAAAAATTGAGTGCGGTGTGTGCATTTTTATAATATTAAAATGAAACAAAAATGAGAAAATAGTAATGGTTTTAATTGAGCTATCAATCTAACTTTTCTCATATAACCTAAAGTTTTTTTATCTTCAACTTTGCGGTTTCTAAATGTAACTTTAGTAAACTTTATGTGACTAAAACATTCCTATTTTAAACGAGGAAAGAGCTCAAAACAAATCTAGCTCTCTGAAAAAAACTGGAAAGTTATAAAATCACTCTTTTCTCAATTGTTACATAAATTTTTATTATTATAAACTAGCTTCGCATATAAAAAAATTTTTTAGTTAAATTAAAAATGTCTTCTGAATGCTTATATTATGAATCAAATAAGTTTAACTTTTATATTTTGAGTTTCTTTTTCGTCGGCTATGTACTACATTTAATGTGATATCGCGAGTGTATAACTTTGCATTTTTAGCGCGCTCGTGTTGGATCATGTTAACTTCTTGTTCACTTTTTGAATGGCTGTATGATCGTACAGTTTTCTTAGAGATTTGATTTTGGTTCTTAAAAAGGTTATCATTGTCATTTTTGTTACCTTTGCTAATAAATTTATTTATTTTTTGAAACTTTTTAAAGAAACTTTGAGAAGGTTTTTTTTTTAAATCTAATTTCAAATTATTATGCTTTCCAGCTGTAACATTTTTAACAGTATGATCTGTGTATCTTCTTTCATAAGAAGGCTCTGTATTTGTGTATATTGGTTGGCCTCTCTCGTTTATTTCCTTACGTTTATGCAATGTTTGCCTTCTATCGTTATTTGAAACAATGCTTAAACGTTTCATAATACTTCTATCGTAAGAAAGCTCGGCACTTATGTGGTTTGTATGGCTTCTTGCAGAATAAGGGACATCTGTATAATTTACGTGATTTTTTGAACTGCTTGAAAATGAATCATCTAGATTTATTTTTTCTTGAATATTGTCCTTTAAATTGTTGCTAGCTACATAATTTATCTCAGAATTATTGTTTAAATAGTTGTTTGGATTATTAACGCCATTATTATTTACGTCGTTGCTAGTGATGGATTTTGAAGAAAAGCTGTTTTTTTTCTTATTTGAGATCTCCAAATGAGAATTTTTATTTGATCCTGGATTTATTTCAGTACTCAAAGATGCTGGGAAATCATAAATTTGATCATTAAGGTTCGGAGAGACTTTTTTTCTATAAGACAATGTATCATTCGGATAACTATTTTCCAGCAAACTATTCGAACTCTTTTCATTTACTTCGTTTACTTCAATATTTTCATACTTTTTTTTCTTTTCATTTACTGCTTCATCTTTATTCAGTAGTGCAATTTCATTGTTTTTTATCTTTCTTCGAATTATCTCCCATTTTGATTTATATGTCAATGGTTTTTCATCAGAGTTATTTTCTGTGTATGTTTGTGTAGACTTGTCAACTCTATAATTTGTTTTATAAATAATATTGGTTTTCAAAGAGTCACCAAAATAATTATCTTCATAATTGATGTCAAATAGCTGATTTCTACGTTCATTGCTTTGAAAGTCATGCCATTTCATATTTTGAAGTTTTTCTTCGTATGCTTTGCGTAAGTCACTAACTTGAATCCGTCTTTTTAAATCTCTCAGATCGTAAGAATCAAGTGAAAAAGAAAGACGATTGTCATCGTTGTTTAGTGTCAGTGTATTTAATCGTGGAGAAAATGTTAATGCGTGTTGATATGAGTTTTGAACACTTTGCAGCGATTTTCTTCTTTGGTTCTGAAACGTACCGCGTTTTGGTTGGAAACGTACTTGACGATAATTAGTTTCCGTATAATTTGGGAAAAAATAATTTTCTGTGTAGTTATTCTTGAGGTTATTTTTTTCGTACTCTGTTTTGTACCTTTTGACACCACCTGGGTTCAAATAATTAATTTCACTTGGTTCAAAAATGTTGTCCACTATATTTGTATAACTTTTGTTATATACTTTGGAGTTAGAATTTAAAGGTAACACGTCCGATATAATTACTGTTGGTGTTTGAGGGTTTTGTAAATCCATCAAATTATAATCTGGTTTATATCTTCCGTTAATTTTCATTTTTTCAAAACTTTCGCTTAGTTGAAGAACATTAGATCTCGGCGTGTGGAGCTCCTTTTCAACGGATAATGAGCGAAAATCGTTGTCAAAATCAAAAACGCTTTCTTCAAATATTGGATCAAATAATGGTTTTGAGAATGATGGAGAGTATGGCTTAGAGTATGCTCCAAAATATTTAAAAATAACTTCTTGCTCCTCGTCCTCCTTTTCTTTTGTATCATTCTTGTAGAATTCTTTAGATGGTGCGCGATAAAATCGACTCACTTTTGGTAACACAGAATCATCCATCATATCTAAACAACTTAATTATCTATAACCTCGTTTTGAAATTTAAAATTTCTACTCATCTTGGTTGAAAATTAAACTTAATCTTCAACAACCCCACTTTAAAAACATTTTGTGATCAGTTGAAGTAAAGAAAACTAATATAAAAATATATGTATAATTAAAATACATAAAATGCATACATTTTTAATAGTTAATTCTTTAAAAACGCATAATTTGAGCGCACAGCAAGATGATTGAAAAAGGATATTATTCAAGTTTTAATATGAATTAATTAATAACTTATTTATGATATTTCAATGTTTGAATAAGGTAATGAGATTATGATAGAAATAGCATAAGATGATCGGTTGTTATTTATAGATATTTATTAATCGTTTTAAGAATAAGTTTTAAATCAAAATGATTAGTAACCTTTTAAGGCTTCGTTAATTTCCCATAGTAATAATATATATATAATCTCGTTTTATTTTATATATATATATAATCTCGTCTTTATATATATAATTTTTATATATATAATCGTAATTTATATATATATATATATAATCTCGTTTTAAAATAAACCTCGTTTCGAACTTATGACGTAACCAATAAACGATTTCTAAAAAAGCGCAATTTTTTATGAAGACAATAAATTTTCGCTAAATCGTTTACACGCATTTAAATTTAAATCTTTTTTGAATTTAAAAGCCCTTGTTTTTACTTAAAAGCATTGAATCTTGTTTTTTATTTAAAAGTTGGTTTTAAAATTAAATATAAAGTATTTAAAAGTAAATTCAAAAATAAAATTGCCATTTAAAGAAATCGTTTAATTTCAAAGGTTTATGGTTATACTTATGATTGTTATATTTAGATTAATGATTACACCTGTTTATATTACATCAGTTTTGTTTTGCAACTTCTGAGGTAGATTAAAATGTAAACCTTTTCGAAGAAACTAATGGTTTTACTTAATTTAGTCGGAGGAACTAATGGTTTTACTTAATTCCTGAGGTTTCCATGACCCCAAATTTTATTGAAAGGGTTTTATTTCTTTATTTTTTAACAAAGCTGGTTTTTAATAGTAAGTTTTGATACTTTAAGTTTTTTTGGTGCTTTGTTCCCCACTAAAAAGTCACGCTGTTGCCCATGACTCTAAGTGTTATACTTTAATACAGTTTACATGTATAATTATAATTAGTATAATTATAATTAGTATAATTAGTCTACAAAAATGCCGAAAGTAAAGGCTGCAATTACACGGGTGAAAAGTGAAAAAAACTATTGTGATGGCCCATGTGAATTATGAATGACAGATCGAAGCACTTTTAGACAGGTTATTACTATCTTATTCATATAAATCCAAATGCAGATATCGTATTAGTGACTCAGCAAATTAGCAATAATATAAAATCAATTTGGGCTACAGTAAACCCAAGTTTACCTCTTATAACTGACAAACCTATAAAGAAGAAAGTTAAAGATCTTCTCGTATTTGTTAGGGATATTAATTGCAAGCACGGAAAAGCAAGCGCTAAAAAAAATCTTGAGGTGAACTTGGACAAACATTTTGGTATTTCTGCGTGTTCCTGTTCATTAAATGTGTTTCCCTGTAGTGACAGAAAAGTTTCATGTAATAAAGAAAATTTCATTCAAGAACATATTGTATGCCATTGCTCTCAAAGTAATAATGTACTTCTTAATGATAGAGCTTATCTTTAAGATCAGAGGAAAAAAATTGGTTAATTTTTCTTAAGTTGATAGCAAGCTAGATCAGATAACTAAAACAAATAAAGTAATAAACTCACCTTAAGGAGCCATTTACTAAAGAAATGCATTGAACCTGAACATTTACTTATGAAGATGGAAAATTGAGTGGAAATTATTTGACTCATAGGATGATTCCTGTCACTTGTACAACAGGCTTAGTTCTTGCTAACTTTCAGTGTTTTACAAGAACAAAATAGTTTGGAAAGTAAGCAAGGTTTTCTTCTTGATAATACTGCTTCAATACTGGACCAATAAGTGACTTAGTGGCAAAACTAGAAGAGTTTTTGAAAATGAAACTAGTTCTAATTGGTGCCTTACATCAAAATGAACTTCCGTTACAACCTTTTTTCGTAAAACTTGATGGTGACACAACTGGACTAAAGCTTTAGAGGTCTACTTGGAAAAAGATATGCTGAAAATATTCAGGATAGAAATTAAGTTTTGTTTGAACGTATTAAAAACCCCATTGTAGACGGATATATTCCAGAAGAAATACTAATAGACCTTATTTGAGATCTAAGACCTTATTTGCGATCTATTTGAATATTGCAAAGGAATAAGCTTTGGTAAAGTTTCTGATAAAATTAGGTAATTGTGGTAACTGGCTTTGATTTATATTTTTAGATTAAACATTAAAAGTTTGGAAGTAAATTTGAAGAAAATTCCGGTTTTAATGCTAATCATTGGTATGAGTTGGTAGACATCAGCATTGCTAAAGTTACGGAGCCCACTACAACACAACATTTTTCAATTGAGCAAATCCAACATATGATTGACAATAATGTTAAACCTAAAATCCCCGACTTTCCATGTGTGTGGATTCGAGAATCGACAATATTTGTGTGGATTCGAGAATCGACAATATGTGTGTGGATTCGAGAATCGACAAAGCTGCATTTTAACTAAACTACTTAGCAGGAAGATGCGTAAACCATATATTGCAAAAGGGCATTATTCCCATTTTTATGATGATATTTTTTAATTGAAAATGTTTTCCTGAAAATATATATCCATGTTCAAAATGTTTTAAATTGTGAAAATAATTTTTATTTAGATATTCTTATGTAAATATAAGAATAAAAGTTTTACTATTTAAATCTTCAAATAGTTAACAAGTTGTTATAAATTGAGCTTAATTGTTATAACTTTATTATAAACTTAAATCATTCAGCAATACAAATTATATTAAAAAACATTTAAATATGAACATACTTAAAACGTAAATATTTGCATATAGCGTTATTCAAGGTGTTTTTTCGCATAATCATAATAATTTTAAAAATTAAATCAGCGAGCAACTCTTCTTCCAAAATCTCTTAAAATTTGTCAGAGGCGATTCTTCAAATAAAATGAGAGAAAGGGGGAGATGAATCGTTAAAAAACCTACTATAACTTGAAAATCATCTTCTTTTGGGGGATGTGGAACACCCTGACCCACAATACAACCCCCGTAAAATTGTCTCTATATGTTGTACATACATACATGCATACATACATACATACATACATACATACATACATACATACATACATACATACATACATACATACATACATACATACATACATACATACATACATACATACATACATACATACATACATACATACATACATACATACATACATACATACATACACACAAATATATAAATGTAATTATGTTACTTGAGTATTTATTTTTTTTAACAACATTCTCGTATATATTTCATTTGTTACTTATCCCTAAACGTTTGATTATTTATTTACATAACGTTTTTTTTTAATTTGTTTTGATTTTTATTTATAAACGTATTAGATAGTTATTATTTCAGATTGGAAATAAAAACAGTGAAATTCACCACAAAAAAACAACGCAAAGAGTAGTGCAAAAAAAAATTGACGTTTTCAACACTGGATTTTCACGATGTACGATCTAAGCACCGGCGAAGCTCGGTCTAAAACACTTGTTGTAAAACGCTTGTTGTAAAACACTTGTTGTAAAACACTTGTTGGGATTTTACTCTGAGCAATGCAAATATTTTGTTCGGTGTTATGATTTCAAAAAATCTGTATTGTAAATTCAAGTCAGCCTTTAATACTAAAATTACTATGTTTATTACTTTTTGGTCAGCTTTTTAAAAATTTTATAAATGTTTTGGAATTATATATTTTACAAAAAGCTGTTCAAATTAATGTAATAGCCAATGTAAAATGCAAAACACACCTGTGTATTATTAGATATTAATTACGAGGATTATAAATTAATTTTGCTAGATTTTATGAGAATGAAGTTCAGAATTTAAGGGTGCTAAAATAAAAAAAACAATATATAATTTTTTTTTTCACTTAGTCGCATTTCGATAGAAAAACAACAATGATATTTGAAAAATATATCTTTTTTTTTACCTAGTCAACAATGAATGACAAAAACTATTTTTGACAAAAAACTACATTCACTTTTTAGAAAACTTTTTTTTTATAGAAATTAAAAATTTAGTCCTGCGAGGTAACTTTTGTTCTTGGATGCAATCATTTTTATGTTGATTGTTTTGTAAACTATGATTTTTGTTTTTATCATTACAAAATTTTTTAGCTTCTTTATCGATTTCCACATTTTCTGAATAAGTTTTATTAATTTGGCTTTGACTTTTTAGTTTCGTTGAATAAAATTCGTTTTTTGATTGATATAAGTTAGTCTCAGTAATTGGATAGATTACCTCTGGGTTATTGATTTCTTGACTTTTTATGATGCTGATTGGTTGGTTTTTAATAATTCTGATTTGTTGGTTTTTTGTGTTGTCTAAAATATTTGAAGGAATCTTCTTGACAGGGGGATCTGATTCAAACTGTATTATGAACCTTTCTCCCTTCTTGTTTTTTATCATTTTAACTTCATTTTTTTCTGAAAAAAATGTCTTGATACTGTTTTTATTTAAAGATTCCATTAAATTTAAATCTTTGTTTAAAGATTCGGCATATATGTTAGAAATTTCATTTTTATTCTCGTAAACTTTTTGCTTTTCAAATGAAACATTGTTTTCTAATACTAAAGAGTTTGCTGTTGTATTATTCTCGGTATGATTGTTTTCTAATTCTAAAGAATTTGCTGTGGTATTAATCTCGGTATGATTGTTTTCTACAAAGATAACATCTTTCAAACCCTCTTGATGAATAAATTCTGAAATATTATCTTGTGAATTTTTTTCGTTATGATTTTCTGTGTTTTGATCTAAAACTTTAATGCGGTTATTATTAATATATTCTAACGGATACTGAGGTGTATGTGTTATCTTGTTTGAGACGTCTGTGTAGAAGTTAGAGGCGTCTGTATCGGTGTTTGTATATGGACTATTTTCTTTTTCAGTCTCCTTATGAATGAGTAAAGTCTGTGAATCATTTATCAAATCATCTGTTATTTTATTCTCTTTTTCTAAAACTTCATCCGATTTTTCTCGTTCAATATTTATTGCACTACGCTGAGTTTTTACGTCAATATTGTTCATATCGATAACGTTATCGTTGGTACCATTATTGTTGATACTGTTTGCGATTTCTTTGATTGTGATTGTTTTTGAATCTTCTTTTTTTGTGGTATCATTGATAACGCTTGTTTTTGATTCCTTACATATTTCATTATGGCTTTTCATGTTTTCATTTTCATTATTGTTATTCATGTTTGTAACTTTTGTTGACTTGTTATTATCGGAATAATTGTTTTCATTTTTATGTGCTAACTTTTTTTTCAATTTTAATGTTCCGTACTCGTAATAACTCGGCACAAGACTATTTTTATCAACATAAGATGAATGGCGGATTGTTAAAGGAGGGTTTAGAGGAGCATTTTTTTCAATCCAAGCTTTGCACGCAGACTCAAGTACATAATTATAAGAAGCGGAATATGAACTTTCTAGATTTTCAGTGGAGTAAGATTTATTTTTTAATCTGTTACGCATGTTAATAAAAACGTTGTTTTCATTTTGTCGTACTGTGTTATTAGGCGCATTTTTTTTTAGTTTTCTATTATAATCATTAAACTCATTCTCAACGTCGTCAATATAATTCTCAACGTCATCACCAATATGTTTACTTGTAAAACCATCAGAAAACATTACATTAGAAAATGTAATTTCAATATTTTTTGGGCTCAATAAGCGATTATTTTTTAGTATGCTTTTACTTGGATATTGTTGCCTGGGCACAGTTGTAGTTTGGAGTAAGTAAGGCAGATCTGAGTTATGTTTAAATACATGTTCTGGTTTATTGTAAGTTATTTTATTAGATACCAAAGAAGTTAATGCATTATTTAGGGGTTTATGGTGGCTACTTCTGAGCGGATATTTTACAAATTCATTTTTACTCTCTATGTTCGTTTGCAAGCTATTAAAGCGACCAATTTTGTTTAATGAGGTAATTATATCACTGTAACAATGCACACAGTAAATTACATCTAAAAGATAAAGATATTATACAGAAAAAATGTGTTTCATATCAGTAAGCACTCTTATGTAGAGTAGTATGATAATAATAAATTAAAAGTTCAAATCTACAGACTTGCTTAATTTAAAGAAACCGACCAAAATTCTTCAGTTTTTCATGAGTAACATTAGTAACATTAAAATGAAAACCTTTTTGCTTATATTCAGACATTTTCAAAGAATTATATCATATAAAATTAAATAAAATTGAAAAAATTTATTTATTCTTTTAATGCTAGAATCTTGTTGCAACTTTTTCAGATCCTCTACCGATACTTTTAGCGAAATGTAAATAAAATATATGGTACAAATTAAAAAAATATGAATACGAATGAAATATATAAACATAAAAAAAATAAAATATGAAATTAAAAAATGATAATGACAACTTCGTTTATATAGATTTTTTCTTTTATATTGGGTTGTATACTTTTATATTTTACTGTAACTTATTTTAATTTTTCTTAGATGAAATTTAAAAAAGTTTTTTAGCTCACATCTTATCTGGCATTAGCGTTAAAGAAACTAGGTAGCGTTGCAAATCCTAGCTAAAGTTGTAATTTTCAAAAACTTTTATAAATAGTAACATTTTTACACAAGTTTCTTATCAATATAAAAACAACTATAAACGCCAAGTCAAAGAACTAAAAATTTTACCTTTATAAAATGTCACATCTTTTTCTGAGGACAACGTTACTAAACATTGGTCGCACTTCAAACACCATTTATGCCACGTGTTATTACCTACCGTAATTTGATCGCTTGAAAATGCATTATTACCACAATAATAGCACCGCGTTACGGAGTGCCAAGGGATTTGATGTTTTACAATAAATGATTTCATTGGAAGCTCTGCCAAAGAGTCGTTGTACGAGGATATGAAATTGCTTTGACGATTTAAAGCTTTGTCAAGATCATCAGCAGATAAGCTTCTGCTGATTAAATTACGCTTAATTACGTACCCGTCTACATTTTCTAAGAATTCTTTAGAAGAATTATATTTAGAATAACCTTTAGCAGGATAAATGGGCTTTTCATAACTGATTTTTTTTTTGAAAAAGTAACTGTTTTGTTCATTTATATTGAGATCGGGTTCGTTTCGAGATCGGTTAGGGTACAAATAATACGAACTATTAACAATATTTTTTCCTGTGGGACCTTGAAAAAATTGTTTATCTAGATCATAATTTGAAGCTTCAATTTTATTATGTATTTTTTTGTAAATCGAATCTTTTTTAAGCGAAAACCTGCCTCTTTTTCGAAGTTGTTCTAGTCTGTGTTTAACTGTTCCTTCATCTAAGTCCTCGTAAGCACATGCCATGTACTTTCAAGATGTTCTTTCTTTTACATTATTAATATCAGCTGATGACAATTTGATGTCGAATGCAACTTGATATTATTAACAAACGATTAAAAAACTCTTAAAAAACTTTGTTTTTTAATTTAAAAAAAAAAAGATGAAACCAACAATTTCAACATTGATATCAATATAATATACCAAAAGGCGAAAAAATATTTCTAGAAAATATAATTGGGACATACACTACTCAGTGTTACTTAACTGACCATTCATTCATTTTCCTGTATCACACACAAATATCCCTTCATTTATTTATTTCTCAGCCAACTTGAATAAGCATTCATTTATAAGGGCAGTACTTAATCAGTTTTGCTTAAACAACCATTCATATCTATAGATATAATACAGCAGGGATTTTGATTAATTTAAAAATAAGTTAAAAGTTTAAGCTTTATTTAATATTTTGGTTTATAAAATACAAATTTGAAAAGTATTTTACAAAAGTTCATAAAAATAAGAAAGCTAACTAGTTAATAGAGTTGCTTAGTTACACTGACTAGATACATTGTTTAGTTCATTTGATTCTCAAGTTTATTGAATATGTGAACTTCTTTTGTAATCCATTCCAAAATAAAAAAAAAAAATAAACATAAATATGTGGTCTAGTATTAATTTAAATAAAAAATATATTGTCGCTTATAATCGCAAATAAACCTCGCTTGCTAAATAAGAACGGATAATCTCGTGTCAAAGTTATTTTGGACACTTCTCGGTCATCTCTTCTTTTCTCTTCCACCTGTAATTTGATGTGAAGAAAACGTTTATTGACGAGCTTTTAATGCATCAACAAGCCTAAAAAGAGTGAAAACAGTTCTCAAGTATCTTTAAGGACACGCATACATAAATTTAATACTAAGCACATGACCTAATATTTAAACGGAACACAAAATTAGCTTTAGTTGAGGAGCTTATCTGCAAAACGCGCTAAGTCACAAAAATAAAAATTTTGAGTTAATTCGATTTCTACATTCTATTTAATAAAATCTATTTAAATATTAAAAACTTAAATATTTAAATATGGGACCAATTGAAATTTTTTTTCTTCCTAAAAATAGAGAAAAAAGGTTTTTTTATGCACAACTAAAGTGGTTCAGTTTTTTTCGTCGTTTTCTCAAAATCAATTTACTCGGACGCATTTTGCAACAGGGCTCCTCAGTTGCTTTTTTTTTTTTTTTTCCAATTTTAGTTAAGAAAGATTTTTAACTATTTCAATTTTAATAAAGTATAATTCGAATGAAATAAAAGATATAAAAGTGTTGAACCAATGTTTACACTTTTGTTCTTAATTAATTATTGAATAAGCTTTTTGGGAATATTTTTCGATTATGCTGTAGAAAAAAAAATAATTTTAATAAAAAATTATTTTAAATAATTTTTAATTAGACCAATTAAAAATTTTTTATTCATTTTTTGAAAAATGTACATTAAAATCTCCTAAATTAAAATTAATTTAACTTTACACAATTTCTTATGTAACTTTCTTTTCTTTCAAAATTAAATTTACAATTTCTAGAAGAAGAGTTAAAAAACGAAAATGGTGAGCAATGAATTATTATATGGTTGAATGAAATGCGCTAATTGCTAACTTGTTAAATGCGACTATTATTATTTAAGTTTGAACTAACCAATGAATTTTATTATAGTTATGAAAATATAGAAATTCTTTTTTTAGTCATAGATGAATACGTCACACGTTAACTCTTGGGTCTCATTTATTTACAATTTGTAAAATTATCAGCTCATATGTCACACATTCTTTGAAAAAGATAAATAGAACTAGAAAAAATTTAAATTTAAATTCGATTGGGAATGTCTCAATATATGTTTAAAATAGTCGAAAGATTAAATGATGTCGAGAGTAAAAATAGCAGCATATACGTAACAACGTAAGCTTACCTTTGATGATAAAAAGCAAATAAAAACATTAACAAAAGTAACTCTACAAAAAGTACAGTAACAGCGAAATTAACAACAACACCAAACCAAGACAGTTTTATACGAAGCTTCAAAAGTTTTAAATTTTTAAATTTAATATGCAAGATTTTGGCATTTTCAAATATGCATACGATATGTAAAAAAAGCATGAAGCGATAAGTAAAAGATATCGTAAAGCGATATGCATTTGATTTGCAATATTTCAGAATATAAAAATCGGTTATTAAATTTTCTTTTGATTATTTTAAATAAAATATATTGTAATACATCAAAATATTGTAATATATCTTAATTATTTGGTCTATAACTCTCCTTATATATATGTTGAGTATTGTGAAACAAAGTAAAGCAAATAGGGTAAATTATTCAATACCAACATTTATTCATATACTTGTATATGAATTTTAAGTGTTAATTAAACGTGATAACAACGTAACGTTTTTTCTTTTTTCTTTTTTTTATTTATTTATCTTCCAATCTATAAATATTCTATGACATATTAAACCTTTTACAACGTGTGAAATGTTGTTGAAATTTACTGACTGCTCAACTAATTAAATTTCTTCACTTTAGATATCAAAATCATTGTAAAAAAAAAATCTTAAATGAGATCAGATAAATAAATTAGTCAACAAAAAATTTGAAATTTTGACCCTAGTAGCAGGTGATATTTAAAAACATTATAAAACTGTTTTGACTTCAAAACTACACATGAATATTTTTAAAAAAGCATACAGTTAAATACATATCGAGTGTATTTGGTATTATTAATCCATTAATTAAATATAAAAACAAATTATTTAAAAACTAATTTATATTAGAATTATAGTTCTAGAACATAAAATTAAAAAACGTACCAATCCATGGCTTCTGTTAACCCCTCTCCTTTTGTTGCAGATGTTTTAAAAATGGACCATGTTCTTGTTTTAAGCGAAGATAAACCTAAAGCATTTGAAACTTCTGCAGCAGTCATTGCTCCTTCCATATCCTAACAAAACAAATTAACAAAATGATATTAATAACACGAATTTTTAAAAACTACATTGTCAATATTATCTATAAACCTGTGTTAAAATTTAGATAATTAAACACAGAATATAAAAACTTTTCTTGAATTACTTTTTTTTATGCAGAACCATCGTGAATTTGTTTTAGAATATATTTTCGCTAGCAACTCTATTTGAAAAACGGTACCGTTTTTCAAATCAAACATTTTTCCACTTTTTTTGATTTGGACAGTTTTTCCTTTTTTTTTTTTTTTACAAAAAGTTTCTTAAAGAACTTCTTACCAAAATTTAATTTTTCTTGGAAAAGAATTGTAGAAATTCTATAAATCAGTGTATGAATGTACAATACAGGGTGTTGGTGGTGCACCTGGCCTGTTTAGCAGATCAGAACTAAAATACTAACTTGCTGAAAACAGAAAATCTAATGGTGATGGGTCAAGTAAGTTCAATCTTTAAAGATCACTGTCTTCCATCAATGCAAGGGATTGTCCATAAAGTACGTACGCTCAGATGGGAAGAGGGGTCTGCAAGTGGCATATATGAGATGGGAGGGCAGTGGGTCAATTATAAAAGAAAGGAGACACTAAATTAAAAAATATATCATAAAAAGTTAGATAAATAGATTAAAAACATAGGTACTATGCTTTAAAAGAAAAAGCGTACTTTATGTACTTATGGACTTTATGTACTTTATGGACGACCCCCAAACACTTACAACAGAATTAAAATAATCTCATATCCTGAGGAAACCTTTTTTTACTAACATAGATAAGTCGATAAAATAAAAAATATTTTTTCAATAAAATTAAATTTTGAATTTACATTTTTTTTACATTGTAAAACCTATCCATGAAAAATGACTCGTTTATAACATGAGCAGAAGTGTTCTTTTTTTGTTTTTGATCTTTCAAGATTTTCTTATCTTCTTCATTATTCAAAATATAGCACAATCTGCAAAATTTATCTTCAAATTCAAAAAGATTTTACTTCTTACCTTCTTATCTAATGTGATTGATCTCTGTACTCTTATTGTATCTTGTTGTAAGTTTTGTATTTATACTGCCCCAAAAATATTTCTTTTAGAAAATAAGAATATCAACAACAATACTTTTTTTAGAACACAAGAACATCAACAACAAATATTTCTTTTAGAAAGGGGCAGGGTTGCATGGTTTTAACTATTGGTTTAAAGCATGGTTTTAACCATGGTTTAAACCAATTAATAAAATATTGGTTTAAACCAAACTCATGTTTTTTTTTTAAAAATTTGAATTTACAACAGGAAACTAAGACAGGGTTATGTTCAAAAATATAACTAATCTTCAATATAGATATACTTTTTTAAATCCATGATTTTTTTTTTTTTTTTTAATTTATCAATATGCTTCATCCAGGATACACTCTACCTAATAGAACTCAAATTGGAGGAGAAATATTAGATATTGTTTAGACAGAAGAAATTGAAAAATGTAATGTAATGAATGGGAAAAATGCAGCCATGTCTTAAGAGGCTGGAGTAATGTATATAATGAACCTATAGTTTGTATCTCTGTAATTACAGATAAAATTAACATTTTAGTAGAAACAATCAACACTTCTAATCATTCACGTACTGGTGAATATCTTACACAATTAGCAAGAGAAGCAATTGATTTTGTAAGAAAAATTTGGATGCACAGTAGAAAGCTTTGTGACTGACAATGCAGCTAATATGAAATCAATGAGACAAGTATTGTCATCTGAAAGAGATATTATCATAACTTATGGGTGTGCTGCTCATATGCTGAATCTTTTAGCAAATAATCTGAACATTGAAAATGTGAGCAAGCATGTTAAACAAATAATAAAATATATAAGAAATAATCATCAAGCTGAAGCAATTTATAAATTAGGCGGAGGAACAAAATTGCTACTTCCTACTGAAACTAGCTGGAATTCTGTATGTGATTCACTTGAAAAATGTCAACAACTGGAACATTATTTTTACAATGCTTGAAAAAAATAAAGACTTGGATCCCATGATTGGTATAATAATAAAAAGTAAGTGATATACAGATAAAGCAAAAACACAGAAGATTTATTGAAAATATTGAAACCAATTGCAGTAGCTCTAGATAAGTTGCAAAGAGATCTAACAAAAATAAGTGACACTTGAAATTTTTAAAGATTTGATGAACAGTTTATCATTTTTATCAAAAAAAAAAAAAAAAAAAATCTAGATACCTTCAGACTGTCAGTGATGCTCATTTCCTGGTAAACACATTAGATCCTAGATATTTTGGATATAATCTTTCTGATTAAATCTGATTAGAAAATGAAGCTGCCATGAATTTTGCAGATAAAGAGTTCAAGAATTTGTTACCAATATTCTTCAAATTAAAAGCCAAATCTGCTATAACATAATGGATATTGAAGGTTTATTAAATGCACCAGTTTCTAGTGCTGGAATTGAAAGAATTTTTTCAACTTTTGGTCTTGTTCAGTCTAAGCTAAGAAACCAATTGGGGGTAGAAAAAGCAGCAAAGCTTGTATTTATATATAGAACAATTAAACAATGATATATTAAATAATTTTGATGAAATATAACAATAATATTGATAAATAATAGTTTTTTTTTTTTTTAAACATCTTTGCTTCCAACAAGGCTGCAAGCAACCACTAAATAGTGTTGGAAGTTACTGGAAGAGAAAAGATGAAGATTGTAGAGCAAGATAATGATTGACAGACGACTTAAAAGATTGCAAATTATATGAATCAGGAAAGCAAGATGAAGGAAGCAAATTCCAAAGAACTGATGTTCCAGGAAAAAAACTAGACGAATAAGAGTTTTTGGAGCACTTAGGAACAGTAACAGAAAAAGGACTTAATTGAATGACTTAATTGAATGACGAGTAACACAAGAACGAATTTTTGTAGATGACACAAGAGACACTAGGTCTTTAGAGCAGTGCCCATTATAGTATTTGTAGAAAAGAGAAAGAGAAGCAACATTACAACGATGTGACAGAGGTTGAAGGTTGGCTGCAAGAGCAGGTCCAACTATGTTTACAATACATTTTTGCACCTTGTCTAAAAGAGAAAGGGCATCATTAGAAGATCCACCCCAGATATGCCAACAGTTTTCCATACAAGGCCGGATTTGAGATTTATAGAGATAGAGAACAGAATCCAGAGTAAGAAATTGGCAAGCTCGATAAAGAGAAGCAACTTTAGTAGATGCTAATTTTGCAACGGATTTGATATAAGGTTTCCAAGAAAGATCAGAAGTAAGAGTTAATCTTAGAAAATGAAGGGTAGGAGACTCATCGAGTACATTACCAGTCATAAATATAGGAAGGTCTAAATTATTGCGATAACGATTGGCTGAAAAAAAATGAGTTTTATCTGAATTACAGTTCACCAGCCACTCTGAGCCCCATGCTGTAGCAGAAGTGAGATCCTTTTCAAGCTCAGATGCCCGCTGCAAGCAATCAGAGGGAGTTGGCTTCTTATCGTGACAAGAATAAATAGTAGTATCATCAGCAAACAATGCCACCTTAGATGTGAGAATATCTGGAAGATCGTTAATGTAAATTAAAAAGAGTATAGGGCCAAGGATTGAACATTGAGGAACCCCTGAGGTTACAGAATAAGAAGAAGAGTGCTGTTCATCAAGGACAACTTTTATAGTATTGAGTTTACTCAAATAAAATACATTATGCTTTTTTTAATTTAAAAGGATAACTAAATACTGCATTTTTTAGTAAAAACCTAATTTAAACCAAAAAAACCATGGTTTTTTTGTTTTTTTTTAAAAAACCTATGGTTTTTGTTTTTTTTCAAAAAAAACGGTTTTTTTGCAACCCTGGAAAAGGGCTACTACTTAACAACATTCTGAACAAAAATAATTTCTTTTTTTCAATATAATCTTTATAGGTGTATGCAGATAGATCCAGTCTATAACTACTTCTATTATCACAGCTGGTGATCCAAAAGATTTCAATTTAGTACAAGAGTGTCCCATTCAGCTGACTGTAGGTTGAAAAAATTGAGATAACCAAAAAATTAAGATAACCAAAAACTAATGAGATAGCCAAAAACTATTGAGATAACCAAAAACTATTGAGACAAACAAAAACTATTGAGATAACCAAAAACTATTGAGATAACCAAAAACTATTGAGATAACCAAAAACTATTAAGATAAATAGAAACTATTGAGATAAACAAAAACTATTGAGATAAACAAAAACTATTGAGATAAATAAAAACTATTGAAATAAACAAAAACAATGGAGATAAACAAAAAATATTGAGATAAACAAAAACTATTGAGATAAATAAAAACTATTGAGATAAACAAAAACTATCAAGATAAACAAAAACTATTGAGGCAACTAAAATATGAACTTTAATTGAATTGGAATGAGGCTGTTCAACCATTCAACAGAAAACTTGAAAAAGTAAAAACAAAATCAAAAACATCTAAATATAAATTAAGAACCAAGATATAAGCTAAGAACCAAGTATTTCACAATAAATCAACAAAAAATATTAAAAATTTATTTATAACTTTTTATTTTGTTGTATCATTATATGATTGTAGTATTTATTGCTAAGATTTATATTTTGGCTTAGTAACTGTTGCTAATAACAATTTAAATAGCTTTATTTCATTTATATAAATATATTTTAAAGCCCAAAATAGAATATTTAATTTATTGGAGTAGATTTTATAACCCACACAGAATGTTAAATTCACATGGATAAAGCACAAAAAAAATGTTGTGATAAGGCAAAAATATAAAATGTTTATTGGTGTCATATTTTTGCTTTAAAAAAATATGAAATGGTTTTAAAATATGTTTAAAATTTAAACATGATTTAATAATATGATTTAAAAACTTATAGACTTATTAAAAATTATAGTCTTTTGATTGAATTAACAACTTTGCCTTGATAAGTAATTTTTATTGAAATTACTGAGCAAGTAATTTATATTTGGATTTGTTTATTTGTAAATTTATACTTTGATTGTTTTTAATAAACGTTATTTATTACTACTTAGTTGTTGTTGTTTTTTTTTTTGTTTGTTTGGAATAAATTGTTTGACCTCAATAAATGTTTTGCTTGTTTGGAATACTTGTTTCACTTCAATAAATCTTTTTGTTTTAAATAAATATTTTTTTGTTTTAAATAACTTAATTGACTTCAATAAATATTTTTTTGTTTAGAATAACCTGTTTGACTTTAATAAATCAACCACATGATATTAGTTCCTAGTATCATATGATTGAAAGCATAAATAAAATTTGAAAAATTTGAAGAATAATTATAATCAAATATGATTTTTTGATTTTAACATATTTAAATGTTGTTAAAATGTTTCTTTTTGTTTATTTGTTTCATTCTTTTAGCAAATGTAATTTCATAAACTGTTCCATGGAAAAGGTTAAGAATTTTGTAAAAAATTAAATTTCTTACTGATATATTTGAAACATAAGTCATTTGCATTTATTTGTTAGTAAAGCAAATACAGGCCGGTATAGGAATTATAGGTAGCAATAGTACAATAGCAGTTGTCATTCTATTTCACTCTTTATAACTTGTTTGACTCTTCTTAACTTGTTTGACTCTTCTTAACTTGTTTGACTCTTCTTAATTTGTTTCACACTTTTTTGCTTGACTTACTCTTCTTAACATGTTTCACTCTTTTTCACTTGTATCATTCTTCTTAACTTGTTTCACTATTCTTAACTTTTTAACATAATCAGAATCAATCAAGTCTCTATAGCTTTACTCATAGCCTTACTGATAGCCTGTTTGAAATATGTTTATTGTAAAGCTTCTACAAATTCAGATGAGAATTATGTTCAAACTGAAACCAGGGTCCTACAAATTCTTTCACTAGTTTAATTAATAAAATAATCCTTTCCAATTTTGAGTCAATTTTTTTTTAATTTTTATTTATTTATTAATTTTTTTTTAAAAAAAGGCACACACTCCATGATTTGGCACCTGGTGAAATCTGTGTACTTGGTACCTAGTGAAATCTGTGTACCTGGTCCTTGGTGAAATCTGTTTACCTGGTGCCTGGTGAAATCTGTGTACCTGGTGCCTGGTGAAATTAATGTACCTGTTACCTGTTTTTTATCAATTTGCAGATTTAAAATCCTTATAAAATTTTTCACTAAAATAGTCTTACCCGTCTTTCTCTATTCTAGAAATGGTATTAGAAACTGTGGCCTTTAATTGATATCAAAATGATTTCTGGTCTTATATCTGACATATGAGCAACTAGAATGTATTTTATACATTATTCATAAACTAAAATTTGCTTAAAAATAAAAATTGTAAAAAGAAAAAAAATTAGTAGTATTGCACATTTTTTTAAGTTTAAAATTTTTTTAAATCAACTTAAGTAAATTTTAAACATAAATAACAATCATGATTTAATATTATAAATTATTTATTTTTACTAAATTGTTAACCTGTTTGTTTGCAAATACACAAAGAATAGTTTTTCTTAATTCTTCTTCCTAAAAAATAATTTATATAACTTTTAAGCATGACTAACAAACATGCAACTAAAAAACATTCAACATGAAATGCAATTAAAAAGTATTTAACTGTGCTAGCTTATACTATTATAGCTATACTATTATAGCTACTCAATTAATTTAACAAGTAAATTAAACACACAATTATATAAGAAAATATTTAAGAAAATATATTTATTTACATTTATTATTTAGAAAAAAGTTTGATATTTGTACAAATTTTGTTGTGTTCTTAGTTCTGCATGAACCGTTATTGATGATCAAGGCTTTGGGTTTGAGCAGGTACAATCTGTATAGTGCCTGTCCATTATATCAAGCTTTAAATTTAGAATAAAAATTCACTTTATGAAAGTTAAAGTTTCATGGTTATTGAACCCTTATCAGCCATAATGTAAAATAAAAAAACGGTTTAATTTTCTAATGGTCTTATTTTATCAAAGACCAATCGAAAACTAATTACTGGTATTGAATGAGAAGGTTTTGTGTCTTAACCTAGAAATAACTTTGCCCCTCTAAATGTTGGTTCAAAAATATTTGTTGTAGGTACAAAAAAAAATTGTTATCATTTAATACAAGTGATTCATTTTTGAAGAAAGCCTTCTTTTATCAAAGATATCAGAACTCATAATATGTATATTAATACTGTAAGCTCTATTAATTTCAATATTTTGTGTTTCTTATTCAATAAAAAAAAATCTGGAAAATATATAATTTTTTTAATTTTAGAAAAGAAAAATCATTTAGCTGTATAAATTGTATAAATAAGACAAAATTTAAAAAAGAAATTAAAAAAAAAAAATTAATTCGTAATCAAATTATCAGTTGCATAAAAGAGAACACGATCAGGTTTAGAAAATTGAAAAAAATCTAAAATTTAAAATGTCTCCCATTTGCTTGATAGAGAAAAAGAGATCGCCTCCTTTAAGTTTTTTACTCTTTTAAAAATTGCTTCAAACACTCAGTTTATTGAATTTGATTGTTTACCAATAGAGCGTTGATCCATGACCAAATGAATTGAATTTGAAGTTACCTTTTTAAATTTTGATTTGAGCTAGGTTTTAGAATTTTCAAGATAGATTTTTGAATTTTGAAATTGTTTTAAACTTCAATTATTCTCAAACTTTGCTTATATTTTTTAAAATGCATATTTTTATAATTTTTTCCATTTCTAAGTTGTATATATGTAATTTCTTTTATGTAACTTTCTTATGTACTATTTAGATCTTAATTTTTTTTCTGAGTCAATAAGCATGCTTGTGTGTGCTTATGATCCATCACATTATTTTATTTTATTACTTATTTCTTCAGTCAAAAAAAAAAAAAAAAGAAGAATTAATTTTCACTAGGTTTGCTGCACAGAGTAATAAAGTTCTTTTTTAACTAGAGTTTTCTGCATTCAAATAAAATCTTGTTCATTTTTCTGACAATCAAAAATGCAAGTAAAACTATTATTGTTTTAATTCACTTTATTTTAATTTTATTTTAATTTTTTCAATTTTCTAGTGATTGCTTAACTTTGTTATGAATCAGTATGAGTAACAGTTATTACTTCTGAAGTTTCTCTGAAATCTGTATGAAGGTTTAAGGTTACTATAACTTTATTTTAAATTTTATATATTCTATCAGTCAATACTACTTGTGGTACAACAACTCATCATTATACTTTTAAACAATTCAAAGTTTAATTTAAAAAAATATGTAATTTAAGTACCACATAAGATGTAATGTATCAACCGTAGGATGTAACCATAGTAACATAAACAATACACACTTATAAATACATAAATTAGTTTTGTATGAAGTAATTTTTCAATAAAAACTAAAAGTAAAAATTAAAAGACCTCTAGCATAGCTAATAACTCTTGCTTTGAAATGCTAATTCTTTCTTTATCTTGACTATCTACCACATAAATAACAACGTCAGTGTTGGCATAATAACAACGCCAATATGGCCTGAAAACAAAAAAGATTAAAATCTAAAAAGTTTTTAAAAGTAGAAACAACTAAAAAGCACAAATGCACCAGTTACATAATTTATACACCAGTTACATAATTTATACAAATTAATACAATAATAAAATTTAATTGTAGTAAAATGTAATTTTTTTTAAATTTTCTATTAACTCCATTATTATTAAGTACTAAAAAGCATTATTTATATCATTATTTTTTAGTAAAAAGGAGTTAAAAATTATTAATGACTAAGTAGATTTTAAAAAACAAATCAGAGAATATTTTTAACCTAATACAAACTTGGTTTTACATACTTATGTATGTAAAACCAGGGCTGTGGAATCGGAGTCGCAATATTTTTAGCAGAATTGGAGTCCCTAAAAAAATCGCAACTCCAACTCCACTAGAAAAACTTCTCGGTATTGCACAAGCATGTACAAAATATTCAACTAATTTTGTATTCATACTAAACCTCAAAGAACTTTTGAAAAATTTGGCAAAAAAATTTTTTAACTTATTGCATAATATTTTTGAAGAATTCAGAGAACATTTCAAAAATTTTGCTTTGGAGTCGGAGTTGTACTCTGAAAATTTTAACAACTTTTTTTTACGACTCCACACCCCTGTGTAAAACCTAATGTATGTATAAGATCCTGTAATGATTTATATCTAAAAAACAATACCCGAACAAGTACTTGTCTGTTTATTATATTTTTCAAAATATAAAAACTATTTTTTTGTTTTTGTTTTTGTTTAATGACAAGCAATTTGTCATTAAACAAAAAACAAAGTAAGACAAAAGACAAAGTAATAGTAAATATTATAAATAAAAAAATAAAAATTTATATTATATATCATAAATGAAAAAATAAAAATTTATATTATATATTTAAAATGAAAAAATAAAAATTCACATACCTAATACTTGTTTGTCCTGAAAACAAAACATTTTAAAAAATTTATTGAAAATATATATAAATTAAACAAATTTAAGTCAACATAACTTCAAACAAGTCAAAATTATTATGAATAAGCAGTATTTTTAATTTATAACCTTTTGTTATTTGGTATAACATTTTGCGATTATTTTGGACATTTCTACATTCAAAACATTTTATAATGCACTTAATTTTAGAATAATAAACAATTTTATATAATAATTTATGCATTGCAAATTGACCAACATATCTCTTGTAGTAACACTCACAATTTGTTACTTTATAAAGCAGCCTTTTTCCTAAAAGAATATTTTTCTAATCTCAAATTTATCATAATTTTAATTTTTTTTCTTTTATTAATTCACCTCTCTAAGGCAGAAAAGTCCACTACAATCCAAGAGGCTACTCTAATTGTGGTTACAATCTCTCACAACCTTATAACTTCGAAACAGGAACCTTGACAAAAAAGGTTGCTACACCAAGAAATAAGTTAAGCACCTTATATTACCAGGAACGTGGTAGGGAACAAACTGGGAACTTCTTGCTTATGAAGCAAGCACTCTACCACTATACCATTACTTTCACATATGATAAATTTTTTGAAATTTGGATGGCAAAGAAAAGAAATATTTTTAGGTAAATGGGGTATTTTTCCATGCCATGTAGCTAAAAGAGCTATTGTCCAAAAAACATTTATACATTGTTGTGGCCAGACCTTTCAACAAACTACATCTAAAACTCTTTTTTCAAAAAAAAAAAAAAAGAAAAAAAAAATGTAGAAAAATAATATCTTAACTAGGCTTGGACAAGAATGGCATGCGATCGAACGCTATTGCTGACCACGAAAATGATTTTAATTGTTGACAACTTGACCAAACGCAAAGCTAAACTTAAACTTGCAAATAAAGTTAAAAAATATAATATTTTTAAATTGTATAAACAATTTTTTTTTTAAAATGCAAAAAATTTTTTTTTAATAATGTAGTCTTTTTAAAATAGTAATTTTTAATCATTTCATTAGTAAGTGGCTCAGAGTTTGTGGCCGTGGCGCAGTGGTTAGAGAGCTTGCTTTATAAGCAGGAGATCCAGGTTCGAAACGAACTTTGGACATATTTTGTGTTACGGTTAGGAAAGAAGCGTAAACTTCCTGGTTAAATGTACTTCCGCGGTGCTCTGTGACAAGACCGTTAGGTCTTCTTGGAGCACCTAAAAAGCAAATTAAAAAAAAGTAAGTTAAAATTGTAAAAAAAAAAAAATTAACAATAGAAATAAACAAAATAAAGCATTTAAATCGATTCCATGGCAACGGGAAGATTTTAATTTAACTTTTAATTTATATTAACTTAAAAAAATAATAGGACATTATTAGTAAAAAATGTTTTCCTGGTTAAACAGCTGGTTTCTAGCCAAGGCTAGAAAAAAATATATAAATTAAAAAAAGACATGGAAAAATAGTTCTAAATGTTTAAATATCATAAAAAATACATGCCTACTAAAAACATTTAAATATAACATCTAATTTACATGCATTCATTTTAATTTAAACGATCATTAAAATTAATTTTTTATTTAAAGCCTTTGTGTAAAATAAAAATTTTAGATCAAATATTAATAGTTATTCCAAACATAATAATTTTTTAAATTACTTTTAAATTATTAAAACATTAAAACAGCCGTGGTCCAATTGTTAAAAAATAACAAGCGTGGTCAATTAATTGAAAAAGCAATACATTATCTTTGATTTTGAATTCTTTGATATCTTAGAGATATCAAAGAATTAAGCTTATTTAATTTAGTTTTTTATAGGTATTGCTCCACAAAATTGGCTGCCAAAATATTACTAGGTAAACTGAGGTGCTCTATTTTTACTCCCATCATGATTTTGATTTCATCATAGCAACAACTACCAGTAAAAAATTGCATTAACTCTATTATTTTATATTTAAATAAGAAAATGGCATTAAGAAAATGGCATTAAGAAAACGTGGAACTTTATTGTGATATGATCTACATTGAACTTTGGAAAAAAATTAACAAATTTGTGATAAACCACATATACTGTTGTCAAACTTATTGTATGAGTGCTTTCTTTTTTATATTTATCTAATTATTTGCAACAACAACAAAAACAACAACAATAGTAATAATAACAATAATCAGAGAACTAATTATATAAAAAAATTTAAATACTTTAAAATGTTTAGGGAAAAGCAATACAGTTGAAATTTAGTGATTAACCACTTCCATTTCAGTTTTGGCTAAAATTCAATAATTTTTTTTTTTGTGGGGATTGTGGGAATTGAACTCGGAACCTTTCATTTATAAAGTGAGCGCTATACCACTACACCAATACCGCATTAAATTTGAACCAATGCCAAAAACTTTGATTTTGGTACTTTTTATAAATTCAGTAAGAAGCAAAAAATGATTTTGTGTGATTTCGATTGAAAACCATACCAAAAACTAAAATTTCAATTGATTGATTTAAAATTTTTATTTAGAAAAAAAGTTTTTTTTTGTTTTTTTCACAAAACATTTTACCATTTCAAAATAATTTCTAAGAAATTTCTAAATAAAATATTAATTCAATCATTTGCTAGTTTTTTAATTTTTAGTTAATATCATGTATCCACTTAAATAGATGAATACTATTATGGTCTATCCACTTAAATAGATGAATACTATTATGGTCTATCCACTTAAATAGATGAATACTATTATGGTCTATCCACTTAAATAGATGAATACTATTATGGTCTATCCACTTAAATAGATGAATACTATTATGGTCTATCCACTTAAATAGATGAATACTATTATGGTCTATCCACTTAAATAGATGAATACTATTATGGTCTATCCACTTAAATAGATGAATACTATTATGGTCTATCCACTTAAATAGATGAATACTATTATGGTCTATCCACTTAAAAAGATGAATACTATTATGGTCTATCCACTTAAATAGATGAATTCTATTATGGTCTATCCACTTAAATAGATGAATTCTATTATGGTCTATCCACTTAAATAGATGGATACTATTATGGTCTATACTTTAAGAAGCACTTCTTAAAAAAACCATAAATAATCAAGCCATTGCAATGCACATGGTTTTAAAACTATATCTAATCTAATTAAAAATAGTTGATTAGTAGGTAAAGGAAGATAATATTTTGCAAATGAAAGCTTTTAATTATTTGCATAAAATTTTCTATGAGTAATTTTATTATTTTTATTATTTATATGAAATTTTATTACTTTTATTATTTATATGAAATTATAAAAAATTAATAATTTGATTAAAAAACTTATTATTATCTAAGATTAAAAGAAGTTGTAAAAAAAAGTTAGCTTGAAAGCATTTTAATATCCATCTTTGGTCAACCACTACTAAAAAGGCTCATCATTTTTTATTCATTCTTTTATAACTAAAACCCCCTCACACTTCTATAACTATAAAATATGAACCTTTTAAAAAAAAAGTGAGCAAAGATGTAAATTATTACCACAAATGTGGTGCACCAAAGCAGTGCAACCCAAATGTGATAATGATCTAATCAGAACAACTTAAAGTAATCAGAAGAAAATTATCAATTAATTTTTCATTTTCATTGTTTCTTGATTGTGAAATTTTTATGTTAAAAATGTTGGAAAAGTTGACTGGATAAAAGTTTTTTAAAAAAGCCTTAAAAAGCCTCGAGAAGAAACTTTTTTTTCTTAACTATTTATATTATTTTTATTGTATTTATTTTATGTTTAAGTATTATATTGACACTTTATTTTACAGATTTTTAATTTTTTGAATTTATTTATAATTTATAAAATATAATATAATAATATAACTTATAAAAAAATAATATCACTCTAAAGAGAATAATACATAATCAATAAATAGGATTATAATTCATATGATTAATCGATAAGTAATAATGACTTATATAATAATAATAAGTAATAATAAGTAATAATAAGTAATAATAAGTAATAATAAGTAATAATAAGTAATAATAAATGACTTAAAATACCATGTATATATAAATGATTTAATACAAAAACCCAAACTCAATAAAGCAAATTTCCTCGTCAAATTTTCACAAATAATTTATTTTGTAAAAATAAATAATACAAAAAAAAATCCAATACAAAAATATTTAAGAAATGTTTATTTTAATAAATATAATTTATGAATTTTAAATTAATAGACAACTTCTAAATTTATTAAAATTACAATTACCATGGAAACTGTTTCAAAATATTGGAATAAAAATAAAATCATATGATCAAGACGAAAAATTTTAATACTATTTAGAAAATTTTGATTTGGTCACTTTTTTTTTTGTATTTTTTTTTTTTAATTTTATTAATGAACAAACCTAAACTTTTTTTCAACCATAAAACTGTAAGAAAACTAAATAAAAAATAAGCAAAAATAAAACTTACCTCCTAAGTCCCAAACTGCACATAAAAAAAAAAAAGTTTGAAAATTTAACATTTAAAAAAAGATTATACTACTTCTGTCTTTTTATTATTTTAAAAAATTAAATTTCTAAAACTAGATAACATAAAATAATAATAAAAAAACAAGTAACCTTGAAACTTTAAATTTTTATATGAAACACTTTCAACATTGAAACCAATTGCTACATGAAACACAGGATTATTTTAGATTAATTTTGGTCAGAAAGTTTTAGCTTTTTTAACAGAAAATTTCCACTCACAAAAATTTAGCAATGCAAATAAACAAATTAAAAATAAAAATGTAAACAAATTAAAAACAAAAATGTACTTGGAATTGTAGTAACTACTTCACCAACCTGTAACCTGAGAGTTAAAAAAAGAACTAATTAATTTTAATGATTTTTATATCTTAATTTTTATTTCTCTTAATTATTTTTTGATGAAACTGTATTTCCATTATATATTTATATTCGGTTACTTACCAGGGTTTTAACCAGGAAAACATTTTTTACTAATAATGTCCTATTACTTTAAAAAAAAAATAAAAAAAAGTCATTGAATTTTGGGAATTTTAAACCCATTGGAACCCTGTACTTGTCCCCGTCTAAAAAGAAAACTTTTTTCAAACCCAGCCCTGGCAAAACTAAAAGATTTAGCAGGGGTTGATAGCCAAGGCTAGAAAAAAATATATAATACTTTATATATTATAATTTTATGCTTGTATTTACTACTTATTAAATACTGACATATATTTATATATTTTCAAACTCTAACTTACTTCCAAAAAGGTTGCAAGCAACCACTTTTAAGTTATGAGTTACTTTAAAATAAAGAATAAGTAAAAGTAAGTAAAGACTTAAAAAGTTGTAGGTTATATATAAAAGAAGAACATGAAGATGGTTTAGATTTATAAGGTTTTTTTGGTGTGCATGGAAAAAAACTGGATTAATAACAGTTTTATAGCATGAAGGGACAGATACAGTAAAAGGATGCAACTTGTTGAATAAGAAGCCAAGCAAGAATGAGTTTTGGTTCAATAAAGATAGCTCATAATAGCTTGTTTAAGCGTTGACCATGATGGTATTTATAGAAAAAAGAAAGTAATGCAACCTTACAACAATGGGAGAGCAGCTCAAGCTTGGCAAATAAAGCAAGTCTAACTACATTTACAATGTGTTTTTAGACTTTGGCTGAGTGTAGAAGGGTTGTTATTCATCAATATAGGAATGCAAAAATTATTGCAATATTTTTTTGCAGTAAATAAATGAGGTTTGTTGTCTAACAAAACAGTTGATTTTAAGTCCAGAATTTAAATCTATAAGCCACTGCAAGTTTTGTTACAGAGCAAAGCTTATAATTGAAGAGATTTCATATTTATATAAACTTTAGTATTATAGTGTATTAGTATGGTGTAGTATTTGCCGAATAAGGAAAAGAAAAAAAAAGAAGAAGAAAATGATGATGATGATGATGATGATCATGTGAATGTGTGGTAATGCAACTAAAATGTTCTGTATCGCAACGCGCTTGTTCGATAAAACATCTCTTGTTCGTTATGGTAACTTTTTTGTTCGCTGTTGCAACTCCGTGTTCGGTTTTGCAACTTGAATAATTTTGTTTTTTTTTATTAAGTGGTTACGTCGTCAGCCGGCTGAAAAAAAATTTTTGTTCGAAGTTAGTTGGGTAGACAAAAAATTGTTTGGTGAGTGATTTAAAATAAATTGGTATTAAAACATTGTAGTAAATTAATTAAAATCTAATATATATCAGTAGTCTACACAATTACACATGTGTTTAAATTTGTAAGATTCTTTTAATTTTTACAAATTTAAGACAAAAAAAGCACTTAACTTAAAAGTGCATATATTTTTTTAAGTACAATCAATTTTGAAGTTTATCCAACTTTACAAACCAATTTGTGATATACATAAAGGGTATCAGCTAGCTTGAATCAAAGCTAGAAAGAATCAAAGTTTGTATCGATTTCTAACCAATAATCGAGTAACAGTTTATTATACAGTTTATATACGCTCTGATTTTAGATAGCTAGCTATCTAGAATCATCCAAAATCACCACTTAGATTCTAGCTAGCTAGAATCTAAGTGATGTAAGTCAACTTCTACTTAAAATTTATCTAAAACATTACAAATTTTACCAGCTAATAATGATATTATTAATATTATTCTATATGCTTGTAATAATATTAATAATAATATTCCATATGCTTATAATAATATTATTAATAATATACTATATGCTTATAATAGTATTAATAATAATAATATTATTAATAATATACTAAATGCTTATAATAAAACTATTAATAATATAATGGTTAGAATCAGAGTGGTTTAAGTCACTTTTAAGTTGATATGAAAGTTATAATTTTTATATATTTTAGTTGACATAAAAGTTATAATTTCTTAAGTATATGACTCTTTAATATTCTTTTTGTTTTTCAATATTAAAAGATTTTATTTATAAAAATTATATCTAGATTAGATTTTGTCCTTTTTACTCCAGACAAAATTTAATCTAGACTTAACTAGAGATGGCTGAGAGAAATAAAGAGAAAATTTTAACTAGAGATGGCTGTTTTAAAGAACTCTATTGACAAAGTTTAGATGCGGAACTTATTATTAATTTACCAGTAATTTTTAAATAAGAATTTAGTTATTTTCTTTTTTTTTTTTTTTATTTACAAATATAGTGTTAAAATTATAGATGGTATATTTTTATAAAGTAATAATATAATTTCAAAGCTTAAGTTATTTTTACAACAGCTTTAAGTTATATTTACAACAGCTATGATATTATTGCATCAGTTGTTATATTCTTAAATATAAAAAATTAAAAAAAAAATTTTCTCTTGTATAATTATATGTATTTTTTATGTGTATTCTCTTATATTATTATGTGTATTTAAGTAAGTCTGATGAAAATTTTTAATCATACTCCAACATTGTTATCTTTTGTTTCTTCAAATGATAATGATGCTTATTATACAATTAAAATACATTAAATAGTTTTACCGTATTTACAATAGTTTAGCTTAAATATTACTAAAGTCATTATATTTGACAAGTTTTATCAAAACTATCTAATAAAGTTAGTTTAAAATTATTAAAGTTTCTCAAATATATTACTGACCACTGAACTAATTTCAAACAAATGTGTAGGGTGTGCAAGCTCAATTAAGTTTCAAATGTTAAAGCAACTTTACTTTTTTCTTTAGTTATATAGTTGTGAGAGTAGCTTTGTAGCTGAGTAGCTGATGAAGTAGATAATAGTAAGAGAAGCTGATGAAAAAGAAAAATGTCATTATTTTTGTAATATATTTCATATCTTTTTTAAAGTTGATTGCATAAGTGTTTAAACATTCAGTTAGGGATTGTCCACATATTTTGCAATGTAAAGTTTATTTTAAAAAAAGAAGTAGATATTATTTAATTCTTTTACATGACAGTTTTCATTTTTTATTTGACTTAAGGCTCTGCGAGAAAAAACCTTTGATCTCTTATGTTTTGTTTATTAGTGAAATTTAGCGTTGCATAATTTATGGACAATCCCTAATCAAATCCAATCTTAAACCAATGAAATTTACTAATACTTTAATTTTTGCTTTTTCTATATTTTAATTCTAGAAATTCATGGAAAACACAATTATTTTACCAAGCTTTTAAATTATAAATTAGTTTTTAGACTTGTCCTAAAAGTAAAAATTACGATAATTGCAGCAACTATAATTTCATTGTAGTGAAAATTTTGTTATCGCACAATCAAACAAAATGTAGTATGCAGAATTTAAAAAAAAAAGACTTGAAATAAAGAGATAATTGAGTTTTTTATCCTCCCTCTTCCTAAGAAAAATAAATAACTAGATTGTGCTCTTTAAAATACTAATAAATATTCTATGATTGTTATAAAGTTCAAATTTTTAAAGTTATTTATAATTTTTTGTTTTGTTTTTAAAGGAAAAAGATGAATGTTTCTAAGCTACT
Source organism: Hydra vulgaris (assembly GCF_022113875.1). Taxonomy (NCBI): domain Eukaryota; kingdom Metazoa; phylum Cnidaria; class Hydrozoa; order Anthoathecata; family Hydridae; genus Hydra; species Hydra vulgaris. The sequence goes on along the minus strand of NC_061161.1, from coordinate 7,386,660 downwards.
GAATCATTTTTTTTGAAATACCTTGCTTTATTGATGTTAGCATCTGAAGCCTTACAACAGCATACTTTTCAATAATATATAACTCAATATTTCATCATGTGCAAAAATGCGCATTTAAATACAATTAAAACGTGTCATTAAAAGTGTTTATTTAAATTTTTCTAAAAAAGGCATGTACTTTTTTAATGCTTTGAGTCAGACATTGAAGATTTGTTATCAAAACAACATTTAAAGTTTAAAAATCAATCATCTTCAACAATCACAACACAAACTAATTTGCATGGTTTTAAAAACTATATCAATTTGATCCTGTATATTTGTACAAAGATATCATAAGGTTTTTTTATAGGCTATTTTGCTCTTATTGCATTTATATTTTTATGTATATAATATTCATAATTTGTATTTACACAATACTCATAATTTTTATGTATATAATATTCATAATTTATATGTATATATTGTTCATATTTTATATCTATATATCATGGATGCGGAATACCAAAAATGGACTCTGGATTTGAAAGTCACAAAAAGTTTACTTCTTTTTAGTTTTTGGTATCCAGCAGCTTTAAAATATAAAAAGGCTTAAGGGCTACTAATAAGGAAAGAATCAAGACTACACACATCAGATACAATCAATTTTTGAACCCGGAGTCCTTAGGTATAAAGGCGGCATAGAGTCCAGGACTTTGCGCTTAAAAACAATAAATATTTAATCTTAATATTTAAGAAATATTTAGTTTTTCAAAAACAGAGCATTTTATACTTAAATATAGAAAAAACAACTTTTAATGGAACTTCAAGTTTCATGCCTATCGGCAATCATCAGCCATGAAGTACCCATGTACTTCATATATATATATATATATATATATATATATATATATATATATATATATATATATATATATATATATATATATATATATATATATATATATATATATATATATATATATATAGAGAGAGAGAGAGAGAGAGAGAGAGAGAGAGAGAGTAGAGCGAAATCGTATTAGCAATCATTATCACTTTATTGAAATACCCTAGTTCTAAAGATAAACTTTAGAACTAGGGTATTCCATTCTTTTTTTTTTTTTCTGAGACAGGGCTTTTGAGAACACCTTATTAAAATAAAATTTTTTAAAAAACTTAGCCTTCGACGTTGAAAGTGATTTACATTTAAAAAAAAAAAGCTTTATTATTAGGTCCAGGAAATTTAAAGACTAAATTAAATTTATTTGGAAGGATACAAAAGAATTGGTCTAAGATTTGAAAAAACCCAAGATTTTTTAAACGTGTGATAACTTGCTTTGTTTTCCCTTATCTATAAAAACTATGGATATTCTTTCGATTTTATGAGCTTGCAGGCTTTCCCAGGAAAGGCGTGCGGTCGCACGCCTTGTTTGTCCACGCATAGAATAAATTTTTCAGAAAATGTGACCACGGCAATATTTCGTAAGAAAGCGGAAATTATCCATAGAGAATAAAAAATAATATTTAAAAAATGAAACGAAGTCTAAACAAAGTATAAAATTGAAATTGGATGTAAGAAAAGTATTTCAATAATAAAAAAAAATTAAAAAAAAAAAATTCTTGTAACAAATAAAAAAGTCTTGAACATTTTTTTCAAAATTTTATACTGTTTTTGTTTTCTTTTATTAGGGTTGCTATTTTTAGCTACGAAATTTGATACAAGTCAAGGAAAAGACGACGATAAGTCATAAAGTTTTTACGAAAATAAAAAGTCTTGATACGTAATTTATTCACGAACTTTATCAGACAATGTATTAAAAAATTGATTCATTATTTACGCTAGACAAATTTGGTCAAACTTTTTCATTTAATTTAGTTTTTACGAAGGTTTATGCAAAGGCAATGACTTTATTCCCCAATACTTAGACAAGAAAATAAATTGCTGTTTTAATTATTAAATATATTAGAGATTTTAAACATAACAAAATTTTAATGTGAAAAAAGTTCTCGACTTATTCTAAACTGATTTTACTCGCCTTTTATTACGTTGAAATTATTCAATTGCATAATTTTGTAATTACGAAAGAAGTTAAAAAAATAATTGCATTACTTCTGTTGTCATTGTTACGAAAACAGTTCCTTCGGGACATTATTGTATATTAACACTCGTTCACAATGTCAATTAATGATCGCAAAATAAGCAACTCAATCGTTTGACAATAACATTTTCTTTCATTTAAAAAAAAAAACAACATATTTTACTAATAAATAGCAATCGTTTTCCTGTTTTCTTGCGTATCAATACATTCAAACATTAAAATCAATACATTTAAACATTCAAAATGTATTTACGAAACATTTAAAAAATGTTTATAGTTCTATCGTGAATTTTAAAGTATTACTGACTGATAAAAGTCATAAACAAATTTTACATTAAAAGGAGCTTTTATTTTCTTTAAGCATTAATCTTTTTCTTTTTGATTTGATTTTTCTTATTGATTTGATTTTTCATAGCTTAAGTAACTACCACCCTAAATAAATAAATTATAGGTAAATTTTTTTTTTAATAATATGCATTAATTTTTTAATTTCAAAGCACAAACAGATTTCTGTTATTCACTTTTAGATTGCTTGCATTTTTGCGGTATTTTTGTTTAGCTTTGTTTTGGCGCGAATTCTTGAAACGCATAATAATAAAACGTGGTCAGTTAGTCAGAAAAATTTATTCTATGCGTGGACAAACAAGGCGTGCGACTGCACGCCTTTTTTGTCCACGCATAGAATAAATGTCTTAACCCTAGACCATGAAGATCAAACTTATACTGGCGTGCCCAAAAATAGATTTCATTTTAATAAATTCATCATTAAATTTAATAATGAATAAAGATGCAGTTAATTCTAATACTTTCTTTGACACAAATACACTTTTAAGGTACTTTTTCCAAACGACACTATTCTATTCTAAATAACATTATTGTAAAAACTGCAAATAAACAACTCTTTTTACAAGATAAAAATTGTTTTTTAAAGTATAAATTTTAAATAAAAAAATTTTTAACTTAAAGTGGTTCTTCACAGAAAAGGCTAAATTTAAATCAAAAATTTTTTTGATTTGAATTTTTCATCAAAAATGTGGCTCTATAAACTATTTACACAAATCAACAAAAAAGTGTATCGATTACCCAGTTATTTAAAAAATGAATAAAAAACTAGCAATTTTTGTGACAAGCTAGCAATCAAATTATTTATCATTAAAAATTGGTGAATGAAGTATAATGAAGTATATTAATCTGAATAAGTGAAGCATTTTTTTATTATTTATAGTATATAAAAGGTTACAACATTTGAAACAAACATAGAAAAATTGCTGAACGAATGTCTGACAGTTTTTCTCATAAAAAAGTCTCATAAAAAAGTACTTTCCTTATTTTGTTTTAAATATCCTTTTTTCATCAGGATCTTTTTTAATTATGTGAAAAATCAAAATAAAAATTAGATCAAAAGTTTAAACAAGGTTTAAAAAGTTATCATATTTTAAAGATTTGAATTCGAGGCAAAACTTAATTCTGCGGAAACAACAAATATATAAAACAAAAGAATAAAACCATAATAATAGTTTATATAAACATATCAAAACCCTCCAGGAATATATTGTGAGTTTTTTCTTTATTATCTTTGTCTAATTAAGTCTTTTTAATTGTTCTTAGCTATTTCTTTTTGAAAAGTTCAGTGGACTTTTGAAGAAACTGCTTTATAGCTTCTTTATTCTTTTTATAGACGTAACATATCCTGTTAGTTTGAATTTATTTAGTACAAAAAGGATTTCATTAGGACCTTCATTAAATTCAATAACAGATGATTTAACTGCAGACTTTAAGAACCCTCTGCCCGCAAAAATATTTTTTGGGCAGCGTCTCTAAATAATCTGGTCAAGTTTCTCGTTGGCGTTTTAGTAAATCATCTGAAGATAGATCACTAAAAGTTGGTTTTAAAATTATGAAGACTAAAACATAAATATTTACTTGCTCTACATAAGTATTTTCACCATGTCCAAATATTATTTGCACCAAGTCTCAGCGTCTCTTGGGCACATGAGGTGTCGACATTCCTTGTCGTCAAAATCTGTAAACAAAACAAAACCGCCGAAACAGCTTTTTTCATAGCATACAAATTGTTAAATTGTCTCTCTAGTTAAAGCTATGAAATTAATTAATGAAACACTTTTGATTTTTTAAAAACTATGAATAACTGTGTTTTTATAACAATCTGTGAAAGTGATACCCAATAATGTTTTTAATAACCCAGCAATTATTCTAATGTGGATTTGCAGTGGACCTATATAAGCATTTTGAGCGGTTTATTGGAGTTTTGCTGGTAGGTTACTTAAAGGATTTGCTAAAAGTGGCTAGCCAATAACTCTTCCACATGTAATATAAAAGCTAGTGGTCCACTATGTAACTAATGAGCCTTTTTACAGCAGAAAAACAGTGAGAAACTCTCAAAATGCCTATAAAAGTCTACTAAAATTCTGCTGTAAAATGTTTGCTGGGAAGGTTGTTTAAAACAACATTTTGCTGTGTGTATTTTTTTCATGAAGTAAAAATTAACTTAAAAACACTTAAATAATGTATTACTTTGATTTGAAAAATATGTAAGAGGATTATTGTAAAGTTTTTATTCTAAAATAATCAAAATTAGTGTCATTAGTGTAATCAAAATGAGCGCATTTGTTAACTATAAACGTTGTATTAAATGTTTTATTTATTTATTTAAATTTTTTTTTCATAAAGGTTCAATATATAGTTTTATATTCTGTAATAAAAATTTTTTCTCTGTTTTAATTGACTGTCCGTTTCTTTACCTTGAAGGTTCTATAACGCGCCTCTAAGACTTTGAATAATTTCCGTTTGATTTTACAATTATTATTTGCATCAATTTTATTTTTTAGATAAAAAAGAGTTAATAAGTTTTATATTAAAATAATAGCTTAAAAATCATTGCAAAATAGATCTTTCAAATTCATTTATAAGTGAAAACCAGAAAGTTCGGTAATGCAACCTGTGTAGTTTCGGTAATGCAACACCTCACGGTTAAAACCAAATTTCCAAAAAATCTTTTTCGTTTCAAAAGCAAAGTTTCTATTTTTTATCCATTCGATTTAGTAAATATTACATCCAGTAAAAAAAAATTTTTTTAAAACTTATAAAAAAATTTTTTATTAACTGTTTTTTTTTTTTTGAAAACTCAATTACGAGATTTGTTAACTAATAAATTATATAAAGTTTACTTGAACTCAGAAACTTAAAAACGCCACAATGATATGAAAAATGTCAAAATTTAGAAATATGGATTTATTTAGTTTATAGCTTGATTTGAAGAAAATGATTAAAAAAAACATACCCGAATGTCATTTTTATGATCCCCATGCATAAACCCTCTTTTTCGATCCATTCGGTAATGCAACGCATCTTTTAAAATGGCTCTTATACTTACAGTTTTTTCTCAATATTTTTTTTCAAAAATGACATATCTAAAATTTTTAGATCTTTCTTATTGGTAATACTGAAAAAAAAAATTAAAAAACATTAAGTGGCACGGCAATAATCTAAAATCCTGTGAGCCGATGATCTTGTTGCAATAACGAACAGAGAACTATATACTGATGATGATGATGATGATGATGATGATGATGATGATGATGATGATGATGATGATGATGATGATAATGATGTTGATGATAATGATGATGATGATGATGATGATGATGATGGTGATTCTAAATTGAGCTAATGAAAATAAACTAAAAAAAAAAATTAGAAAAAATTTGATTTTGCTAAACAAGTAACAATACACACACACACACACACACACACACACACACACACACACACACACACACACAAATAGTTAACATAATAAAAATTTAATAGATAAAATATAATAGAAATCAAAATAAAATGCATATGTATATATGCATGCACAAACAAGCATATATAGAGTATATGTACAGATATGCAAACCAAATGTCATGATATGATTTTTTTGGCTCATAACTTTTTATTATGCCATATTACATATTCTTATGTATTTTATGTTTTTCTTTGTACTTTACTAATTAATTATAGCGCTTATTTGCTTATTGAAGCAAATTTAAGTTTTAAAATCCTAGTTAACTATCTATCTAGTTTTTTATTCTACTAATACAATTTTTAATACTTATTAATATCTAATAATATTTTTATATACTTATTAATACTTAATATTTTTAAAGTTCTTAGTTTTTACTAGTATTTTGTAACCTGCTTTTATAATCATGTTTATATAGTTTTTATAGATGTTTTTTTTTCTATATTCTATTTCTTTATTTCTTCAAATTTTGTTATTGTATATAATGTAGGAAAGGCTTTGGTGTTTTATGTATTAAAATCTATACAAAGACTTATTAAAGAATACTTTTATCATTATCTATACAGATAATGATAAAAGTATTAATGTTCTCTGAGATAATGATAAAAAGTATTAATGTTCTCTGGGAAGTGATATTAACCATGTTTGATCAGATGAAGTTTTGGCTATATTAGTTCACTACTTAATTCTAATTGTGTTTTACAGGAACAATCATCTTTCTACCCATATATCTTATACCAATATATTATTTTCCACCCTTTTTATTTATGTTTTTATTTTACTTGTACATTGAATGTTTCTTATGTGTGTTTACATACAGGCTATTGCCTGAAATGGTTTACAGGAGCAATTTACGGCTCTCGCAAAAGTATAATTTTTCTCTCAAAAGTGTAACTATCATTGTAGCTAAAATAAAAAACAAAGTCATTTTTATTTAAAAAATATATATATATATATATATTTTTTGTTATTCACCTCCTCAAGGCCAAGAAGGCCACTATAGACGAAGAGGCTACTTATATATTGTCTAAAAAAACTTTTCACAATGCAATAAATGATGCTTATATGTATTCTTAAAACATTAAATTTACAAACATATGCTTGTAGCAATTATAAAACCAAATTTTGTATTTAATAAGCAATTTTTTTAATGAATAAACAGATAGTTCGTGCAAAAACCAAAAGCTCTCATAAGAAGCTGTTTAGAGGAGCAGCTCACATGGCTCGCCATGTTTGTTTTAGGAGTTTTTAGAGCTTTCTTTACTTTTGCACTTATTTACTCTTGCCAAGGCCTATACATATATATACATACATAGTATGTATCTATGTATGATACACACATAGATACATAAATATCAATACATTTGTTTGTCTACTGGTAAAATATGGCTTTAGTTTATTAAATTTTATTAGTTGAAATATTTTCTTTTTGTCATCACCAAAAAAATTAATTTAACACATAAAACCAAATTAAAATTTTTTTTTTGGTAATAATACAAAGATTTTCTATACTGCTAATTTAGGTAAGAGCTGTGACATCATACTGAAATAGCCTGCTGTTGGGGGCTTCAGTATATACATCGACTGACAAATAGCCTGACTCGCCGTGGAGTGCTGTTATATAGCCTAAGGGTTTTGGGATGGATCAGCAACCTTTTCATTCATTATTCTTCGATTTTCCCTTTTCGTTTTCTAAAAAACCTATATCGATTTATATGAGCAAAAAAAATTAGCAAGTGCACATATAAATATGCTAGAGTAGATATATATATATATATATATATATATACATATATATATATATATATATATATATATATATATATATATATTAAATATATATATATATATATATATATATATATATATATATATCAGGGCCTATTCTAGGTAAAAAATTTGGGTGGTAACTCCTCATTCGGGCAAATTTTAGTGGAAAATCGGCAGTTTTTTTGCAAAAATAACAATATTTACCATTAAAAAAAAAGACCTTAAATTTTTTAAATTTGCGCCTAAATACAGTCAACGCTGTTGAAAATGGTTTAGAATAGCCCATATATATATATATATATATATTATATATATATATATATATATATATATATATATATATATATATATATATATATATATATATATATATATATATATATATATATATATCAACCTTCGGAATTAGGTGTGGCATTTGGCAATGCTGACCTAACTGCCGACCTAAACGTGTTTGCGGTCGGCAAAAAAAATTTGGTTTTCCCGACCTCGTTTCGATATTTTATGGTAAGATTTTTGTATTTGTCGACCTGATGCCGACCTCTAAAATAATGAGGTCTGCAAATTATTGCCTACCTCAATTTTCCTAATTCCGAGGGTTAACAAAAAAAAGTGTAGTTACTTTTTAATTTGTTATTTATTAAAAATAATGTAAAATGTGTGTGCAACTTTTTATCTAGTATATTATAAAGCTAAAAAACATGTACCACAAAAAGTATTTTAAAAAGAAAAAATAAGATAATATTTGTGGTTTTAAAAGTGATTTTTGATACCTATATTTTAAATTTTAAATGAGCCAAAAAAAATTAATTGAAGTGACATTGCTACTTTGAACATCAGAATATCTCAAATCATATGCTTATATTCAATTTAAATGCAGTTATTACTCTAAAAATTTATTTTTAAATTGATATTTGAATACTACACGTAGAAGACTGTCTATTTGAATACTCCACGTAGACTGTCTATTACTAAACTTAAGGTTAATACTCATTTTGTTCATTAAATGTAACTATTCAATGATAAAAAAAAAACATGCTACTTAAATGAGTCAGCATAAATCAGCAAAATTGAAACTTAAATATCTCAAAATTTGTAAAGAGATGGATAAAACTTTCAGGTATACAAAAACCCCTCAAATTATATAAAAACTAACAAAATTTAAAACATAGAGTAACATTTAGAGATGCTTATAAAATGATCAAACAACCTGTTGGTAATTCTAAAAACCAAGTGCAACTCCATGATTGATAAAATATTACAAAATTTGGTAAGAATATCTAGTAAAGCAAGGTTTAAAGAAATATTGGTCAAAGATCTCAGGAGCAAAATATAAAAATAAAGGAGAAATTTTTTAGATTAAATAAAATATATTTGCACATTTAATAAAAAAACATGTCTTAAATTAATCTGAAAAAATACAAACTCGAGGTTAGTAAGACTAAATTAGTCTTATTTGGCTTATTCAATAAATAATCTTCCTTCTTTCCAAATTTTTCTAGTTTTTTTTGGAAAAATGACATTTTTTTTGGGATACTTTTAAAAAATATACTATAGTAACTTTAAAAAAAAAAAATAGTTTTTTTACTATAATTTAACAATATTTTAGTATGTTTCTATTGAAAATAATAATAACTTTCAGGGACATTACTAATGTTTTTGAAAAGAAAAAAATAAACTAAAATAAAAGATCACCTGTATAAAATTGTAGTTTTACCAGCACCATCTAATCCTAATATTAAAATTCGGGTTTCTTTAGCACCAAAGAGACTAGCAAATATTCTTGAAAATATTCCACCTGTAATTTACAAAAAGGTTACTGCAATTGAATAAAATGTGATGACTATTTTGTTTAATTTTAAACATAGTTTTTAAAATAATACTGGTTGAAAAAAATATAACTATGATTACGTAAAAATCGAAAATATAGATATGAATGATGTTTAGGTTTACAACAAATAGATTTCATTTAGCATGTGTTTAGAGTTAAATTAAATATACTCGTATCAGTAAAAAGAATTAATTTTTTTTTTTTAATTCTTTACTAAAATTTTTTTGAGTTAATTCAACTCTTCATAGTTATCCCAAATATAAAATGTTTTTTGTGTAATTAATTTTTCTGAATTTTAATAACATTCGATATTTCATCTTTTTCAATATTATGTTCTATCACTTTCAGTGTTAATATTTCAATTACCTGCATGATTTGCTCATTCAAAAGGTTTTATCTAATAAGAGTCTAGTGATAAGCTCTATTTGTATTTAAAAACAACTTTCAATTTGCTGTAACAACTTTTAATTATTTGTATCTTCGAAGTAATTTAGAGTAATTAATTTTAATTTAGTTAGGAGTAAATAGCAGTTTTAGTTTAACTAAAATTTTTAGTCAACTAAATTTTTCTCAGAAATTGAGTTAAATTAAATGTGTGTAGAACTAGTTTTTTAAATTATCACATAAAAGCTCAAATATATTTTTAGAGTAAAAAGCTAGTTAGATAATTTTAGCCATAACAAACATTTGTCATTTAGTCAAAAATATTTTTTTTATTACTTTAGTTAATCACAATATTATGTTTTAGTCACAACACTAAAAGTGAGGATAGATTTTTTTTTTAGTTTTAAAATAAAAAGAATTTTCCAGCCAAATAATAAAAGTATAAAAATTCTTGATTATATTGAATGATTATATTTTTCAAAAATTGACTTTAATTCATTTTTTTAACTCCTTACAGTACCATTCAAAATCAGGAAACTTATTTGTTTTTTTTAATGCTGCTCTCTTCTTTTGTGCAATTAAAAAGAACAGAATGCAGCTCAACTCTTTAGTAAATTTTGCAGACAAGTCTCAAAAATATTTTGATTTCCTCAAATGTTTGTTTTGTAAAAATTAATGTGATCTTAAAAGCTTCATTGATTACTGATTTTCATTTTACATAACTTTTAACTTATTGAGAAAGATACTGCACTTTTTAACACAAGTTTCTTTACATATGGATTTTAAACAATAAGAGTTCAGTTTTGTTTTTCTTTTTGAACAATATGCATTACATTATATCATACAAAAATTTACAAAGAGAGAATATTCTACAATTACATTCACTGTGTAATGTGTATTAATTAAGCTAAAAAAAAGTTTTTTAATTAATTTAACATTATTTTAATTTTATTTTCTGGTTTAGATTTATTATAGTATTTATTTGTTCAGACATCAAACAAATATTGAGATATTATGACACCATCATGATTTATTCTGAAACAATCAGTCATTATAAGTAGGGATTCATTCATCACACAGATTTATTTAGACAGTTAACTGTTGAAAAAACTAATTGAACAACCGATTTAGTTAGTATGCAGAATATATCAATATTTATGTCATATTCAAATTAAATTTTAAAAATCAGAAGTTTAACTTATTTTTTAAACAAACTGAAGACATAAATCGTGTTTACAGACAAGTATTGTTGAATAACAGAAGTATCTCTTACACTTTTCTGATATACAAAAAGTAAGAGTTCAGCTTTCAGTTTGATTTTTTTTTTTTCTTTTTACATCAAATAATTGAAAGATTATTCTCACCCATTATACAAAAAATATCAAGAAAGTGACTGAATACAGTAAGAATGAGGACTTAATATCCAAATGTGTCGCATTCGCAGCCATTACAAACACATCCTAACATTGCTTATACCGCTCAATGACGTCGCAAATTGTATGTTTTTATTTTATTGCGCCCTTCAATCAAACCCGACATAAGGTCATAATATTAAATACATATACATCATATTTAGTTGTAGAAATGTTATATTGTGAATGCTGTTTGACTATTTATTTTCTTTTTGTATTAAGAGTTAAAGTAATTAATTGATAGTGGTCTATTCAAAAAAGTTTAAAAAAAAAGATTTTTATTATTTTAAAAGGCAAACTCCCCCTGAAGCTCCTATGGTAACGTGCTAAGCTTTTATAACTTCCTGAATGCAATTTACGCACTAATTTCAGACTTTATTTATTTATTGACATTCATTTAAAATAACATCATATGGTAATGTATGAGGTCAAAAGTTTAGTTAAATTTTTTCTTTTTTAAATTTTACTAAAATCTTTTACTTAACGCCATCTTTTAAAAATGATCAAGATTATTCAGTACCACTCTTTTTTATAAATAGTTTTTGGCCCTTTTGGACAAATTATTGTTCAAAAATATATAATTAAAATATATAATATATACAAACCCAAAATATTTTTTTTATCTAACTTTATATCAAAAGTTTAATTTAAATTATATTAACGTAAACAAATAAAATGCGCCAACACATATAACAAAACCAACGATGAGAGCAAAAAGATGACAAACTTAGTTCTTGAGTTAGATAATGGCAGACTAATCCCAAAGCCAAATTTGAAACGTATTTAAACTAGGGAGAAAAAAATGCTAAACATTTCAAGCACTCAAATAGATTTCGTTGCTCCAGAAAAACCATTACACTTGATTGAGCATGTAGGAGATCTAAACTATTCATGGTTATCTCAAGGGATTTTTTTTTGAATTACCAATGTTTACAAGATTTACAATTTTTCGTTAAGGTCTGTGTGTCTTATTTTAAAATAACAAAGTAACAAACCCATTAAATGAAAAGTGACGCTGCCAAGTTCCGTCAACACTAACAGTAACATTTTATATAATATTTCCATTGTTTTTAAATGACGCGTAACTATTTGCTCGTAAGATGATCTTCAACTTTTTTTGATTCAATACACGGACAAAATACACCTTTAATTTTTAAATACTTATTTTGTTTTTGGTGCCCCAAGAAGACCAATTTTGTAACTGAGCACCGCGAAAGAGCTTTTTGAAAAAAAAGTTTACGCTAAAAATGCTTATAGTGTCAGTGAACCCTTGGCTTGTAAAATATTTCAGTGGCTTATAAGTATTTCAGTGGCTTATAAAGTAAGCGTTCGAACCACTTCACCATACTAAGCGTCGCATTCCTACGAAAAAAGGAAATTGGCTAAAATCCGAGAACCATTGAATATTTTGAAATAATTTTTACTCAGAAAATTCATTTTGTGCAAAGTCAAAAAAATTCAAAAAATTAGAAAACCGTAGTTTTTTTCTTCTTTTCCGGATTAATTTAATTTACCGATAATAAAGAGTTGTAAACCGATAGTTTTATTTATTGAACACATTTAAAGCAGTGTATTTATTATATCATTTTGTTTTTTATAACAATAGATAATAATGGTTTTAGAGAATAATTTTGTTTCTCGATTCTCAACACAGTTTACATCCGTAAAAACGAATTGAAGTATTGAGAGTATGCATTGAAAATTAGCGATTTTTAATAAAAATAAACAATTATTTTCACTCACATCATTCAAAATATTGCCCATTGTCAGCTACGACCTTTAATTGGTTTAAACAACTCATAATATATTTTTTCTGAGCTGGTCCCACTTGATACAGAGCATGAGCTTAAAAGAATAAATATTCGGTTTCTCTATCAACTTTGAATGGCTTGAACCATGCTTTTCTGCATTTAGGATTGTTGTAACGTATTCACATTTCATTACTAGTAACCATTCGATGCAGAAATCTTTTGTCTTTTAATGTCCGTGGTTTAAACTCATACGGCACCCAATTTCCTAGCTTTTGAATCACTCTCAGTTGTTTCAAGCACCTAAAAACTGTTGATTAATCGACTCTTAATGTTTCCGCAAACTTTTCCTGTGTCTGGCAAGGATCGTCATCAAATTAATACCTCCAATTTGGTATCTTTAAACTTTTTCTCTGCACCAGGATGTTCTTCATCTTTGAGGACAAAATTACCACTCTTGAATTGTTCGAATCATATTCTGCATGCTTTTTTAAAAGAGTATTGTCGCCCGAATGTTTCCATAAATATTTTATACGCCTTAGCTGCTGTTGTCATTTGGTGGAAGTAATGTGAAAATTTTTTATCAAAAACAGATTTTGTAGGCACAAACTCAACCATGTTTAAAATTTTGGACAAAAACGTCTTTACACTCCGGCAGTTGAAATTGGACTGATGTTTGCAGCTTAGAGTTTTAGCTTTTAGGTAAAATTTATTTAGCCTGCTTGGATATATACCTGCTGAATTATAAGTCTCCATATAAAACGCTCATTTTCAATGCATACATCCAATATCTTACTACAGAGGTAACCGGAATTTGTTTTCAATTTCAGGTCAATTTATTGCATAAAATTTGTATCGAAATAAAAAACTAGCTACCTTTGTAGTAACATGATTCAATCAATTAGTCTTTGCGGAGTGAAACAAGAAAAAAATATTATGCAATCATTAAGTTGAAGTATTTAAGTATAATGCAGAAGTTTGAACTCTGAAATTCTCCCTCTTTAAAAACAATAATTCCCCTTTTAAAATTGAAAAATCTTTAAGAATTTTTTTTTTAATGTTATTTCGGCTTTCACTATAAATACAGTTTTCATATACATACATATACAATAAAATAAATAGCTGGGGCAAGAAGAAGACATAACGTCTTATCACCAAGCACCATTTTTATAAAATCGTAATTTACAAATATCTTTATTGTAAAGACGTAAATATATAAACTAGAAGATAATATATCGTATTGTTTTATATAAGTTTTAATACATAAAGTGGCAAAAAGTAATTGCTAAACTGCAAACATTTTCTACAGTAACAAAAAAAAAAAAAAAGTACTATACAGATACACTATTTATTAGAAATATTAATATTTCTAATAAATATAAAAAAATATAAAATACTCTTAATATTTTATATTACAATGCACCTGCCTAATACTATTACAAGAACGCTAAAACACAATTTCTTAATGCTTGCCCTAACCCTAATAGTTTATTAAAAGTAAGACTCAAAAAAAATTGAGCAACAAGAAATAAAAGTTTGTTAAAACTTATTAGTAATCCATCCGATTTTGTTGGTAAATTTAATCAACATTGTGTTTGAGATGAAAATTATTTTGAAGTATCTTGGGAGCACGCACAAGTGGTACAAATAGATCTTATAAATGAGAAACAAACCTAACTACATAACAATAAAAAGATAAAAAAAAGCTTCCAAAGTTTTTTGGTATTCAAATAGATGAAAAGTTATTGTGGAAAAATAATATTGGGTTCATTGAATCAAAAATATCATCTGCAATAGGCGTTTTACGTAAATACTGTCCATTTCTTGATTTCTGTTCACTTTACTTTCGTTTAATTTATAGTCATCTCATATATGCTAATAAGGTTTGGGCTATTAAACACAAAACAAATTTAATCAAACAACAAGTCTTGCAAAACCATGTTTTAAAGCAATTCATTATCTAAATAGAATGAACAATCCTTATAATGTGGTGACAAATATGAAAGTCTTAAACTTGGAAAACCTAATATATATCAGAATCTTATTTTTATTTTTCAAATAAAAAATCATAATGCAACCGAGTTCTTTTTGAAAAATATTTTTGTCATCACTTCCTCAAAGTTATAATTTGCGATTAAATAGCTTCCATAACTATTATATTAAAAATACTAAAACCTGAATTTTTAATTATGTCACAAAACCCCAAAACATCGAAAAACGTAAAAATTAAAAACTAAATGGCTTAAATGGAATATTGTCGTATAAACGGCAGTTGCAAATTCTTGGTTTTTAAAATGATTGCAATAAATTAAAAAAAATTAAAATTTTTTTTTTTTACAAAATTTAATTAAATTATGTATTATAGTTTTTAGGGATCACTACTCATGACCCACTTAGATATTTGGGCACTCAAAATTTTTATTTTCTTTAAAACATAGAGGTTTTTAAAAAGTAGCAAAAGTGCTCATATTACCCAGCCCACTTGGTAATATAAGCGCTTTAAATTATATTTTAAAAAATAACATTAATAAAGTAAAAAAAACAAAAAACAATCTGACAATTAGAACTAATTTGTAGAATATAATGATTCGTTATTAACAATACTTATCATTAAAAGTTTAAATTTCAAGTTTTATATATTAAAAGTTCAAATTTCAAGGCACATTTTATTGAAACAATAGATGAAAACCGGGTTAAACCGCACACTAATCAATAAAAGTTAAATGTTTTTTATTTATTACTATTATTATTTTATTAGATAGTTATTATTATTTTATTAGATAGTTAATAAAAAAATTACATAAGATTAAATAAATATATATGAAACAAAATATTCAAATTATCGAAAATATTAAATGTAAAGAAAAAAAAATTGTGCTGTTTTAGGCGACATCCTGATAAAACCGCACACTTATAAAAGCATAAATTTTAACTTTTTTAAATAATTATTTTTAACACAACTTAAATTTTAGAAACCATATTGAAAATTTTACATATTTTGCAACGATAAAGTTCAGTTCCAAAAAACTTTTTTGACAAACATGTTTCTTTGCACAAACGTTCCCGACACATCGAATTCTTACATCACAACATTTCTGTGTATAACTCTACACTTTTACATTTTTGCCATTACATTTTGTGCTCTACACTTTTTACATTTTGCCACTTTTAATTGTTTGGCTGCTGGTACTTGTTTTTTATTATTGTTTTGCTGTGGTTGCTCAGCATTATTATGCTCAGGCATTTAAGTGCTTGGCATAGAGAGTTAACGCTTTGCGTTAAGCGTTAAGCAACTTTCAAAGCTTCCTTTGTTGCTTTTTCTTCATCTTTTTGTTTGAGGAACTCAATCACATTTTTTTCGGTAATAGTATTATTATTAATGTTAATAACCGAATAATGTATTACTAATACATTATTCGCCAAGTTTTAACATGTTGCACTGCTTTGATTTCTTAAAATACAATTTAGGTCAATCTTAGGACTTTAAAACTAGGTATACCTAGTTTAAAGTCCTAAAATTGAAGTAATTTTAAATGTTTTTAATTATCAAAATTACCGGTAATTTCGATAAAAATCACACGAAAATATTTTTTGTAAATAAAATCAAAACTAATGTTTTTATGAATTGTTTTTCAGATAAAATTGGAACGGATTTCTTTCAAACATTTTTCATTGTGAAAAATTAAATTTCATTATTTTTGCATTTAAAATTTCGCGCCAAAGATTTATTAGAGCGTAATGATAAATTTTAACAACGCATTATTTAATAGCGTTTTAAAATAGATGAGTGCCGCTAATTACTGCATATAAATTTACGCTAATAAATACTGATTCCTGTTATCACTACATAAAATATATTCAAAAAATACAAAGCAACTTTAACTTCACTGGTTACATCTTTGAAATCTTTTAGTATGGCTCATGTTACCAAGGTGCTCATATTATCAAGGTGATGTAAGTAAGGAAAACTGATTAAAGTTTATATTTTCTCTCACACATAAATTTAAAAAATGAAAGATGTTTTAAAGATTTTAATTTTTAAAACTTTTTCAAATAAATTTGTTAATAAATACATTTTTCAATGAATATATATTTATTATACCGCAAATATAAAAAGATATTAAAAACTTTTTCAGCTTTCGGTGCCAAAAATATTACGTCAAACTTATTTATGAATAAAAATTATTTATGAGAAGTCCGAGTATCAAAAATGTTAAAACACCTTTTGGAACTAAATAAGCTCGAGAGGTGGTTAAAACCATTTAAAAAATTAAAAATCTTAAAGAATCTAATCCGTTTAAAGTAACCAGGTAAAAAATTTAAAAAATTTTTAAATGTCTAAATTACTTATGCTTACTACACCATGACTAATTGACGGCTAAAAAAATGTTGTAACCGAATCAAAAATTGTTTTCAATATATCAGTGTTAATTAAAATATTTACAGTTTAAGTTACTTCTATAATAGATGAATCTAACGGTAGCTATATATACATATATCGAAATTAATGGCTGGAACAAGAAGAAGGCACAGTTTGCCTTATCGCCGAGCCCCATATACAAAAAAAAAAATTCTACAAATCGTAACATAAATATATATATATAAAAACATAAATCAGAATTAAAACAGAAAATTACAGATGATAATTACCACAGTAAATTATTAAAATTAACTTGTGGTGTTCCTCAAGGTTCGATTCTTGCTCCTTTTTGTTCCTAATCTACCACAAAGACAAATTTACACACACTGAACCCTTATTTAAAGAAATGAATGTGCTTAATATTTATCAAATTAATATTTACCAAAATATATTGTTTATGCTAAAATTTAAATTAGGTCAAGTACCAAACCATTTTTTAAATAACTTTTTTAAAAATAACGTTAATAAATATAACACAAGAGAAAAAGGAAACTTTATTACACCTTTCAAAAAAACAAAACTTTACCAGTTCTCAATTTCATATCCGGGTCCTTATTTATACAACAAACTAGTAACTAAAAATAAATCAATTTGCAATCTAGATTCAATTTGCAATCAAAATTTCTTGAAAAAAAAGTTAAAAAATCTGATACTGAATCTAAACAGATACTCATAATTCTTCTAAGACTATAAATTAAAATACATATATATCAACTACAAAGTGAACTGACTCGTTTATGTGTATTATCTAAATGACTCTTACCTTTCTCAAACAATATATCAAAAATTGTTTATTACACACAAAAAAACACTTGATTTTTTCTTATCAAGTTTAGTTATTATGCAGCTTGTTATGTCTAATATTTTATACTGAGCTTATTTTGAGTTTATTTTTTATAATGAGCTAAATTTAAAGAATATATAAACATAGTTGTACTTAATATATAATTATATTTAACATAATCATAATAATATATCAAACACATTGTAAGGGCTTCGTGATAAAATCATTACAATCTTCTTGAAGTCCGGCCTGTACTATTTAATTATAAATTTCACTATATATTTTGACTCACGAGACTTGTAGATATTACTTTTAATTTACTAAACTTGTAAATGGTATATGTACGGCAAATATATGAATAAAAAAAAATAAAATAAAATAACTAAGAAAATAAAGAAATTCAAAATAGCAAATAATTAAAAAGCGTTGAAATGTTTACAATCGCTAAAATAATGAAGAATCTCTTAAACAAAAATTTTCGAATAAAAAAATAGCAATATAAAATTTCATAATTGACATAATCACAAGATGAATTTTTAATAACATCACTAAAATTTCATTGATATAAATAAACTTGTTTATTTGATTAAGCTTACTTCAAAAGAAACATTTAAAGTCGGATTGATTAAGATCTCTGAACAGTAATAATTTTTTTGATTTACTTTTAAATTCTAATGTAGCCTTGTTTTTGTTGACAATCTATGGGAATTTTTTTCACAGATTTAATTGAATAGGAGTTTAATTTTTAAATGTTATTTGAGAAGAACAAAGTTGTTATCTGAAAATTTTGTTGACTATTTATGATTAATTTTATCAAAATAAGTTTGAAAAATTTTGGGTGAAGATCCCATTTTTGTTTTAAACATAAACAATAAAACTTGGTTTAAGTTGAGTTTATGCACATTTAAAGCACCGAGTGCAAGTAAAAGTTGTTCGCAAGGCGTATTTCTGTAGGCTCGAAACATTATTCTGCACGCATGTTTTTGTTTGTTGTAGTTTTCTTATTTTGTAAGTTTTGTATAGCCAGTACTAGCCCACACAATATTACAGTGAGACAAATAACTGTGAATAAAGGCAAAATACAATTTTTTCAGGGATGCTACATTTAGAAAAGGCTTAGCCTTTAGGTCGGCGATTTTTTGAGAAAGTCATTGAACCCATAGTTTTTTGTGTTTAAAAACGGTTAATTAGATGATAACAACATCTTTTTAGTAAATAATTTTAAAAAATTTTTACTGCTAATTCTAAATGGCTGAAAAAATACTAAAAAATTGCATAGTTTAAGTGCTTTTTTGTTACAGCATAACTTCATGCAGAACAATATGACTTCATAACTTCATACAGAATAAAATATTTCTGATGGCGTTGAGTAGGATTGAGTATCATCATAAATCATTTAACAGTTTTTTCATACAAAATCATATTTTAGTTTTTATAACAATTTTAACAATACAACAGCAATTTTGTTGAAAATATTTTTAAATTTATTACATAAAATTTTAAGTTTTTTTGATGTTTAAGAACAAACGCAATGGTTAAATGAAGCAACTACTATATGTGAATACATCCTGAAAATTTCAAGTTAAAAGAATATTGCAATGTCAAGAAACGCGTTCTGAAATTAGTCGAAGAAGACAAAGTTTGAAACGCTTTAAAAACCCATTAAATAAAAAAAAGAAGTAAAAAAAACGTAAAAAAACACAAATTTCAGAGAAGTAAAAAAACACAAATTAAAAAAACACAAATTTCAAAGAAGTAAAAAAAAGTAAAAAAACACAAATTTCAAATAAAATAAACCCAATAACCACCAGCTTTATAAACACTAACAGCTTCCTTTTCTTCTAAATTATCAAAAAAATCCTTTCTTTTGGGAACGGAGACTTTTTCTGCGATGTTTATCATTAGCAGTCGCCTTTTTGTTCATTCCATTTATTTGTGAATTATCTAGTTTCTTAGCCATGTTTTTCAAAATAACTCCGCTCAAACCAAAGTGCTCTAAAACTGTAAGTACACCATTAAAATCATCATTGTAATGAAGGACAGCTGAATGTACACCCATTTCAATAATGTCTCTGGCAACAAAATTTGTTTTTGGCACGCGTGTCCATAATATGGACACGCGTGCCAAAAACAAATTTTGTATTAGTATCATATTTCTTTGTATTAGTATCATATTATTAGTTTCATATTATTATCACAAACTTTGTATTAGTATCTTTTTTTTTTTTTTTTTTTAAGTTGATTAAGGTGCCCCAAGAAGTCCTTACGGTCTTATTAGAGAGCACCGTGGAAGAGCATTTAATGGGAAATTTACGCCTCCTTCCCAACCGATGTCGCAAAACTTGCCCAGAGGTGGGGTTTGAACCAAGGGTCTTACGTTTCTGAGGCAAGTGCGCTACCACTGCGCCACGGCTGCTCAAAGTACCTACCTTTATCATATTTTGTAGTATCATATTTTGTAATAGTATCATATTATGATACTATTTAGTGCTTCATTGGGGTTTTGGGTTTTTCCGTGTAATTATTTCTCTAGTAACGCGTCGCTTGTCAAATCTTTCAAAATAGGTTGTAGAAGTGCTTTCAACCAAAAAGGTATTATTCTGGAAAGGTAGGTACTGGTCCAAAGCACTGAAAGTTTATAAGCTTTTTGTCCTTTGGACCAGTACCTACACCAATTATTAGCTTCTCGGGGGCAAATTGGTGACGTTCATAAGAACTACGCAAATCAGTAAAGTGAAACAGAATAGCGTAAATGGCTTTCTTCTTTGCATAAATATTATCGATGTTATTTATTATTGCTATTCCATAATAATTTTGCATGGAGTCAATACACTTATTAGTTAACTTTCCTTTGCCAGAAATTAGGGTTTTGGTACGTTTGTAAGACTTCACAAGGTCTCTCAATCTAGTCCCAAGACGCTTTTGAACGTGTCCAATGCACTCAAGCTTTATTGGTACAATATTTTGAAGCGTATAAGGATCTGATTTGACAACATCATTGAATCAAGAAGTGCCTTCATCTCCCAAATACTCTTTGTATATAATGTTGTGTTTTTGAATAGAACGATTGAATATTGCAACTGCATTAACAGACTCAATTGCTCCAGAAGATATTTTGTGATTTAACCGGCAATGGTGGTCCAGCTTTCATACCTAATAATCTAAAGTATTTTTCTTTTTATCCCACATCTTACATTCAAAACAATACTTTTATTTCACTTCAATGTCTATACACTTGTCTCCAGATATTGAAATAATGATCCCATGCATTAAGGAGTGCCCCCGCTTCTGCCATGAACCTTTGAAATTGAAATGAAATTATATTTTCAGTTATGTCTATTTTTGGAACTTGTCTAGATACATTTTTCATAATACTTTCCGCTGCACTTTTAAAGGCAATCATTACTTTTTTGTTAAGTTACTTAAAAGGAAAAGATGATAAATATTTCTATTTCTATTTGAAAATTACTTCGATCTAAAAAAAATTTTTTTAAATAAGTATTTTTTTTTTAAATAAGTACCTAAAATAATTAACCTGAAAAAAGTCATCATTACTCACTTGCTTCTGTCTTGAATTGTTTCTTATTTTCTTCTTATAAAAAAGAAAAATAAATAACTAAACAAAATATATATATAAATATAATTATACAATTTACTAATTATAATATATTGTGTTTAACTATATAGTCTTCAACCTATAAGTTTTTAACTTTTAATTTTAACTTGTTACATAAACTGAAGGCGACAATGTAAACGGGGCTCGGCGATAAGACAAT
The DNA here is from genome assembly GCF_022113875.1 of Hydra vulgaris. NCBI lineage: Eukaryota > Metazoa > Cnidaria > Hydrozoa > Anthoathecata > Hydridae > Hydra > Hydra vulgaris. The sequence continues at coordinate 7,364,652 of NC_061161.1, read as the reverse complement.
ATACGTCTTCTTCTTGCTCCGGCCATTTATTTTACGTGTACGATCCTGTAAATTTTAAATTTGCCGTTTAATAAAATTGTAAATTTTATTAAACGGCAAAGGAAATAAATTAAAGAAAAAAAAAATTCATGATATAGGGATGTGAGAATATGCACATTTTTTTTGATTTGGTCAAAAGTAGATTATGCCAAAATAGGCTGCATTGTTATTTGTGAACCGAATGAAATGAAATTTTGAATTTTTTTAGCAAAAGAGTCAATTTACATTTTAATATATTTCATGTTTATTTTTAGAAATAAAAGATAGTGTAATTTTACGTTAATTCTTGGTATCTTTCGATGAACCACTGCTCCTAAAATTCTTGGTATTTTTGAACCACTCCATTTCTTTATATTATTTATTAAACTACTCATACAGAAAATTTAAAGTCTGATGTGCTTATTCTGAATAAAGATTGCTCTAAGCACACAAGGTATTTTTGTGAATATACAAATTTTTGAAGCGTTGTTACCCTAGTAAATTTTCGTGGGTCACAAGGTAGCTTTATTAAAATCTGGTTGGTGCAAAACACTTATTTTATATTTCGCTTAAAAACTTAGTAACTTTGTCACAGTTTAAAATTTAAAACAAACAATTTACTAATTAAACTAATTCGTTGGCATTACTGAACAACCTAAAGATTTTAATTTCAGTTCATTGTTTATTATTATACTTTTCATATAGTTTTTTTTTTTTTTATAAGTTGTTATAGAAAAAAATATAGGTAAAATATATCATTATTTATTTTACATATAAAACTGTATTTATTTTTAGACTTTGAACTCTATATTTAGTTTTACATTTATAACTCTATTTTTGTTTAATATACTGGAAGCTTTATTTTGATATATAATTTGTCAATAATATGAAAAATATTCCCCTCTGAATTTCACTACTCAACACTGGACATCTGTCCGAATATGGTAATTTATCTAGCACTCTCTAGCACTTAGCTAAAATATATCTTTTCTTCTTTCAGAACTACAACGGCCTTATGTGTTCCAAATAAGTGGTGGAACTTTAATAGCTTCCACTGCGAAACAATAGCCATTAAATGTATTGCGTTTTGTTTTAATTTGAGCAGTGTCGCTGCTCTTGGGATCATGTGCCGTTATGAGGGGGTCAGCAATAGGTTTAACGTCTTGAGAATGTTCCGATAGGTTTAACGTCTTGAGGATGTACTGGTTAATCTTAGCGATGTACCATGAATCCAACAGCAAATATCTTCAACTTATCTTTAAAAGAGGGAGTTTTTCCGGAAAAATTAAAAATTGCTAGGGTGGTTCCAATTTTCAAATCAGGCAATCCTAATGACGCTAATTATAGGCCAATCTCTGTTCTTACTTGTATTTTAAAAGTTCTAGAACGAATTATGTACAATAGACTCTATTCTTTTTTAATCCAAAATAATATTTTGTACAACAAACAATTTGATTTTAAATCTGGTCATTCTACTGATCGCGCAATCTTACATCTTGTCCATGATATATTTAAAGGGTTTAATGAAAAAAAATTTACTTTAGGTGTTTTCATAGATCTAAGTAAAGCCTTTGATACAGTAGATCATTTAATTCTTTTATCCAAACTCAAGTTCTATGGCATCAAAAATTCAAAATTGGCTTGGTTTAATAGTTACTTGTCTATTAGGAAGCAATATATTTCTTACAATGGTGGTAAAACAGATAATATGATCAACACATGCGGTGTTGATCATATTATCTGGGCCCTAGAATTGATCCTCAGGGATCAATTCTAGGGCCCCTTTTTGTTTCTAAATTATGTCAATGACTTGTATAAATTTTCTAATATTTTAAACACAATTTTATTCGCCGATGATACTAATTTATTTTATTCTCATGAAGACATTAATATTTTATTTTTAACAGTTAACAAAGATAAACTAACCCAATGGTTTAAATCCAATAAATTATCCTTAAACATTGCTAAAACCAAATACACATTATGCCATCGTGTTCAAAAAAAAAAAAAATATTCCATTGAATTTTCCAAATCTTTTTATTGATAAAAATATAATAAAATATGAAATGTCTCTAAAATTTTTAGGCGTAATTCTCGATGAAAATATTACGTGGAGAGAACATATAAGTGTAATTGAGAATAAAATTTTTTAAAATATTAGAATATTGTATTAAGCTAAACAGTTCTTAAACCAATTTTGTCTTAAATACATATACTATTCATTTATACACTGTTATCCAAACTATGCTAACATTGCTTGGTGCAGCACCAATGTTACAAAACTAAGTAAACTTCTCTGCCATTAACATGCCATTAGGATTATTACAAATGAAAATCGCTTCTCTCATACAAAAATACTTTTTAGCAAACTTAATATTCTAAATATTTTTAAATTAAATCTTTATCATATTCTTATATTTATGTTTAAACTTGATAAAAAAATGGCATTACTTTTATTCAACTCTTTATTTAAAAAAATAAATCATATATACAGCACAAGATTTTCAAATAATAACTATACTTAATTGAAAACCGAGGTCCTAAATTATGGAATACGCTTTTAAATAATGATCTTAAAACACTTTCTTCACTTAATCAATTTAAAACTAAACTTAAGCAAAATCTTTTACTAAACGACAATAAGCTAAATTTCTTCTAAAGTGTTTAAATGAGAGTACTATTATTAATAATTTTCAGCACAACAATTATGTTTAACAATTTAATTTTAATAATTGTTTATTACTAAGATTATTTATTCAGATCCATAAATATGATGAATAATATTACTGGCTTTTTTTTTTGTTTATTTTTTTTGTTTTGTCTTTTTTGTTTGACTCACATCCCTACATGATAGAAGAAAACCTCTCCATGGCAGCAAAACCACAACCTATTTCTCGAAATTCAACAATAGCACGAGCATTCACATCAAATCCTTGACGGCATTGGGTAGCAGCTTTACTTGATTCAACTGTTTTTGATGAAGTATAAACAGTCTCCATCCCACCACAAATGGAACAGGATATCATGATACAATGTGAAAAACCTTTTCTTTTTACTTTGATATCAGTAACATTAACACCTCCTAAACAATCAGGACAAGCAAGCTCTTTACATATATTTGCTAAGACATTGAAATGAGTAATAATAAAAAAAATTATTTTCATCAATCTCACATTGCACAAAAAACTTTCTTGCAGAGCTAAATTGATTTTTCAGAGTGTCGTATACATCATAAACACCATCAACATCAGGGTATCGGTTTGCAACTATGCTATTCCACATTCTTTTTTTTTTACGAGAAAAATTTCGTTTATTACATTTTTCTTTATACTTTATATTTTTAGTGCCACTCATTGTAAGTATATACTATATATTTGATCTAAAAAAAATAGAAAACAGTATTATGCATGATAAACCATTTTTAAAATATTGTTTGCATTTTTCATATGTAAAGCTACTAAGAACGTGGTTTATACTTTCCAAGTATAGCTTTTAAATAAAAAAAAATAAAGCAAAGTTGACAAAAACAATGAGAAACAATAACTCTTTGGGGTTTGAGAATAAATGGGCTAACAAAATAGTTTACGGTAACTAAGGACGTTGCCATGAAACATTAGAATAACATATATGTGATTACTGGTTAAAAAAAAACACAAATATATTACTATAGCACTATATATACACAAGTATATATGCTATATATACACAAGTATATATACTAAAAAAGTATATATGCTATGTATACACAAGTATATATGCTAAAAAAAGTAATTCAAAAAAAAAATTCAATATTTTGCAAAATTTTACAACTTTTTATAGCCCTACCACCTTAAACATCATTGCGATATTTTTTGAGAGTATTCTTTCAATACTATTTATATGTGAATACCACAGTAAATTTTCATCCAGTTTTACTCCTAAAAAGTTTACGTATGTTTCCCTTTTAATATAAGTATTATTAATTATAAGATTTGGTAATTTTAGAGGAATATTTTCTGATTTATTTACTTTATGGAAAGTATATATTTTGTTTTATCCACATTTAATGAAAGTTTGTTACTTACAAACCATTCATTAACTTTACATAACTGTTCATTAACTATTTAAAGTGTTTTAATATCTCTGTGATATTAAAAAAGATTGGAATAATCAGCAAACAAAATTAGGTCTAAAAGATTTGTTGCTAAGTATTAAGCCCTGAGGAACTCCGCAAGTTATGGAATATGGAATGGTGTTATTGTGATCATAATATAAAAATTGCTTTCGGTTTGTCAGATACGCTTTGAACCAAAGTAGGTTTTTATTTTTCACTCCGCAGTTTTCAAGTTTTTTTATTAGTATATTGTGATTTACGGTATCAAAAGCTTTTGACAGATCAATGAAAACTCCTAATGTAAAACAGTTGTTATCAAAAGCGTAAGATATTTGATTAAAAAGTTCAACTATCGCATGTTCAGTTGAGTTTTTTTTTTTTTAACCAAATTGCTTGCAATCAGTGCCGGACCGTACTATAAGGCAAATAAGGCAACCGCCTAGCGCGCCCAACGTTTAAGGGGCCCCAAAAAAGTTAAAAATGAAGAAATTAAAATTAAAAGTTCACTATCGTGTTTAAAAGAAATTGTAGTGAAATATACACCACTTACATCAATATTGTCATGATTTCCTGTATAAATACTAATAATAAAAATTAATTAAAAATTGAATATATATATATATATATATATATATATATATATATATATATATATATATATATATATATATATATATATATATATATATATATATATATATATATATATATATATATATATATGTGGGGGAGGGGGGCGGGCTTCACATCCACGTCTGCCTAGGGCCCCCAAATTGGTCTGTCTGGCACTGTTTGCAATACAAAATAAAAAATAAATTACTTGCATGAAATTCCAATTTTTTCTGCAGAGGGTTTTTTGCAAAATATTGAAAAATAATTTAGGATTATTTAAGAATTAAATAAGTATAGTTTTCAAAAATTGATTTTTATTGTGCTACCTACCTATGCAACCCCTTAAGTAAAATGATTTTTTATTTTTTTCGTTACCGGCAATTGCTATCGATTTCGTTAATTTGTTGTTTGCCGTTACTTTAGCTAAACTTCCTTTTCAACAGGTCTACTGAAGACGAAGTGACTAAAATGGTGAGATAGTAAACAATGGGTCTTATCTCTTTTTATCCTTACCATCTATATATATTTCCAGTTCAGGTTATGATCATGAGAAAGAAAGATTTAATATGTTTAAAGTTCTATTTAAGCGCTACCTGATTATTAATCCTAAAGTTAAGTTTATGTTGCATTTAGTCGCTCATTGTACCAGAGAAGTTTCAACATATTCTTCGTGTTATGAACACGAATATTGATGGAAAAACTAAGATCATGTATGCCATGACATCCATCAAAGGTGTTGGTAGACGTTTTTCAAACATCTGCTTAAAGAAAGCTGATATAGACCTTAAAAAACGTGCTGGCGAATTAACAGATGAAGAAGTTGAACGTGTAATAACTATTATGCAAAATCCACGACAATACAAAATTCCAGATTATTTCTTGAACAGACAAAAAGACATTAAAGATGGCAAATATACTCAGGTACGGTTTAAACTATATATATACATATATATATATATATATATATATATATATATATATATATATATATATATATATATATATATATATATATATATATATATATATATATATATATATATATATAAATTGTATATGTGAATTATACTAAAAGAGTGCTCAACATTCTTAAAGAATAGAGTAATAATAAATTAGTAAAAACATCTTTTTAAATTATTTTTTTTAACGTATTTTTCTCTATTATTAAGTTCATATAAAAGCTTCCTAATAAACCTACTGATAGAGAAAAACGTTGGTTAAGATAAAATTAAATAAGTATATATATAAGGGTGAGAGTTGACATTAACACATAAGGCACTAAGATTATAATTAACGCCATACTATTTCCAAATCATGAGTAGATAAATGTACACTCCCTACATGTTTTGTCTGTGTAAATCGGTCAATTTATCTACATTTTTGTTCTACACTATCTTTCATATTTATTTTAGTTGATGTGTGTACAAAAAAATGATACTGCATTTTTTTTTTCTAATAGCTAATTTGACATGTAAAATAGATGCATCCTTTTTTTTATATTTTATGCAAATTTTTAAATTGTAATTTTCTTTGAAATAAAATTTCAATTACTTTTATTTTTTTTAATGACTAATTTTTTTTTAATTTTTAATGGCAATAATTTTTAATTATTTAAAATAATTTAAAATTATTGTCATTAGAAATTTCTACTTTAAGTTTTTTTATTTCAATAAAAATTATGGCAACAAGTAGTATTAACTAGTTTATTTTTTAACACTACAACATCAAATTAGGTATATTTTTTTTGGTTAAACATTAATCATTGATAAAGGTTAAGGGGTAGACAAATAAATTAGTGTCAGACATCCACAGGTCTGTAAATATCATAAATACCTTATGCATTAATATCTTAAATTATAAACTTTTTAAGCTAAATCTGTTTGTCTTAGAACATCTTCAAATGATAGAATGTTCAATTAGTTATCTAGTTTGACTCAGTTTATACTCTAGTTCAAGTAGATAATGCCAAATTGTTTATCTTGTGTATATTAGACTGGTTGCAACTTCAGCTTGAAGTTTTTTAGGGGCAAGTTTTGATTTTTTGGTTAATCTATTTCAAAATGTATAATAATAGCTTTAAATAACAAGCACATAGCGCATAAGCAATTTCACCCTTTTAATTTTTATTATATGCTTAAATAATATTGGATTGATTGATAAATATGCCTTTAGTTGTGTTGTTTAACAGTTAAGGAGTTGTATATATATACAACTAACATACACAATAACTACAAATAGTTTACAATAGGTTACAGTAAACTACAATAGTTTACAAAGTAATATGCAGCTATCCAAGTTAAAGGCCTTCTTAATTAAAAGTCTGATTCTTTGAGGTTATTGCTCTAACTTGATGTTTCTTTAATTGTTTTTTATAGGTTAAAATTTTAATTATAAATTTTCTTTTAGAATTTGGTTTACAAAAATTAAATTGTAGTTGTACTGCAGTTAAGCAGCCAAACAACATTATTATAAGGAAAACATTACAAAGAAAGATATATAAAAAGTGACTGGGTAATTTTATTGGTTATTTGTTTTAGGTTTTAGCAAATGCTCTAGATAATAAACTTCGTGAAGATTTAGAACGTTTAAAGAAAATCAAAGCTCATCGTGGGTTAAGACATTACTGGGGGTGAGTTAATATGTTACTTTTATATTGTTACTATGTTTTTAGTTATTGTTATGCTTACTTCAAATATATTTATTTTTCTTTCAACCTAAAGTATGTTTCATTAAAATTAAAAATTTTCAATGAAAGTTTTGAAAGTTTATTAAAAATTATTGTTAAACATTATTCCATTAGTACAATTTAATCTAATTTTAAGGATGCAGGTATATCATGTTTTTCCCTGAAAAAAAATTTTAAGTTTAACCATAACATAGGTTTTAATATAATATAAAGTTCCTTGATCATAGAGCCTAAAGTTTTTTGTTTTTCGTTATGTAACTTTCTAAGTGGTTATAATTCTGTATATTATGGCTCAGTGTGTTTTCTTACTTTAATAAATATGTAATGTGTTTGTTACATATTTATTAAAGCCTATATCAAAGTTTTCTTGGTTTTTTACTTGTGTTAGTTATTATTGTTTAATTAAGGTTTTAATTTTTTAGGCTTCAAATACTTTGCAGAGAAGTTATTTTAACTATAATTTAGTTAGTTTGTTAAAAAAATTCAACAACTAGTGTGTGTAAAACACATTTAAATGATTATTTATTTAAAAAAAATAGGAATTGCCGTCTGAACGATATTTGAAGATGGTTTTATAATGATAAATGTGTTTAAATTGTGTATACATAATTTTTTTAGAAGTTGTGTGTATACATTGATTTTTGTCATAAAATTTTTTATTTTCGAATTTTATAAAACATTGATATATGATAATTACAAAAGCATCATTTAAATGATTAATTATAAGATAGGAATTGCCGTCTGATCTTCAAATGAAGATAAAACTTTTTAATGATAAATGTGCTTTTTTTTTTCTTTTATATTACCAGTATTTAATAAACAAAATTAGAGACAATGAATATGTTTAACTTCCTTACAATGTAATATTCTTTTATGGTTTTTTTTTTTTTTTATGGAAATTAAATTTTTTTTTATGGAAATTAAATCAATTTATTGTTGGTTTTTTTAAATAAATTTATGAAGTAAAATATATATTTTTTATATCAGTAATTGTTTTGTGTGTTTTAAAAAAGTAAACTTAAAAATTGCAGCAAATGTTGCAAGTTTTGTATTACAATTTGGAGTTAAATTTGAGTTTTTAAACCATATAAATTATTATATTTATTTTTTTAATATTCATAAAATCACTTAAGAAATCAACCCTAAAAATTAATTTCTTAAAAACGGAAATACTCTTAAATTTATTTGAACATTTTTGTTAAGTTACATGTATTTGTTTGTGTGTGTGTAATATTTTTGAATTTTAAACAGATTTTTATTTCTATACATTATTGTGTAAACAAAAGTTTTTTTTAATGCATTATAAAAAGAAATGATGAAAAAATCTTGCATGAGGTTAACAAATCAATGACCTAGTTGCAATAGATAGTATCTGAAGTGTTAAAATAATGATAAATTTTTTTATAAAATTAAAAATAGCAATTTTTTTTAAAAGATTGCTATTGTACTTAACTATTATCCTTAAATACTCATATAATTATTTTATGTTTCTTTTTAGTTTACGTGTTCGTGGTCAACATACGAAGACAACCGGACGCAAAGGAAGAACTGTTGGTGTTTCTAAAAAGAAAGGCCAGCAATAAATCTCACTTAAAATTATTAGGGTTTTTTTCTTTAAAAAAATGTTATTTGTCGAATTCCGAAAAAACGTTAAGCTGAAATTTTACCCTTACCCATTGAATTTAAAAACTTAATATTTATAGGCCTTTGGTCTTTATGGAAATTTAAGGAAATTTTTAATTTGTTAAAATATATATTTTCCTTATCTCTATTAAAAATAGTAAGCGTAAATATACTCAGTGATTAACGCATGAGTTAATCTCAAAAACAAACGTAAAGAAATACAATTTACGTAATAACATTTATAAAATTAGTTAAAGTTAACAAATTAATTATAAAGTTAAGAAGTTTTCCGGCTTCCTTATGAAAAAGATTATGCTCGTTGGGTAAATATACCACGAGACAATTTACCTGACAGTTCAAATACAGTTGTTTGCGAAAAGCACTTTCTATCTTGATATATTTAATTTTAATTCACCTCCTCAAGGCCGAGAAGGCTACTTATTTGTGGCTATATAACCTTCTCTCAATTCTGAAAACTCCGAAACGCGAACCTTGTCGAACAAGGCCGCTGCGCGGAGTAACGGGTTAAGCGCGGTACTACCAGGGACGTAGTGGGGATCAAACTCGGAACCACTCGTATGAAGCGAGCGCTCTACCACTACACCACTATCTCATATGCTTCATTTACTAATTTTGGCCATGAAAGACCTGATCCTCCATCAGTTTTTACAAGTATGAAACCTAGTTTATTACCTACTTATCCAGCTCCATTAAGAATAACTTAAAACATCTGTCCGTAATATTCTTTCCTATTAAACACCCAGTAATAAAATTACAGGTAAATTAATTTATATTAAAACAGTTACAAATTAAATTCTCGGCTCTCCAAATATTTGTCTTTAATGCCAATAACTAGACCAACTAAACGATTAAATCTATTTTAAAAATATTCTCCTCCATCATTGTTTTAAATTTTTCTCGTTGTTCTTTTAAGGTGGTAGACCACTATTAAAATAAAATCCTTCAAAAATTATATTTTACAAATTATTTTTTTATAAGTTAATTAAAATTCACATTTTAATCACAAATCTTTTTTTTTTTTTTTTTTTAATTAACCGGTTTGAGAAATTTGGTCCCGGAAACCCCAAAATAGGGTCATTTCGTTGCGGTAAATATCTCAAAAACTATTCATGGTATCAACTTGAAATTTTTCAGACATGCTTATAATATATTAAAGAAGATCCTGTACCAAAACAAAAAAAAAACATCGACCAGTTTTTTTTAAATAAGAAAAACACTTTAAAAACAAAAAAAGAGGCATTTTTGACCATATTAGGACTTAAATATCTTTTTATCTAATTATCATAATGCAATAAAAGAGGTAGGGGACATCTGTAATAACAATAGGAACAACTCCTGAAAATTTCATAGAAATTTGTTGAGAGAATAAAGAGATATTTACCGCAGAGTCGTGAATTTTAAAGAACTGAGAAAAACACATTTAAACAAAAAAACCCATAAAATTCTTCAAATAAAAATAAAAAATACAGAAAAAAAAGCCTACAAACAAATATTATCTTATTATAAAAGTGTTGTGGAGTAAAACTAAAGCAAAATTAAAATAAAATTTTTTGAAAAAAGTGATAGTATTATAAAACAATACTATTATCCAAGTAATACTTCAATTTGAAAAAAAAAAATTCTTTTTATTTGCAATTTAGTTTCAATTTTTACTCTTACTAACTTAATGTAAATATCTGTTTGTAATAAATAAACAAAAAGTAAATATATTTTAAAATTCTCCTGCACCATAACATAAACTCTCTTCTTCCTCATCTTTGTCCAAAAATCCTTTACGAATACTCCATAACTGCTTTCGCCTGTTTTTTGTTTTTTTGTTACATTTTTTTTTTATATTTTTAACTCCTTTCAAATCAGAAGATGCAAAAAAACTTGAAGAATAGTGTCCTGGTTTTAAATAAAGTTTTTCAAAAACTCTAATAATACCATTAATCCAGCCGATCCTTTGTGATCATCGAGCAAACATGATTGTCTTTAAACGCCATATATTTTGGTGAATCTTGGTGTGCATTCCATTACTCACAAGATTTGCACTTCTTAGAAAGTATGCGATAATCTATACATTTTCCATTTGTTTTGCTTTTTATAGTAATAAATCCATTTAGTGATGAGTATCCTCTCTTTTGCCAAGCTCCGTCCCCTGAAATGTCCTTATCAACTACTGTACAATCATTATAACTTTTTTTCAAACTAATTATTCTTACTTCTTTAGCATTCATGCTAGCTTCGGCAATGTAATTGTAAGAGTTGGCAACTTCTTCACTTAATGAGTTAAAAGAAGATTTGTTCATAGGATCAGGCATATTCATTAAACCGCAGAATTTTTTTATACTAGAGTATCCTTTACCTATTTCTCGAAAAGCTAAAAAGTTTTTGGACCGGTTGTTACTAGTTTGCTTATAGTTTTACTTGAATAAAATTTTTGTTTCCATTGGCAAGATCCACATGAAATAAATATACAGTGTGATAAACCTTTTTTAAGTTTAGCATCATGGTTAAAAGTAACATTTGCAGAACATTTTGGACAGCAGCCAATGGTAGTTATTATTTTTTCTAAAATGTTAGTGTTTATAAAAATATAGCAGTCATTGTACTGATCACCATCAGCAGAAAAATTATTTTTATTTACAAAACTATTATTTACAATATCTATAGAAGATTTACTACTAGAACTCGATGACATTATGTTCATTTTTTTTTTGCTGAGCTACATTTGAATTGTAATCCTTGTAAATTAGTTAGATTTTCTTCAGCTACAATATTCGATGTTTTATGTTGGTTTCCTCTGAAAAATCTATGTTTTTTGCTATACCTTATTTTATTTGTTTTATCTTTATTTCCTATTATTTTAATAATTATTTAACCAAGGTATGATCCAAGGTAAGAGCACATAGAATAAGCCAAAGATTGATGTGGTTGTTGTTAAGTAATTAGACATATAGTGAAGAAATCCGTTAATAACCATGTAACATACAGCACCAAAAACATTTATTATTAAACAAAAAGTAGTTTTAGAGTAGCAGTTGCTACACATGTAGTTTTTTTATGAATTTTGATGGTATTTTGAAAGATAACTTGCTTTTTAGCTACATAGCAACGGAATAAACAATCCGTTGCTATGGAAAAATTTTAAAAATATCCTAAACCGTATTATTAAAAATTGGTTTTTAATAGGGTTAGCTTTAATTTTATATAAAACTAATTCAAAATTCCTAATCTACAATAATTATATTACTTAAAAACTTCAAAACTGAAAAAACGATTTTTTTGATTTTTAATAGTGGTCTACCACCTTAAGTTCCGTATTTGGAACGCTTCTTTTAATATTGATATAGTATCAGCTTGCAGTTTTTTTTGAGGTAGTGTGAATTTAATTTTTTTACCCTCTATCATGTATTGAAAGATGTTCAAGCCACGAGTTTTACATATAGCAATCACATCGTTTATAAATGATTTTTTTTTTGTGTTGCCAGTAATAGACTAATTATCAGCGAATAGCAAGTTTGAGTTTTCATTAGCCTGATTAATAAGTTTACTTTATTTCAATGAAGAGTAGTTGAAGTATTTTCTATTTTAAAAAAAGAATATATGTAATATTTGCTATACTTTGAAATACAAAAAAAAATGATTTTAAAACTGCTCCTCCAACAGCGTCTATGTTTCTTAGAAAACTAATGTCATAGTTGCATAGCTCAAGGCCATATATAAGCTTTGGCATTGTCAAAGTATTGTATAAATGGACTATTGTTGACTGACAAAAACGAATTCCACTGTCAATTAGAGCTATTGCAACCGATTGAAACTGCGTTAAACGTTCATTTAGATTTGTTTTTTGAAGTGTTGCAATTTTGTTTTTGTTGGTATCGTTATCCCATTGGAAACCCAGATGTCCGATGAACTTAATACATTTTTAACTGTGTCCGATTAACTTAATTTATTTTAACTTATGTCCGATGAACATAATACATTTTTAACTGCTGATAATATTACATCCTTTAGCTCATTACATCAGAAGTTACAAAATAAAGAAATTGATTTTGGTCCAGTTAATGAAACTTGGTATTTAGCTGGTGAACAGTTGCTAATCATTCGGTCAACAGGTTTTAAAGAAAACTTTTCAATTGTCAAATTTATGCCTTAAATCAAGAGTAATCTTACTTTTGTGGGACATAAAAAATAAAACTTCTATCTAAAAACAGGATTTTCATAATCGATTCTTGCTCAAAATTACGAGAAGCTAATTATTTTTTGAATAACTTAACAAAATCCAATAAAATAATAAATCTTTGCAACACATCCGTGATATGAGTGAATACAGTTATGGAAAAAAAAAATCTTGCTATTTCAAGATCATTATATGAAAGATTAAGGTAAGATTATGAACTTCCAAGTATTTCTCTCCTAACAAAGCTAATTTCAAAACTGGATTCTGCAATGGATGATAATGAGATTTTAAATTTTTTTTTCTAAACCTGAAAACGAATTGCTATTGATTGACGAAGTATACATCAAATCATCTCTTACTTCCCATGCTGGCTAACCTTTGGAAAAGCAGTAAATAAACCAGACTCTTTAGCAACTACTGTTTTAAGTTTTAGTTTAGTTTCACTTTATGGAGGACCACAATATGTTTGCAGAATTTTACCTGTTTGTGAGCTTATTTCTAAGATTCTGTTTGAACAAACTCAATTTATTTAGGAGGGAATAAAGAGCACTAGAGGGATACCGGTTGTCATAATATGTGATGATAATCGTGTAAATCAAGCACTATTTAACATGTTGGAATGTGTTGATCCATGGTTGACCAAAGGCAATATGTTTTTGTTATATGACTTTGTGCATCTACTTAAATCTGCTTGTAATAACTGGATATCAGAAAAAAGCCAAAAGTTTCGTTATGAATATAATGGGGGAACTAAATATGCATGTTGGTCTAATATCTTAAGTTTGTTCAGACTCTAAACTTACAAGTGTGTCTGTTGCACCGAAACCTATTGAAAGACAAAAAGTGTCTACAAGTCTTTTGTGATGAAACTGTAACTGCTTTAAAAGCTAACTAATGTTAGCTTTTAAAGCAGTTACAGTTTCTGTTTCTTTTATATTAATATATAAAAGAAACAGAAGACACCATAACTTTTGTTAAATTATTTGTTAAGTTCTGAAAAATTGTCAATACAAAAGGACTGTATGCTAATGTTCGATATAAAAATGCAGATAGAGCAGTTGTATTAACTTCAGAAGATGCTAGACTATCATTTTTACTCATTCTTGCAACAATGGCAGATGACTAGTAAACAGCAGATCAATATCCAGAGATACAGGCGTAGCCTCAGCTCATACATGTTGTGGTTTAGTAGGCCTGACAAAGTTTTTATTGCAGAAATCTTTTAATTATGTAATACTGAAAAAATTTACAACTGACCAACTAGAAAAAATGTTTGGAAAACTCCGACAAGGATCTGGAGGCACATATTTTATCAATGTGCAACAAGTCATTGAAAAATAAGAACTCAACAAGCAAAACTAAATCACAATATTGGCATAGACATTGATTTTTTATCTGCAGAAAGTGGACATACCTGCCAGAAATGTAGATATTTTTTTTAGCAGTAATGTTATTGATATATTTGACAATTTGCCTGATCTAGAAAAAAGTGTGCAAATAGATAGAAAAGCAGTATTAGTATATATAGCTAGATATATTGTGCGAAATAAAAGTTAAACGGCAAAAAGAAGCTAAATTTTATCATGGAGAGTTGGGCGATTATACTGCTAAAATTAATTGTGGATGTTTTTTTTTTTTTTTTTTTTTTTTTTTTTTTTTTTTTTCTCCAGGTATACCATATAAAATATACATTTATTATCGTGATAAAAAGAAAAAAGTATATATAAAATTATTCCGTATCAGATTGATAAAAAATACATTAATATAACTTTGATACATTAATGTAGTATTCATGCAAACTTAATATAAATTCTGGTATAATAACTATTATATATATGTTTATTTTTTTCTATACTTTAATACCTAAAAAAAGGAAATCAAAGAAGATTCAGCATTTTTGGGTATAAAACTCCAAAAAAATCTTTTCGCAGATTCCCTTAATAGCGCCGTTTGACGTATATCTATGTCTCTATAAAAAGTTAATTAAGTAAAATTAGAAATAATTTTTTGTAATTAGCTTTGTAATTACTATTTCTACTGTTATATACATATATATAACAGTAGAAATAGTATAAATATATATATATATATATATATATATATATATATATATATATATATATATATATATATATATATATATATATATATATATATATATACATACATATATATATATATACATATATATATATATATATATATATATATATATATATATATATATATATATGTATATATATATATATATATATATATATATATATATATATATATATATATATATATATATATACATATACATACATACACACACACATACACACATACATACATATATATATATATATATATATATATATATATATATATATATATATATATATATATATATATATATATATATATATATACATATATATATATATATATATATATATATATATATATATATATATATATATATATATATATATATATATATATATATATATATATATATATATATACACACATACACATGCACACATACACACACACACACACACACACACACACACATATATATATTTATGTATATATACATTTTATTTATTTATTTTTATTATTATTATTATTATTTTTTTTTTTTACAAACTAAGAATATGCAGCTTTGCTTGCCGTTTAAACGACGCTATTCCATTTAAGTCTTTTAATTTTCGATTTTTCAAGTTTTCCATATTTTAGGACCCTGTGACATAATTGAAAATTCAGAACCCCGGCTTTTAGTTTTTTTAATATAATAGTTATGGAAGCTATTTGATTGTAGATTATAACTTTGAAAAAATGATGACGAGAATATGTCTAAAAAAGAATTTGGTAGCATATTATTTTTATATTTGAGCATAAAAATTAAGTTTTTCCAAGTTTAAGACTTTTATATTTGTTATCGCATTGGAAGGATTGTCCATTCTACCTAGATAATTAATTGCTTTACAAGCATGGTTTTGCAAGCCTTGTAGTTTGATTAATTTTGTTTTCTGTGTATTAGCTCACACTATATTAGCATATGTAAGATGACTGTGAATTAGACTAAAGTAAAGTTTTTTTCTTGAACAGAAATCAAGAAACGGGCGACATTTATATAAAATACCTATTGCAGATGATATATATATATATATTTTTTAATTTTGCTTACATTAAAAATGTCAAAGTACAATTATATATGCCATATATATCGTGTTACAATTAAATTCGTGTTACAACATTTATCAACTAAATTAAAATAAGAAAAAACACGGACATACATATATAAATATAAGCATATATACACATACAAATGCGTAGATGCGCACATACATAAACTGCTTACAATGAAACATAAGCTAGGATCTGAAAGAAGATCACAAGATCTTGTCATCAGCACAAACAAGCAAAATAAATACCAGTATAAGATACTAAAAAATAAAGTAAAAATTAAAATAAAGAACGTACTGAATTCAAGTTGTATAACAATTTTCAAAATATTAGAAGTATCTGAGTATATTATCAAGTGAAATAATACATTTTTTTAGATTGAGCTTGAAAAGGTAAAAGGAAGTTGGTAAATCAAAATTCTGCAAAACTATATTATTCCATAGGTGGGGTCCACGATAAGCAATGCAAAATCGATTAAATTTTGTGTGACAAAATTGTTCTTTTAAAAAGTTTATGTTTCTCATGTCGTATTTGTTGTTAGGTTTGAGTTTGAAAGTATTATTAAAAACGGTAGGGGATTGATTATTTCCTCATAGATATACAAAACATAAAACTTTAAATACATTGAGTTCAAATAAATTTAACAATCTCATTTCAGTAAAAAGAGGTTTTGTGTGTGTAAAACGATCGACATAGTTAATTATGCGGATCGCATGCTTTTGACGAAGATAAAGAAGTTTTAACTTACTTTTTACAGTACTCCCCCAAGCAGTGTTGGCATAATTTATGTAACTGTGAATATTTTTAACTCTTTATATTTTTATGTAACTCTGGAATTTTTAACGGTAGAGACATTGATTGACCTGTTTTATGAAATAAGATGTAGTTGGTTTTTTCACAGTTTAAGGATAGTTTATTTGCTCTAAACCATAAATTAAAGTTTTCCAGTTCAGCATTTATTGTTTCGAACATCGATTTAAAATTACTATGATTATAAAATAAAGTTGTGTCATCAGCATACATTATTGAAGATACTATAGATGATGCTTTATGCATATCATTGATGTAAATTAAAAACAATAACGGTCCTAAGATTGAGCCTTGAGGAACCCCACACTCAATATCAAGAATACTTGAGTCTTTGTTTATTACAAACTGGTTTCTGTTACTCAGATAGCTTTTTACCCATTTGTACATTAGTCCTTTGATACCATAATTTTAATTTGGATAGTAAGATGTTGTGGTCAACTGTATCAAATGCCTTTGTAAGGTCTATAAATACTACCAATACATGATCCCCTTTATCAAAAAATTGAAATATTTTATTAGTAAGTTCAATGATAGCATGTTCTGTTGAGCATTTCTTTTGAAAACCATAATGATTTTCATATAAAAGTTTGTTTAACTTCAAGTAATTATAAATTCGATTGTATATTACTTTTTCATAAACTTTAGAGAACACTGGTAAGAGGGATATTGGACGGTAGTTAGACATATTATTACAATCTCCATTTTTATAAATAGGATTGACTTTAGCAATTTTTAGCATATCAGGAAAAGTACTGTGTTCAAAAGAAGACGATATTAGATGAAATAAGGGTTTTCTAATACATTCAATGACGTGTATTGCTACATTGCTAGTTATGTCATCATATCCGCATGACTTATTTTGCTTTAGTTCAGTCAGAGCTTTGTTAAATTCTTTATAGGATATTTTTTCATTTGATATACACGATAGAGTCTTTTTTTCAATAAATTCATCAAACTTCTTATTTGGTATCACTATTTTTGAAGCTAGACTGGGACCAAGATTTACAAAGTGTTTGTTAAATTCATGTCTGATTTATTTGTAATGTATTTATTATCACAAAATATTTTTTGAGGTATGGTAAAAGATTTCTTTTTTTCTCTGCCAGTTACTTCATTTATAATCGACCATGTTTTTTTTATGTCTAATTTATTTTTATTTAGCAGATTAGAATAATACATTATTTTTGCTTGTCTAATATTATTTTGAAAAAACTGTTTATAGGCTTTGAATGTTTTTTCATCATCTTTATCCTTTAATTTCAAAAATTTTATATAAAGTTTTTGCTTTCGTTTAGACGATTTTATATGATTACTCGTCATCCATGGATTTTTTAACTCTTTATTTTTTACTTCAGATGTTACCATCGGACAGACAGTATCAAAAATACATTTAAAAGTAGCCGTAAAGTTATTAAATGCCTGATTTTGATCCTTAGCTGAGTATACATTTTTCCAAGACTCCTCAAATAGTTTATTTTTTAAATTATCGAGATTTTTTTTAGTAAGGTTTCTTTTAGTGACAAGACATTTTTTATTATCATTATTAGATAGAATACCACGTGCAATGTGAAAAATGGGGAAATGATCAGAAATATCAGCAATTAAAATACCAGATTCAAAATCAGAACTATAAGAGTTGTTTGTTAAAATATTGTCAATGGCAGAAGAAGTTTTTTGCGTAACTCTTGTTGGTTTAAAAGTAGTAGGAATTATTTTAAATTCAAGTAATGAAACAAAAAAAGATTTAATGTTGGAAAACTTTTCATAATGTAAAGCATCTACATTTAAATCACCTGCATAAAATATATACTTATCGTGTTTACACATTCGTGATGTTATGTTCTTCAAGCTATTAATAAAATTATTTTGATTTCTACAAGGTTTGAAAATACTAAATGACAATGTTTGTCAGTGGACCATATTTTCTTATATTTTGTTTCATGAAGTTGTTCTTAACGTCTGCCGAAAGTTATTCTGAAAAATTTTAAGGTAATATCAGAGTTATTTAACTTTAATTTGGAAAAGAAACACGCTATTTTTTAAAACAATGTTAATTTATATGCACCAAGTTCATTTAAGGGGCTATCCCCCCATAAAATTTCAAAATTTTCAATTTTTTTTTTTTTAATTTTAACTCTTTCAAACTATGCAGAATCATAAAATTTGTTTTGGATGTATCAGATTAATCTTTAACTATCTTAAATTGTCTATTTAAGTTAACCACCTCTTAAGTAATTTCCTTAGCAACGCCATAGCAACGCATTTAAACAATTTTATACACCTTAATTTCATCCAAAATAGTGTTACACTTGCAATGCATAAGCTTCTTGATGCGTCAATGCATAAACTTCTTGATGCGTTTTTCTAGAATTTACCAATACCTTGGTACATCAAGTACGACAATATTCTTCAGTTCAGTCAGTTCTTGAGATTTTATTAGGTTAGTTTAATTTGTAAAAATGGGAAAAGCTTGTCGAGTTAAGAAATGTACACAAACTCATAAAAAAAGGAAAAGGTTTATGGGAGATGTTCAAAATTCTGTTAATACTGTTACTGTATCTAATAGTACTAATATCGAATTGCCGACAATAAATCCAAGTGCCCCTAACATCACTTGTGTTACTGAACCAATTTTTGAAAATCCACCTAATTTATCAGCTTCAGCTCATAAAATCGAAAACTTAAAAGATAAAATTATTTCAAAACCTGCTATATCTGGTTATCGTATAATTTATGTTGCTGTTTTAATATCTATTTTAAGTTCTGTTTTGTGTCTAGAGTGTGGTTGTTCAACAATCTCACTAAATGAGAGATATACTCAACGACGTGGTTTATCTTTCTTACTATATCTTAAGTGTATGAAAAGAGCTTGTAACCATTTTCAAAAGTTCTACACTTCTAACTATGACAAATATAAAAGGATTTGATATCAATAAACAAGTAATTTATTGTATGCGATTATTAGGTCATGGATATGCAGGCATCAAAAAATTTTTTACCATTATGAATCTACCTAAGCCAATGACCAAAAACAATTTTGAAAAACTGATAAAAGTTATTTCAAAAGCTGTTAAGAATGTAGCAGAACGAACAATGTTAAATGCTGCTAATAAATTGCAAAATACAGCTTTGAAAGTAACCAATATTTGTTTATCTTGCGATGGAACATGGCAAAAACGAGGATACTCATCACTCAACGGAGTCTTTTCTGCCATCTCTACTGCTAGTGGCAAAATTTTAAATGTTGAAATCATGTCCAGATATTGTAAAGGTTGTGATTTAACTCAAAGCCTCCAAAAATCTGATCCAACTGGTGTTGGCATCACTATTTCATGTTGCTTCCTCAAAAAATAATAGCTTACATTTCCCACACTGCCTCACTGGTGCAGACAGCTGGTGCAAATACAATGCCAATAAAATAAATAAGACATCAACTTATAAGCCGAAACCGGGTTTACCAATGGATGTCATAATGAAAGTAAGAACTATTTAAGGATTTAAGGAAAGACATTGAGTTACAAAAATGTTTGCATGGTAAGACACAAAATGCCAATGAGTCTTTTTATGGAATGATTTGGAAGCGTATACCAAAACAAACATTTGTATCACTTACCCAATTAACAATTGGTGTATATGATGCTGTTGCCAATTTTAATATTGGAGCAAAAGCATCTATTGATATTTTGAAGCAACTGGACATGGAACCAGACTTTCATATGATTGCAGGATGCAAATCATTAAATAATGAAAGATTACAAAAAGCAGAAATTAGAATGAACCCTGTTAAAAAGTTAAGAAGGCAAGTATTACGTGCCAAGAAACTGAAGAAGAATGAGAAAATAATTGAAAAAGAAGGTGACTTGTATGTTCCTGGTGGATTTTGAAAACTTTGTTTATTTTTCAACAGTTTTTATGAAAAAAATTGTATTGTTTTCAAAAATTTTAACTTAAATTGTCTTTTTCTCAAAATAGAAATTTGTGCACGCCGGCCAAATTATCTGGAGAACTGTATTACATTTTTGTATGAAATTTTCAGGAAGTGTTTATCATATTATACTCTGTGAAATGAATGGATTGGAATTTATTTATTTTATTAAAAATATATATATATATGACCAAAAATCGATGAAAATTTTGACTATAATCTTTGATTGCAGATTTTTCATAACATTTTGCCATTTTGATGATGGCAAAATGTTATGAAAAATCTGATCCATTCATTTCACAGCCCTACTTTATGATAATATTGTATTAAAATTTTAAATGGTAAATATGTACACATATTCTTATATTTTGGCCAGTGTGAAGTTATTTTTTGGTCATTTTAGGGGTATTTTTTGGTTACCAAGGAAACCACCAATTTTTTTTTAATTTTTTTTTTAAAAAGGTTTATATTTTACTAAAACCTAGAAACCCATAACATTTTTTTTTTAAATACTTAGATTTAAAAACAGAGGGGGGTAGCCCCTTAAAGAGTCACAACAAAAGATCTTAAAGCTTCTAAAGTAAACCTATTGTGTGAATGTGTTTTTTACATATGAAAACTCTAAGTAATTTTCTGTTTGTTTAGTAATTTTGGTAAAAAGTTTTAGTATTTTTATCTATATCTGAAATATTTTAAAATCCTTATTACTAAATATGTTAAATTTATGGTTTTTTCAAAACTTCAGCATTTTAAAATACACTATAAAATATTTTATTTTTGTTGTCCTCTGATTTTGTGATTTTGTGAGAGATTTTGCATGTTATAGCTGAGGAAAGGTTTTTTTTTATAGACCAAGTTTTATAGTTAAGGAATATTTTTTATCTTTGTAGGAAGCTTGTTATTAATAAATAGGTTTTAGTTTAATAAATAGGTTTAAGTAAAATAAATAGATTAGCTATAGTTCACTCACAGTAAATAAAAGCACTTTTTTACAAACAAATGTTCATGCAATAATTAACTTTTTCTTAGTTATTGTTTTTTATTTGCCCCCAGCCCCATACTCCTATTTACTCGTTTACAAGGCCTGTTAGTATAGACGGCCATGATTTAAAAAAATAATATTTTCTCGGTTCATCCGAAAAAATATATAAGTCCGGATATTTTTATTCAAAAAACAGTAGGCGCTATATCATTAAAAACCATTTCACTATAATATAAACTTAATTAAATTATAAACAAATCATCATCTGATTCTTCGTTCTTTATTTTCTGACAAAGTCTCTCGACGATTTAAGAGACTTTTTTAATGACTTGTGACTAAAAATAGTTGTGTTTTTAAAAATCCAACGCAGAACAGCTAATCGGTATAACATTTTAGTTTATGATAGAGATCTCTCTAAATTAGTTGATTACTTAAATTAGTTGAGTACTTAGTTAAAGTTTATAATTTTTTTTTTTAAAACAACACAACTTTGAACTGTTATTATGAACTATATGAGATTCTTTTACAAAAAAAAGAGTTTACAAAAATAGTCAAAACTTTTAACAATAGCATATTATTCAAAAAAATACTCAATATAGACACATATTAAATGTCACAAACATATAAATAGTGTTTTCTGTCAAAAAAGTTAGACATGCGTGACTAACTCGTGCAGTTTTGCTTTCATTGTTTCTGGCTTCAACAGCATTCTCAGACAAAGAACATATTGAAGGATACTTAAAATACCTAATAAAAGAAGTACCATAAATTATCTTTTACGTATAGATTGTGACATATGTATGGTTTTTTTAAATGTGCTATTAGTAATGACTGCAATTAGATATTCAGATTTCTGAGTCAAAATATATATATCCCGTCTTGTAGTCATATCCAGTTCATATCCCGTCTTGTAGTCATCATCCAGTTCATATCCCGTCTTGTAAACATATTCAGTTCATATCCCGTCTTGTAGTCATATCCAGTTCATATCCCGTTTTGTAGTCATCATCCAGTTCATATCCCGTCTTGTAGTTATCATCCAGTTCATATCCCGTCTTGTAGTCATATCCAGTTCAAATCCCGTCTTGTAGTCATCATCCAGTTCATATCCCGTCTTGTAGTCATCATCCAGTTCATATCCCGTCTTGTAGTCATATCCAGTTCATATCCCGTCTTGTAAACATATTCAGTTCATATCCCGTCTTGTAGTCATATCCAGTTCATATCCCGTCTTGTAGTCATCATCCAGTTCATATCCCGTCTTGTAGTCATCATCCAGTTCATATCAATGATTAAGTCTTGAAAAAACTTATTTATTCTGATTTAAGTTTTTTAAAAATTTTCGTAGTACACTACAGATAGAAAAAAAAAATACATTAAAACATATACAACACCAACAAAAATGTCAAAGATAGAAGTGTTTTGTGAAACATAGTAAAAACAATTTGTGCGTGCGTGTTTGTTCATCAATATGTGTAAGGTGGTAAATCACCTTTTTTTTTACTTTACACTCACTCTGCTTGGTAAGATGATTATCCTGTTTATTCAGATTTTCTAATTAATTGCTATTCCTCTATACTATTAAAATAGTTATGAACTATACATTTTTATAATTTTTATTATATATGTATATGTATATATATATATATATATATATATATATATATATATATATATATATATATATATATATATATATATATATATATATATATATATATATATATACTATATATATATATATATATA
Source organism: Hydra vulgaris (assembly GCF_022113875.1). Classification (NCBI taxonomy): domain Eukaryota; kingdom Metazoa; phylum Cnidaria; class Hydrozoa; order Anthoathecata; family Hydridae; genus Hydra; species Hydra vulgaris. The sequence continues at coordinate 7,340,791 of NC_061161.1, read as the reverse complement.
TACATATATATATATATATATATATATATATATACATATATATATATATATATATATATATATATATATATATATATATATATATATATATATATATATATATATATATATATATATATATATATATATATATATGTATATGTATATTTCAAAAATATAAAAAATCACTGTTTAACTAGCAAAAAATGATAGAAACATAAACTGCAAAAATATAGCACATGCAAATACATTTTTACTTGTGAAAGTATGCCTTAAAAATGCCATGTGAAAATATGTCTAGGAGGAAAATCATCAAACAAAAATTTGATGAAATTGAAAGTAACCATTTTAAAAAAATTCACTACGCTTAACTTAGAAGTTATAACTTTTAACATTTTAAAAAAACTTTTAACATTTTAAAAAACTTCACTACGCTTAACTTAGAAGTTATAACTTTAAGAGTAGAAAAAAATGTAACACTCCGCATCCAGTTTTTTGAACTTATTAACTAACCGGTTTTTAATATAACCCACTACAGTTGAATTGATTTTATATAATGTTAATACAGAGGTAGCCAAAATATTATTTCAATTCTAAAATGTCAATTTACTGCAGAAAATTTAAAACAAATAAAAAACTGGCTACCTCTGTCGGAACATGGTCTAATCCATCCATCTTCACAGATACACAAAAATAATGATCCAAACATTTTTTTTCTTTTCTTGGTTTTTAATTTACTAAATGTATCATTTATTTGAAAATATGCAAAAAAGTTAAAGAAACGCGAAAATTATTGTATGTAGTATAAAGATTTAGTGAAAACTCAGGTTTTTTTACCCCTGAAAATCCAACACTTTTTTTTTTTTTGAAGTTATTTTTTTTTTTATCGTATATTAAAATTTACAATGAAATAAATCGTGTTAATAAATAAGAGTGCTGGAGCAAGCAGAAGACATAAATTGTCTTATCATCAAGCCCCATCATAAAAATTACATTAAAAAATCATCAGTTAGTATACAAAAATGAAGAGTAGCTAAGTACATAATAGGAATTTAAAACACATTAGTTACAATATAACTAATAATTTAACAAAAATATTAGCATTATATCAAGGATTAACAATAATTTAAAAGCATTAAAGTTTTTCAACAAAAAATTAAATTAGATTAAAATTGCAACAAAAGACAAGTAGTGTCAACAACTATTTTTTTTTAGATAATTTATATTATTTAATGCATTTATTTTTAAGAGATATTTTAAATCAAAGTCTTTTTGTAATAAGAGATTCTTAGATTCTTTTCTGAATTTTTCCAAAGAGATGTTTTGAACATTATTTTTTTTTTTTGTGATAAGTTTTGAAAAATATTTCCATAGAAACGGTCCGTGGTATTGGATTTCGTATGAATTTAGTTTTGAATTAGTTTTTGGAACAATAAAGTTATTAATTGAAAATTTAGTAGGATACTTATGCAATATTTCACTAAAGTAAGACTGAAATACAATTGGAGAGAACCCATGTTTAGTTTTAAAAATGAATTGTAGAACTTGGTGTGTATTAAGTTTATAGACACTTAGGACAACTTAGGTTATAGAACACTTGCTTGTTGGATTAAAAAAGATTGGACACCGAGCTTCCTTAAAAGAGGTTCACAATGAAAAGTTTTGTATGCACCAAATACAATTCTGCATGCATATTTTTGCTTATTATAAAGTTTATTCAACCTACCATAATTAGTACTACCCCATACAATATTATAGTAAGAGATAAAACAATGAATAAATGAAAAGTATATTTTTTTAGAGAAGAAGTGTTAAGATATGGTTTAGCTTTATATAATATATAAATATTTCTTGATATTTTATTTTTTATATATTTTATATGTGGTTTCAATGACAAATTTTATCTATTATTACTCCTAGAAAATCAACGATTGGTTCCCTTTTAATGAATGTTTTATTGATTAGGAGATTGGGTAATTTTAGAGAAACATCATCATCTTTATTAGTTTTTGAAAATAAAATAAATTTAGTTTTAACGAAAGCCTATTACTTGTAAACTACTCGATTATTTTGAATAGTTCTTCATTAAATATATTAAAGAGCTTTTATGTCTTTGTTGAAATAATAAAGATTGGACACTTAAAAAGGCAAATTTTAAAGACACTTTAAAAGACAAAAAGGCAAATTTTAAAAAATTTGAATTTAACATTTTTTTTATTAATTAATACTAACTTCTTTCGGTTAAAAATTATTTAAAATATTAAATTGAATAATTTTGTCAGAAAAGTAAAATCCTATTTCCGTTTCGCGACGCATAGTTTGTTGTTAAAGTTCTCGAATTGAAGTCTGATATAATTAATACATAAAAATCTTTGTTGATTTATGTGATGATTATTAATTTAAACTTTGCTCAAACGTAAAATAAATAAGGTCTAGGGTAATCAATGTGAGAAATTTTAATTTTACAAATTAATTAAGATTGGGTAATTAAAGTGTAACTAAAGTAACATGTTTAGAAATTTTTGAGCTTTTCATCGTAAAATGATAAAAGTCTTTCATTTGTTAGATAATTTAACGGATGTATGGCTGATAAAATTCACATAAAACAAGACACAAATTATGTTATAATTTAGCTGCAATCACGTTATTGGTCAAAAAAACTTGATCAATAACGTAAGAAAAGGGAATCTAAAATGTAAAAAAACGAGTAAGCAATAGTAAAAAAAAAAATCTTTCAAAAAACACTATTCAAGCGTATATCACCAGATTATGATTTAACCAAATTATTCAGAAATATCAGGGATCTGGATCTGATTCAGAAATATCAGGGATCTGGATCTGATGTTGTTTTGGCCAAAGTTAAAAATTATTTTCAATGTTTAAAATATCTTTGTGCAAAGTCATATAATGCATCATTTTATCATGGAAACATTCACTTAAAAGCCCTTCATAAGGTTTGCAAAGCAAAACAATTTTTTCTTAAAAGGTATGATTACAATAGGCTTTTCCGTGGAAAAAATCAATGTGATAGAGAGTCAGAAAGAGCAAAATTTGTCATCAGGAGTTTTGTTGATGGTGGAAACACTTTATTGACTGCAGAAGATCTTTATGAGACTCTTCATTATGGTAAAGGAATTTAAAATCCAAAGTTTATATTTTATCAGGACCCAATCTGGTTTTTAACATAAGCAGCTATCATTCTAAGTTTTTCCCAGATCACAAGCTAATGTGAAGATACTTCCGAATCGGTAAAGGTAAAATATGTGACATTCCATACTTCAGTTAAAATTGTATAGCCCTTTATTCAATTTTCAAAATTTATTCTGCACTAACAATTTCCAAAAAACACATGTTTATACAAGTGTTAACACTCTCAGGTTTTGTACTCAATTCGGTTGCACTGAATCATTTTTTGATAATGAATCTTTAGGCGAACACTTGCTATCAAAAAAAAACAATTTTCAATATGTGAAGAAATCTATGGTAGACAGAGCAAGACTTATCTTATATTAGAAAAATAAAAATCTCGAACCTAAATTCTTCTAATTATCTTCTATTATCCAATTCTGTCATTAAAGAAAGGATTAAAAACATCACAAACATCACAGGATAGACTTTACTAAGAAAAAAAGTGTTCAGGTATTTTTCCAAGTAAAAAACATTGATATACATGTCTGGAGATTAACATGGGAAAAAAAATAATCCAAAGCAGGTTCCCCAGCAGCTCAGGACAAAGTTGAAGCTGAGTGAAAATGTGACAACTCAAAAATTTCAAATATTGTTCTCTGGGCATATAAATTAGCTTGTATATTTACTCATAACCAAAGTACGTGAATAAAATATATAAAATGTGAGTTTATTCATTTCTTTGAACTTAAAATAAACATTTAGCAATTTTCTTCATGCTGCAATTTTTTTTTTAGATGGAGTAAACAAAAACAGCAGGAAAGCTGGTAACCATTTTTGGTGAAGATTATAATCTAACTGATGACGGGTTTAATGCAACTGATGATGCGAGATATATAACTCAAAGTAGCGATAATGTCTTTGACAAAATACTCAGCTGATAGCAAAGGAGTTAGCTGATGATGTTTATATTAGTCATTGGGTTGTTCCCAGTAAACACAGATTGGTTCATAATTGGTCAATATTTAGTCAAAATTGGTCGATAAATAGATAAAACGTTTAGCGACCTATTTTTGACTAAAAATCGATGCTTGATTTGAAAAGTATATTTCAAACTTTTTTATATATACGTTTACTAAATGTCGATCTAACGTTTAGAACATCGACTTACATTAGTCAATATTGTAAACCTTTAATCGACCTTAATTAAACGTAAAAATTTATAGATTCAAAATCTATGATTTAAATCGTTTAATATATACGTTTATTAAACGTCGATTAAACTTTTACAATACTGACTAATATAAGTTGTTACTCTAAAAATTTGAATTGCTGGTCTATCTTTATGAAAGTCCTGCTGGAAGAACTTTTTTCGTAAGTTTTATAAACAGGTTACATCATTTTGTAAACGTATGATTGTGTAACAGTAGGTATTCATCTTGGCAATAATCAAGAGGTTTAATAACTATATACTTATTTTTTCATTTTAGGTACATTTTAGCTTAATTTAGTTACATTTACTAAAGAAAATTGGTGAAACAGAGCTGTTAAAAACCACTGCATATGTTATGTCGCGACGTTACAAATTTTTCAATTTCAAAAAAAAACATGGACGGTGCAAGAAATTTCGGGAACTTCCATTCAGAAAATTCTCTATATGTAAAGTTGTTGTAATTCCAATATTGATTTATGAATATACATTTGAAATGCTAAATATTTTACCCTATTTTTTGAGTTTACAAATCAGGTTACAAATGTAGAAGATGATGTTGCACAAACAGGTGCATGATGAACAAGCGGTAGACGGTATTCTAGGAATATTTTTGATAATGCACAAACCAGAGAAAACAGTGATCCAAAATATTTGTTTATGAGTTTATTGATTTTATTAGTAATATTTGACTTAATCTTAATGTAAACTTTTATTTTCTGCTAATGAGATTAAATTGAAAAAATATTTGATAAAAATTGTTACTATAAAATTTCCACTGCAAAAAGCTTGATCGTTTAATTTTTTTTAATTATTAAAACATAAAAAAGTATAGTGCGCAAACCTCTTTTTCTCTAAATCCTCACTATATAAAAACTTTATATAAGAAAGTTTTATATAAGTTTATAACTTTATATATTTTTTTGTTTATTTGTTATTAGGTGCTCTAAGAAAACCTAACGGTCTTGTCACAGAGCACCACGGATGTACATTTAACCAGAAAGATCACGCTTCCTTCCTTACCGTGACGCGAAATACGTCCAAAGCTCGTTTCGAACCTGGATCTTTTGCTTGTAAAGCAAGCGCTCTAACAAATGTGCCACGGCTGCACAAATATATATATATATATATATATATATATATATATATATATATATATATATATATATATATATATATATATATATATATATATATATATATATATATATATATATATATATATATATATATATATATATATATATATATATATATATATATATATATATATATATATATATATATATATTATATACAGTTTTATAAAATAAATGTATATAAATAGTATAGTTTAAAAGTTTATAAACGTATTATAACAGTTATAAAAATATATAAAATTAGATTAGATCTTTTAAAACTAAATCTTATTTATAAATTTCATTTACTTTTATAACTATATCAAATTTATAAATTTCAAGACCTAATACTTAGCTCTTATTACTTATATAAAGTTAAAAAGTTATAAAGTAATTTTAATTTAGATTAGTTTTCAAACTTAAATAAATTGAAATTACATTAACTAAAATCAAAGAAACTATTAGACAAGATCTAAAAGTTTAATATACGTTTTAAAAGTTTAATATACGTTTACTTTGACTAAATCTAAATGCTTTATATCCGTATAATAATCCTATAATAGACGTTTAAATATAGTCATCTTCAAAAAAAAAAAATAAGTAAAAAATAAATTCCGGCATTTCGGCCTGAAATATTGTAATTCCAGCCGCAACCGGATTGACCGACCGGAACAGAATTCCAATTTTCATTAAAAACGGATAATCGACCAAATTTGAATGTTTTGTTGAAACGTTGTTTTGTTTGTGTGTTTATTAGGTTATTGAACACAATTTATTACGGTATCCTGCAATAATTCAAAATCTATTATGTTGTAACACTATAGTTTTTTTATTTTTGAGTATTAGATTTCTTTTATTGATATATATATATATATAATATATAAAATTATTAATTTATTTACACATTATTTAAATGTAAGAAATATTCAGGAAGCATTAATGATTAGAAATTGTTTTATTTTTTACTCAACCGTTAAAAAGACAAAATGATATTTATGTTTCTAATATGGAATATTCTACTGCAGTTGTAAAGAACTTTTTAACGTGGCCAACCAAAGGAAATTTTTTCAAGTATTCATCTTTTGAGGTTGTTTAAATGATTGATGCACCAATACCAACTAATCAAAGAGCGGACCATTCTCTCTCAAAGGATATCATTGACACCATGGAAATTCAGTTTGGCGATTGATAAACTTTTTTAAAACTTTATTTTGTTTATATTTTTAAAAAAGAGTTTTTCTTATGAGATTTTTTATTTGAAAAAACGTTTATCTGAAATTTGTATTATTATTTTAACAAATGATATAAACACAGCAATGATATATTATATAAACTAGATGTCACATGATAACAAATAATATATTATATAAACACATATATTATATAAAATACAGCAATGATATATTATATAAACTAGATGTCTAACTTGCGGGATTTTATTCGAAGAAAAATCAAGCCGCTGTTTTTCTGATAATATGAATACGCTAATTTAATATACGCTAATTTAAGTCTTTGCAATTTTCAAAAAACCAAAAGATTTACAAAAAAAGGACTGGTACTTCAAAAAAAGAATCTTTACAACTCGAGCAAAAAATATGTTTAAACTAGAGCTATCAACTGTAAATTGGAACTTTGTTTTTCTTGAAACATGTGCTAATAACAGCTACAACCTTTTCTTAGATAAATTTCTCAATTTGTACTATAAGCATTTTCCTAATAAAATAATCCGTATTAAAACTAAAGGTCTTCTTAATCCTTGGTTCACTAAAAGCCTTTTAAAGTCTTCGAAGCGAAAACAAAAGCTATATATACGCTTTATTAATTCAAAGAAAGAACGTGATAAGCATAATTACTTAGAGCACAAACGTCTATATGAAAGAACTAAAAAAATTGCCAAAACTACATACTTCAAAAACAAGCTGTTAGAACTAAAAGGTAACTGCAAAAAAACGTGGGATGCTATTAAAGAGATTCTGGGAAAACAAAAAATACACAACAAAGCCTTACCAAGCGTGATTACTGTAGACGGCACACAGATCTCTGATGTAAAATCGGTGGCAATAAAATTTAATGAGTTTTTCGTAAATATTGGTCCAAACTTAGCACGCAAAATTAAACACACTCCTGCACATTTCTTGAGCTATCTATCAAAGTCGGATAAAAGCTTAGCATTTAAAAAACTCACTAGTAAAGAACTTGATGATTCAATAAAAAAATTAAATAAAAATAAAGCAACAGGCTATGATGCTATTTCAGCAAGCATAATCAAAGATTGCTACGAACTTATTAAAGATGTTTTATTAGATATTTTTAACAAATCGCTTAAAACAGGTGTTTGTCCAGATAAAATGAAAGTTGCAATTATTACACCCATTTTTAAATCAGGAGATGAAAGTCTGGTTACAAATTATCGACCTATATCGGTATTACCTGTATTTTCAAAAATCCTCAAACGTATCATGTATAATAGGATATTTGCATTTTTGTATGATAACAATCTTCTTTATTGGAACTAATATGGTTTTCGATCAAATTACTCAACGGAACATGCACTTATGCAACTTGTTGAAGTTATCAGTAAAGCATCTTCTCATAACAAGTTCACCTTAGGTATATTCCTAGACTTGTCAAAAGCATTTGACACCGTTAATCATCAGATTTTATTAGAAAAACTAAAATATATGGAATAAGCCACGAATACCATAAATGGTTTACCAGTTACTTAACTGATCGAAAGCAGTTTATTTCTCTTAATGATGGCTTTCAGACAAACAAACTTAAAATATCATGTGGGGTTCCACAAGGCTCCATCTTAGGTCCGTTGCTATTCTTAATCTATGTCAACGATCAATATAAAGCATCAAATACTATGTCTACTATTATGTTTGCAGACGACACCACTTTATTCTATTCTCACAGTAATATTATCTCTCTATTTCAAGTAGCAAATAATGAACTAGAACAAATATCAAACTGGCTTTTCGCTAACAGCTTATCTTTAAACACTGATAAAACTAAGTTTTCCTTATTCCATTCTAAACGAAAGTTTCAATCTATTCCAAAATCCTTACCAATGCTATATATAAATAACATCAATATTGAGCGCTCATTCACAAATAAATTACTTGGTATTTTAATAGACGAAAACTTATCCTGGAGAGCTCATATAAATCATATTAGCAATAAAATCTCAAGAAGTATTGGCATCTTATATAAAACCAGACGAATCTTAGACAAATCTACACTAACTCAACTATATTTTGCATTCATAAAAAGTTATTTATCTTATGGCAATATTGTTTGGGGTAGTACAAATAAATCTAAACTCGATTGTCTCCTTAAACAACAGAATCATGCAGCACGCATTATTCATTTTCAAAATCGCTTCACAAATGCTAAACCTCTTTTAAAAAGCATGAGGGCACTTGATATTTATGAGTTAAATATTTTCAAAATTACACAATTTATGTTTCAACATCAGTCAAAAAAAACGTTGAAGGTTTTCGAAAATATTTTCCATAAAACATTAAACCGATACAACACGCGATCTACCGGAAGATTTAAAAAACCTTTCCGTTCATCAAAACTTACGAGCTTTGCCATTTCCTATCGTGGCCCAATGCTATGGAACCATTTTACAAGTCTGAGTGGTAAACTTAAAGAAGCCAATACCTCTCAAAAATTAAAAAAAAACATAATCGAACTTATTGCCAATCACGATTCTTTACATGATTTTTTCTAACAATACACGATTATTTCCAATTTTTATTATCAAAGGTTACTGATGAAAAGACTTTATCTTCTTCAGGTTCTCTGGTCTTGTAACTATTATAAATAATGAAATGTACTTGTATTTAATATTTCTAAATATTTTACGGAAATTATCTTTAATTGTAAATGGTTGCTTGACAAAAATTGAAAAAAAAAAAAAAAAATATTAGTCGAGTTACTTCATTTTTACGTCATTAATATTATTAGTCGAGTTACGTCATTTTCTAGGCTTTTCTATTTTAAAGTAGTTTCTAGGCTTTTCTATACGCGTTTTTTTTTTTAATTTTATTTACTAACAACGCGTATTATGGGTTGCTTACTGCTAGTGTTTATAAATTTAGTCCTCTATTTTATAAAAAGAGCAAAAGCTGAAGCTGCTGTGTGGAAAAAAAGTCAAAAATGCAAATTAAGAGCATCAAAAGTTCTTAATAAATTAAAGATTATTCAAAAACACGTTTTAATAATTATAAAATATTTATAAAACTTTTTTTATGAGCCTAGGTTTATTATTAGGTATTAAAATTCATAAAAATGCTTCAAAAGCGACTGTAGTTTCACTTATAAAAAATATTCTATATTTTATAAATATTCTAATTTCCTATTAACACTTTTACATAAATAGTATTTATATTAAAAATATATTTTCTTCATTTTTAAGAAAAGAAAAGTTAAATAATATTTGTTAACAAATTTATTCCGCCTTTTGTAAAAAGGTTAAAAGCGGCTTTATTCACTTTCTAGCGGCTTCATTCACAACTAAAAAAAATGATTTTATTAAGCACTCTTGTAGAGTTTTGTTATAAAAATTAATTAATAGCTTAATTGTAGCTAATTATTTACAATGTATAGTAGCCGTTGCTAAGCATATCTATTAGGGTGGATCGATTTTCCTAGCAAAAAAAAAAAAAAGTTTAAAAATCAATATTCCTGAGACACGAATCGATGTCTATTAATTATAAGATGAGTAATTATAAGATAAGTAAAAAAATATATTTTGATTTTGATGGGATCTTGAGGTTCCTCTTTGGATTCTAAATCCTTGACGGATCCTAATATTTTTGAATTTTTTTTTTCTAAACTATATCAACCTTAGACTCAAAAGAAGCAGAAAAAAATGCTTGTTTTATCAATAATAATTTTAGTTTAAAAAAAATTTTAGTGAACAAAATATTTTCATAAATATACCTTAAAACCCCTGTTTTAATGAAGACGGGGATTTTTTTAGTAAAAAAAAAAACGTTATTTTTTTCTCTTTAGTTTTGAATTAAAACAAATATTATATTCAAAATAAGCGTATTATTCTGCTTCTTTTGAGTACCAGGTTGATATAGTTTAGAAGAAAAAAATTTCAACAATATTAGGATCCATCATAAATTTAGAATCCAAAGAGAAACCTCTAAAACTCATTTAAATTAAAAAAAAAAAAAGTAAGGTTCTTTTTTCACCAAAAGACATCGATTCGCAGCTCAGGCAAATCAAATTTCAAAAATTTTAAAAATCGATTCACCTTTATATCTATACCATTGCTAGTGTTTTTTGTATGTTAAAAATGTGGCAAAATAACACTACTTGAAGGTAGGGGCTTGTAGGCTTTTTATTGCTTGAGCACATAGATTTTTATTTAGATTTTGGAAAATTCATGTCAAAATTCATTAAGGAAACTAAACAACATATACATATTATGGCAGACCTAAAGCCACGATTTTTATAGGTGATCTAACAAAGCGCATTAACACATTAACTGCAATAAATTAATTTTACGCAGCTTAATCCGTTCCAGGCTCATGCATGCATATGATTTTTTTTTTGTATAAAATCAATGTATACCTTAGTAGCTTTTAAAAACAATTAAGGAATTTATATGCAAGTTATGTCCTTCAGAGATATTAATGCTCAAAGGACGAGAGAAAACGTTATTTGAATTACTCATAAGATATTAGAAAATTTCCATATAACTGCTTGTATTTGAGACGAATTTTTTAAAATTAGCTTTTAAGGAATTTATATTTTTCAGAAGAGATATTGAGGAATTTTTTGGTATTAATTTGTTATACAAGTAAGGAACACGATATGCTATAGAAAATTTGAATCGTTTTTATTTTTCAAAGGTGCTATTTAGTTTCTAATTGCTCAGTGTTAAATTTATTTATATTAGTATTAAAAAAGTTATTTATTAATCGACTTGGAACAGTTCCCATTTTATGTTTGAACATAAACAAAATATTTTGATATATATTAATTTGGTAAATTTTTAAAGCATTCATCTGTTTTAGTAATGGGTTTGCCTGAGTCAGTTTGTTTTTATAAAATATAATTCTTGAAGCGAGTTTCTGCCGTCTTTAGAGTGAACTTAATTTAGTTTTATGGGTACTTACCCATGCTATATTGGCGTATGATAGATAGATGTGAATAATAGAAAAATAAAGAAGTTTTCAATTTTTGAACGATAGATAATTTCATGTTTTATAGAGTAGACTAATGTTTTTTGAGATTTTTGTATAAATGGTGTATATGTGAGATTTCCATAATAAGTTCTCGTCAAGAAGCATACCAAGAAATTGAGATGATTGAGTTCGTTCAATAATTGTTTTATCTATACTATGAGTTGGTAAAATTGATGGGGTAGATTTTTTTTTTGGTTGGGGTAAAACAAGATGTATTTAGTTTTAAGGAAGTCGTAATATTATTAATGTGGTTTAGGATAGCATGTTCCGATAAATGTTGCGTTTGAAATCCGTATTAATTTTCACTTAAAATTTTGTGTTCTATTGAATATTTCAAGGAGTTTAGAAAATATTGGGAGAATTGAAATTAATCTCTAATTGCTTATTGCAAATGTATTTACACCTTTAAATATTGGTACAATTTTTGCTATTTTTAATTGTTCTTGGACAATCCGTTTTTTGTTTGAAGAGCTGAAGATATTAAAAATAAGCCTTTTTTGTTGTAGAAAAACCATAAAGTACAACATTGCCAGAAATGTCGTCAAAACCTGGGGCCTTATTCTTTTTGATTGGTTTGATTGCTGTTTCTAATTCACCAAAAGTTAGATCACTATCTGACAATGAAGTCTCAATTTCACTAAAATAATTTTGAAACGATTTTTCTGAGTCTTTTATTTTTGATGCCAGGTTTAGACCAGTGTTTATAAAGAAATAATTGAATATTTCTGATATGTCTTTTTTTTTGTACTCAATATCGTTTTCCGTTAAACGTATACATTCCTGTTTTTATGGACTTATCTAGAAAAGAGTTAGTAAGAATGTTATTTATAGCACTAGTAGAAGTTGTTGTAACACGAGTTTACTCATGTTACAACAACTTATTCGAATACCTTTATTTGAAATTAATATGATTTTATTAGTGTATTATGTCCAAGCCAAAAACTTTAGATGGTATAATTTTTTTTGCTTAAGATTTTTTTAATATTTAAAGAAACTTTTTTTTTTATATATAGTTTTCAAAACCTTTTTATTGCCCGTAATAGTGAATGTATAGAACACTATTTTGGAGACTTCGAACCTGCTCATAAGCATTAACATGAATCTTTTGAAAAAGTTCCTTAATTTACAAATGATCTTTTTTTGCTTAGGATTCTTTTTTTTTTAAAATAATAATATACACTTTGTTTTGAAGTTAAAATCAGTTCTGACGTATATTAACTATATATAGTTGTCAAAACACAATATTCACAAAAATTACTAGAATTCCGACCAAGAAAGAGCTTATAATTATGGAAAATTGCCAATAAACAATCAGAACAGATCATATTGTTAAACTATAATGTTTATTTCACCTAAAAAACGTATTAATTTAAAACATTATTCAAATTTGGACGAGCGATTGTGATTTTAAGATGATTAAAAAAAAAAAAAATCTATGGTCTGGGTTTTTTTCGCTACAAATATTTATATTTTATGATAATGCAAAATTTATAATTTTAATATTTTTCGTCTTTTCATAATTTACAGACCTGGCCATTTAACGCAAATATGTTGTAGTCAACAAATTATCTTACAAACGCTATAATATTTTAAAAATGGCTACACAGAACAAATTAACTACACAGAGAACTGCCTTAACGACATTTACCATTGAATATGTTTTAATAGATGCTTCCGTTCTATTTCGATGGAATTTTTTGTTTGTTATATGGTAGGGTGGGGTAATCTGAGCCAATTTTTACCGTATTTCTGACTGAGTTTAAAAAAAGCAATGTTTAGGTATCGGCTTTCTGACAAAAGACGTCTTAAAAACATAAAGGGACATCCTGCTAAACAATTTTAACAAAAAACTATTACTTAAAATACTATCAATAGGTCTGGGGAGCCTTTATTTGAAGATGCCTATCTGCCAACATTTTATGTAGACCCACATTACCCCACTACGTGGGGTAATGTGGGTCTACATAAAATATTGGCAGTGGGTCTACATAAAATGTTGGCAGTTCCGGTTTAAAATACTGCTGCTTATAAAAAATCTGACATATATTCCATATGCCCGCACCTTTATTGTAGTATATATATACAAGGTTTTAATTTAAAAAGTAGTCCTAAGATATTTCTATTTAAAAAAAAGTGCATACATACATAGCACAACAGTAAAAATTAAAAACTCAGAGAAATAAAAAAAAAAAAAGGTGATTAAAAACAGAAATAATATTGTTTTAATAATGTGTTTTATAAAAAATTACTATTTTTTGATCACTGCGCTTGTACTTTCTTCCTTTTTTGTTTGAGTTGTTCTATTATTGCTGCTGTTTCTGCAGATATATTAGAACTAATTATTGACCTTAAAGCTTATTGCATAGCCAATCTTGATGTTTGTAATCTTGGAGATTTAGGACTAAAACGTTCAGGTGATTGATTGAGAAAGTCAAAACCTGTTGTTCTTTTTTCCATCTTTTCTTTACTTAACGGTGAGATACCTGTACCACGAAATCCTGCAATAGCATTTGCTGGAGAAAGTTGAACAGGAATATTAAAACAACTGACACAGTTGTTTTAATATTCCTGTAAAAGCTGTCTTATCAATATTTTTGTGTTGTGTTTCTCTTGAAAACCGCTTTAAAATTTTTTTCCACTCATTTTTTAATGGTACGAAGACAGCCACATCTTATGATTGTATAGCGTGTGAGCACTTTGGCGCAAAACAAACAATACGGATATGGTTGCCCATGGCTGCTTTTATGGTATCATATGTAAAATGACTGCCATGACCATCATAAAGCAAGAGTATTGGTTTTCGATCTTGGTCAACAAATGGTATAAAGTGCTCAAAAAACCTAAATGTAGAATGTATTTACTTCTATTGAATCATTTGTACCATCTTCAAGAACAACAAAGGCAGCAACAAAAAAAGAAAAAAAAAAGTCGGAAGAAAAAAAATAAAAATTATAAAATTAAAGTAAAGTTTTCAAAAAGAAAGTCTTGCATCCATCCACTTGTTGTGGCCCCAAAAGCCTTCTCCCTTAAAAAAAAAACAAATGGTGGAAGATATCTTTCATCTGCAGACACACAGAACAGCACACAATAGATGGCTTTACCAGAGGAACCAGCCAGTTCATAAGCATCTTTGCTTTTTGGATGTACTGATACTCTCTTTGTTAAGTAATTTGTGGAGAGCCCAGTCTCATCAAGGTTGTATATACTACTTAGTACAATGTTATTATTATGGATTACATCAGATAAAATAGTAAAAAAATTATCTACAACTGTTAAAAGTAATAAACTTTTAGCTTTTGAAAATGTAAGTATTTCAGTTTTACTTAATCTTTCCCAGGAATTCCATTTTTAAAAGGAGTTTTCATCTTCATGGCTGTGAAAAATTGGGCAACTAAATTACTAATGCTAAGATAATCTAATGGAAGACCATATCTTTAACAATACTGAGCTGCAGCTACATTAACAGTTTCATCATTATCACTCAGCACACTTTTTTGACATTCACGTTTGTTTGCATTAATTTCTTGTTGTTTTATTCTTCGTTTCAATGTTTCTTTAGGAACAAAACATTCTTTAGCAGCACGATAAATAGTATTTTTTTATTCACATACTAACATAATTGCTCTTTCCAAACTATCAGCATTGTATTTGGGTTTTATTTTTTAACATCATGGCATTTTTTAAATACTTTCTAAAGTAATATTTATAAAAAATCTGTTAAATTTTTAAAGAATTAACTTAGCATTAATCATAACATATCACAAAAAAAATATTTTATCACCAAATAGATCTTATATAATATTTTATTTGATCTAGGTGAATATATTTTTTCATACAAATAAATGCACATGTTTCTTAATATAAATTTCAAAGATAATATAAACTACAAACATAAGTATTTAATAGTTGTAAAGAATTATTAACACAAAAATAGTTAGGTCTGATGAAACTAATAGGTTTATAATGTTATTAACAACAACTTCGATAATATAATAACATATCATAATATTTCACACACATAGACCCACTTTACCCCACCTGATTATATTTCAAATTTAAAAAAAACCATGTGCGTCAGTGTCTTTAAGGTATACTCTCCTTAAAATATAATAATTTAACTTTAAAAATAACCATTTTTCATACGCTTTTGCCTTATTTGAATATATTTTCTCTGAAGTTTTAAAACGGAGAAAAAATGACTTTGTTTACGTGTCTAGCATTTTAGCTAAAAAGGTGCATAGCTAGATTATATTTTAAAATTAGTTAGCAAAATATGTTATAACAAAGTGGTAAAAATTACAACTTTATACCTAAAGCCATTATCAATATAACAGATAAATATGAATTAGACCCGGATTACTCCGTAAACCCAAATTACCCCACCTTACCCTATTTCATTTGGACAACATTGAGATTTTTAAGCTAATACCAACTAATAAGGAGGGAAAATATGACCACCTTGAGTTTTAGCTCCAAATCTTATATTACTTTACTGATTTTTGGACAAATTTGTATCAAAAAGAAACGATTCCGGTGGCATACTCACAACTTCAGAGTTAATCTTATTCAATACAGCTGCCAAAATTTTGATTTTGAACTACTTGTTTAATTAAATGAGATAAATATTTTTTATCATGATGTGCAGCGACGGTTGCAGCAACTCTAAGGAACGTTTCAGTTTCTAGTTCGTTATTAGATGCAAGGTTAGCAATAACTTGTTTATAAGCATTTGGATCTGCCAGACATTTCCGAAAATGACATAGTTGGTCTTCCTCTTTTCATTTTTTTAGAACTAGGCAGGTCACATTTAAGCTTTATTGGAAACTCGTATTCAGTTTGAAGCCAACTTCCATGGTATTTTATGAATCTTGCAGAAGACTAACCTTGCTTTCTCGAAAGTTTATTGTATCGCTTTTTTATATTTTTTATTTTCTGTGTTATAACATGTTTTTCTACTTCCCTTAGGTTTCTTTTAAGTTTTTCTTCATAATGCAACAAGCATTTTTCAATAGGTAGATAAGGTTTATCATTTTGTTTTAACAAAATTTTTGTTGAAACAACTTCGCTATACTTAATATTCATTTTTAAAAGCTTTTCACACAATTCACGGTTTTATTTATCTTTGAAATTTTTTTTTAAATTACGTAAGCTTTAATGGTTATTGATAGAAATGAATCTGTCTTCTTTTTTAGGAACATTAAAAAAATATATAAAAAAAGTTCTTTAAACGGAAAAACTAACGAATCAAACACTACAAAACAGACTAAGTTTATATCAAATTCGATCAAACTATGTTTCAAGTATTTATTTAATATTTATAAATATTTATAGTTAGATTTCCACCGGCCATCAGCAGCGAAATTATATCTTTAGCTTTTAAGTTATAAACAAGTTAAAAACACTATAAATATACATATTTTTATTGGAAATATATGAAATTAAGTTAATTTTATTGAATAAATTTATAGAATTTTTTATTATCTTTAGACCGATATATAGTTTTAAATGCTTAAAACAGTAAAGTTATTAGAATAAACTCAAAAACACAAGTTTCTGTCAGCATGAGTTTGAGTATAATGTTTACTCAACATCCAAGATTTTTAAAAATCTAAATCTTTTAGATGCAGCTACAAATAAGATATAAAATTAGCATTTATAGTTTAAAAAAAAAAAAAAATCATAAAAACTTAATTTTTATGATTTTTAATTTGGCTATTACTAAAATTTAATTTTTATAATTAAAACCTAATTTTTATGATTTTTTAATTTGGTTATTTTTTTTCTTTGTTAGGCCCTACTGTGCAGGGAGATTATTTTCTTTTATCTTTTTGAAAAGGCATTCTCATTTGGGAGATTTTTTTATCAACTTTGTAATTTCATGAACAGTGTTCAGAGAGTGTTTTTTATCAACTTTGTAATTTCATGAACAGTGTTCATACAAGAAATCAGTAAATAAATCATGATAATTTATGTCTGGGTCTGAATAATTTATGTCTGAGTTTTCATGCGATGAGAAATAATAAGCTTCTGTTGAAGGTTAATGATTTAAAATCATTTATTTCCGACATTTTATTTTTTCGTAAAATTAGAAAAAGTTCTTTTCTTTTTTTTTGTAATACTTAACTTAAAAATTTCTTCTTATGTTCCCTACAAAAAATTGAGTCAAATTTTAAAACGGCATATCTTCTTTTTGTAACTTTATAACTTCTTCCCATAGTTTTTTTTCAAACTTGAATTGTTTCCTTTGCAATGCCTTTGTTGATGTAAAAATCTGTTTCGCTAGGGTTTTCGAAAATAAGTTGTTTGTCGTTATAATTTAATAGTTTTAAAACAATTGTTTGCTCTTTTCCTGTTTTTATTGAGCCCGATCTGTGCGCTCTTTCATTCATAATTTTTTTATTAAGTTGGAATTTTTCAGTCAATATGCTTATAACAATTTTTTTTATAGAATCTAATGCACCAGGTAGTTCTTTAACACTATCAAGATTCACCAGGTAGTTCTTTAACACCATCAAAATGCACCAGGTAGTTCTTTTACACCATCAAATCTGAAATTATTTCTTCTGGATCGATTTTCGAGAATTAATAATTTTTTTTAAATATCTTTCCTAATATTTGATACATTATTCGACACAAGAAGTATTTTTTCGTTGTAAAAATTTTTAACATCATCTATGCGTGTCATTCATTTTTAACATCATCTATGCGTGTCATCTAGTTTAGATGACACGCATAGATGATGTTAAAAATTTTTTACCATCATCTATGCGTGTCATTAGTTTCTTCCTTGAAACCTCTTCTTGGATATGTATACTCTCTTTTAGTTTATTAACCCTCCGTCGGGCGTAATCATTTTTTAAACTACTTAAATAATCTTTGAACAAATATGAATTATTACAATAATCAAAATATATAATAATTATTACATATTAAATACAATAATAATTACATATTAATTATTTACAATAATCAAAAATTCCATGACAATTTTTATTTACAATAAAAGAGGCGCATTGATCAAATTGATACAAATTTCGAGTGACTATTTTAAAATGCTACTTATATAATAAAAAAAATTAATTTAATATGTTAACTATCATGTTGTTTTTTTTGTTTTTTGTTTTTTTTTTTACATTTTTGTCGTTGTTTACAAAGATAAACAGACAAGGCTTCTGAAAGACGATCATAATGATCTTATCATCAGAACCTTTTACAAGTTTTTTAAAATCAATACATTAACAAAACTAAAAAATTACAATAAATCGTGATATAAATTGGAAGTATAAATCAAACCAATAATGTTATATATAATAAAAAGTCTAATCATATCATCAGATTTTATAAAAACGTAAATATATAAATACATATATACAAAGTAAATACATCTCTTTTTAATAGGCAAGAGAAAATATAACAGTCTTACAATTAAAAAGACAAATACGTGATTGTTATAAAAAGTATTTAGATATATCATCAATAGATAAAATAAAATTTTTAAGTTTATTTTTGAAAATCGGAAATGTATTAGATATATCAAAATTAGGTATAACAATTTTATTCCAAAGATAAGGTGTCAAAATGTAATGCAAAATTTGTTAAATTTTGTTTTGCAAATAGGTTCAATACAAAATTTTTATTTCTAAGTAAATATTTATTAATTGGGTTTAGAGAAAAAAGGTCTTTAAAGATAGGTAAAGTTAAATCGTTTTTCCACATGTAAATAAAGCATAAAATGTTATAAACATTGAGCTCGTAAATATATTAAGTATTTTCATCTCCATAAATAATGGTTTGGAATGAGTAAAACGATCCGCAAAATTAATCAATCGGATCGCATGCTTCTGACGGCGAAAAAGGCATTTTAGCTTACTTTTTACGGTCCTCGCCCACGCTATGTTGGCATAATTAATATAGGTGTAAATAAATGAATAATAGAGTTGGGTTAAGGCATTTTTGTTTAAATATGATCTAGATTTATATAAGACTCCGTTACTTTTAGATATTTTTCAGCAGATATATTCTATATGCGGTTTCCATGAAATGTTCTGGTCGAGAACCACTCCTAAAAATTTAGTAACAAAATCTCATTTTATTTCAACTTTATCAATAAATATTTTGGATAAATTTGGGGTAAATAGCGTTTTTTAGAGAGTGAATGGAAAAAACCCATTTGGTTTTATTAATGTTAAGAGTTAACTTGTTAAATTGAACCAAGTAGATATGTTTTAAGTTCATCATTTATTGTAGAAAAGAGTTTGGATATGTCATTATTAGTCAGGAATAAGTTGGTGTTGTCGGCAAACATGATACTCATTAAGTTTGAGGCTTTATTTAAGTCATTTATATAGATTAAGAACAAAAGTGGCCCCAAGATAGAACCTTGGGGAACATCACAGGAAATATTTAGTAGATTGTGTGCGGTTTGATAAGTAACTACTAAGCCATTTTATAGTTGTATAGTTTAATCCGTAGTATTTTAGTTTTTCAAGCAAGATTTCATGGTTGACAGTATCAAAAGCCTTGGACAAGTCAATAAAAACTCCTTATCTAAATTGGAATCTTTGAAAGGAATTTGAGATTTCTCGTACAAATTGGATGATTGCATGTTCAGTAGAATTTTTTTTTTTTTTTGAAACCAAATTAAGACCATTATTGGAGACAAGATAATTGTATACTCTATTGTACATAATACGCTTTAAGATTTTTGAAAAGGTAGAAAGGATAGATATAGGGCGATAGTTACTGATATTGTAACAGTTTCTTTCTTTTAAAATCGGAATAATTTTTGCAATTTTTAGACGATCAGGAAAAAACTCCTTGGTGGACAGATGATTTATAAACTTTATAAAGAATATTTTTGAGATGATCAAAACACTCGATAATTATGTCACCATTAATTCCATCAGCTCCGATAGCTTTTCTTTTTTTTAGTGATTTGAAGGCGATTTCGAATTCATCAAAAGATAATTCTGAGTATATTTCTTTTGAACAGTTGCAATCATCCATTGATACTAAGAAATCATTAAAGGCGACTGGGGTAAAGAAAACTCTATTAGCTAATTTAGGGCCGATTTCGATAAAGTATTTATTAAATTCGTTAGATATAGCTTTTAATTCATAAATACTTTTGTTATCAACTATAATCATTTGGGGGAGGGAACCTGAGCATGTTTTTTAAATGCCAGTAATTTCTTTTATTACTTGACAAGTGCGCTTAGAGTTATTTTTAAATTTGTCCAATATTCTAGAGTAATAATTTTTTTTAAGCGTTTACGAATTTTTTCGAACAAATATTTACAATCTTTGTATATTTTTTCATTTTTAGACGATTTCGTTTTAAGACTTTTTATATACAACTTCTGTTTTGTTTTAGATGACTTTTTGAAACCCTTGGTAACCCAAGGGTTATTAAAATTTTTCATTTTAATTGTTTTTTCAATAATTGGAAAGTTAGCATCATATACGATGTAAATTGTTTTAAAGAAGGTCTCATAAATGGTGTCAACATTCCCCTTGAAATTATTATGATCCCAGTGTAAAAGAGATAACTGATTTTTAAAAAGATTCATATTGGTTAGATTAAAATCTCGAATAAATATTAGTTTAGAATTATTGTTAGTCGAAGCGTATTTTTTTTTTTAATTTTTTTTTTTAATCTTTCGTCATTTGACCCATTTTACAATGTTAACCTTACATTCAAATAATTTTATACAATTGCAAGCTGACTGGGGCAAGTAGATGACAAAATGTCTTATCATCAAGCCCCTTCGTGAAAATAGAAAAAATAAAATAAAATTTTCGATTTCCAATAATTTATAAAAGAATGAAATTAAAAAAAGTTTAAAAAAACAAATTAAAAAGTTTAAATCAAAAAGTTTTAAAAATAATTTTTAAGTTTGACAAAACTTAAAAGTTTGAAAATAATAAAAAATAAAAAAGTTTGAAAAAATAATTTACAAATCTGTAAATATGCGTATACATATCCAATAAACTTCATAATATATATTTAAATATACAAAAGATATTTTGAATTGAAAAAGATTCCGAACATTTTATAGATTTAAATTCATCTATTCATATTAAAAAAAAAAAAAAATTAAAATAGACAAACAAAAAGAAACAAGAAGAAGAATATATATATAAATATATAAGAAGGATATATGTATATATATATACACACATACATATATATATATATATATATATATATATATATATATATATATATATATATATATATATATATATATATATATATATATATATATATATATATATATATATATATATATATATATATATATATATATATATATATATATATACACACACACATACATATATACATACATACATACAACACACACACATATATATGCAAAATACATATATATATATATATATATATATATATATATATATATATATATATATATATATATATATATATATATATACATATTTTAAATTAAAAAATGAAAGAATGTACGTATTGTTTAATTTAGTAAGTGTTTTTTTATAGCTCTTTTAAATATATCAATAGATTTTTATTATATATATATATATATATATATATATATATATATATATATATATATATATATATATATATATATATATATATTTTTTTAATTATAAAAAATGAAAGAATGTACGTATTGTTTAAATTTAGTAAGAATTTTTTTATAGCTCTTTTAAATATATCAATAGATTTTATTTTTTCATATTTTCGTCAAGAACCGAGTTTCACAAGCGTGGTCCCCAACATGTAATGGAGAAGTCAGATTTTTTGAGTGATGTTAGTGGGATGTAGTAATTATTTATTGAGTGTCTTATTTTATATTTATGATTAATAAGAGAGAAGTTTTTATAAAAATATTTTGGAATTAATTCGTTTTGAAGTTTAAACATAAATAACAAGTTATGGTAGATGTTTAATTTGTATACATTTAGGGCATTTATTTTCTTGAGCAACGGCTCGGCACTTTCGTATCTATCCATCTATTTCGTATAAATAGTTTTTAGGAAAGATGAGTGATTGTTTGTCCAGGCAATATTACAATAGTTAATATGACTATGTATAAACGAAAAATATAAATTTTTTAAACATATTTTATTCAAAAGAGGTTTAGTCTTATACATATCCCTAAAGTCTTTGAGACTTTGTTCTCGACTAGCTTTATTTGGCTTTTCCAATTTAAATGTTCTTCAAAAATTCCAAGTATTTTCATTGAAAAAACTCTTTATTTTATTATTGTTAATAGTTAATTCTGGTCGTGTAAGTGGAAGGTTCTCGGATTTAGATGGTTTAGCAAACAAAATATGTTTTGTCTTTTTAATATTCAATGAAAGTTTATTTGCTATAAACCATTCATTGAGATATGTTAGTTTTGTGTTTACATTACAAAAAATATTTTTTAAATTTGAATCAGAAAAGAAAACATTAGTGTCGTCAGCAAAAATAATATAATTAAGTATTTTTGATGACAAATAAATATCATTAATATAAATTAAAAACAGGTATTGATCCTTATGGAACTCCACAATTTATTGACTCAAATGGGGGGCAAGTTAAATCAAATGGTACTAATTGTTTACGAATTTCTAAATAACATTGCAGTCACTTAAGTTAGAGTGAGCTACTCCGTAATTACATAGTTGGTTGATGAGAACCTTGTGGTTGACAGTATCAAAGGCTTTAGATAGATCTAGAAATATTCCGAGTGTGTAACTATTGTTTTCAAAACCATTTAGAATTTGGTTCGCAAGATCAATTACTACATGCTCCGTGGAATGGTTTTTGCGAAAACCAAACTGTTTATGATAAAGAATGTTATTAGTTTCAAGATAATTGTACAGCCTGTTGTGTATAATACGCTCTAGTATTTTAGAAAAACAGGAAAGTATGGAAAATGGTCAATAGTTAGATTTTATCGAATCATTGCCGCTTTTGTATATTGGAATTATTTTTGCTAGTTTTAGTTGGTCATGAAAAATGGCGTTTCTTAAGGAAAGATTAAAAATTATAAAAAGAGGTTTCTCAATAATATCAGAGACCGCTTTTAGAACATCGGGGTTAGGATCATCTAGACCCACACTCTTATTTGTTTTCAACATACTATCATAACATACGAAGCTCCGACTCATCTAATAAGGATTCTGATTTTTTCAAAAAAGATTCAAATGATTTACTCCCCTCAGGAATTGCAATGGCTAGGTTTTTCCCTATATTTATAAAAAAGTCATTAAATGTTTCTGCAATTTATTTACAAAAGCATCTCCTATATTACCATCTATTTGCAATCTTTTTAGGAAATTATCAATTTTTACATTTCCCACGCCTGATTTTTCTTTAATTACATTCCATGTTTTTCTTGCATTTCCAAATGTTTTATTAACCAATAAGGAATGGTAATTTTTTTTGGATTGTTTTTTAACTTATCGAAAGAATTTTTATATTTTTTAGTTTTTTTATATTTTTTATTTTACAATTTTTATATATTTTTTATATTTTTGTATTTTATTTCTTTTTTGTTATTCTTTTTTTTTTTAATTTTTGGTAAAGTTTTTGTTTCTTTTTTGATGACTTAATGAGTCCTTTCGTCATCCACGGACTAAGCAAGTTTTTAAACTTAATAATTTTTTTAACTTTTGGAAAGGCTTTTTCGTATTGCTTAGTAAACACGCGAATAAAAAAATCATAGCCATTATTTACATCATTGCAATCAGTCAATAGTTCCCAGTTTGTTTCTTGTAAGAGGTCGCGAAAAGGGACGATTGATTCATTATTTATTTTTCTTACATAAATAGTTTTTGTTTCTATTTTTTTTCAGGGGTTGTCAAATTTGTGATCAGAAAAACTGGAAAATGATCAGTAATATCTGTTTTAATAATACCACTTTGCATTTTAGCCCTTGTTTGAGTTAAGAGTCAGAAAGACTGGTAAATGATCAGAAATGTCAGATTTTAAAATGCCTTTTTGAATGTCATTGTTAAAGATATCAGTTGTAATGATTTGTCAATTAGAGACGTAGAGTTTTTAGTTACCCTAGTAGGGTGATTAATCAAAGGAACTGCTCCAGCTTCAAAAATTGAGTCGTAGAAGTTTTTAACTTTATTGTCCTTATTATAAGTAAAGCAATCCATATCAAGATCTCCAAAAATAAAACATTTTTTGTTTTCTTCTAAGCTTTTTTTAAAGATATTTTGTTAAAAAAAAATGCCCAAGTTCACGCTCAAGCCTTCAGGTGGTCGATAGCAGGTGCTTAATAATATATTTTTAGATGTTTTGTTTATAATTTCAATAGATAAAACTTCTTTATCGCCGTCAGAAACGCATAAATCATTCCTAACTAGATGCGTGATATTTTACATCAGGGTCAAAAATTTACACCAGGGTCAATGTTATCATTAGTGATAAAATTATTTATTTCATTAAAATTAAAGCTAAGGGATTCGAAGTCGTTAATTCCAGCTATATTTGTTATTGGGAATATTTTATTAGAAAAAGATTTCTTTTTAAAACTAGGTGTTATAGAGTTTCTGAGATCTCAGCAAAAAATTACATCATAACTAAAAATGACATACTTACCTTCTTTGCACAGTTTTGCTTTCGCAGTTAACATCTTCAATTTGAGAAACTTTGACTTTTTGTGGGCACATTGGATGCGAGTTTGATGTTGCAATACGTTTTCTGGTATTTCAATCTCTGACAATAAATTTATCGCACAAAATGTAAGCATATTTACCAGCCGTGTCGTTCTTGAACATTTCCTTGATCAACTTTTTGACTTCCTCAATCGTAACAGACTTGATTTAAAAACTTTCAGATATATATATATTTTTTTGTTAAATTAAAAAAAAACAAAAAAAACTGTTCACTTCAAAATCCAAACGCAAAAAAGATGTTTGAACATATCGTGTGAAATGTTCGAACATATCGTTTCTAAACATCAAAACCTGGTACAGTTTTTACGCAATTTCCGCAAAGCTTTTTAGGTGTTTCAAACAAATAGGTTGATGGTCTTGTTGACAATTACAGGCCCGCAGAAACAAAAGTTATATTGGTATAACTTTTAGTATATATTGGTGGGGGGTGGGGGCAGTATATACTGCCCCCCAATATAACTTTTGCTTCTATGGCCCTGTCAACAAAGCCATCAACCTATTTGTTTGAAACACCTAATAAGCTTTGCGAAAATTGCGTAAAAAATATCTCCATAAAACTATTTCGGGGTAGTATACTACCCCGAAATAGTTTTATGGAAATATTTTTTTTATAAGTTTTTTTTTCAGTCATTTTCTTCAAAATTAACTATTTGAAAAAATATTGGGGAGGCAATTTCTTATTCTATATCTATTGAGCTTTCAAGATTAAATAATCTCACACTATCATCCATTTTAGAGACAAATAGGAGGAATTACTAATATTAAAAAAAAAAAAAATTAACAAATCAAAATATTATTTAAAAATATAAATAGAAAAATGTTTTAATTTAAAATGTACAAAAGATTAGATTTATATTCAACCAATTGTAATAAAGACTTTTTTTAAGCAATAACGCTCTAAGACGCAATGTATTAATTTGATATTTTATTATATAAAAATACATCCATGTTGAATTGAACAATAAATAATACCAAATTAAAATTATTTACCAGATATAAGTTTTTTTATTATAATCAAACTTATAAAATGTAACATACAAGGGCGCTAAGTATCAATTTGAACAAAATGATAAAAATCAATTCATTAAAAGTGATTTAAACATGTTTGATGATGTAGAACAATAAAAGAAGAAAAAAAATGAAGCTACTAAAAAACAGAACTTTAAATCATTACTCAATAATTTGTACGAGATAAAATTGATTGAGGTGATTGAGATGTATCAATTTGATCTAGCGCGCCCGACGTTAATATCATTTTTTTATTTTTATTTTGTCGTTTTTCAAATCACTTTCAGTTTTTTCGAGTCTGTCTGTTATTATTTTCATATTTGCGCAAGTGATTTTTGCAAAGTTATTATTATTGTTATTATTATTATTTTTTTTTTTGTTATTTTTGTTATTTTTTAATGCCCCAAGAAGTCCTAACGGTCTTGTCACAGAGCACCGCGGAAGTGCATTTAACCAGGAAGTTCATGCCTCCTTCCTTACCGTGACGCGAAAATATGTTCAGAGCTCGTTTCGAACCTGAATCTCATGCTTCTAAAGCAAGCGCTCTAACCACTGCGCCACGGTCCCTAATTATTTTCTCCTACTTTTTAAAGTTTTTATGTTTCTTTTAAAATACATTTTCTCTGTTCCTCTAACATGCTTTTAATTAGTTTTTCGATATTTTTATAGAAACTTCTATGGTAATATGTGTAATAAAGCAGTGACGGATCCAGCATTTTTTAGTGTTTGAGATTCCAGATTTTTTGGTGTGCTAACTTCCAGAGATGGAGCAAACTCCAAACATTTGTATGTTTATACTTATGTCAAATAATATTGATTTTTGAAAACTTGCGATGATTGAAGGCAGGGAACAAAATAGACTTATCACTTTATACAACCGCCCACTACACCAAACGTGGGGGGAGGGGGAAAATAATTGATAAAAATTTTTTTATGTACTATTCTCAACTAGACTTACCATCAATAAATTTTAAGTTTTATTGTATTACCTCTCAGAGTTCAAAAATTATGACCATATAAAACTTGTAACACCCTCAAATTGAGGGGTTTAAACTTTATATGGTCATAAATTTAAGTGTGATTTGTACTTGCCCATAACACATTGCCCATAACTTAAATTTAAATTTTTTAAGGATCTAAAATTTAAAAATGCCTTTGCTCTATAAACTATGCCAATGTTTTTTGAGATTTTTTTTGTAATGGAATTTTGTGGAAATGAGAAAATTTTGTTTTTTGAACACTTAAGAAAATTTGAAATGCATTATTCTCATCTCATCTTATTTTTGTTAAGTTTTGCGTCAAGTTGAGCACTATAGCATTAAAAAGTTGCTATCGTCTCAACGTCAATGCGTTAGAATAATGATCTTCCAGCCACTTAAATCAGGTACATCGGAGTTCTTGAAAAAACTTAACATTCCAACCTTTCCAGCGTTAGTAAAGTATGCAAATAATAAATCCTTTTTTTATATAAATATACTTTAAAGCTGCTCCCAGAGGTCACAAATATCACGGAAGAGCATTTAACCAGGAAGCTCACGTGGCCTTCCTTACCAATGTAGCTAGTTAGGCTACTTCTTAAATATAAATTTACCAACTTCTATTACGAGTATGTTCACAGAACATAGACTAGTACATTACTACTCTACTAGAAATATATACAATGGAAAACTACAATGTACCATTTTTTAAAAGTCAGATGTATGATAAACATTCTCTTGTCCATCAGTGTGTCTGTGAATAGAACAGGAGCTTTGTATGCGTTTTGAATGAGTTTAAAAAACTACGACTTAAAATTCCTTTTCTTTATTATAAACAAAATCAATTTAAAAAAGTTCGGAAAAATATTTTATTCCATATTTTTTACATCATTATCCTTATTAGTAAAATATTCTCTTAATTTTCTTATCGTTTTCAGCGCAATTATTCTCAGCACTTTTTTGTTACTTTTCTTTGCTTTTTTTGTTATTATAACGTGCAAGTTATTACTTTGGTACAAAGAGGACTTGCCTCGATTAGCTTTGTAATTTCAATGTTTCCTTCATTAAAAGTAAAATAAAATTAAGTATAGTTTTGCAATAACATCACTTGCTCAACTTACCTCGATAACATCACTTGCTCAACTTGCCTCGATAACACCACTTGCTCGATTTAAGCAAGTATAACGTTTAATGAAGGTAGGCAAGTTTGAACAAATGATTGTTCCTGTTTTAAAATACCTAATACTATTGCTTACTTATGCAAATAAGCGCATTAAATCAACAGATTATAGTAATCCTGAAAAATTCATTGAATTACCAAATATTACCACTCCAAAAACCAACAAAATAATATGCTGTTTGACTGTGAAGAACATACAGATTTCAAAATTACAAATTCTTACTTAACTGCATCAAAATGTGAATATTAGGGCTTAATTCAAAAACGCCCTGCAAAAGACATCAAACGCCCTGCAAAAGACATCGAACGCCCTGCAAAAGACATCAAACGCTTTGCAAAAGAATTTTCGATTATGCTGTACTAAAGCCACACTTTTCCCAAAAAGCTTTTCCCTAAAAGTTTTATTCAGCAGTTAAACACCTTGCAGAATACAAACTTATGCGGGCCATCAATTCGAGTTATTTTTTGAGAGCCATCAAAATGCAATCCCCATTGCGTTGCGCCTTCTGTTGAGCAATGTTCAGCAATTATGACTCGGAGTGTAATAACTGCCAACGATCGTGTTGGCACTCTTTAAAACAAGATCAAATCCGCTAATTATTTAGAAGTTTAAAAAAATTCTATTTTTTTATATTAAAATGTTTGATATTTTCATGCACGAAAAACATGCCATCAAGCAAAATTTGTCTGATTGACGCGGTTTTTAGAAAATGCAACTAAAGGTGAGTTTCCACTCATCCGTTTTTCAACGGGAAAACGGAAAAATAATCACGTGAGCATGCGCAGTTTTCTTTCGGACAAATAAAAACCTTTATTACGCATGCTCACGTGATTATTTTTTCCTTTCCTATCCCGTTCTCGTAGAAAAACGGATGAGTGGAAACTTTTTTTTCTTGTTTTTGTGGCCGAGACAAGAACACAAATTGCATTTTCGCACTAGCAGATCCGAGAAAAGCCAAAATAAAAGCGTGGAGTCATGAAATAACGCCTAATTATTATTAATTAAATTAATAAATTTGTGCATTACAGTACAAAAAACGGTTTTTAGTTACAAAATTATTTTTGTATTGTAATAATATAAATAAAAAATAAAAAATATATATATATATATATACTATATATAAATATATATCTTTTAAATGCGTATATTAAGAGCCAAATACTTAATTAGCTGCCGATTATAATTCAGTCAAATAATTATTTATTGTTTTTTTACCATTCAATTTAAGGTTTTAATTAACAAAGCATAGTATTTTTTTAATTTTTTCATTTAAATCATTTCATAAAAATAAAAAATCATTTAATTTACAATACTTGCATATTTATATTATTTTTAATGTTGCAAAATGTTAAATAACCATAGTAATTAAAAAAGTAGTTAAAAAAAAGGCTAAAAGTAATTACACTAAATCCCTTAGTTACTTAGTTACTTAGTTACTTCTAAAACCATAGCTACTAGTTGACACTTAAAAGCTTTGCAATCCAACTTAATTGCTTTAAAAAGTGGGAGTTATCATTTTGCTCTAAATGTCGTAGGATAATCTGTGCGCTCGTTAAGTTGATCAGTTATCGATAGTTATCGAAATTTGGGTGTTCTGACGGGTGTTGACTTCGACAAATGTTTTTATTAAGATTAAACAGTTTTTACTTCAAAGTTTAAATAATTTTTAATAATTTAATTTTGGTAATTTTATAATTATTCAAAAATATACTGTTAAATAACATTGTCAAAAAACGTTAATATTAAATTTTTTTCTTAAACACTTTTCGTTAAAAGCGAGATACCTCCTGGAGAATGTAACTAATTATTAAAATAGCGTAATTTCCGTCAATATGGAGTTTTTTCTTGAACTTTTAGTAATTATTAAACTTGCTGATAAGTTTTTTTTCTTCATCAAGATTGATGTGCCATTTGTAAGCCATCATTATTATGACATCATATTTTTTTATACTAACATCGGGTGTCGTTTTGTTGATGTAAATAAAGAAATTAATAAGTTCATCTAGTTTTAACGAATAAACAACTCCTCCCCCAACTCCTCTATTGAACCTCCCCTATCCACAATTACGTAAGGAATTTTCGTGAGGAATAAACTTAAATCAGCATGATAGGAATTCTGCTTATATATATATATATATATATATATATATATATATATATATATATATATATATATATATATATATATATATATATATATATATATATATATATATATATATATATATATATATATATATATATACATATATATATATATATATATATACATATACATATATATATATATATATATATATATATATATATATATATATATATATATATATATATATATATATATATATATATATATATATATATATATATATATATATATATATATATATATATATATATATATATATATATATATATATATATATATATATATATATATATATATATATATATATATATGAGAGAGAGAAAAAAAGTGAAAGATAGAGAGGTTTAATATCAAGATTAAAGAAATTTAATGTTTTTCAACTTGTTTATTTTTTGTTCTATTTGAATGATCAAAAAAACGATGGAGGTTTTTCAAATATCTTGATTAACCTAGTTTTGTGGAAAGCTTTGTGTTAAACCTGTAACAAGCAAATACAAGGTGTATTATAAAAAACAAGTACAAGGTGTATTATAAAAAACTTTTTGGATATGATTTTTATCTAAATACAAAACTTGTCTTCAAAAGATGTTTAAAAATACGTTTTTTTTTGTCGGTAACAGTCGTCGATAATTTAGTGTAAAAAAACACGTTTAAAAACTTGTAAACTAATAGTTACTAGGTAAATAAAAAAATAAAAAAGTGTAAAGATTTTGATGTTTATGACGTATTTAATTCCATTTTAAAATACATATAACAGTTTTGCATTTGAAGTGTCATAGAAAGTATTAAACAAGAAATGAGTCCGTATTTTATTCATCTTTTTACTTGCTAACATCTTTTCATCTTCAAATACTTTTATCTCCATTACTTTTTTTTACTTTTTGCAAAGATTTTTTTTTATATGTTTGCAAAATTATTTTTAGTTATTGGCAAAAGTTTATTCCAATTGTCAAATAATTATTATTTTTTCTAATAAATAAAAACTTGATAAGCATTGCCAGTTTTGCTTAATACATAACTATTACTTGCAACATGCAATGGTATTACGTGCAATGCTTCTTAGTTTATAAAAAATAATTAAAAAAAGAAAAAATAATTTGTATTTGTTAAATTTTGTTAGTCGGAGCTTATTGTTAGTCATAAAATATTAGCCAGTTTTGCATATTAAGGCATTAAAAGTAATAAGAAATTAAAAATTACTATATTAAAAAACCTAAACTTCAACATTTCTTTGTTTACAACTAATATAGTTTTTACAAAAATAATAAATTAACATTTCATATAATAAACGCTTCTTATAACAATAATACATCTAAAAATAACTTGATATAAAAATCTAAATAAAGACATTGGTTATATAGCAGAGATGGCTTTGATCTCCCTCATCACACGACCAATAGAATTTTTACCCATTGGTACTTTGTTAAACCATATATCTCCTTTTGGTTTAGTTTTAGGAGTTAAATAAAAAGAAGCAATACCTGGTGGTCGATGAGCTTTGAATATTTCAAAAGCGCGTATAGCATCTCTCTCTCCTCCGTCACTTTCTTTAACTAACCCTTTACACTTCTTTTTTTTGGGGGGTTCCATGTTGTTATTTATATTATCTTGAACGTAGTTTTTTTTAACGTACACCATGTAAACTTTGCCATCAATATCTCTTTTCATAATAAAGTCATCGACAGTAAGCTCGTGATGCGCCATTCGCCCTCTAACACCATGGTACACAGTGTTATACCACCACATTAGTCTTAATAAAGGCCGAGGAGCGTGAGTACCGATTGCGCCCGAAGCCCACATTTTTTCTAACTGATTAGGAGTTATGCTCTCAATAGCGTTCGGATGATTACCTTTTCCCTTTCTTTTGAGATCGTCTCTTTTAGTTACAAGATGACGGTTAACAATGTCAAAACCTTTATCAGTTAAATCAAAGTTATCTGGAGCAGGAGGAACTTTTCTATATAAAAAAAAACGTCTAAGCCCATTTCTATATGTTGTCAAAGTAACTGGTTCGTATTCGTTACCAACTCTACCCGGTCTTGTGTCACGAATGTCAAGAAAAAAGTCTTTTAATAGTTCTGGAGCGTTAAAACGGTTTACTGAATTCATATCTAATTCTTTGTGGTGTCTTTCTTTGTACCAACGTTTAAACCTACGAACAGATGTTTTAGTACCTTCGATAGTGTTTTTACATTTTTGAGTTTCGTCCGCCTGATCAACGTCGTGATCACGAGAGGTTTTTCCATTTTCTGATAATTCTGTCACCTTGACATTGTGTAGCATCGGTAGCCCATTTGTTGATATTCCACCCAGAGTGTCAGAATAAAATGTTGATGTGAATGCTTCGTCGGATTTTATTCGATTACTCCCAATTAAAGGAGGTGGTATCTGTGATTGGTTAATATTAAAGTTTATAACAGGTGATATTTTTGGATACCCGTGAGAGTTTGGATAACTTTCTATAGCGGCTAATGAGTTGTTAACCATTGCTGGTAGATGGTAACTATTTAAAATATGCCCAAAATTTCTATTTAAACTATCAGACTTATGATAAGGATCCAAAAAATGGGTCATTAAGTTCATATTATCAGTTGGTACCTGAAACGAATTGTAACTAGAACTGTTTGGTATCTGCAACCGATTATTTATTAAGTTTACGTGTGTGATTGAGTGATTAAAAGTAAACTGATTGCTTCCATGTTGGTTAGGGTTATAACTTCGATACATATCAAATGATTTTTGATGGTCAGTATTAAATATCGGATACGAACACGTGTAATCATCAGTATTGCTTTTTCGATATGGTACGTCTGAATCCTCGCAGTAATCAAATTGTGGAGCAGTCCGTGCGCTAAGATACGATGCCATTGAATGCTAGATATTTTAACAGCTTTCAATTTCTAATCTGTCTAATAACGATGATGCTCCTCATTGGTTTTTTCTTCAATGCAATTAATCATAATATTGACAGTCAGATAATTAACACATTTTACATAAGATCCTTCCTTAAAGATGAAACCATTGGTTTCTGAATCGTTTTTATTTATTGATACTTTTTTATATAATCTTTCCAAGTTTTTGTTTGAGTGAAACAAAATAAATTCTTTTTTAAGCCACAAATTTTTTTTGGCTCATTAGAAAATTGCTTACTTAATCTTTTCTTTTCACACAATGGAAGAACGTATTTCAATCAATGCTAACGTACAGCAAAAAAATATACTTACACATTTGCGGTGTCCGCGTTTAAAATATTTGAATTGAAAAAAATAAAAAATGAATTTCATTAAATTGGCATTTTTTTAACTTAAGTTTTTTTGCAAACTGCTCAGTTTCTACTGTTTTTTCTTTGTTGTCTGTTGTACTCTAATTGTAATTAATACATCAATAGTACACTATTGATTAAGTTATTGGATTGACTAGACAATTTTTTTAACAGTTCCATTAAAGTTGTATATTTGTTATCATTTTCTTTGTTTTTTTTATTTGTTGATATTGCGTATAATTTTAAAATGTATCATAAAATAGTTTTAATTTGAACATTTTTCATTCTTTCTTGCAATTTAGGTAATAACAACTTTATCATAAAAACTATTAAAATTAATAAATTGCATAAAAGTTTATTAATTGCAAAAAGTGTGATTTGGAGTTTTAAGGACACGCGGTGTGCACTAAATATTTAGAAAGTTTGAAGTCTAGAATATAAATAACTTTTTATAATCCTTATAATTTCAAGCATGGTGATTCCAATATAAAAGTAAAAAAAATGAAACTACTAAATCAAAAGATCTTCTTCATTTGGCTAACAATTGATTGATTGGATTATTTCTAATCCAAAAATTTATTTACTCTACACAACTTTCAAAACTTTTATCAAAAACATTTTACTTTTTAATAATATTTATATATTTTCTTATGTTTAATAATTTACATTGCACACTTTACATTTGTTATATTAAATATACGCACACTTCTTATATTAAATATCTTGCACACTTTAATTTTTGTTTACATTCCTTATATTAAATATACGCACACTTTAATTTTTATTTTGTTTTACTAGTTGTTATCTTGTACTTTTGACACATCCTAAATCATTAGGAATTATTTTTAATATATTTAAAAATATAATTTTTTTATACCCTGCCTCATATTTAATTCATCAAAAGCACACCAAGATTTATTTTTGAAAAAGTTCCAAATTCACTGAACTCGAAATCTTTATTTATTATATTATTACACTCTACGTTAAATAATTTACGTTCTGCAATCAATTTATTGATTTGTTATATATATATATATATATATATATATATATATATATATATATATATATATATATATATATATATATATATATATATATATATATATATATATATATATATATATATATATATATATATATGTGTGTACATACATACATATAAAATATCTTTTTGCTTTAAAATAATATGAAGCAATTTAACTACAATAGCATTAAAACAAAGAATTCAGAATCTATGTTTTGATCTCATAAAAACTGCAAGGACTTAATGATTTTTATCAGGATTTTTCTTAGCGCCTCCTATTTTATAAAAAAATTGTTTGTCTAATTTATGCAGCTTAGTGCTTTCCGGTATGATTGTTATCTGGTTTTTTCTCCGATAAGAAGAGAAGAAATTAAAGAAGAAAATTTGTTTACTTTACTGAGTCTTCAATAAATTTCATTTTAGTTATAATAAATAATTTTTTTTTTTTCAATTTTAGTTTTAACTTAACAAATTAAAAACAATAACTTTAATTAATTTTATATTTCCAAGTAAATATATTTTTTATTTTGACATATTTTTGACATTTAATTATATTAAGATTTATACTTTTTTTAACTTATAATTGTTTATTTTTTAGTTGAAATTTATATTAACTTATGTTGATTTGTGTCTTTAAAAATACATCTGCATTGTGAATCTATTGTGGGAGGGGTTTTAGAGAGTTTATACCTCCCTTTATTAATTTGTCTATTTTTGTATGTAATTTATAGCGCTTTTACAAAAACTCTAATAACAAAAAAAAAAAAAAAAAAAAAACGGTAACCAAACTTAAAATTAAAAAATATTTTCATTAGTTCAGGCATATAAACAAACAATAGTGCACAAAAAACAAAAGTTTACACAAATAATAAACTATTTAAAACTCTATTTTGGGTCTGAAGCATGTTCATGTTTCAATAAAGGAAGATGACTAATATCGATTATGTAACGAATAATTTTTCGGATGTTTTTAAATACAATAATAAAGTTTAAGATCTTAAAATAAAATTATTGCTACAGAAACCAAAACATCAAAATAATATACGTGCAAAGTCTTTTCACTGTGTTTACATTTATTTGTAAAGAAATGACTTAAAGTAAATTATTAATTAAAAAAAATTCCGAAACAAACAAAAAATAGCAGGAACAATTTTAAAAACTAACTAATTTTTATCTCTATATTGCTATTTATAACTTTTAATTAATCATTATTTGTTTTGTACTTTGCCTCTCAAAGTTGTATTAAATTTTTTTTTTTCTACTTTTTATTTTAACTTTTTTTATATTAAAAAAATATCAAAGGTTTTTTTGATCCAAACAGTGTTTCAAGCATTTGTTCACTGTTTTTCCCATTTGTTCATTTCTACAGCTTTTATAAATATTTTTGAATTTGGGTGGCAATTTTTGAAAATGGGTATCAGTTTTTAAAAAAATATACCTTATTACTTTATTATTAAATAAGTACTCTAGATAAAACACTGCCACCAAATATAAAAAATAATTAAGTTGTATGTTGTGCCAACTAAAGGTCAAATCGTGTGAATATTAGAATATATTTTATCTTAATATACTTCCATGTAATAATAACTTATTCTGGTATGCTTTTCGCTTACCCTCTGTAACGGTTGATCTTTCTGGAGCATCTTAGTTAATCCTTTAGGAACATCCTCAGAATTTATGGAGCATAACCATTAAAAAAAAACTTAATCGTTTTAAAATTATTATTGCTAAGACTATCATTTTTGTTGTTATTATTGTTTTTGTTTTTCTTTTTTAAGTAGTTAGTAAATAAAACAAATTGATATCATAAGTTTATAAAAAAAATGTTGTTTGCAAATTTCTAGCCAAAACTTTGATTTTTTTTTACGTTTTTAATGTAAAGCTATTGTCCAGCGTTTCTATAATATCTAAAGGACGTCAAACAGAAAGTCGGTTTCAACGACAGAAATTACGTTTTTTTAAAAACAGGAACAACATTTTACGGGGGCCTGATAATTGAAAAATTGTAAAAAATGAAAAAACTTTATGTAGATGTTTTCAGTTTTAGAATTGCTTTAAATATTTTTGTTATTTAAATGTTTAAGTCTAAACCTTGCTTAACAAAATATTTTTTTTAAATATGGCACTAAATAATAAATTGATTAGCATGTTTTACTTAAAAAAAGTAGGGTAAGATGGCTACCGAACTTTTAAACAAACAGTGCTTAAAATTTGACTAAACTTTTCTTTGATATAGAAAAAGAATATATTTAGCATAAAAAGATGTAAAAAAAATTTTGAACATATCGTCGTGATATTGATTTTTTTTTTTAAATTCAGGTTCATTTTCAACAAGGCTGCAAACACTATCCAGCATTGTTTAAGCAACCACTACCCAGCAAACATTGTTTTAGAAACCACCACTCAGAAAACATTGTTTAAATTTGCAGTGAAACTATATAGGATTTTTTAGCGGTTCTATATAGGATTTTTTAGCGGTTCTGGTTTTTAGAGTTTTGTTTATCGATTACTGGACCATTAGTAGCAGCCGCTATAAACAGCAAGCCGATAACTTTCCCGCATATTTATAGTGGCTAGTCATCGGCTAGCCACTTTTCGAGGTTGCCTATAATGGTTCAATAAGTAACTAAAACTACAGCGGTCCGCTCAAAATGCCTATATATATAGGTCCACTGAAAATCCACAAAAGATTGTTTGATGGGTAGTGAACTGAGAGCTACTAGAAAATAAAGAATAAAGTTAAAGAGCAAGACAATGGTTGACAGAAGATTTGAAAAGTTGTTGGTTATATATATCAGGAAAACATGAAGATGAGAGAGTTCCAAAGAGCAGGCAAAAAAACTAGACAAGTAAAAGTTTTTATTGCATGCAGAGACAGATACAGTAAAACAATGAGAACTGCTGAATAATAAGTCAAGCAAGAATTAGTTTTGGTTAATGGTACTAAAGCTCATAGCTCCATTGAGCAGCAATAATGATAGTATTTGTAGAGAAAGAAAACTTTACGACGATGAAAGAGAAGCTCAAGCTTAGCTGGGCAAAATTTACAAACCATTTTTGAATCTTGTTTAAAAGAAAAATAGCATTCATCATTAAAAAGAACCAGTCCAAATATGATAATATTATTCCATAGAGGGAAGAATAAGAGATTTGTGGAGGTAGAGAATAAAATTAGTAGTAAGAAATAGGTTTGCACAATAAAGAAAAGCAACCATTGCAGGTGCTAACCTAGCAATCGTTAATATTTATGATTTCTATGAGAGGTCAGTAATGAAAAATAATCCAAGAAGACGTAAAGAAAAAGAATCAGTGAAAGGGTAAGCATTCATAAATATAGGAATATCAACAGTATTGCAATATGTGTTTGAAGTAAATAACTGAGTTTTGTTGGAGTTAAAATTTACAAGTCCAATCTGTTATAGATGTGAGATCAGATTCAAGATAGATTGCCTGTTTTAAGCGATCGAAAAAATAATAATTTTTGTCAAGACAAGATTTTTAAAAATTAACGAAGACAAGAGTCTTTGAAAATTAACCAAAAATAATTGTAATTAATAAATTGAAAATTAACAAATATTATTTACTTTTGTCAAAGAGAAATTTTTTTTTGCCAAAGACCATTAATGTAGATAAGAAAAAAATCAGGACCAAGGTGAGAACATTGGGGTTATATCCTAGTTAATGTTCTAACAGAACATTAGCAAAGAAGTTACTTGAAATAAAAAATAGTGCTGGCATTTGAAGAAGACTTTAATAAAGCGGTTAGAAAAAAAAATTATTATCTCAAAAAAATTTTTATTACATAGTTAATATTAATAGAGAGAATTGAAGTGAGTTCTGGAGAACACTTTTGTAAGAATATGACAAGAATGTTGTCTAAACCATCATAAGCCGTTGAAGAGTTTATTTGAGAGCTAGCACAGCTAGCACACATACGTTGTTAAAACATTAAAACAATGTTACGCGTTTCGTTGGCCCAACATCGGCTGCAAACGTTGTTTTTTTATCATTATGGTTACAAATGCGACGTCACCAACAACTAAAAACCAATGTTGATAACACGTTTTATTAAAGTCGGAAAATAGTTATATTTTTTACGTTGATTCAACGTTTTATTTATACGTTGGTCCAACGTTGTATTTACGATGATTCAACGTTGAACTTTAATTGGCAAAACGTTGTATTCAATACCTTTCGGAATTAAATTTTCATTACATTCTATTATCTTTATATATATATATATATATATATATATATATATATATATATATATATATATATATATATATATATATATATATTCATGTATGTATATATATATATATATATATATATATATATATATATATATATATATATATATATATATATATATATATATATATATATATATATATATATATATATATATATATATATATATACATGTATGTATAAATACCGCTGACGCAACATTCATACATGCACTACATTGATAACGCTTTACCATTGGAACAAAAATCGAGTTTGTATTTATTGTGGTTTGATATTTTAATAATCACTGAAGATTTTATTCAAGTTATATAATTTTGCAGTAGCAATTTTTGGTCGCATACATTAAATTAACGTTCGATTTAGTTCGTAAAAGCAATCAACTTTTTGCGATGTATTTACATACATTGGATCAACGTTGATTTATATACATTGAATCAATGTCGAGATATATATACATTGGATCAACATTGGGTTTAGATCTTAAAAACGATCAACTTTTTGTGATGTTTTTACATACATTGGACCAATGTAAATTTGCCAGATGTTTTTAGTTCCGTCGGTAATAATTTTATCATTAACCAAATGACATTGGATCAACGTTGGTATTGCATCTGAAAAAAGAGCCGACGTTTGCGATGGTTTTACATACGTTAGCCTAATGTAAGTGTGCTAGCTGGGAATCTAGTGTGATTTGAATGTATTAAAATGCGTTGACCTTTTTAATTGGAATGATAGGAAAAAAATGGTCATAAGATTTAAAAGTAGAAAAGTTTTTTACAAATAGTTCTGTCTTAACTATTAGGAGAGTTAATTAAATCTGTCCCATGAATAAGAGATGGAATGTAAGACCTACCCTTGTAAATGACGTTTTTTTAGGATTTTCCAAAATTCTTTAGAGTCTAACTTCTGTGATAAGATACGATATTTAGTGAACTAAGAATAATAAAGCTAAGCATCAGACAGCAATTTTTTACATTGATTTCTTCCAAGAATAAATAGCCAGTTGTTCATAATAAAATGTTTTTTTTAAAAGATAAAAAAAGTAAACACGATTAGATATAGCAGCTGCACCAGAAGATGAAAGCTACGGAGTAGAATAAGGCATAACTTAGAACCAAAAAGATCGAGGAAATTACATAGGAGGTGCATTTATTGACTGATGAGAGAGAAATGACACCAGCACAAGGATTCCAGCCTCTGTTGCAATTTCATCCCCAATTCAAAAAAAATGTCTAACTATTCCGCTAACAACTACTAAAAAAGATTAAAATTGATGCTATAAATTCGTGCTAATTTAATAAATATTACAAAATTAAATGTTTATCAAAAGTTGTTTGCTCAGAAATATTTATCTATACTTTGCGACAGTATTGAAAATCTATACTTTCGTAAGTGGTATTAATATTTCCTAATTAACATTTTAACTTTATTGTACTCTATATAAAATATACAGAATAAATTGTAAAACTTATTTTTACGCTTTGGAATTTTAAATAAATATAAATTATTATAAAATAAGAAATATATAAAAGTATAAAATACATTATCAGAATACAATTGCAAGAATCACAGATATCATCATATTAGTTTTTATTTTTGACAAATTTTAGGATTACCGCATATCTCTGAATGAGGATCCAGATTTTGTGATTAATATATCTTGCCGAGATCGCCAATTTACCAAGCATATTTAATCAGCCATTTGACTAAACAAGTTCAAAGCCTGTAAAAAAACTTTTTGTAACTGTTAGAAGCCCAGCCGGATTTGATGCTTAAGGCATGAGACTTTTAGGCATTGCAAAAACAAGAAAATGAAGTAGTTTTATGTTTATGTAGGTAGCAGGAAAAAACCCCTCCCGGAAAACCTGTCCGAAAAAATATTTTAATAAAAAATCTCCCAGAAGAAAAATTTACTTTCCTTCCCGAATTTTTTTTTTTAATTTTAGATAAATATTAATATTCATTAAAAAAATCATTTTGCTTAAGGATATACTATATTTTTCTTTACTATATAAATAAAATAGTTACTTATATGTTACAAACAAAACCTTTATCCTTCATTTTTGATCAAAACGCCATGTTATGCGCACATAAATACACATATAAGTACAGACAAAGTCTTAAATAGGTAGAAAATGTAGGGAGTGTATTTGCATTAGGGTGTCTCAAAAATATATCATAAATGGAATTTTAACTTGCTAATACTAGGTTTGTAGCTCAAAGGGAAGGTTATTTAGGTAAATTTACTTATATTGAAATCTTTATTTCAATCTTCAATAATCTTTGATTTAAAATTGGTTTTTACCCGAGTCAACTTTTATTTATGTTTCGTCAAAAGCATAATAATAACAATAAAAGTTAATGATGCGTAAGTTTAACTTAAGTCACTATGTAATTATAAAATTTAACTTATAATTAAAGTAGAAATCAAGTTTAACAGTTGTTTTCAACCAAGAAATTATTCTAAAACGCAGGTTCGAATTTGTATATAAAAGTTATTCACCAGTTTTACTATTTTTTTATTATTAGTTGTATACTATAATCACGATTCAATCAACTACAATTAAATGCATCTAATTAGGATATTTTAAAGGAAATAAATTGATTTTAGAAAATGTCTCTAGACATAAACTGTCACGTTAATTCACTGAGAACAGATATAGAAGATGCGTCAAAAGCTAAAAGGAAGAGGAGGATTTTATTTGCTAGGGCTCCCGTTTCATAGATTTGCCTCTAAAGGACTTCTTACAAATGGAAAAATGCTCAGAAGGTATTACTGGCTTAATCTCGAAAAAACAATAGATAAATCTGTAATTAATTAAAAAAAGCATTACATTTTTAACATGTTCAATATTATCTTTTTAATGTTTTTTTTTATTTTTTAGCACCAGTTGCTTACAGGAAGACGTATTTAAGATGCTCCAGTTTTTCTGATGGGGTGTGCAGGTTGAAAACCAAGCAGATAATTCTGGTGTCTGTATTCTGAGCGAGCTTGTCAATTTATGGGAGTAGGCTGGGTTTAACGATGTTTCCATTGTGACGGAGCAAACTGCCAAGACCAGAATCACCAAGAAAGTCAAGGAATACTACACTTTAAAAATTCTTAAGACACTAGAACTACCAGAGGGTAGCTACAAAAAAAGATAAACACTTTTTTTCTCTATTAATAAAACAAACATATTTGATTTAATAAAAAGCGAAAAAAATAGGGATAATGAGGCTAAAATAAAAGCCATAAAATTCTTTAGGTATTGTCTCAAAGGGGATATGGTAG
Organism: Hydra vulgaris; assembly: GCF_022113875.1. NCBI lineage: Eukaryota > Metazoa > Cnidaria > Hydrozoa > Anthoathecata > Hydridae > Hydra > Hydra vulgaris. The sequence goes on along the minus strand of NC_061161.1, from coordinate 7,298,343 downwards.
AATTCCGGAACATGGACAATATATTTTGTGAAAATGCTTACAGGGCACCAAAAAAAATAATTTAGATGTCTGAGAAAATTCAAAGACATAATAGTTAAAATAAAAAAGAATGCGACGAATTATGTTTACCTCTAACTAAAGTCAAGAAAAAACAGAAAAGAAGTGAAATCAAAGTTTGTTTTCAGTTAAGTATGGAAGACATTCTTCACAATTGGATTCCAATTATGACCAGATTTGGGAGTGGAGTCAGGCCGGGTATGTGTCTTTTGTCTTCTCTTTACAAGGCAGGTGGAGTTAATATTGATAATACGTCGATTCCAAGATCAACTCTAAACAGAAAAACTCATAATGTTGTGGAGTCTGAGGCACAGATAAGTAGAGAGCATCTTCACCTGAGTCTGGTCCACTAGACTTTCTTCTTGGCAAAAGCTCCAAAGAAAGTAATCAAGCCATTGAAATTCAAGTAACGCTTAAATACTATGAGACGCCGGATTAGATTATCTGTTTGTTTTCTGACAAAATATCTAGTAACATTGGCAAAAATAAAGGTGCCGTAAACATTACTATTTCCTATGTCATTAAAAGACCGGTTCTTTGATTAATGTGCAGACATCACATTTACGAATGACAAGTGGCTCATGTGATGAAAAAATTTTTGGCCCAACAAATGGTCCCAGCAAGAAACTTTATGTAATTCTCCTAAAACTATGGCCGCAGATTTACAAAGATGTAAACAAACTCGAAAGAATTATAAAGTTAAACTGATCTCAAGATGTTTTTAGGCCCGTCTTTTTACTGTTAAAACTTTTCTTGGACACTTAAAAGTTTTGTATCGCAGTTCTTCATAAAAATACTTTCTAGAGAGTTGACTACAAGTATCTTTGTGAGCTTCTGGCAATTTTTTCTAGGAGCTGAGTTATCGAACTTTTCATTTAAACAGCTTGGAGCTCATTATGAAGCAAGATTCATCGCTGACTTTATATACATACTGGTTATTCACATGACTCAAATGTACCACCCTACCAATTCTGAGACAGTTAGAAAAAATACAATAAACCATCCGAAAATTGCAACGAACAACATTGTATTTTTTCAGGGACTCTTCATTTCTAAAAAGCCCTAATACTTCTCAAGCACATTAAAATGATTAGATAGAGTTCAATATTGCTTTTGCACTACAAACAGTTCTATAAACGAGTTTAAAGAATTTGTAGGAGTAAGAAGTGTTCTTTACCAGAGTCTAATGCGTAATAATTGGTATCTGTCCCAGCAACAGGTAATTTTTGCTATTGCTGATAAGGATCTGAAAACCGAAGTTAAGACCAACATGTTAAGCAAGGTGTATTCTTATATTATAGCAAGGTGTATTCTTATATTATAGCAAGGTGTATTCTTATATTATAGCAAGGTGTATTCTTATATTATAGCAAGGTGTATTCTTATATTATAGCAAGGTGTATTCTTATATTATAGCAAGGTGTATTCTTATATTATAGCAAGGTGTATTCTTATATTATAGCAAGGTGTATTCTTATATTATAGCAAGGTGTATTCTTATATTATAGCAAGGTGTATTCTTATATTATAGCAAGGTGTATTCTTATATTATAGCAAGGTGTATTCTTATGATTTATAGCAAGGTGTATTCTTATGATATTATAGCAAGGTGTATTCTTATGATATTATAGCAAGGTGTATTCTTATATTATAGCAAGGTGTATTCTTATATTATAGCAAGGTGTATTCTTATATTATAGCAAGGTGTATTCTTATATTATAGCAAGGTGTATTCTTATGATATTATAGCAAGGTGTATTCTTATATTATAGCAAGGTGTATTCTTATATTATAGCAAGGTGTATTCTTATATTATAGCAAGGTGTATTCTTATGATATTATAGCAAGGTGTATTCTTATATTATAGCAAGGTGTATTCTTATATTATAGCAAGGTGTATTCTTATATTATAGCAAGGTGTATTCTTATATTATAGCAAGGTGTATTCTTATATTATAGCAAGGTGTATTCTTATATTATAGCAAGGTGTATTCTTATGATTTATAGCAAGGTGTATTCTTATGATATTATAGCAAGGTGTATTCTTATGATATTATAGCAAGGTGTATTCTTATATTATAGCAAGGTGTATTCTTATATTATAGCAAGGTGTATTCTTATATTATAGCAAGGTGTATTCTTATATTATAGCAAGGTGTATTCTTATATTATAGCAAGGTGTATTCTTATATTATAGCAAGGTGTATTCTTATATTATAGCAAGGTGTATTTTTATATTATAGCAAGGTGTATTCTTATATTATAGCAAGGTGTATTCTTATATTATAGCAAGGTGTATTCTTATATTATAGCAAGGTGTATTCTTATATTATAGCAAGGTGTATTCTTATATTATAGCAAGGTGTATTCTTATATTATAGCAAGGTGTATTCTTATATTATAGCAAGGTGTATTCTTATGATATTATAGCAAGGTGTATTCTTATATTATAGCAAGGTGTATTCTTATATTATAGCAATGTGTATTCTTATATTATAGCAAGGTGTATTCTTATGATATTATAGCAAGGTGTATTCTTATATTATAGCAAGGTGTATTCTTATATTATAGCAAGGTGTATTCTTATATTATAGCAAGGTGTATTCTTATATTATAGCAAGGTGTATTCTTATATTATAGCAAGGTGTATTCTTATATTATAGCAAGGTGTATTCTTATATTATAGCAAGGTGTATTTTTATATTATAGCAAGGTGTATTCTTATATTATAGCAAGGTGTATTCTTATATTATAGCAAGGTGTATTCTTATATTATAGCAAGGTGTATTTTTATATTATAGCAAGGTGTATTCTTATATTATAGCAAGGTGTATTCTTATATTATAGCAAGGTGTATTCTTATATTATAGCAAGGTGTATTCTTATGATATTATAGCAAGGTGTATTCTTATATTATAGCAAGGTGTATTCTTATATTATAGCAAGGTGTATTCTTATATTATAGCAAGGTGTATTCTTATATTATAGCAAGGTGTATTCTTATATTATAGCAAGGTGTATTTTTATATTATAGCAAGGTGTATTCTTATATTATAGCAAGGTGTATTCTTATATTATAGCAAGGTGTATTCTTATATTATAGCAAGGTGTATTCTTATATTATAGCAAGGTGTATTCTTATATTATAGCAAGGTGTATTCTTATATTATAGCAAGGTGTATTTTTATATTATAGCAAGGTGTATTCTTATATTATAGCAAGGTGTATTCTTATATTATAGCAAGGTGTATTCTTATATTATAGCAAGGTGTATTCTTATGATATTATAGCAAGGTGTATTCTTATATTATAGCAAGGTGTATTCTTATATTATAGCAAGGTGTATTCTTATATTATAGCAAGGTGTATTCTTATGATATTATAGCAAGGTGTATTCTTATATTATAGCAAGGTGTATTCTTATATTATAGCAAGGTGTATTCTTATATTATAGCAAGGTGTATTCTTATGATATTATAGCAAGGTGTATTCTTATATTATAGCAAGGTGTATTCTTATATTATAGCAAGGTGTATTCTTATATTATAGCAAGGTGTATTCTTATATTATAGCAAGGTGTATTCTTATATTATAGCAAGGTGTATTCTTATATTATAGCAAGGTGTATTCTTATATTATAGCAAGGTGTATTTTTATATTATAGCAAGGTGTATTCTTATATTATAGCAAGGTGTATTCTTATATTATAGCAAGGTGTATTCTTATATTATAGCAAGGTGTATTCTTATATTATAGCAAGGTGTATTCTTATATTATAGCAAGGTGTATTCTTATATTATAGCAAGGTGTATTCTTATGATTTATAGCAAGGTGTATTCTTATGATATTATAGCAAGGTGTATTCTTATGATATTATAGCAAGGTGTATTCTTATATTATAGCAAGGTGTATTCTTATATTATAGCAAGGTGTATTCTTATATTATAGCAAGGTGTATTCTTATATTATAGCAAGGTGTATTCTTATATTATAGCAAGGTGTATTCTTATATTATAGCAAGGTGTATTCTTATATTATAGCAAGGTGTATTCTTATATTATAGCAAGGTGTATTTTTATATTATAGCAAGGTGTATTCTTATATTATAGCAAGGTGTATTCTTATATTATAGCAAGGTGTATTCTTATATTATAGCAAGGTGTATTCTTATATTATAGCAAGGTGTATTCTTATATTATAGCAAGGTGTATTCTTATATTATAGCAAGGTGTATTCTTATATTATAGCAAGGTGTATTCTTATGATATTATAGCAAGGTGTATTCTTATATTATAGCAAGGTGTATTCTTATATTATAGCAATGTGTATTCTTATATTATAGCAAGGTGTATTCTTATGATATTATAGCAAGGTGTATTCTTATATTATAGCAAGGTGTATTCTTATATTATAGCAAGGTGTATTCTTATATTATAGCAAGGTGTATTCTTATATTATAGCAAGGTGTATTCTTATATTATAGCAAGGTGTATTCTTATATTATAGCAAGGTGTATTCTTATATTATAGCAAGGTGTATTTTTATATTATAGCAAGGTGTATTCTTATATTATAGCAAGGTGTATTCTTATATTATAGCAAGGTGTATTCTTATATTATAGCAAGGTGTATTCTTATATTATAGCAAGGTGTATTCTTATGATATTATAGCAAGGTGTATTCTTATATTATAGCAAGGTGTATTCTTATATTATAGCAAGGTGTATTCTTATATTATAGCAAGGTGTATTCTTATATTATAGCAAGGTGTATTCTTATATTATAGCAAGGTGTATTCTTATATTATAGCAAGGTGTATTTTTATATTATAGCAAGGTGTATTCTTATATTATAGCAAGGTGTATTCTTATATTATAGCAAGGTGTATTCTTATATTATAGCAAGGTGTATTTTTATATTATAGCAAGGTGTATTCTTATATTATAGCAAGGTGTATTCTTATATTATAGCAAGGTGTATTCTTATATTATAGCAAGGTGTATTCTTATGATATTATAGCAAGGTGTATTCTTATATTATAGCAAGGTGTATTCTTATATTATAGCAAGGTGTATTCTTATATTATAGCAAGGTGTATTCTTATATTATAGCAAGGTGTATTCTTATATTATAGCAAGGTGTATTTTTATATTATAGCAAGGTGTATTCTTATATTATAGCAAGGTGTATTCTTATATTATAGCAAGGTGTATTCTTATATTATAGCAAGGTGTATTCTTATATTATAGCAAGGTGTATTTTTATATTATAGCAAGGTGTATTCTTATATTATAGCAAGGTGTATTTTTATATTATAGCAAGGTGTATTCTTATATTATAGCAAGGTGTATTTTTATATTATAGCAAGGTGTATTCTTATATTATAGCAAGGTTTATTCTTATGATATTATAGCAAGGTGTATTCTTATATTATAGCAAGGTGTATTCTTATATTATAGCAAGGTGTATTCTTATATTATAGCAAGGTGTATTCTTATGATATTATAGCAAGGTGTATTCTTATATTATAGCAAGGTGTATTCTTATATTATAGCAAGGTGTATTCTTATATTATAGCAAGGTGTATTCTTATGATATTATAGCAAGGTGTATTCTTATATTATAGCAAGGTGTATTCTTATATTATAGCAAGGTGTATTCTTATATTATAGCAAGGTGTATTCTTATATTATAGCAAGGTGTATTCTTATATTATAGCAAGGTGTATTCTTATATTATTGCAAGGTGTATTCTTATATTATAGCAAGGTGTATTCTTATATTATAGCAAGGTGTATTCTTATATTATAGCAAGGTGTATTCTTATATTATAGCAAGGTGTATTCTTATATTATAGCAAGGTGCATTCTTATATTATAGCAAGGTGTATTCTTATATTATAGCAAGGTGCATTCTTATATTATAGCAAGGTGTATTCTTATATTATAGCAAGGTGCATTCTTATATTATAGCAAGGTGTATTCTTATATTATAGCAAGGTGTATTCTTATATTATAGCAAGGTTTATTCTTATATTATAGCAAGGTGTATTCTTATATTATAGCAAGGTGTATTCTTATATTATAGCAAGGTGTATTCTTATATTATAGCAAGGTGTATTCTTATATTATAGCAAGGTGTATTCTTATATTATAGCAAGGTGTATTCTTATATTATAGCAAGGTGTATTCTTATATTATAGCAAGGTGTATTCTTATATTATAGCAAGGTGTATTCTTATATTATAGCAAGGTGTATTCTTATATTATAGCAAGGTGTATTCTTATATTATAGCAAGGTGTATTCTTATATTATAGCAAGGTGTATTCTTATATTATAGCAAGGTGTATTCTTATATTATAGCAAGGTGTATTCTTATATTATAGCAAGGTGTATTCTTATATTATAGCAAGGTGTATTCTTATATTATATCAAGGTGTATTCTTATATTATAGCAAGGTGTATTCTTATATTATAGCAAGGTGTATTCTTATATTATAGCAAGGTTTATTCTTATATTATAGCAAGGTGTATTCTTATATTATAGCAAGGTTTATTCTTATATTATAGCAAGGTGTATTCTTATATTATAGCAAGGTTTATTCTTATATTATAGCAAGGTGTATTCTTATATTATAGCAAGGTGTATTCTTATATTATAGCAAGGTGTATTCTTATATTATAGCAAGGTGTATTCTTATATTATAGCAAGGTGTATTCTTATAATATAGCAAGGTGTATTCTTATATTATAGCAAGGTGTATTCTTATATTATAGCAAGGTGTATTCTTATATTATAGCAAGGTGTATTCTTATATTATAGCAAGGTGTATTCTTATATTATAGCAAGGTGTATTCTTATATTATAGCAAGGTGTATTCTTATATTATAGCAAGGTTTATTCTTATATTATAGCAAGGTGTATTCTTATATTATAGCAAGGTTTATTCTTATATTATAGCAAGGTTTATTCTTATATTATAGCAAGGTGTATTCTTATATTATAGCAAGGTGTATTCTTATATTATAGCAAGGTTTATTCTTATATTATAGCAAGGTGTATTCTTATATTATATCAAGGTGTATTCTTATATTATAGCAAGGTGTATTTTTATCCCCGATTTTAAAGATCTGAGTAAAATAGCCCTCAAAATAAAGTTAAAATTATTCCTACATTAAAATTAGAAGACTTTGTCAACGAAGAGTCCAACTTTTTGTTCTTGCTATTGGAGATATCCAAGAAGGAACGTCTGCTATGGAAAGAAAAAGGCATCGAAGCATGTAAAAATGAGGGAGTTTCCCAGTCTTTTAATTACTTTTCAATGTGTGTAAGAACACTTGCAGTTGTAAATGACCATGCAGAACGCCATATTAAGTTAATTCAAGATTTCATTGAATTTCAAAAAATAATGTATCAACATGTTTTTGTCACGTTTGGGGCAGGTGTAGCTAAAGTTCAGGGCTTTTTTGTTCAAGCTCAAATCATTGCAATTTTTTGCAAAGTATCCTAGTTAGTACATAAGCATAAACATATAAATGTTTGGAGTTTGATTCATGTCTGGAAGTAAATCATATTAAACTTTAAAAAATGCTGTATCCGCGCATGCTCCTGACTTCTTAAAATTATTTGATAAAATGTTCATTATTTGCATTTAAAACAAATTTCTCCTTAAAATTAATGATTTATTTTGTGAAAGAGTTCACTTGAAGATTTTGCGAAAAGTTTGTTTGTTTGACACACACCATTAGATTTTTTAATTTGTTTCAATTGTAATCGGAATAATATGAATAAAGTCATTTTTAAGTCAAATTTTAATTAATGAATTTAAAGTAAATTCACTTAAATAACCATTCACTTTAGCAAAATACTTAATTTTTTTTTTTGTTGGTATTTATGGACAGAATGATGCCAAACGCAGTATTCTGCATATCGAAATTCAATGTATGATATATTTTCTAGAAACACACTAATATGCATAGACTTACTTAAGTAACGAGAACATGCAGGAAGTGTATATACAAAGACTTACGTAAATAACGAAACCATGCAGAGAGTTACATACAAAGACTTACTTAAATAGGTAGAACATGCAGGAATTTTATATACAAAGACTTACGTAAATAACGAGACCATGCAAAAAGAGTTACATACAAAGACTTACTTAAATAGGTAGAACATGCAGGAATTGTATATACAAAGACTTACTTAAATAGGTAGAACATGCAAGGAGTGTATATACAAAGACTTACGTAAATAACGAGACCATGCAAAAAGAGTTACATACAAAGACTTACTTACATAAGTAGAACGTGCAGGAAATGTATATACAAAGATTAACTTAAATAGATAGAACATACAGGGAGTGTATATACATAAGCTTACTTAAATAGGTCACACTTATAAACTTATAACACTTATAAAATGCTCTTAAACCAAACAAAATTTAAACAAAAACCAAACAAAAACCATACAAAAACCAAATAAAAACTAAACAAAAATCAATCAAAAAAACAAACAAAAACCAAACAAAAACGGTATATTTAAGTTTCTTAAAAATAAAAGGACATTTTATGAAAAAAATTAGAAATTACTTAAATACTCTAAACTCAATTTTCTGAAAAAAACCTTAAATTACATAACATTTAATTACATTAGGCAGTTTATTAAATGTAAACTTATTAATAAAATAACTTTGAGGAGATCATATATAATGATAATTATATATGAGGTAGAAACTTTACTTTAGGCACATTTTTGATCTAAGAAAAGCTTTTGACACCGTTGATCACTGCATTTTTTTTGGAGAGTCAAAATATGTAATTAATATGGTTTACTATTGAATTAAAAGTTACCTTAATTATAGAAATCAATGTGTTGAAAACAAGGAATACGGAATATTTTAAATCCAGTGTGGATTGCCACAAGGATCATTACTAGGATCTCTCGTATTTTACTCTTATTTAAACGACTTAAGTAATCCATCAGTTTAATTAAATCATATTTATAAATGATACAAATCTATTGCAGATGATACAAATCTATTACTTTCCAACCATAGTAACAATCGATTTTATCAAGAAATGAACTTTGTTGTAAATGATTATTTTATAACACATTAGACGTTTAAAAAATAAATTTTACATTATTTTATCAAAAAGTGCGAGAATTAAACCTAAAAGTGCGAGAATTAAACCTAAAAGTGCGAGAATTAAACCTAAAAGTGCGAGAATTAAACCTAAAAGTGCGAGAATTAAACCTAAAAGTGCGAGAATTAAACCTAAAAGTGCGAGAATTAAACCTAAAAGTGCGAGAATTAAACCTAAAAGTGCGAGAATTAAACCTAAAAGTGCGAGAATTAAACCTAAAAGTGCGAGAATTAAACCTAAAAGTGCGAGAATTAAACCTAAAAGTGCGAGAATTAAACCTAAAAGTGCGAGAATTAAACCTAAAAGTGCGAGAATTAAACCTAAAAGTGCGAGAATTAAACCTAAAAGTGCGAGAATTAAACCTAAAAGTGCGAGAATTAAACCTAAAAGTGCGAGAATTAAACCTAAAAGTGCGAGAATTAAACCTAAAAGTGCGAGAATTAAACCTAAAAGTGCGAGAATTAAACCTAAAAGTGCGAGAATTAAACCTAAAAGTGCGAGAATTAAACCTAAAAGTGCGAGAATTAAACCTAAAAGTGCGAGAATTAAACCTAAAAGTGCGAGAATTAAACCTAAAAGTGCGAGAATTAAACCTAAAAGTGCGAGAATTAAACCTAAAAGTGCGAGAATTAAACCTAAAAGTGCGAGAATTAAACCTAAAAGTGCGAGAATTAAACCTAAAAGTGCGAGAATTAAACCTAAAAGTGCGAGAATTAAACCTAAAAGTGCGAGAATTAAACCTAAAAGTGCGAGAATTAAACCTAAAAGTGCGAGAATTAAACCTAAAAGTGCGAGAATTAAACCTAAAAGTGCGAGAATTAAACCTAAAAGTGCGAGAATTAAACCTAAAAGTGCGAGAATTAAACCTAAAATTTTCAAATCTATTTTTAAGTAATAGATAAGAAGAGTTACACGACCATCGGTCAGATGTATTGAATTTGTTTTTATGTAAATTTGTCTTAAATTAATATACTAAATTTAATTTAATTGTTTTATTAATTATGCAAATATTAAATGAAGTATAAAGTATTAAATGAAGAGCAAACTGAACCCTTCCTACGGGCATTTGTTTTTAAAATGTCTTCTAAACTTTTATTTGTTCTAAATGTCTTCTAAACGTTTTTTAAAAGTCTTTTAAACGTTATTTACGAAAGAATGTTTAAAAGACGTTTAAAAGACATTTGAAATACATTTAGAACGTAACTTTTAAAAATAAATGCCCGATGGGCTTTATGAGAGTCAATAAAATTTCATATAATTTATATAGGAAAGAAATCCCTTGATTGAACATTTTAGGAATAAATATTTATTAACTAAAGATGGCTTAACTATGAAAACATTTATGATTTGATTAATACAAACAGACAACCCTATTATTCTTTTAACCACAATTTGACTTATTGATTGCACTGTTATTGGAAATAAAATTGTTTTTGCAAAGATACCATTTTATTCCAATCAAGGCAACTAGTTTCCTAAATTGGAACACTTTGATTCCGTCATCGGAACAGGTTGTTTTTTATAAAAAAAACGACAAAAATTGATTAAAAATGATTATTATCTTTACAGTGAAAATTTAAACAGTTTATTCAAAACTTATAATAGGATTAATATTACCCTGACAAACTGAAAGTCTACAAACAAAGTATTAAATTAAAGCTTCAACTGTTATGACGTTCGGTTAATTTATTGATTAAAAATCACTAAATAAAGTATTATTTTTAAGGTTTATGGTTGTAATTAAGTATTTTTAAATTGCGCTTGAACTACTTCTACAATCCTTTGATTTTATTACTGATTAAGAAAGGAAAACTTTAAAGTTCCAATCAAGGAAACTTTGGACTATTTTGTTATACCACTGTAATATCATGCTTGCAACAACTTATAAGATAAGTTTATATTGTTATTTTGCATTTCAAATTCCATCGAATTAAACACAAAAAACCGTATAAACTATAGTAGTAGGGTTTACCCAGCGCGATCAATATAGTGTAAACACAAAATTAGATCGCTGAAAAAAAAAAGAGCAAAAAACTTTAAATCAATGGTTCACATGCATTTTTTGAGGAATAACTTTCAAAATAAGTTAAAACAATAGATCCATTCGGAACATCAATTTTTTACTGGTCGAATAATTAAGTTCTTATTTTATTTCTACGCTGCTTTTACAATAGTTTTAGTTGTTTTCAAAATGTAAGTGTTTTCTTTGTTTAATAACAACACTAATTTAAATCTTAAAGTACAGTGGGCCAGGTGGTGGTGGTGGAAAAAACCAAAAAAAAAAATAGCTTATTCTATTTAAAACCATATAATAAAACATGTACTTTTCCATTGTACTATTTCAAAAACTCTTTTGAGTACAATACTATTATACTATAATAATATCTTTTTAATAATTGTATCTTTTTAAATCCACAAAATCAATTGCGATATAATAAAATGTAATGTATAATAAAATACCTTTTTTTTTTGTCAAAAAAGCAAGAGTTTTTTAATTTTTAAGCAAAAATATAGTAAACAGTAACTTTTAAATGTAAACTTATTAATAAAATAACCTAATGTAATTAAAGAGTGTATGCCTATTTGATATCAGTTAATATATTTTAACTATTCAACAGTTTAAATTTACAAAAAAGATATTTAGTCAAGATCATTATTTACAATATATACAAAAACTGGTATTAAAATAACGAGGTGAGTTTTAAACATATAATACTTTTAACATTTAAACATATATTACTTTTAACATTTAAACATATATTACTTTTAATTTGTACAAGTAGTATCGTATATCGTATGAAAATAATTTTGTCCACCATAAGTCTTAAATCCTGCCCACTGTGCATTGCAGCAAAGTTGTGTAATAAAATGTTATCAGTGATAACAAGTGATAATAAGTGTTGATATTTAATTATTAATTATACTTACCTATTAGATTAGATAACATAATAACTTAAAATGTGATAACTTTTCAGGGTAATTCCATGTCAAAACAACAAGTCGAAATAACCCACACAAATAATCTCAGAAATACATGATTTTTGGCACAAATAATGTCGTTAGTAATAATCATAAATAATTTGGAGTCAATTTCATTATTTTAAGAGTTATGGGTCTTTGAAGTTTAAGAATTTAAAAATTTTTTTATTCTCCGCTCTCTTAGCAACGTCTATAGCAACACTAAAATATTAAAGTATACACAGTTACATTAACCATTCGTTTACAAAATTTAATAGGTATAGAAACTTTTAAATAAAGAAATTAAAAATCATTACTTAAAGTTATTAGATCTTATATTTGATTATAAACTTTGAAATGAAAACCGGGTTTTTAACAATAATTTTTTAGTAAACATGTCTAATTTGCGATAGTGGTGTAGTGGTAGAGCGCTCGCTTCATAAATGAGTGGTTCCTGGTAGTACCGCGCTCAACTCGTTTCTCCGCGCAGCGGCCTTGTTCGTCAAGGTTCGTGTTTCGGAGTTATAGGGTTATAGCCACAAAATAAGTAGCCTCCTCGTCTGTAGTGGCCTTCTCGGCCTTAAGGAGGTGAAGTAAAATAATAAAAAAAAAAAAATTTAAAATTATTTGCAGAAAATTGATCTATTCACTTTAAATCTTTACAAAAATAGTTTATATATAAATACTATATAAAAATATATATAAATAGTTTATTATAAATAAATAGAGGCAAAATTTATTTCATTGTTTTTTGATGCACATATCTATTTTATTATTGTTTTATTTTTGCAATTTTATTTTTGCATTTTTATTTACCGTTTTGGTTATAATCTCCATTTCAAGATTAAAATTAAAATAATTTCTCACAAAAAAATAATGATTTCACACATAAGTATTATGCTCTAATGTTAGAACCAGTTGCTCCGTTTAAATAATTAACAAAAAACCAGAAATTCATTTTTATTTTAAGCTAAATAAGTCTAATCATATGATTACACTTATTTAGTTTAAAATAAAGCTGAATTTCTAGTTTCTTCTTGTATTAATTAAATGGAGCAATTAATTCTAACATTTGAATTTTGATTATAATACTCATGCGAGAATTTATTATTTATTTAATGATAGTAGGTATGTGGATTGAAAATTTTAAATTGATCAAAGGTTAGATTGTTATATATCATTAGAAAGTGCTTCAATACAGTATTTCAAAGGTGAAAAAATTATTAAAATCGGACTTTTGTACAAAAAGTTATGACGTTTTTAGTCGCAAATTTTTGATATATGGATTTGTTGAAGAAACTGTGGTCAAAATTTAATTTTTCTTTACTTAAATTGTTATAACTTTGTAAATTCTTGTCTAAATACCTATAACTTAGTATCAAAAGATAGGTGTAACTGTGGGCTACAAATTTATAATATCGTCCACCTATTAAGCGTTTTCTGGGGGCTAGAGGGGGTGCCGAACCACCACCTTTACCCTAAAAATAAGCATATTTCTTTCAATAAAAAGTGTTTTTTTTCAACTAACGGTTATTTTTTTTATACAAAAAATTGCTATAATTTTATTCCAGACCATCAATGATTGATGTTTATTAAAGTTGGTGGTGGATATGGTGGTGATGGTTTAACACACCCTAATTTCAAAAATATTTAATTCTCTAATTATAAATAAATATTTCTATATTTAATAAAATAAGTGAAACTAGTATACAGTATAAAAAACATAAAAACTTTTTTTGCTACAAGAAATTCATTTATTGGTGGTGTGTTTATTGACTTGTGGGAGGGGCGTGTGCCCTCCCCCCCAACCTAAAAAAATAAATAAGTAAAATAAATAAATCTTTATAATAACCATTATAATTATTTTAAAATGAGTTAACAATTTAAAACCTGAATTAGGCTTTTTGCACCAAGTATAACCTACAAGCTAAAGATAAAGACCACAACTGAGCCTACTTTTGAAAAAAAAGTCTTTCCGCTGCTATTCGTAAATTTTGGTTAAGTTGAGAAGTTTGTTAAAGAGGGTGGTAATGGTTACCCACAACCTACAATAAAAAGATTTTGAATTCTTAAAAATAATTGTATCTTTAACAAACAAAATAAATTAGTATATTTCATTTTTTGATATTTCATTAAATATATTTTATTTCATTACCAAATATATCAGTGTTGTATCCTATAAAAAAATGTAACAATTAATTTTATATTGTTCTGTATTAAAACATTTTAGATATCCTAAGTTTAAATAGTTGTCTTAGCTTTTAGTAAATAATTAAAATAGACAATTTCATAAATGGAACACTATAATAATCATTTGTAACAATAGACACCACGTGAGGATAAGCCAGAGCTGCCTATCAAAATATTTTGCAAGTCACAACACTTGTGCGAAGGTCATTCCAAGTCAAATACTTTTATTCTTCTCTAAAAACATTTATAAAAAAAAGTAAAACAAAAACATATGGTTTAATACCAGGCATACCTGACTTGATATGACTACTTCTTCAAGTTATATTACTTACAATACCTTTATACAAGTTTCATCATATGCCGTATCTGTTTTGTAAGTTTTATCACTTGCAGTATCTATTTTTAAAGCTTCATTACAAGTAATATCATAAGTTGTTACATATTACACTTCAAAAAAAAAATCAACTCTCCTAGTCCAACATCAGCGGAAGCTGATATTTTTTCATGTTGTAGTCAACAGCTTCAGTATCAGTATTACCTTTATTCCAGTAAGAAATTGTGCAAACTTTGTCTTGTTTTGTTTTAACAAGTTTTTCTTCTCTACCATCATACATGACATACTTCGAATACTTACTATTGTACCATTCATGGCAAAGTTTTTGCCCAACAATTCTATCTGACATTACATCATCTTAGTCATGAAGTTGTATTTACAATGTATTTAAACACTTTATTTCATTGTAAAAGAGTTCAAGCAACTGTCATTTTAACTTTCTTTTGTTTTTTCATCCATTTTTTGGCATTTACATACATGTTTTTTTGAAATATCTACTCATATATCATTATGCTTCATTTGATTTATCATCTCTTTTTATGGGTTTCTGAATAGACCACATAACGATATTTTTATGGGTTTCTGAATCAACCACATAACTAAATTTTTATGGGTTTCTGAATCGACCACATAACTATATTTTTATGGGTTTCTGAATCGACTACATAACTACATTTTTATGGGTTTCTGAATCGACCACATAACTATATTTTCTCTAGATAATTGATCTAAACTTTCTAGGTAATTTAATTTGTATGAAACATAACAAACTGTTGCATTAGGTGATCTTTCTTCAGCCTCACTAAACATTCCCATTAACTCTTCACTATTTATATCGTGCTGCCTTGCACATGCTACTTCCTCCTTAAGAGTCTGGTTAATAGAAAGAGAGAAATATCTCTTACATTGATGAGTTATGACGTCTCCTACTGCAATAAGACAAGCAAAAGTCATATTGATAAAGTGTTCATCAATCAAACAAAACATTTTTTATTGGATCTAAAATATTTGGTTCAAGGTCATTTTAAAAAGTGAACCTGGATTTGATTTAGAATCTGCAATTTTTAGTAAAATATTTTTTAATACCAGGATTCCACTATAATGGTCAAAATTTGCCTCCTCAACAGTCACACAAAGTTTTGTCGTCCAGGCTGGAAACTGGATGACAAAGTTTTATGTGACTTTGAGGAGGTGGTTTTCCAAATAATGCAAGCGCACATTTTTGCTTTAGAGCTGTTTTGTTACAAAATACTGCTCTAAGAACTTTTTGTATAGTTCTGCATATTACTGTTCCAATGGTTAAAAAATACTCAAACTCATTAAATGTTTTATAAAAATAAAACAAGTATGAAAATAAATATGAAGACGATTTCCTCGATACCTTGGAATGATACCTTGTGGTAGTTTTTGATCATCTAAAAACTAACGAATCTTTTTGAATCACCTTTGCCATGTTTAAACCTCAACTTGTTCATAGCCAAAACTATTTTAAATGCCATACAATCATACACAGCCATGAAATAGCAATTATATCAAGAGCGTGTAAATGGCAGTTTAGCTCATTCAAGCTTTCCCCTTAAATGTCACACAGTTTGCTTATGGTAAGTTGGTTAATTGCAACTTTGGCTGACATAGCGTTTGATATATTTGAGATGATTGATTGATCACTATCATTAAAAGATGCTAAATGAAAATCTAAATAAAAGTTAGATGATCAACTGCTTTACATATATGCAAGCAAATATTCGTAACTAGCTATAAGCATTTTATTTGCCTTAATATTATGTACAACTTTAACTTATTTTAGCTTTTAAAGTTCTGAAATTTTCATTGCTTTTTTTTTAAGCTTTAAGATTGCATATTATCTTACTGTAATAATATGTTTGCAAATTTTGTTTAAGATCTCTAAGTTCAGCTCTTAAAACTTTAACAATTTGTTTCTTTTATGTAATTTTTGTCTCAGTACTTTCAACTTGTATGCCATGCTTTTTAATTTTGCCGTCACTATTACTAATTTATTTCAATACTTGCTGGATGTAACAGCAAGCTGAGAAGTTAAATAGGACAATCTGGTATTCAAACCTTTTTTTTCTAGGGCTTATTTCTCCTCTTGATTCATGCCTATTCATTGTTAACAGAATGTTTGGAAAATAAAGGCTTGTGATTTAGTGGTGATAAATTACTTATGTGCTCAAGTGGTGAATTATCTAAACTACTTAAAACAGTAGTAAGAGAACTACTTGGAGGGACATGATGATAGAAAGACAGGCAAGATTTGTGCAATGCATATACAGGGTTCATTACAAAATTCCTTAAAACGAATACTATCCCTTGTTAAGTTGCAAAACCAACTTTTGCATCTTTTCAAAACCCTAAAGAAATGTGGTTTACAAATGTTTAAACTAAATAATAGTTATAACAAATGACTTGACACTATTAATGAATAAAAAAGATACATATCTATTTTTACAACAACTGCAAGTTTTGGCAGATAAAAAGAAGTGTGTATTTATATACTCTTTAACTGTACTAAGAACAAAAATTAAAGTTGCTTATTGTGCCTATTGCCGGGGCACAAAAAGCAACTTTATTTACAAAAAAAAAATGTAAAGAAAGTCTTGAATAACTACCGAATAATGATATAACATTAAATTATAAACAATATTATACTTTTATTATTAAAAACATTTTTAATAATAGTGTATTATTGCGTAATTAAAAAATACTATTTATACACACAGACAAAAATGCAAATGTATACTGACATCATAAAACATGTGATAATATAAAGAGTTTTTAAAATACCATCATACCTATAGCTAGAATTATAGTAATCAACGCTTATGTTTTCAATTTCAATGAAACCAATAAAATTTTAGATACTATAAACAAGTCACACTAAAATAAATAGTAATTTTCACTTTTAAAATAAAATAAACTAGTAAAAATATACAAACTAATATTAATTAATATAAAAAATCTAATAAACTACTGAAAAAATAAGAAAAAGAAAAAAACATCTTATTGGCAGTCTATATCTAATTGTATTAATATATATATATATATATATATATATATATATATATATATATATATATATATATATATATATATATATATATATACATATATATATATATATATATATATATATATATATATATATATATATATATATATATATATATATATATATATATATATATATATATATATTGCGGTGAGATCTGTTGCAAGGACACGACCCTGACCAGTGGCGTTAGTGCTGGTCTCGGGCTCTCCGAAACGTCATTGGTGATCGCAGTGCATTCCTGAGGAGGGGGATCACCATTTATCCACTACTTAATTCCAATTGGTTATTATGGCACCAACATATTTTTACCTCTTAAACCCATGTATTTTTTGCGCTTTGTGAGCTTTTTATTATGAGTTTGTTACATTAACGACATTTATATATTTTTTATGTTACACAGGTGATTATTAGTTATCAATTTTTTATCTAGAGTTTAGAACATATATAGTACCACATTTATTAGACACTTGTATGGTGCGATTATTTTAGTTATGAATACCATTATAAACCAGCGGATTTTTGTTGACTTGTTTACTCATAGATCATTATTTCATCATTTGTTAAAAGACGACTAGAGTGTGAGTTTTTGTTCCCCTTTTCCTGAGTTGCTAACTTTTACTCTTCCAACTAAATAGTCTTTGCATTAATTTATGTTTTTTTTACCTAAATGACATCATCTTCAATCTGTTTTTATTTTCACATCTCCCAGGTCTACGTAACTGGACGGCTCCGTTGGTCACTTTTTGCGATCATTGTGTCGCATAAACAAAAAAATTATTCTTTGTGGCTGGTGAGCCCCGACTTTTTCCAATGTACGTCACAACGACAAAACGGACATTAGGCTATCCCGCTGGATGTGGTTACGGCGCTCAATAACCTAATGACTACGCTGACACTCACGCACACGTTCAATCGGAAGCTCCACAATGCACGTCGGATCAGCGCTCGCTGACTATGTGCTCGGATCTGAAATCTCACTTCATAGCACATCATTCCACACCAACACGGGGCAGTAGCTCTTTTGGTTAAGAGTGATGGCTTGTGGCCTACGGTGACTAATGTGTGCATTCGATCAATTGAAATCCATTCTGTAGGTCTTACGTCTGGCTCTGATGTGCTAGCCCATAAGCGCAAGAAGTGAGTGTGTTTAGCTTTCTATTCAACCAATTTGAAAGTGAACGGAAACATAACGAGACCATACTAGACGACAAACGGTACGTACTAATGCACTACACCATCACACCTGTAGACATCAACGGTCTTCAAAATCAGTATATCAAATATTTGTTCTTTGTTACATATGATCTACATACAGAGTGATTAGAGTGTTAGTTTGTTCTCTCCCTGCCCTCCGAGCATTTACTTCGTTCTTTACCTTTACAAAAGTCTTTCATTTTATATTTTCATATTATTTTTATTGTTTATTCAATGACATCATCTTTAATCTGTTTTTATTTTCACATCTCCCAAGTCTACGTAACTGGACGGCTCCGTTGGTCACTTTTTGCGATCATTGTGTCGCATAAACAAAAAATTTTTATGTTTTTTATACTGTATACTAGTTTCACTTATTTTATTAAATATAGAAATATTTATTTATAATTAGAGAATTAAATATTTTTGAAATTAGGGTGTGTTAAACCATCACCACCACCAACTTTAATAAACATCAATCATTGATGGTCTGGAATAAAATTATAGCAATTTTTTGTATAAAAAAAATAACCGTTAGTTGAAAAAAAACACTTTTTATTGAAAGAAATATGCTTATTTTTAGGGTAAAGGTGATGGTTCGGCCCCCCCTCTAGCCCCCAGGAAACGCTTAATAGGTGGACGATATTATAAATTTGTAGCCCACAATTACACCTATCTTTTGATACTAAGTTATAGGTATTTAGACAAGAATTGACAAAGTTATAACAATTTAAGTAAAGAAAAATTAAATTTTGACCACAGTTTCTTCAACAAATCCATATATCAAAAATTTGCGACTAAAAACGTCATAACTTTTTGTACAATAGTCCGATTTTAATAATTTTTTCACCTTTGAAATACTGTATTGAAGCACTTTCTAATGATATATAACAATCTAACTTTTGATCAATTTTAAATTTTTAATCCACATACCTACTTATATATGTTTAGAATATCATATCACCCATATACTTTGTTAAAAAACAATATCGTAGATAGTGCTTAGAATTTTAGAATATCACATCACCTTCAAAAAACTTAGAAATACACTATTATATGTTTAGAATATCACATCACCCATGTATTTTGTTTAAAAACCAACATACTTTATATTGTTTGTTAAAAAGCAACGTTCTTGTATTATTCGGACGTACTCGGTACTCTACTAAGTTCTATTACTTCAAAACGCATTCTCGTTTTCATCATTTCTACTGGTGCGGTGATATTCTAAGGTGCGGTGATATTCTATTACAGAATACTATTATTAACAGTTAATATATTGTTTACTGGTAATAGTGTATTTAATTAATACCTCCTCAATCTAATCCATGTCTAGTTTTTTCAAAGTATCTCAGAAATAGCAGCATCTTCTTAAGGTAGTTAACTTATTTTTAAAACTATAACTTTAAAGTAACGTCAACTACTTTAAGTTTACAATTATAAAAATAACGACCAGATAAAGTAATTAAACTCAATTTCAGATAAAGTAATTCAAAACAACATTACTTCTTCTTCAACATTAACTATACTATTAAGATTATTTTGTTTCATTTTTAATAAATAAATCTAAACAGGTCAGGTAGTATATAGTTTCTTGTAAAACCAAGTCAAAGCTTCATCGCTTATTTACGATGTTTTGCCGGTATTCAATATGGCTTCCGCCAAAAAAATTTGCCTCATACTATATCAAGGAATTTTTATATAATTTATATATATACATAGATATCTAACGGAGTTAGATATCTATGTATATATATATATCATTGAAAGGGACAGCTAACTTGGCCTTAAGTTACGTTACCGAACAGTAAAAATAAAAAAATTTCAAGGATTTGAATAATTTTTTAAAATCTCGTCAGCCGAATAAACAGGCCAGATAAGTCGCAAGATTTCTTGACTAACTTTTTTTTTAAAAAAAAAACGTAGTGGTGAGGCGTACGCTTTTTGCAAAAAATTTTAAAACAACATTAGACGAGGTTTAAAAAAGCGTACGCCTCACCGCCTCATCACTACGTTTTTTTAAACCTTGGTAATTACAAACTTAGTTGCTAAAGCTGCCAATGTTAAAGATGTTTTAGCTTAAAGTGCAGAAAGCAATTTTTTTGATTTTCATGTGCATAAACGGTTGCAATTTCAATAATTTGGTGAAAAATATAACGTTTTTCATATAAAACAAGTAATTACAAAAATATAAATACTAAAAAATCCAACTTAAAATCTTTTTTTATCAATGTTCACCAAAAATCTGATAGAATAGACATTCGTTAATAAGTATTTAAAATTTCAACAATCAAGCACGTAGCTTAAAATATTAAATCTTGATTAGCCCAAGACAGGTTTTCCGTTAAAATCGCCAAAAAACAAAAAAGTGATCCCAAATCATTAAAAATATTTTAATAATGTTTTTTTTAATTCGTTTAATGTGAATATTTATTTAAAGAAGAAATATAGTTCTTTTACATTTTTTTAACTTTAAGATAAAAGCGTTTAAAGAAAATAAATACTATTATTTTAAAGTTAGTGAATTTTTATACTTTTTATGCGAAAATACATTCTTTTTATTTAACACAAAAATTCTTGTGACGTCAAGCTCACTTTTATATTGAGTGAAACAACCGTGTATTAGTACAAATAACTATTTGTAAATATCCTTGATATATATAACAACTATATTCAGAATATATTTGATTTGATTTCATTGAATTTACCTTTCTTGAAAACTTCGTTGTTGATCACACGTCAAATTAATATTGAAGGAATGTTAAGAATATTTTTGAAACTATAGAGAAAAATTTAAAAACTTTTTTTCTACATGCATGCTAAATTTTATTGAAAAAGATTATGTAGCAGACACCTAATTTTTTGTAGCAGAATATGTACCTAAGTTAAAATATTGTAAACAAAGCAAAATACTGCGCTTTTAGCAACAAAATTCCATAACAAAACTACCGTTAGCAGAAACTGACATTTTAAAACTAGTCGCAGCTTTTTTAAGCGATCCTTGTAATCAAACTTTGTTATTTAAATGAGCATAACTTTTTGTAGAATTGTTATTTTGTTATGAAATTTTCACTATTGAGATATTATTCCATGAGAAAGTGGGACAAATTTTTAAGGTTTGTATCCCAACATCTCAGATTTCCTTCATACTTTGTAAAAATGCTCACCTAAATAACATAGACTAACTTGCAAAATTTTAGCACTAATATCAAAGGGGTTATGGAGATATCGTTACTTTAAAATCAGTTATTTTTTGCAGTTTTTTTTGTTCGGCGGGCATTTTGATTTTACTATTTTTTTTGTTTTACAAGTTACTGTTTAACTAAACAATTAATTAAGCTGAAAATTAGCAACTTTATAGTTTTTAGGACGAGGAATCGGAATATAATTTTTTTTTTAATGAAAATAATTTGAAGTTTGATAATATTGGGATTGTACTTTACCTACAGCTATTTTTGAAATTTTAACAAAAGCGGAAAAGAGGTCTGGTAACCATGGTAGCATTAATTTTTTTTTTAATTTTTTTTTTGTTTTTATTAAATTAGATATATTAAAGAGTGTTTTGGTACAAAATTGAGAGGTGGGTTTTTTGAGGATTTTTAAAAATAATTAAATGAATTATAAAGAAAAAGTACATTTGGATGTTACTTATTAAGAAATTTCTTATTTTGAAAACTTCCATTATAAAAAAAAAACCATTAACAAAAGTTAAAATGAAAAGTCAAAATAATCAAACAAATACAAGCTTTAAATAAAAAACTAGTCAATAAAAAATCAGAACTTGCACCTGAGTAATTCATAAATTGCTTATAAAAGAAAACTGGTGTAAAATGATTGAGTTAATTTAAAAATTGGATTTTATGCAAATCATCTGTGTCTATCTGGTATATGCGCCCTTATCTTGAAGATGATGGTTTTTTATCATAATTAAAATGGGGCTTAGGAACCCAGCAACCATCATCTCTATTTAGCCAGTGTAATGAAGTGTTAGGTAAATAAGGATGCATGAATTATATAAGGGCATCTTCATTTCTTTCATCAACTTCAAATACTAAACCAACCCAGTTAAACATATCATATTTGCAGATATAATATTTTCCTACAATGATTTCTTGAAGATATTGAATTAAGCCAGTAAGGTTGAATGTTAGATTAAATTCCTCCTGCTCAGAGACTCTTTTGACATTTATGTTTGTTGCATCCTGTGGAATAAATTGGTGGAAACTTCTTGTACCAGGTAAGGTCTTTGCATTATTCAATCAGATAGTCAGAGATTTACGGACTGATAAAATATCTTTGCGTTTAAAAAAAAGAGAAGTGATGCCAAATATGTTATCTTTTGAAAAATTAAACATTTCTTCAGCGATCTGAATTTGTAAGTCAATTCGACGTTGAAGACTAGCATTTGAAACAAGTCTTTTAACTGTTCCACCAATGCCATCACATGGTGACTTTCCATATGATGTTACAAAAAAATTCCATTCACATTGCATTCCAAAATTTTCAACATGATGACATAAATTTAAAAAATGTTTGCAATTTTTGTACTGACCAGCACAACCATCAGAGAAATGTGGATTTTTATAGTATTGGGAAACATTTCTTGTACAAAATGGACAGTTCTTTTTACTATACAATAAATAAATCCAACATTGTGTCTTAAGTCATCAGATATAAAACATAACTATTGTTTAATTAATTGACTTTTAGTAGAACCCTCATCATTTTTGTTATAAATAACTACAGGATGTAGACTTTCAATGAATTCATTGAAAGTCTTCTACTAAGACTTTCAATGAATTCACTTATTGTAGATGTGTCACTTAGAAGCTCTGCTCTATCTGTTGTACTCCATTGTTTGTATTCAATTGTTTCATCTTCATCCACTTTGTCATTCTTTTCAAATGATCCTTCATTTTGCAATAGATTTGCAGTCATATAATTCATGGTAATTTTTCTCCAGTTTAACTGCGCTAAGCATAAGCTACAGGCTTTATAAGGTTTCGGTGTTTTGCTCATATATAAACAGCATGGGTTCCTTTTTGACCAGCATAAATACACAATTTTGGCTTTAACTGAGCAAATTTAGGAAATCCTATTTTGGATTGAGGGTGTTCTAGTTTGAATTCAATAAATAATTCCTTTAAGTTGCAAAGAAGTAATCGCTTTGATACATGTATTTTTGGATACACTTACAAAATCTTTTATACCTGGTAACTGCCTAATAAACTGATCATTACAATAAAAGCTTTCCACCTTATTAATGATATCTGATTCAGTTCTAACAATGTTAGTTTTTCTGGAAGTGTTAATTTTCCTTTTTCAAATTTAAGTTTACTTGCTTTAGTTATGGTTAATTTTTATATATCAAATACTTCAGAATCTGGAACCAATGTTAAAATCTGAATTTTTTCTCTTCTATTTGCTGTTTTCAGCTTTCCTTGCATCGAAAGTATCAATTTATCTAGATCTTTAGCTTTCTTCTGATTTTCAACATTGGGCTCCCCAGTAACATCATTTTTCAGGGCTGTTGCGTTAACATTGACGATAACTGATAGCTTTTTTGACATAACATCAGTAGCTTGCATTAATTTTCTTTTTCCTAGAGAAATTTTAGCATGTTGTGGAACCCCATGAAATTTTACTGGCGATACATCTAATTTATCAAAACTGGTGTTTATAAGTTTGTTTTCGTGTTCCATTTCTATATCCTATATTCTATATTCCAGAAAATCATCTTTACCATTGCGGTCCTGTAAGCTAGACCAATTATCTATTTTTTTTTTACCACTTCTTTTCGACATAAAGGACACATTTTAAAACCAGGTGTTGTTTTAATACCAATTGAACACATATCTTTTGCCAGTTGAATATCAATTTCTCGCAAACCACCTATAAATATATTATAAATGAATAAAATTTGCCAAAATTAGGAAATATTAATTTAGATAATATAATAATGTTAGAAATAAAATAAAAAAATTAAAATTTTTTAAACTAATTGAAAGTGTACTAGATGTATTTTTTGTAAAAAGACAGTACACTTTCAATTAGTTTGAAATGTAAAAATTTACCATTTATATTAGTTTTATGCTTTCTAAATGGGTCTATGCAATTTTTTTGGGAGTTAGCAAACCGGTTAAGTAAAATTTGTTCATGATGTAAACAGATTTTAATATTAACATTTAATATTGATAACCCAGATCTCCGTAATAACATTTCTATCTTTCTCTGAATAGCTTGATAAATCTTTCAATCCAATTGATTTAGTGTACACCATTTTATGACATTGATCATTTGATAAAATACCAACTGTACATAAAATCTTGTTCATATTAATTTTTCAATTTTTTAATAAGCTTTAAACAAACACAAAATACACAGACATATTTAATACATTTTAATACATTTATTAAAGATGGAAAAAATATTTACCACTTATAATTAGTATTTTGAAATATGTACAATATATTTTGTGTATTTTATGTATTTATTTTTTTAACTTTGATTTTATATATATTTTTTTAAATAATGATTAGCTATGGAGAACAAACAACAACTGGTAAAACATCAGACTAATCAGACTAAGTCTTAGGGTTTTAAATATTGAGTTTTTCTTCTGTTTTAGTCAAAGATGACATAATATGTCATTAATTAGAAAGCAAAAATTTAAAAAAGAAATATTCATTTGAAATAAAGTTTCTTTAAATAATAGGTTAAAAGGATTTCTTTTGTATAATATTTTTGATAACTAATGAAAATTGTAAATGTCAATTAATTTAAAATAAAATCATGAACACAAACCTACTTATTTTTTCACATAATACTCCTATATTTTTACAAAAAATTTCATAAAACCCACCACTACATTTTTCACCAAAAAACTCATTAGAATATCTATTTTATTAAAAAAAAAAAAAAAAATCACAAAAAAATCATGCTACCATGGTTACCAGAACTCCTTTTTGCCTTTGTTAAAATTTCAAAAATATCTGTAGGTGAAGTACAATCGCCATATTGATATAGTTCTAAATATTCTCATTAAAAACAAATATTATATTATGATTTCTCGTCCTAAAAACTATATTAGGGCTCATTTTCAGCTTAAATACATGTTTAGTTAAACAGTAACTTGTAAAACAAAAACTATAGTAAAATCAAAATGGCCGCCGAACAGAAAAAACTGCTAAAAATAGCTGATTTTAATGTAACAATAACTCCAAAACCCCTTTGATATCAGTGCTAAAATTTTGATAGGTAGTCTATATTATATAGATGACCATTTTTACAAAGTATGAAGAAAATCTGAGATGGTGGGTTACATACCTGTCCCACTTTCTCATGGAATACCTCTATTGTAATATTTAAGTTTTCAATATTGAAAATATTGATTTTAGCCTCTTTTCAATAATATATAACAATCAATAATTAAAATAGTTTATTTATTAAAAATTTAAATTACTCATTTAAATTTTTACACACGTGCCTACTCATAAACAGTCATGTTCTTCATACAGTCATGTTCTTCTTATCATGCTTAAATAATCAAATACTGTTACTACAGAATAAAATAGTAACAATTATTGGTTATAAAAAGATTAGACTTTATCTCAACCATACCAAGTATACTTGGTATTAAACATAATAAATATTTATTGGTTAAAAAGTCTACTAAACATAATAAATATTTATTGGTTAAAATTAAAAAGTCTAGTCTAACTGTAGGTACGCGGAAATCCGTGTTTTACGGTACCGAATTTTGTACTAAAATTTTGTGTCAGGTTTTTTGAACTTTTTTTTAGGTATCGTCAGGCGAACGTTTTTTTGTGGCGTTTCTGTTTAGAAACATTACTAAACTTAGATTATTTTTGAAAAAAAGAATAATTAAACTTGATTAATATATAACATTTATGTGTGGTTGGTAATTTTTGTATTGCTTTTATTTGTATTAAAAACTTGGTTGTTGTTCTCACATTAAATTATTGTCAAAGAAATGCTCAGATAGTTTGCAAACCTACCCAGATAGTTTTTTACATAAATTTTTTTATCTACCTACTAAATTTCATTGAAAAATATTATTGAGCAGATAGTCTATAAAAGTGAGCAGTTTTGGTACCTCATTTCTGTTTTTCTGATTTCCGTAAGTAGGTGGTAAGAGGGGTACGAACAAGTTTAATTTTATTTGGTTAGTTTAGTTATTATTTATGCTATATGTATTATATATATATATATATATATATATATATATATATATATATATATATATATATATATATATATTTTTTTTTTTTATAAAATAAATTAGTGAAAATATACAAACTAATATTAATTAATATAAAAAATCTAATAAATTACTGCAAAAAAAAAAATATATATATATATATATATATATATATATATATATATATATATATATATATATATATATATATATATATATATATATATATATATATGTATATATATATATGTATATATATATATATATATATATATATATATATATATATATATATATATATATATATATATATATATATATATATATATATATATATATATATATATAATACAAACAGATATAGACTGCCAATAAGATGTTTTTTTCTTTTTCTTATTTTTTCAGTAGTTTATTAGATTTTTTATATTAATTAATATTAGTTTGTATATTTTTACTAGTTTATTTTATTTTAAAAGTGAAAATTACTATTTATTTTAGTGTGACTTGTTTATAGTTTCTAAAACTTTATTGGTTTCATTGAAATTGAAAACATAAGCGTTGATTACTATAATTCTAGCTATAGGTATAATGGTATTTTAAAAACAGTTTTCCCTTTTTATGTAAACATTTGCAATGTATCTTTTAAATTTTCTTTATATTATCACATGTTTTATGATGTCAGTATACATTGGCATTTTTGTCTGTGTGTATAAATAGTATTTTTTAATTACGCAAAAATACATTATTATTAAAAATGTTTTTAATAATAAAAGTTTAATATTGTTTATAATTTAATGGTATATTATTATTCGGTAGTTATTCAAGACTTTCTTTACATTTTTTTTGTAAATAAAGTTGCTTTTTGTGCCCCGGCAATGGGCACAAAAAGCAACTTTAATTTTTGTTCTTAGTACAGTAAAGAGTATTTAAACACACACTTTTTTTTACCGGCCAAAACTTGCAATTGTTGTAAAAATAGATATGTACCTTTTTTATTCATTAACAGTGTTAAGTCATTTGTTATAACTATTATTTAGTTTAAACCACATAACTATTAATTGTAAACCACATTTCTTTAGGGTTTTGAAAAGATGCAAAAGTTGGTTTTGCAACTTAACAAGGGATAGTATTCGTTTTAAGGAATTTTGTAATGAACCCTGTATATGCATTGCACAAATCTTGCCTGTCTTTCTATCATCATGTCCCTCCAAGTAGTTCTCTTACTACTGTTTTAAGTAGTTTAGATAATTCACCACTTGAGCACATAAGTAATTTATCACCACTAAATCACAAGCCTTTATTTTCCAAACATTCTGTTAACAATGAATAGGCATGAATCAAGAGGAGAAATAAGCCCTAGAAAAAAAAGGTTTGAATACCAGATTGTCCTATTTAACTTCTCAGCTTGCTGTTACATCCAGCGAGTATTGAAAAAAATTAGTAATAGTGACGGCAAAATTAAAAAGCATGGCGATACACGAGGTATCATTCCAAGGTATCCAGGAAATTGTCTTCATATTTTTTTTCATACTTGTTTTATTTTTATTAAAAATTAAAAGAGTTTGAGCATTTTTTAACCATTTAACATTAATATGCAGAACTATACAAAAAGTTCTTAGAGCTGTATTTTGTAACAAAACAGCTCTAAAGAAAAAGTGTGTTCTTGCATTATTTGGAAAACCACCTTCTCAAAGTCACATAAAACTTTGTCATCCAGTTTCCAGCCTGGATGGCAAAGTTTTGTGTGACTGTTGAGGAGGCAAATTTTGACCATTATAGTGGAATCCTGGTATTAAAAATATTTTACTAAAAATTGCAGATTCTAAATCAAATCCAGGTTCACTTTTGAAAATGACCTTGAACCAAATATTTTAGATCCAATAAAAAATGTTTTGTTTGATTGATGAACACTTTATCAATATGACTTTTGCTTGTCTTATTGCAGTGGGAGTCATAACTCATCAATGTAAGAGATATTTCTCACTTTCTATTAACCAGACTCTCAAGGAGGAAGTAGCATGTGCAAGGCTTCACGATATAAACAGTGACGAGTTAATGGGAATGTTTAGTGAGGCTGAAGAAAGATCACCTAATGCAACAGTTTGTTATGTTTCATACAAATTAAATTACCTAGATAGTTTAGATCAATTATCTAGAGAAAATATTGTTATGTGGTGGATTCAGAAACCCATAAAAATGTAGTTATGTGGTTGATTCAGAAACCCATAAAAATATAGTTATGTGGTCTATTCAGAAACCCATAAAAATATAGTTATGTAGCCTATTCAGAAACCCATAAAAATATAGTTATGTGGTCTATTCAGAAACCCATAAAAAGAGATGATAAATCAAATGAAGCATAATGATATATGAGTAGATATTTCAAAAAAACATGTATGTAAATGCCAAAAAATGGATGAAAAAACAAAAGAAAGTTAAAATGACAGTTGCTTGAACTCTTTTACAATGAAATAAAGTGTTTAAATACATTGTAAATACAACTTCATGACTAAGATGATGTAATGTCAGATAGAATTGTTGGGCAAAAACTTTGCCATGAATGGTACAATAGTAAGTATTCGAAGTATGTCATGTATGATGGTAGAGAAGAAAAACTTGTTAAAACAAAACAAGACAAACTTTGCACAATTTCTTACTGGAATAAAGGTAATACTGATACTGAAGCTGTTGACTACAACATGAAAAAATTTCAGCTTCCGCTGATGTTGGACTAGGAGAGTTGATTTTTTTTTGAAGTGTAATATGTAACAACTTATGATATTACTTGTAATGAAGCTTTAAAAATAGATACTGCAAGTGATAAAACTTACAAAACAGATACGGCATATGATGAAACTTGTATAAAGGTATTGTAAGTAATAAAACTTGAAGTAGTCATATCAAGTCAGGTATGCCTGGTATTAAACCATATGTTTTTGTTTAACTTTTTTTTATAAATATTTTTAGAGAAGAATAAAAGTATTTGACTTGCAATGACCTTTGCACAAGTGTTGTGACTTGCAAAATATTTTGATAGGCAGCTCTGGCTTATCCTCACGTGGTGTCTATTGTTACAAATGATTATTATAGTGTTCCATTTATGAAATTGTCTATTTTAATTATTTACTAAAAGCTAAGACAACTATTTAAACTTAGGATATCTAAAATGTTTTAATACAGAACAATAAAATTGATTGTTACATTTTTTTATAGGATACAACACTGATATTTTTGGTAATGAAATAAAATATATTTAATGAAATATCATAAAATGAAATATACTAATTTATTTTGTTTGTTAAAGATACAATTATTTTTAAGAATTCAAAATCTTTTTATTGTAGGTTGTGGGTAACCATTACCACTCTATTTAACAAACTTCTCAACTTAACCAAAATTTACGAATAGCAGCGAAAAGACTTTTTTTTCAAAAGTAGGCTCGGTTGTGGTCTTTATCTTTAGCTTGTAGATTATACTTGGTGCAAAAAGCCTAATTCAGGTTTTAAATTGTTAACTCATTTTAAATTGTTAACTAATTGTCAGGTTTTAAATTGTTAACTCATTTTAAAATAATTATAGTTGTTATTATAAAGATTGATTTATTTTACTTATTTATTTTTTCAAGTTAAGGTGGGGGGGGGGGGGCACACGCCCCTCCCACAAGTCAATAAGCACATCACCAATAATGAAATTCTTGTTGCAAAAAAAATTTTTATGTTTTTTATACTGTGTACTAGTTTCACTTATTTTATCAAATATAGAAATATTTATTTATAATTAGAGAAATAAATATTTTTGAAATTAGGGTGTGTTAAACCATCACCACCATATCCACCACCAACTTTAATAAACATCAATCATTGACGGTCTGGAATAAAATTATAGCAATTTTTTGTATAAAAAAAATAACCGTTTGTTGAAAAAAAAAACTTTTTATTGAAAGAAATATGCTTATTTTTAGGGTAAAGGTGGTGGTTCGGCACCCCCTCTAGCCCCCAGGAAACGCTCAATAGATGGACGATGTTATAAATTTGTAGCCTACAGTTACACCTATCTTTTGATACTAAGTTATAGGTATTTAGACAAGGATTGACAAAGTTATAACAATTTAAGTAAAGAAAAATTAAATTTTGACCACAGCTTCTTCAACAAATCCATATATCAAAAATTTGCGACTAAAAACGTCATAACTTTTTGTGCAATAGTCCGATTTTAATAATTTTTTCACCTTTAAAATACTGTATTGAAGCACTTTTTAATGATATATAACAATCTAACCTTTGATCAATTTAAAATTTTCAATCCACATACCTACTAACTGTAAAGGTACGCACATAAAATTTTTAAACTTATATATAAGACTGTTATGAATCATTAAAAAAGAGCTTTAAATTTGTATTAAAATGGAAAAAATTTCATAAAAAAAGAATGGTTCTATAAAAAGTTATGCAAGTTTAAGTATCAAAATTTAACAACAAGGATTACTGCGAGCAACTTTAAAATTTCACGTTTGGCTAACGGTAGTTTTCTAATAGAATTTTTGCAAACTCGCGCAGTATTTTTTTTCGGGTTTGATTTTATATTGAACAAAACGCTGAAGTAGCGTTAATAATAATTTTGTTAGTCAAAACATTTATGTAAAAAAAAAATGAGTGGAATATTGGCGTAATAAAATTTTATTACTGCTACTTAATCTAACTTGATGAGATTATGTTTTTTATGTTATTGGATAAATGTTACGAAATTCTTTTTATATATGAAAAAAATTCTTTTATGGTAAATATAAGAATTGTGCTTAAAAATCATACCTGCTTAAGGTATGTTTTACAAGCACAATTTTTATTGATTTTTTATTGAACAAAACGCTGAAGCAGCGTTAATAATAATTTTGTTAATCAAAACATTTATGTAAAAAAAAAATTATGGTGGAATATTGGCGTAATAAAATTTTATTACTGCTACTTAATCTAACTTGATGAGATACTTAAGGTGCCCCAAGAAGTCCTTACTTACCAAGACCTTACTTCTTGGGGCACTTAAGGTGCCCCAAGAAGTCCTTACGGTCTTATCACAAAGCACCGCGGAAGAGCATTTAATAGCCTCCTTCCCAACCGATATCGCAAAACTTGCCCAGAGGTGGGGTTTGAGCCACGGATCTTACGTTTCTGAGGCAAGTGCGCTATCACTGCGCTACGGCTTCTCAATGTTATACTATATACAATATTATATTTATAATTATATATATAATATAATTTATAATATAAAATATATTAATTTATATATTATTTGTAAGTTAAAAACATTATTCAAGATATTTTTTAAATGTCTGGAAAAAGTTCTGTATAGCGAGGGTCACAATGTTGTGCATTTGGTTGTAATAAGAGAAAGTATGGTGGTGGTAATGGTACAAGAAGTGATAACTATGGACCTTCTGATAAAGAATCATAACGGAAATTTAAAACGAATCATAACGGAAAACTAAAACGGAAATTTCCTAAGTAACTTTTTTAATTTTTTTTTTTAGTTTGTTTACATAATGTAAGCAAACTAATGTAAATTACATTAGTTTTTTTTAGATTATATAATATTTAGTTTTACAATCAAGGAAGAATTATACAAAAAACTTAATTAAATATTACACGCTTTTACTACTTAATTCTATTCAGATTTCCTTCTAACACTGAAAAAAGAAAAGAATGGGTCAACAGAATACATTGTCAAGAATGGAGTCCAGGAATTAGCAGTCTGATATGCTCTGATCATTTTTTGGAAAAGGATATTGACAGAACTGGACAAACAGTTAGGTTGAGGCAAAAGGTTGGAAAATTGGTCTGGAAAATTGTAAGATTTTAAAATTTTCCAGACCAATTAAAAAAGGTATATGATCAACCATGTTTTTATTTATATTCTAGAGGCTATTTCTATATGTACCTATGTTCTATATGTACTTTTTAGTTCTTAATTACCCTATGCAGTGTGCTAGAGTGTTTATAACACAACTGTAAGGTAAGCAGCTAAAACACTGTATTTGTCATAACTTACTTTGACGAGTACATGCTGTCATTTTATAAATGCTGCATGAACTATTAACTAAGCTCAGTGAATAAACACAACATAGAGGTTCTTCTAGTAGTACGATATAAAAAATAAAGCGAATATATATATATATATATATATATATATATATATATATATATATATATATATATATATATATATATATATATATATATATATATATATATATATATATATATATATATATATATATATATATATATGCATTTTTTAGAAAACGAAAGAGAGAAAAAGTCCTAATGAAAGATGTATTTTTAATTCTGAGACGAGTGATTCTGAAAGTAGTATTTTACTTATCTGCATGAAATTTAGCTCCTCTATAAAAACATGTAATTCCATTTTAACACCAGAAAAACTGTTAGCAGATCGAAGAATCAAGATCATTCAGTCTTTAAAAAAAAATGGTAAAAGCAGAGCAGCAAAAATCTAGAAGAATGCAAAAATATATAACATTTCTGAAATCAATCATAAAAATACTACATCAAAAACAAAAAATATCATCAAATTGTGAAAAAATGCTATAAAAAACAGTCCCCCTTGCTGTAGCCAGAAGAAGAATAAAAAGAAAAAATAACAATAAGGGATGTCAATATTCAGAAGAAATTAAATCGTTTGCACTTGCCCAACAGTTTTATTTGAGTAAAGCTTACGAATATGTGTGAAAAACATTTAATTTTAATTTACCACATCAATCACAAATCAGAAAATGGTGTGACAGGGTCTCAGCAGAATCAGGTTTTACAAAACCAGCATTTGCAGCACTTAAAAATAAGGTTATCGAAGCTGAAAAGTTAGGGTCTAAAGTCATTTGCTCGCTTATGCTAGATGAAATGGCTATTAAAAAACACATATCATGGGATGGGAAAATACTTAAAGAGTATGTTGATCTTGGAAACGGTATGCAAGATGATTCATCTCCTGTTCTCATGGTGGTTAGTATAAACAGTTCATAGAAAGTTCCATGCGGATATTTTTTTATAGATGGTTTTAAAAGGTGCTGAACTAGCAAACATATGTAAATATATGTATAAAACGATTGACATATGTTGGAGTTGAAGTTATATCCCTAACATGTGATGGACCCTCGTGTCACATTTCTATGTTATCAAACCTTGGTGTTTCAAATAATGCTTTAGAAATGAATTCATCTTTCACTAATCCTTTTAGCTCAAATAAAAAATTTTTTACCTTGCTCGATATTTGCCATATGCTAAAACTTATTAGAAATTGTTTGGCAGAGAGTGATTTTTTGGTTGATAATACAAACAATAGAATATCATGGAAATATGTAGTGTACCTTCAAAAACTGCAAGAAAATGAAGAATTACGACTCGGAAACAAATTAAGACTGGCACATGTCAATTGGAGGCAACAGAAAATGAAAGTGAATCTTGCTGCTTAAACAACTAATTCAAGTGTAGCAAATGCCATAGAATTTTGCTGCAAAGATCTTAAATTGATACAGTTTCAAGGAAGTGAAGCAACAGTAAATTTTATTAGAATGTTTGATAGATTTTTTGACATTTTGAATTCACAAAACCCATTTGCCAAAAGTTATAAATCGCCATTAAAAATGAGTAATAAGCATTTGCGGGATAAATTTCTTGACGAAGCATATAAATACATTTCAAATTTAAAAAACCCGTCTAAAAAAATATTGCATACAACTAGAAGAAAAACGGGATTCATTGGATTATCTACTATAGCATATTTATATGCGCAATTGCTCACTTTTTTTGCTAGCCTAAATTAAGTGAGCGTTTTTAGAAAACGATGAGGGAAAACGAAGAATAATGAATAAAAGGTTGCTGACCCATACCAAACCCTCAGTCGATGTAGCAGCACTCCACTGCAAGTCAGGCTATTTGTCAGTCGATGTATGTACTGAAGCCCCCAGCAGCAGGCTATTTGACGTTAGGTGAGTATGACATCATCATGCTCCCCTAACTCAGCAGTATAAGATATATATATATATATATATATATATATATATATATATATATATATATATATATATATATATATATATATATATATATATATATTTAAACAATTCAAAATGTATTCTACAAAAAGAGTGCTCAATGTTCTTAAAAGAACAGAGCAATTACAAATTATATTGCTAAAAAAATAAGCCTTGATAACAGAATCGAATCAACTGCTTTTGCCCAAGCCTTTGTAACACTGAAAGACCATAATCCAAATTTTCAAAACAAACTTCCTTGTAGGTTATTGGTTCCCTCAAAAAGTGAGATTGGACATGTAAGCAAAATAAAATTGGACAAAATTAATAATATTCTTAGAAATAAATTAAATTTGCAACAGTGGAAAAATACCGCTGATGTTATAAATTGGTTCTCCATAATCGATAATAAAAATGACTGTACATTTATTCAATTTGATATTAATGATTTTTACCCCTCAAAAACTGCAGATATTTTAGATAAAACAATTGAATTTGCAAAAAGCCACACAGTTATTCCTGAAGAAACAATTCGCATAATAAAACATTGTAGATAAACCTAATTTTATTTTAATAAGGAAACTTGGAAAAAGAAAAACATACATAACTGCTTTGATGTAACAATGGGCAGTTATGATAGAGCAGAAATTTGTGAATTTGTTGGATTATATATTTTAGATTTATTAAGTAAAATAATTAATATAAATGATTTAGGCCTTTATCGCGACGATGGTTTAATAGTAATGCGTAAAAAATCTGTTTCACAGCTTGATAAAATTAGAAAAGATATTATAAAAATTTTTAAATATATTGGCTTTCAAATTGAAATAAACATAAATTTAAAAATTGTGAACTTTCTTGATGTCACATTTAACCTCTCGGAAAATACATATAAGCCTTTCAAAAAACCAAACGATGAATTATTGTATATTAATATTAACTCAAATCATCCACCCCAAATTCTAAAACAAATCCCAATTTCAATTAATAACAGGCTTAACCAAAACTCCTCTAATGAAAATGTATTCAATTCCTCCAAACAGATATATGAAGATGCCTTTAAAAAAAGTGGTTTTGAAAACTTTGAATTAAAATTTGACCCTGAAAAAAAGAATACAAAAAAGCGAAATAAAACTAGAAATGTAGTTTGGTTCAACCCCCCATACACTGTTAAAAAAATATCGCGTTTTTTACGGAAATTTCCGGCAGCAGATTTTCCAGAAAGTTTCCGTTGTTTTACGGAAAAATAAAGTGTTGAAGGAAATTTCCGTACAAATTACGGAAAAATCTATCATCGTAATAACAGATATTTCCGTATTTAAACGGATATTTCCGTTAACATGTGACTGATTTTTCTGTAAAATAACGGAAAATTTCTGGAAAATCTGCTGCCGGAAATTTCCGTTGAAAGCGCAAAATTTACTTTACAAAAAAACTCTTCTAAAAATGTATTCCTTAAACGATAAAAAAAATTAATAACATAAATATATTCTGCAATTATTAATGTCATAAGTTGCTCTAAACATTGCATAAAAAAAAGTTAAATAAAAATTTATATATATATATATATATATATATATATATATATATATATATATATATATATATATATATATATATATATATATATATATATATATATATATATATATATATAGATAGATAGATATTATATATATGCTTTTAGAACAAATAACTGTTATCTTTCTTTCTTTTTGCGTTTTTTCTCGCATTCTTTTGATTATAGCCAAACATATCTCTAAACACGAAATAAATTATATAATCATGACATAGATTATAAATTAAAATCTGTGAAATTAAGAAAGATAAGCATATATTGTGAGCCTTCTTTTACTTTTTGCATAAGCTAATTTTTTCTTTTTAAATTTTTTTAAGCTTACATATTATTGTATAAGCTTTCGCATAAGCATTTTTCGAAGATTTTATATGCTTATAATATAAACTTTAGCTGCTTTAAAAAATTTGTTTTTACCTTAGAATCAACACCAGTAGTCTATTAACATTATGATCGTATCTTGTGTTCTTGATATGATGGACCATAAATAAATTCATCAAATGGTAGACCACAAGCAAAATTATCAGTTTAAAAATAACAATAAAAACATTATTAATATAATATAATAAAAATTAGTTTAAAAAAATTAAACGAACTCTTTAACTTTTTATTAAAATATAAATATTATTATTACATTTATATATATATATATATATATATATATATATATATATATATATATATATATATATATATATATATATATATATATATATATATATATATATATATGTATATATATATATATATATATAAATACATTTACTATTTTTCTCTCTACAAAGTATCCAGATTCAATACAATGCTTTTTCAGTGCTTCCAGATTCCATATTTATACTTTATGCTTTGTGGATTTTAACTTTTTAAACTTTCCATATTATAGCCAACCATATACCTAACATCACAAATATGAATGCTTTATACAAATGAGTGAAATAACAAATGAAAATATAAATACAGCAAAATCACGAATACAAATGAAAATATGAATACAGCAAAATTGTAAATCTTTGTCCGAAGTTTAAGACATTCAATTCTTAAAACAAAAAATATATTGCTTGTTTTAAGAAATAAACTTCCTATCCTGCAATTTATTTCTTAAAACAAGAAATATATTTCTTAAACTATAAACACTAGATTAACAATATTGCTGTAAATCTTAAAGCAAGAAAAAAATATCCTACACTGTAATTTATTTCTTAAAACAAGTAATATATTTCTTGTTTTAAGAAACAAATTGGGGGATAAGAAATTTATTTCTTAAACAAGATAAATATTTCTTGTTTAAAGAACTAAATGTCTTAAAATATGGACTAAGATTTAAGATTTTGCTGTGAAGAAATGCTACTTGTAATACTTTTCATCAGTTAAAGATTTATTGTTCAAGATTTATTAGTTAAATCTTATGGATTACTTGGCATTAATTAGAAACTGTTTTAAAATATCTTTTTTCTTCTTAAATTTTTTTTTTTCACATTACTTTGTTAGAACTTCAATGAAAAAAAAATTTTTCTTCTAAAAAGAAAATATATACTTTTATCTCTTTTTCTTTACGTATGAATGTATCTACATATAGAGTATGCAGTGACTCCTACATCAGCACAACTTGCTCATTTCCAATTAACTCTAATTGATTCCATAGGCAATCATATATCCTGCAATTGAAGTGCACGCAGATGGTTTCAGAAAATAGAGAGTGTGATCCTTCATATATTGCTATCAGATCTAGAAAACATTGTTTTATTTTATGTTGCAGATTTTAAAATATTTTAAGATATTGTTAAAAACATTTCATACTTTTAAAGTTTGCTTAATTATATCATTAACTATAAATACTAATATATAAATAATTGTGCAATTTAAATAAATTTTTTGGATAAAATATCTAAAACACTAAAATATTAAATAAGAAAGAAATATAAGATGCAATTTTGAAATAACAAGTAAAACATTCACAAATTTTATTTATATAAAAATACATAGTTTATACACACACATATAATATATGTGTGCATAAACTATGTTTTTTATATAAATACATATGTATATATACATATACTATATGTATGTATGTATGTATGTATGTATGTATGTATGTATGTATGTATGTATGTATGTATGTATGTATGTATGTATGTATGTATGGTATGTATGTTTGTATATATGTATGTATGTATGTACATATATATATATATATATATATATATATATATATATATATATATATATATATATATATATATATATATATATATATAAATATATATATATATATATATATATATATATTTATATATACATATATATATATATATATATATATATATATATATATATATATATATATATATATATATATATATAAAAGGTTAGCAAACTAAGCTAAGATCTTAGGATGATGTTTACATTTGATAAGTTCTGCAAAAATAAATGTACTATAAAACCATCATTTAAAGTAATAAATCTCAAAATTACTTTAGTAAATAAATAAATACTTCATAGCATTTACTCTACAAGAGATATGCATACTAAAATACGAAGAACATTCAAGCCTTACACCTACAACTTAAATTTATTATATTATATACTAAATGACTAAATACTTTTCTAACTAAAAATGCATCATATTTTCATTTCTGGAAATTATTGATACACCGAAGCGCTTGAATTTTGAGAAAAATATTAAATACAAATCCAGAATGATTTAACAACAATAGACAAAACAAACAATACCTTTAAAGCAATAACTTAAGGCCTTCACATTTTATTTATTTGTTGGAAATTACCATTTTTATTTTTAATCCATACTATACAGCATCACTTGATTCTATAGTATCAACAATAACTTACTATAAATAGTCTTTTTACAATGTTGGACTGCTAGAAATAAGGTTTACATTCAAAATCTTTTAGTGAACTGATCAAAACTGTATGTTTTGTATTTAAATTGTATGAAAAACTGATTTAGTTTTAGTAAGTAAAATGTAAAACTGATTTAGTTTTAGTAAAAAGATTTTGAAAATTGTATGTAAAACTTTTACATACAATTTTCAAAATCTTTTAGTGAACTGATCAAACTTTTTCTAAAAACAATCGGAAATAATGAAGAAAAATGATAGCAGATGTATTTATTTTATATAGAATTTTACTATTCTGCATGACTATCCTGCATGGATATTATAAACAAATAAATTTAATAATGTATTCTAATCATAGTTGTAATTTCTGGGGTAATCTTTATAAATTTGTTTTTAAATTTTTTTTTTTAATATTTACTTGTAGATATCTTAAATATCTTATTTATAAAAATATTGTAATTAAATATTAATAAAATTGTTATAAAAAGTTTTTAAAACGATGAGAAATTCATCGGTCTTATCATACAAAAGCACTAGTGCTTAAGTAGTGCTATTTTAAAATTTATTTATTTTAAGCTACATATTTTAACATGTGAACTTTTTTTCCTTGGCTTTGAAATGATCCATTTTATATATAACATGTTATGTGAGTGCACTTCCATAAATTTAAAATCACTCAAAATTGAACTAAGAATGCACAAGTCTTGTGTCAAGAACCCTACTAAACATAGTCTCGTTCTAAGCAACCCAGGGACCAAATAAAGCTCATGTAATTTTAAAATTAAAAAGAACAGAACAGTTTATATTAAAATGCCTGGTGAACTTTCTTCGCTCTGCAGGTGAAACTTCAGAACTTATTTTTGGAGATAAATGCGTATATAAAATAACTTTTAAAAATCTTCAACATGTATTTTCTATATAAATACAACGGAAATTTCCGTATTTGAAAATTTAGCTACAAATACGGAAAATTTCCGTACATAATCGATAGATACATCCATATATGGACATACGGATATTTTCCGTTGAAATAACGGAATAAATTTCCGTTTTTTTAACGGAAATTTTTAACAGTGTATAGCAAAAATATTTCCACAAACATAAAAAAAAAGTTTTTAAAATTGATCGATAAGCATTTCCCGCCCTCTAATAAATTACATAAAATTTTTAATCAAAATACTATTAAAGTTAGCTACAGTTGCACAAAAAATATGGAAAGAAATACAAAAGGTCACAACAATGCTTTGTTAAAAAAAAAAGAAATTCAAAATGAAAAAACTACAAAAAATTGTAATTATAAAAAAAAAAACAATTGTCCAATGAGTGGAAGTTGCTTATCAAAAAATGTGGTATATAAATGTGTTGTCTCCTCTAAGAATGTACCTGATAAACAATATATTGGCATAACAGAAGGTGAATGGAAAAAACATTTTGCCAATCATAAGCAATCTTTAAAAAATAAAAAGTATTCAAAAGACACCATGCTGTCAAAATATATATGGGAATTAAAAGATAAAAATATTGATGATTTTACACTGAATTGGTCCATCCTTGAAACAGTGCCTGCATATAAAAATGTTTCAAAAAAATACATACTATGTCTACAAGAAAAATTTGAAATAATTACACATACAAACCAAGAATGTTTATTAAACAAAAAATCGGAATTGATTTCTAAATGCAGGCACGAAAATAAGTTTCTCTTAAAAAACTATAAAAATAAGTGAGCTCAAATAATAGTTACATTAATTCCCCTTTGAAAAAAAATATATAATTTTTTAAAAAAGCTTAAGTAATCATTTCTAAAAAATTTTTTTTACAATAGTGTCAGCAAACTACACAAATGTATGAAAAATTGCAGTAGTTAAGACATGTGACTTCCTGTAATTTAATTTTTGGTATAAATTGAAGTGTTATTAATTTGATCATTCATTTCTGATGAGTCTTTATTGATGAAACACAGTGTTAAATGAGTAAAAATTTTTCTAAGTGATTTTCTACTAATATATATATATATACATATATATATATACATATATATATATATATATATATATATATATATATATATATATATATATATATATATATATATATATATATATATATATATATATATACATATATAAGTCTATATATATATATATATATATATATATATATATATATATATATATATACATATATATATACATATATAAGTCTATATATATATATATATATATATATATATATATATATATATATATATATATATATAGACTTATATATGTATATATAAGTATATATATATATATTGCTAACTGAGTATATATATATACATAGCTAACTGAGTATAAAAAGGCAGCTATTTCTTATATATCAGGTTTCATTGTTAGAATGGTAAAAAAATAAATTTTTTGTATGTTATGCTGTATGTATGCTTGGTTCTAAAAACCATGTTCCAGAAACTAATTTTTTAAAAGTAAAAGATAGTAGTGGTCTTATAAAACCAAAAAAAGATGTTATTGATGTTTGTGAAAAAAATGAAAAAAAAAATTGTTAGAATGCTAGCAACAATACCTGGAAAACTGCCATATTTCAAGAACATCCTAGAAGCTATATCTATTTCAGTTTTAGAAGATTTAGCTTCGATATATTTAAAGATTCGGACGAACACATGTTTGATACTGGTATAAATGAAAATTACGTGTTTTTAATTTAAACAATTTTAAAAATGTATTCTACAAAATAGAGTGCTCAATGTTCTTAAAAACACAGAGCAATTATAAATTAGTCAAAAATCACTAAACAATTTTTTTTTTTATTTTACACTGTGTTTCATCAACAAAGACTCATCAGAAATCTGACGAGTCCTTATTGATGAAACACAGTGTAAAATGAAAAAAAAATTTTGTTAAGTGATTTTATACTAAATATATATATATATATATATATATATATATATATATATATATATATATATATATATATATATATATATATATATATATATATATATATATATATATATATATATATATATATATATATATATATATATATATATATATATATATATATATATATATATATATATATATATATATAGAACCGGTTCTATATATATATATATATATATATATATATATATATATATATATATATATATATATATATATATATATATATATATATATATATATATATATATATATATATAGAACCGAAGCTTCGGCAATTTTGCCGAAGCTTCGGTTCGGCCGAAGCCAGGTCAATTTTTTGCCGAATCTTTGGCTTCGGCAAAAAATTTTAAGTAATTAAAGTTGTAAGCTACTGTTGTACAAGTTATAAAAATATGCTAACTGCCAGTGTCTAATTAAGTTGTAAATTTAGGACTACAGAGTTAAAGTTGGAGTCTATATCATATACTTAGTATTATTTACTCCCAAATGTCTTGTTATGGAGGGGATGATAATAAATAAGTAGAAATATTTTGAATATAATAGTAATATTAAGGAAAGTCCTCATACACTTTGAAGGCTTCCAAGTGTGACTTTAGATGAACTGAATCAGCATTTTTATGCAGAATAAAAACCTTATAATTTAAAACAAATTAAAACTTTTTAAAAATAAAATGGAAAAAAAACCTTAATTTGTATTATGTAACGAATTTATATTAATTTTTGTGTAGGATTACCGCAAATAGAACAAAAATTTGTTTTAACATTTGACCTATATACCTTAGTAATCTCACTTTAAAGAAGATTAAAGATACGTTGCTACTATTTTAAATTCTGTGTATGTTTAATTTTTTTAAATTTTATTTAACCATAATAATAGTTACAAACTAGTCAATGGAGTGACACATAAAAAACATAATGTTCTCAACAAAAAAAAAGGAAGAAAAGCAAATGAAATATAAATGAAGAGAACAAAAAAAGAAAAAAAAAGTCAACCAAAACTACATAAATTAAAAGAAAAAGAAAAACAATGATAATAATTATCTTTGCTCGTTTATAAATATTATTAATACTTCTAAATTGAATTTATATATTAAACATATAAACTTATATTCTGGTTTTTCTTATGATATGAAGACTTTTAAATTTTATTTAAAATAAATTAAAGGTTAAAGCTTTGATTACTTTGAGCTCTTATATTTATCATCAAAATATATTTAAATTAAATAAACAATTTAAATCAAATAAATATTAGCCTGCTCAGTCCCTGTTTATTTATAAATATAAAGTAAATAATAATATAATTATAAATAAAAAATTTATAAAGTATTCTATTTATTATTATATTTAAAGCTCACTCTACTGAGTTGTAAGATTACTATAGAAGTTTTTGTCACAGATGGTTAATATTTGATTTCAGATACTGATGCAGATTTATCCATTACAGAGACAGAAGAAGAATGAATACTATAATTTCAGAGTGTAAAAGATTAATAGAAGCTTAAGAAAATGTTATGTAGTGTAAAATTAAAAATAATAAAAAAAAAAAAACAACTTAAAAGTGTGTAAAAAAGAAGTTAGAGAGAAATCTATCAATAGTACTTTTTTTTAGCAACAGATTCACAACAGTTGTAGTGGAATACAAAATGGTCTTAACTTGGGTTTTTTTTTTAGTTTAGAAATTGTTCGTTTAATGAATACAGAGAAGTAAAAAAAAGATATTAAAATAAATAGCAATAAAAAGATAAAGTGTGTTTGTAAGATTTTTTATGTTGTAGATACAACTAGATCAACTAAGAGTGTTTATTTAGAGAAAAAGTGTTCAAGTGTAAAAGATAAATTTACTTGAGAAATATTCAGAGATTTTTATCCACTCTTAACAAAAGGTGCATTAAAAATAAAAATAAAATA
The DNA here is from genome assembly GCF_022113875.1 of Hydra vulgaris. Taxonomy (NCBI): domain Eukaryota; kingdom Metazoa; phylum Cnidaria; class Hydrozoa; order Anthoathecata; family Hydridae; genus Hydra; species Hydra vulgaris. The sequence continues at coordinate 7,253,843 of NC_061161.1, read as the reverse complement.
TACAGCACATGAAAAGATGCGTAACAGTAATTTATGGGGAATAAAATTTGAGGATGTTCAGCTAGCACACGATAATTAGATAGAGCAAACAAGATGATTAAATAGAGGATTAAAAATTAGATGATTAGATAGAGGATTAAAGAGAAACGATGTTTACATAGAAGAACAGTATGGCTATAAAAGATCAAAAAAATTGCAATAATCTTAGAAGAATATTGGGAATAGTTGGAAATATATGTGAGTTACTGATATTGTGCACTATATAACATTAATATGGTTTGCACACAGAAAAAGTAGAACTAGAAGTAGGAAAATTTGGGGAGAATGTTTCAAAAAAGCTTAAGTTTTTAAAAAAAACACTAGGTGCGGTGAAGTATCAGAAACGACATAATGAGAAACTTTCAAACAGGGGCGCTGAGAGCTTTTGCCCTGCCTGGGGCAGCAACCCTGACTTGTGTCAACATTTTTATTCATTTTTTTAATATTATTAGTCAAAGATCTTAGTTTTGGAACCTTTTTTGTTTTATATCCCTGCTGATCTGAATGCTGATTAAATTTTAAGCATATATAGTGCCGAAGCTTTGGCTTCGGCCAAAGCTTCGGCTTCGGCAAAGTGGCTTCGGCCGAAGCTTCGGCTTCGGCCAAATTTTAGCTTCGGTACATCCCTAGTTATTTTACGGTAGGGTACCGTGATTATAATGTGATAAAATAGCGTGAATTACGACATAATACCGTAATTAATTTACTGAAATGCCTCGTTCATTTATAGTACATCATATATTGTACAATATAAATCGGTAAAAAAATATATTTTTACTATTTTAAAAAATTTTTTCGCCTATTTCATTTTGTCTTTTTTTTATTTATTTCAGTTGTATTTCAATAACATTTTTTTTAATTGTATTTTAAATTATAAATATCTATTAACATATATGCTTGTTTATATGCAAATGGCAACAAAAACACGTCATACTTTTAAAATCTTTTTAGTTTTACATTATTAACATGTTCGTAAATACAAATATTTACTCAGATAAATAGAATGAATATAAATAAGTTCCAAAAAAACACAAATTTCAAATATCTGAAATATTGATATAAAGTTATATAAATATTTATACTCTAGTTTAAGAACGAATCAAATTAAAAAATGAAACAAAAGTTATTATTGTAAAACTTTTGAAAATTTAAAAATAAATATAAATAACTACATTGTAAATTGTTTTTCAAAGTTAAATTAAGAAGTTTAACAACGTGGTAAATTCAAATATTATCAAATCTCGCAAACTTCTGCAGTATTGACAGCACAATTTTGCTTATTGATGAAGTCTTTTTCGTTCGCTTTGATTTGTTTCCCTTCTCAGGATTGATGTCGAAGAATGCACTAGAACGGTCAATAACATATTTATAAACAGTTGATCAATAAATAAAAATACTATTAAAATCAAACACAATATAAACCTTAGAAAAGTTTAATTTAATTAAAAATAATATACCGTTGACAAAATTCTAATATTAATGAAGCTTCTTTTTGATATGGTATATTGAAAATATAAAAACTTGACGAAACTGTTCATTCCATCAACCACAACAATGCAATCAATGACCAGCATAACTCGATTTGCTGTAAATAGTGAATTTCCTAAAAAAAAATGCAAGTTGACCTAACAAAAATTCACTTAAGTATATATAAAGAAAAATGAAAAAGTTGATACTTTTTTTAATTATTTAAAAAAAATTAAAACATTAGAACTTAGAACTTGTCATTCAACATACCCTAAACACAGAGATGAGGAGAGTTTGGTCCTGTCAACAATTCTGCTTCCCAAACAAATTTTTTTACTATCAAGTATTTTTGAAGTAAATACATTACATGTTATTCTAAAATGAGTAAAACAATAAATTGATTGAAAAAAGCTATCGAATAAATTAATGCTTATTAAATTAATTATTATTTTTAACTTACATCAACAAAGAGTTTGTCAGGTTTTTCATTAAATAAACTAATCAAAACCATTAAAAGACCGGGAGCCACAGGTAAATCTGACAAAGTTTCATGTTTTGCTTTATCTAAATCTATTAATACCTTCTTTACTCTAAGGTCTGTTATTTTGCAACTATGCAAAAATAAAAATAATCATATAATGCTTTAATTTAATTTTAAAAGCGATGTAGCAAACCATCAACCTCAATATAAAAAATCAATTTAAATACGTAGATATACTAAAACTAAATCAAATAAACTTCTACAAAAATCAAATTGAATACTATAAAAATGATATATCTATTTAGTTATCATTGCATAGATTTATAAATACTGGTTAGTAATATAAGTTATTTTATTTTAAATAAAAAGAATTTAATTTACTGAAAATAAATTGGGGAATTTCATCAACAAATCATTTAACAACATCTTCCATTTATTTCAGTTCGTTGCAAATAGTAATCGAGTTCCTCAAGGCTGTTTGAAACATTGAGAACTGGCTCTCGGTTCAAGCAACCATAAATATCAGTTTTTCTTTTTAAGACATCAACTGATAATTGTTCCAATCGGCAGCACTTACATGTTTAATCTTTATTGCTTAACAGAATTGATACTTATTTAAAATAGAGCAATTAAATATTTAAAGAACACTAAATAAATATTTTTTCACTTACTATGTTTTGTTAACAACTTTTTTAAAATCTACAGGACTTTGAGATTGTGCTGCAAAAAAAGTTTTTTATATTATAAATGAAAGTATATAAATGTATATGATAACAAAAATCATATTTATTTTATATAAATATCCTAAATTTTCATTACCAGAGCTTTCCTTTGCCCAAGATTCAAGGAGTTTACGTTGTTGGATGGGTTTTAGGAAAACCAAATCCTCAACTTTTACAAAGTAGAAATCTGTTTCATTTTCAACACTTATTTCCATTAAATTGTTCATAACCTTATTCAAAACACATCCATCAATATTTGGCAGTGTTCCTAAAATATTACTTTTAAGAGCATCCATTATCTAAAATAACAGATCATATATATCATGTGTCTATATCAAGAATATCATATATATCATAATAAGTTCAAAAAATTATATTAAAAAAAAATTATAGAAAATATTAAAAAATTATACTTGCTTTCATTTTACATTATACAAGGTGGCAGCAAAGTTCTTAATAAACAGATTTTTATAATACAGAACAGTTTTTATAATACTCTCTGCTACTTGTTTTTAATTGGTTCTTACAACTGGTTCTTAAAATATTATTTCAGAAAAAACTGCATACATACGCCAAATACTACAAATAAAATAAATTACAAATAAAATATTTTATTACGATACTGCCAAATAAAATATATTACTTTTTTATATTTATGTAAATCTGTAGTTATTTGATGAGTATGACACAGAGTGCTTTAAGGAAATAAAAGAGTGATTGCGGTGCTTGTAAGATGGTAGTGGAAGGTAGTCTATTAGAGAAGCAAGCCTTAAACATTGAATCTCATTATTTTCTTCATAGACCTCATACATACCAAGCTCATGCACTAATTGTGTGTTTTGCTCCTCAACTCCATGTGTTTCAAAAAAAAAAAAAAAAATTCTTGCAAAAATAGGAAGTTCACGATCCTTCCTAAAGTCAATAATTAAGAATAAATCTTTTTTGTAATGGGTGCCTTGATAGACAATATGGGTAGAAAATGTCTCCGGCAGTTGTCCACATGTAGTTGCCTCAAAAATTGTAGAACTAAAATTTGTGATTTTGAATGAAAATGAATTGATCGTATAAATTTTTAAACTTGGTATGCTTGAATTATTGTATGATTGCATCAAACAGTAAATCTGTTTTAAACAGGTTTACTGTCTCCTAATGCTATACTAGGTATTAAGGGTCATTTTACCATCATTTGGAGGTTCTTCGTTTCAGAACCGTTTTCTGAAAGTGAGTCTCAATGTTTAATTACAAAAAAGGTGATTACGATTCAATATTTTACTTCCTCAATTTACTATTTTACTTGTTCAATTTACTAATTTCCAACTAGCTTTGAGAATAATTTATTCTCAAGAAAAATATAACAAATAAAAATCCTTCGATTTCTCCGCATTAAAAATCTAATCCGAGCAAGAATTTTGCTTGACATATCAACTGCTACACTCTCGCGGACCACGAGTGTGTAAACTAAATGGATGAATAATAAGCAATCTTTCAAATTACAATCGTCTTAATCTTTCAGTAAAAGCTGAAATATTTAAAGCAAAAAGAACGCTAAAAAAATATATCAAAATCCCACAATCCAAAACTCGTCTACAAATATATTAACAAACAACTGAAAATTAAAAAAAGAGTTTGTTTTCTCAAAAATACATAAGCGTTTCTGTTAAAATCTTACAAACATGCTTGTAATTGTTACAATTTCTTGCACATTTTTTGAAGTAAGAATGCTTTCGTTCAAACCTCAAAATGAAAACCCGCATTAGAGGCCTGTAATGAAAAATTAGCTGTGGATAGTGGGACAGATAACGATGTTTTGGTAATAGTTTAGATAAGAATAATTCTCTTCGAGAAGACAAATAACCAATTATTAAAACCTGCAGATAAGCAATATGTTGAATGTCAATTTTGGGCGAACATATAATCTCAACAATTTCTTATAGTTTTAAATACAATAACCACACAGGGTCTTCAAAATCTGTAATGTAAATTCCGATAAAAAGGGGAAACAAACGCAAAAACACCCAGTTTTGTACTGCATTACTACTTAACTTTTCAGTACATGAAGTTTTATTTAACTCACAAGGCTTATCCAAGGCATCTCCTTCAAAATACTACTGCATGTTAATTCTTCTGTTGATATTGTTATTAGAAAACCACCGTTTACTAACATAATATTTAACAAGTAGATACATATCTCGTGAAGCGACGCCTTCAAAGATATCATGAGCTAAGCATGGCACCATTTAATAATTTATATGGATTTCACATGAAATCCATATAAATCATTAAATGGTGACTGAAATTTTATTCCTTTAAAATTGTTACCATTGTTATTCTGAACTAATTGAAGCAGGCTACTATTGTGGCTTGATTTTATTCGATCAGGTCCACAGAATTGAGGGTTAAAATCAAATTCTGCACGTGTCGCTAAACAGTATCGACAAAAGTGCGAAACTGTACAAAAATTTTCAGAAAAACCTCCTATAGAATGTGATCCTAAATTATCCCCTAGTATGCATAGAGGTTTTGTTTTTATTGATAAACTTTCAGAAACAGAACAATCAGATATTTCTGCCGATTCAGAAAATATTGGCGCAAATACTTTGCTGAGGCCAAAGTACTTTAAATTTGTATTTTTACACATCAGTACCAGCTGTAGCTGCTCCGATGCATATCTTTTGTGTGATGGAATGTTAGCTAAAGTTAAGTAAACTGAAAGAATTTTATGTTTTTTCTTTCCCGATCCAATTGGGTTGACAATTTCAAAAGAATCTTGATATAGCATAAGATATAAAATCTTATCATCAGATTTAGCAATATTTTGAATTAGGGATCCACTCTGTAAGTCTGTATATGTACCAATATTTTCCTCGTATTTTAGCCAAAATTGCTGTTTTAGCCAAGGTTCATTGCTGTGTTTGTTGTACATCATTTTTAAGTCGGAACATGATGAACAGTTCTAAACTTTTTATTGGAATCAAAACCTAAAGTAAATTCTATTGGAGATATATAACTCATATTTCTTTTTTTTTTTTAAACACCTTCGCTTCCAACAAGGCTGCAAGTAACCACTAATTAGTGTTGGAAGTTACTGGAATAGAACAGATGAAGATTGTAGAGCAAGATAACGATTGACATACGACTTAAAAGAGTGCAAATTATATGATTCAGGAAAGCAAGATGAAGGAAGCGAATTCCAAAGAACTGATGTTTGAGGAAAAAAACTAGACGAGTAAGAATTTTTGGAGCACTTAGGAACAGTAACAGGATGAGACTTAATTGAATGACGAGTAATACGAGAATGAATTTTAGTAGATGGCACAAGAGACGCTAGCTCTTTAGAGCAGTGCCCATTATAGTTTTTGTAGAAAAGAGAAAGAGAAGCGACATTACGACAATGTGACAAAGGTTGAAGGTTGGCTGCAAGAGCAGGTCTAACTATGTTTACAATGCGTTTTTGCACTTTGTCTAAAAGAGAAAGGGCATCATTAGAAGATCCTGCCCAGTTATGACAACAGTATTCCATACAAGGCTGGATTTGAAATTTATAGAGATAGAGAAAAAAATCCAGAGTAAGAAAATGTAGAGTTCGATAAAGAGATGCAACTTTAGCAGATGCTAATTTTGCAATGGATTTGATATAAGGTTTCCAAGAAAGATCAGAAGTAAGAGTTAATCCATAAGATGAAGGGTAGGAGACTCACCGAGTACATTACCGTTCATAAATATAGGAAGGTCTAAATTATTGCGATAACGATTGGCTGAAAAAAATTGAGTTTATCTGAATTAAAGTTCACCAGCCACTGTGAGCCCCATGCTGTAGCAGAAGTAAGATCCTTTTCAAGCTCAGATGCCCCCTGCAAGCAATCAGAGAGAGTTGGCTTCTTATCGTGACAAGAATAAATGGTAGTATCATCAGCGAACAATGCCACCTTAGATACGAGAATATCTGGAAGATCGTTAATGTAAATTAAAAAGAGTATAGGGCCAAGGATTAAACCTTGAGGAACCCCTGAGGTTACAGAATAAGAAGAAGAGTGCTGTCCATCGAGGAAAATTTTTATACTAAGATTGGAAAAGAAGGATTCAATAATCTTAAAGATGTTTCCAGATACACCGTAAGAAGAAAGCTTATGGAGAAGACCAGCATGCCAAACTTTATCAAACGCTTTAGAAATGTCAAGAGCGATGGCCTTAACCTCTCCACCTTTATGTAATGCGCGATAAAACCTATCGGTTATGACTGATAGCAAATCAGCCGTAGAACGAGAAGGTCGAAATCCATATTGATGATTATTGCATGAAAAAATTCCAGCTGGCCCCAGATGTTGTAGCAGGAGAATTTTTTTTTTTTAATGTTAATGTGTATTATTTGTTTTTAATGTTAATGTGTATTATTTGTTTTTAATGTTATTATGTATTGTTTTCATAATTGTAAGGTTTATTAAGTCCAAAGAATGTTAAAGAATCAAACAGCCTTTTGCCTAAGAATTTAAATACTCTTACACATCATGTATTAAAAATTAAAGTGTTAAAATTTTTGTTTATTTTTATTTCTTCTAATTTTAACAATATTTTTCAATTTAAAGTTATAACAAAAATTTTTAGATTGGATGGGCACTTTCTTTTTCCTATGTGAAACTGGATAAACATTGCTTTTTGTAAAGTGGTAAAATGTCTGTTTATACTAATTTTTGACGTTAGAAAATGTAAACAAATTTTTCTTTTGTAAAGTACTGACATTTAAATTTTATTTTTTTGTTCTAGATTATGTATTTATATGGAGATAAAAATATTATTTTTAAAAAAGGAATTATTTTTTGTTAATAGTATGTATTAAACAAGCACCACCGCATACACCCTTAACTCTTAAGTACACATCTCATATATGGTAGTGATCTGGGAGCAAAATATTGGAACTTCTGTTTGATAAAAAAGACAATTTTCAGTAATAAAATACTTTTTTATGATAGAATTTTCAATTTATTGGTGGTAAAAGTTGTAGTTTGGTGCCCCCTCTAGCTGCCCACCCACACCCTATGGCTAGATGCTACTATAACATTGTAGCCCACTCTTACATCTTTCTTTTGATACCAAGTTATAGAAATTTGCATAGTTATAACAATTTATATACAAAAAAATTTATTTTGACCACAGTTTCTTTTACAGTTTCATATATTCAAAAATTGTCACTAAAAACCTCATAATTTTTTTTTTTGAAATGTTCGATTTTGATCATTTTTTCACCATTGAAATACTGTATTAATGGTCTTTTCAACGATATATAACAATATAATATTTTGTAAATTTAAAAATTTCATGTCACATACCTTATATATATATATATATATATATATATATATATATATATATATATATATATATATATATATATATATATATATATATATAGTATTATATATATATATATATATATATATATATATATATTCAACGCCTATATATATATATATATATATATATATATATATATATATATATATATATATATATATATATATATATATATATATATATATATATATATATATATATATATATATATATATATATTATATATATATATATATATATATATATATATATATATATATATATATATATTCAACGCCTATATATATATATATATATATATATATATATATATATATATATATATATAATATATATATATATATATATATATATATATATATATATATATATATAGGCGTGGTCATTCAACGCCTATATATATATATATATATATATATATATATATATATATATATATATATATATATATATATATATAGATATAATATATATATATATATATATATATATATATATATATATATATATATATATATATATATATAGATATATATATATAGATATATATATAGGCGTGGTAATTCAACGCCTATATATATATATAGGCCTATATATATATATTCAACGCTTATATATATATATATATATATATATATATATATATATATATATATATATATATATATATATATATATATATATATATATATATATATATATATATATATATATATATATATATATATATATATATATATATATATAGGCGTGGTCATTCAAGGCGTGCGACGGCACGCGTCTCCTGAGAAGGCCTGCATTATAAATATCTTTTAATTGTTTATCTTTTCTAAAGTTTTTATTTTATGCGAAGTCTTTAAATAAAACCATAAAATTACTTATGGTTATTGTTTACATAAATGCACGTGTAAACTAATAAAAAATGTTATATATAAGTTTTTTTTATGTAGGCATGTTTTTTTAATGATAAATGTAAACATTTGAAACTATTTTTCCATGTCTTCCCTTAAACATTTTTAAACCATTATTTTTAGAAGTGATTTTTTTAAGTTACTTTAATTTGTGAATAATTTTAAAAGCTTTTACACATTTTATGTGAATTACACAAGAATATAAAATAACTTAATTTACCTATATAATTTACCTATATAAACAGTCTTTTTAAACAGATTAAGCGAAAAACATTAAACTGTAATTGTTGTAGAAAAATGTTTGTGGAGTATTTTTTTTTTATTAGATAAAAAAGCAGATAGATATCCTTTTTTCTATTTTCCGTTTTTAAAAAATATATATTTATAATTTATTTTATTAATTTTAATAATATTACGTTTATCTTGTGGTCCGCTTAAAAAGTTCTTATGGACCCCCAGGGGTCCATGGACCACCGGTTGGGAACCACATGCTAATAAACTTGACATCAATTAGGATAAAACTAAAGCAATAATTTTAACAAGTAAGAATACATATAAAATAATATTGCCAACATCGATCATATTAAGTGATAAATTCAAAATTGAAATAGTTAATAAATTTTCTTTTTTTATAAACAGTAAAGTACATTTTACCGAACACATAAAAAAGATAAAAGCAAAAGCATATAACATTTTTTCTCAATAACTAATACATTTGGTCTAGTTTTCTAAGTTCGTTTACAGTTCTTTAAAACATTCATTCTACCTAAGTTTGCTTCAGTCTACCTAACTTTGATTACTGCTCAAGTCTTATAATTTACCACACGAAAAAAGAAATGCAAAGTCTTAGCAACGCATACTATATGATTTTATTTTTACTACTCAAAATTTATATTCAAAACAAAGATATAATTCAAATCAATCAACAACTTAAAGCATACAACCTACAAAATTTTCAACATCGATTTTTATGCAGTTAGCATAATTTAAACAGTTAATGAATAATAACCAAAATTTATTTCAATAAAAAACAATCCATATTTCTTAAAGATTAGCAACAACAGCATTTTCTAATAAATTAAATAATGAAAAAACATTGTAAATAAAATTATTATTATTAATATAAACAACATGACATGATAGGGTTTTACAAAAATAAAAGATAAAATTCATTTATTTCAATTTTTGTTATTTACATTTACAGTTAATATAGCTATTATGTTTTTAAACTAGGAATTTGTCACCATGATAAAAAATTAATACTTACTTGTTTGCGTTCTTTACGTACTTGCTATCTTACTAACCAAGTTCCTCCTGATCTAATATATGAGGATGTCAATTTAGTATCATCACTTGTTCAACTATTAAGAATAAATTCTCAGTGTGCTGAATGTGTAGCTAATATTTTGCTGCGGTCTTGCAAGGTTTTTTTTTTTCCATTGTATTCATTAACCGTTTAAATTTTGGTTATATATAATAACAAAAACAAAATTTTTCAAAATGACCAATCTTTTAACATTTGCGACAGATATCTTCACGAGCAGGACATTTAGTACGTGGATGTTCTTACGTTTCAACAAATCCAGCACAGTTGTTTTGATTTTACTGTAGCAGTTAAGTGATTATCAATCGTGGATTGTTTTTTAAAGATGATTTGATTTTTGTTGGGCCATGTCTAAAGATCTAGCTTGGCTGATGAAAGGTCTAATATCTTGTTTTCTAGTAAACGTTGACCTATACTGTTGGAGAGTAAGGCATTTATAAACGCATCGTGAATCATTTCAGATTTATAAACGAGTAAGGCATTTATAAACGAATCATTTCAGATTTATATTGCTCAGCACTAACAGAAGTGAACTTACGATCCTTAGATAAATTATTTTTAAAAAGTTCATTTAGGTATTGATCTATTGATTCACAAAATGTGTCTGGCAAATATTTCATTCTTCGGTTTTATGTATATAGACTCAAGAATACTTGTTGCTTGTTCAAAATCATCACACTCTGATATGAATTCATAGACATTAGGTTCAATATGATTTATTAGGAGATTAAGCTTAATGGAGTTATCATCAACTGTACTTACAAAATTGTAAAATGGTTGTATGTTTTTTCTGCATCTGTTGAGTTCGGATCTATACCAAGTTTATCAGGTGTCATGAATCGATCCATCTTTCTTTTATTTCATAATAATATATTAGCTCTTTTGATTGTAAAGAATAACTAAATTAATTATATTGACTCAAAAGAGCTATAATTATACTAGTTTATAACAAATTAACAAAATACATAAAGTGTATATAGTATAATCATTTAACTTGCCACAACATTTCAATAGGTTTCCATATGTTAAAAACTTCATCTAGATTTAATAATAGGAGAAAACTGACTATTGTGGATACTGCTTCTTATCAAAAGATTATATATTGGTTCTTGTTTTTAGTTTTAAAAAGTTTCAAAAGTAATAAACCACAACCAAAAATTTAATAAAATATAAGCATTTTAGCAGAAAATTGAACCAGTGAGTAGAAAACTTTTTTATTTTAATTAAACATTTAGTTATAATATGTATCTTTATATGTAAGTTTATATATTGTATAATTATATATTATATATTACTAATTGTATTTTTTATATTAAGTTCTGTTTATTATATAAGATTAAACATGTTTTTAATTATTTATTATACTTTACAGCAGGAATTACCAACCTTTCCGATGCCACGACCCTTTAATATTATTATAAGAATGCTAAATATTATGTTTTTAGACTTCTAAATATTTGATTTTATTTACCATTTTTTATGCACCCTTTTTTCTGTTAAAAATTTTTTATAAATAATTTATAATAATTTACTAACAATACAGTTATGTTTTAGTTAATATTTGCAACAGAATAAAATGTTTACATTGTAAACATTTTATTCTGTTGTAAATAAAGTTTCAACTTTATTTACATTATTTTTTTTCAATTTCACAGTTTTAACTACATATTATACATATAATATTAAATGTAAATTTAATATAAATAATAAGTTATTATAATATTAAATGTTATTATATATTATATATATTACATATTATACAGAATGCAGCAAATTAAGCATAACCAAATAAATACGCTCTCAAATTTTTATTACAAAAAATATTTGTTTTTTAAGTAAAAACATTGAAATAAAGTTGAAATTTAAAAATAAAATTTTAATGTTCCATAGCTTTAATTATTTTATCAAGTCTTACATTGAATAAATCACATGCTGGATATTTGTGAGCTTAAGGTATCTTAGTCCATTACCGGCAAAAAGCTGATTTTAACAATTCCATTGATTTTAACAAATCCATCTGACTTTAACAAGTCCAATATCTTCCAGATAATCTCACATCTAAGGTAGCATTGTTCGCTGATTATACTACCATTTATTCTTGTCATAATAAGAGGCGTCTGAGCTTTATCTCGTTATCAAATTTAACATTTTCTTCATCTTTTCTCTTCCAGTAACTTCCAACACTAATTAGTGGTTGCCTGCAGCCTTGTTAAAAGTGAAGATGTTTAAAATAAAAAATGTTTAGAACATACTTTGTCTAGAATACCCCAATTGGAGAAATCCATTGAATTTGTATCTGGTGAATTTAACAGCCATTGTTTAGACAAAATAAACCATAGAACATCTGTAACTAACTATTCTTGATTCACCCAAGCTTTATGTAAAGGTGCTGAGTCCTGTTGGAAAGTCCATGGTCAGTTTCCAAAAAAAAAACATTCTCCAGGATGTATTTATGGTACAGAGATTAAAAAAAAACAATAGTTACAGATCATTTTCTGCACCTTATATTATATGTTATATTACATTATCATTTTAATATAAAATGTTTTATATTAAATTTTAATAAACAGTTATTAATATTATTATACAATTCTGAAATGTTTAAATATTTAAAATGTATAGAGTTTCATATTTTAATTTCGATTTTAATGTCGATCTTTTATTAGCAAACTCAGATAATTCTGTCTCTGAATTTTTAGACACTATTGCTTTAAATAACTTTCTTCCCTTTATTTCATTGCCAACAAGAATCACAAATCACTCCAAAACTCTAATTGATAACATATTTTCTAATGCAACTTCTACAAATATTTTTGCCAGTAATTTTACTTCTACGGTATCAGATCATTTGCCCCAATTTTTAATACATCCTCTTTATAGAACCAAAATTAATTCTCGTAAAAGCTGCATTTTACGTCGAAATCTAAAACAAATAAATTGCGTCGAGTTATGTAGTGATTTCTCAAAAATTAGCTGGATTAATGTAATCAATGTCAACGAAGGTAAGACTAATAAGTCATTTGAAGAGTTTTTCTCAAGTTTCAATTCTCTTTTAGATAAACATGCACCATTGAAAAAAGTCAGCAATCGTTGCTTATCAAGGGGTCTCAAACCTTGGATAACACGAGGAATCTTGACTTCTATTAAAATGCGAAATAAAATATTTAAAAAATTTCTTAAAGCAAAGAATCCTAATAACAAACTCAATCTAGAAAAATCTTATAAAGCATATAGAAACTTACTTGTTACTCTCACCCGTTGTAGTAAAAAGAACCATTGTTCTAAGTTCTTCTCTGACAATGCCAAAAATTTGAAATCTACATGGAATGGTATTAAGAACCTTTTAAACATTAGTTCGAGAGTTAACTCATCTCCTTCATGCTTATCTTCTACCAACTCCATGATACACGACCCCATTAAAATTTCGGAATCTTTTAATTCATTTTTTGTTTCAGTTCCGGAAGATTTACAGAATAAGATCCACTCATCCAATACTGACTTTAATAAATATCTTAAAAATCCTAATCTTAATTCAATGTTCATAAAACCTACAGACAAAAACGAAGTATTATCGATTATTCATTCTCTTAATGACAGCAAGGCTTCTGGACCTAACAGCATTCCAATACCTATTTTTAAAGCTCTTGCAAATGATATCTCTCCTGTACTTTCTGAACTATTTAATCTGTCATTCACAACCGGTGTATTCCCTGATATTTTAAAAACTGCTTCTGTTATCCCAATTCATAAAAAAGACTCAAAACTTGAACGTAATAACTACAGACCAATTTCATTATTATCAAATGTCAGCAAACTTTTAGAAAAACTTATGTATTCTCGTATTTACAACTTTTTAAATAATTCTGCTTGTTTTCATATTCGACAATTTGGGTTTCGCTCAAATTACTCCACTTCTCACGCTCTTATTAGCATTACTGAAATGATTCGTGGTGCAATTGACAGTGGTTCTTTTGCTTGTGGTGTATTCATAGATATTCAAAAAGCTTTTGATACGGTTGATCACAACATTCTAATAAAAAAGTTAAACTACTACGGAATACGTGGTATTGCTAATCATTGGTTTTCTTCATATATTACGGATCGCACTCAGTTTGTTTCAATTAATGGATTTGAATCCACACATAAAGTTATTAAATATGGCGTTCCACAAGGTTCCGTTCTTGGACCGTTGTTGTTCTTATTATATATAAATGATTTATCTTGTTCGTTAAAAAATTCTATGATACATCATTATGCTGACGATACCAATCTTTTATATATCAACAAATCCCTCACGACTATTTGTAAAAAAGTTAATCAAGATCTTCATCGCTTATGTAACTGGTTAAATAGTAACCGTATTTCCTTGAATGTCAATAAAACTGAATACATTATTTTTCATTCCCCTCAAAAAACTATTGATCATATTAAAATTAAAATTAACGGTAAAAAACTTTTTCCATCAAAATATATAAAGTATCTTGGAATATATCTTGATGAAAACCTATCTTGGTATAATCAACTGTATCATCTAAAAAAAAAACTTACACGAGCTAACAGTATGCTTTCTCTAATTCGTTACTATGTTCCTATCCAAACTCTTCGAATGATTTATTTTTCTTTATTCTCTTCTCACCTTTGCTATTGTTGTATTGTTTGGGGTCAAAAAAGAAACTTTTTACTTAACAACATTGCTAGTTTACAACGCGCATCTATTAGAATAATGACGTTTTCCCCAATGAGATCTGATATCGAAAAAAAAATTTCTGAACTAAAAATCCTAAAACTCCATAATCTTGTAAAGTTTTACAATTGTCTTTTTGTGTTTGACTTTCTCCAAAATAAATTACCAAGCCCTTTTTCAAATTTTTTTATTAAAACAAACGAAGTTCATAATCATCACACCAGGAATACAGAAAATAGTAAGCTATACTATTCTTTTTTCAGCACAATCAAATATGGTAAGTTTTCCATAAAACAACAATGTATCTCTCAATGGAACCAGTGTATTCCTGCATTAACAAAAAAGTCTAAGAAAAAATATCCTTTTGTTACGAATTTTTTACTGCTCAACAGAATTCAATTTAAAAATATATTGTTGGAGTGTATTTCTTTATAATTTCTCTCTGTACTATAGTTGTCTTGTGGTTTGATTTTTATTTTATTTATTATTTACCAATCTTATATTTATTTATTATTGTTTTATTAATGTTACATTTTATGTTATTATTATATCTAATTATCATCTATGATTTGTACATACAATTTATATTGTATTATAATATTCTTAATATTATTGGTACTTTATTGTTATTGTTATTATTTTGTATTATTACTATTATTATTACATATATCATTATTATTTGTTTAACAATCTTTTCTTCTTTTCTTTATTATTTATATATACAGATATTGAGTTTTTCCTTTTTTTTTTTTTTTTTTTTTTGTTTTGTTTTGTTTACTTTAGTTTCCTTTTTTTTTTTTTTTTTCTTTCTATTTATTTATTTTTTCGTGAAATTTTTATGTTTTTTAGGTGTCATTCCATTGACTAGTTTGTAACTATATGAGTGACACCTAACCAATTTATATTAATTTACGATGAAATTTGTAAATTTTATTGATATGGTTGAATAAAAAAAAAATATTATATTATTTTTTTAAAGAAATGGATGATAAAATATATAAAGAAGTTTTGCTAAAGGTTGGAGATAATTTATTAGAAAAAAATTTTGAAGATATTAAATATTATTATTCACAACAAATTGGTGATGGTATTCTTGAAAAGATTAAAAGACCAACTGATTTTTTTAAAGCTTTAGAACATCGTATGCTTCTAGGGGTTGATAACTATGATGGGTTTGTTAAGGCACTTAGCATAATTGGAAGGAATGATTTGGCAAAACATTTTTCCGGTAAGTTTTATAGTAATTTTGTATTTATATTACTTTATAGCTATTTTAGTATATGTATATATATATATATATATATATATATATATATATATATATATATATATTATATATATATATATACACACACACACACTAAAATAGCTATAAAAATATATATATATATATATATTTTAATAGAATATATATATATATATATATATACACACACTAAAATAGCTATAATATATATATATATATATATATATATATATATATATATATATATATATATATATATATATATATATATATATTTTAATAGAAATCACAATGTATTTTTATTCTTGACATGTTTCGTAGTCTTACTACATTTTCGAAAGATTTAATTTTCAATAAAAACTCTGGTAAATAAATTTAAAAACTGAAGACAATACATAGAAAAAAATTAACGGACAAATAAACTTGTTACAAACCAATTAAAAATTTTATTACAAATTATGACAAAATGAACCTCTTAATATTAAAATAGTAATAGTAATAGCAATAATAATAATAGCAATAATAATAATAATAATAATATAGTAAGTTAGATAGATAAATTTATAATATAATGAGATGTTTGTTTATTTAAAGAAGAATTTTCCCATTTAATATGAAGTGCTTCTTTTATTTTAATTTGTTAATGGTAGAGGCAGTATCCAAAATCTGAAAGCAATCATAATTAGTTAGTGTTTTACAATTAATGGATGAATTTAAATGTTTAAAAATATGCGATTGCGTGTCACTCGTAAGATGCTCATTTATCCTTGTTATCAAATGTTTAAAGGTTTCTCCAATATAACTGGCGTTACAGCTAGCACAAGAAAATTTGTAGGCAACGTTATATTTAAGCATCTTAGGAAGTGGATCTTTTATGCAAAAACTGTTTTTTAATTTATCGGTTGTGAATATAAATTTGATTATTACATTTTTACAATACTTTTTAATAATTTTATCAATTTTAGTTTTAGTGAAATTTGAGTAAAATAAAGTTTAAAATATCTTATATTAGTATTATCAACAATATTTATAACAGGTGAATTAATTTTCTTTTCAACATATAATTTAATTTCAGTGTCGATAACATTTTGCGGAAATTGATTATTTTTTAAAACTAAAGAAAGATTTTTTATATCCTTATCAAATCCAAACCACGTGTTGTTAATTTTATATGTTCGATCAATCAAGCAACGTATAAGACCAGTTTTGTAACATAAAGGGACAAAACTAAAGAAATTTTGTAAAAGACCTGTGTATGTTTTTTTGTGATAAACTGATGTAGAGAGTGAATTAGACTTATTAATAAGAACATCCAAAAATGGAATTTGGTTGTCTTTTTCTTTTTCCATAGTAAATATTAGGTTTTTGTGTTGTTTATTGAGATGTTTAAAGAATTCTTGCGCTTCAAATTCTGAATTAAAAATTGCTATTATGTCATCCACATAACGTTTATAAAAAATCGGTATGGAGAATTTAGCAATTATTAACCAACGTTTGTTCATGAAAACCGATAAACATATCAGCTAAAATTAGCGCTAAAGGAGAACCCATTGCAACACTATCTAATTGATCATAAAATTTTCCGTTAAATAAGAAATGAGAACCTGACATTGAAATTTGAAGTAATTTTTTGAAATGAGTTATGAGAAAAATATTTTGAGCGAGTTTCATCTTTAAAAAACAATTCTGTTGCTATATTTATAGTTTCATTAAGTGGAATGTTAGTAAATAAGCTTTCAAAATCATAAGAAACTATAAATTTGTTAGTTATATCAACTTGTTTTAAATCTTCAACGAATGAAAATGAGCCAAAAGTGGTATAATGTTTTGGTAAATATGGAGATAATAAATCTAAAAGATGTTTAGCAAGTTTATAATTATATGTGCCAATTGTTGAAATAATTGGTCGAAAAGATGGTAGAGAAGAATCTTTATTAGGTTTGTGCATCTTAGGTAGAGCATAAATTCTTGCTGGTTGTGAACCAACATAATAAATTTTATTGTAAATGTCTTTTTCAAAACATTAAAGTTTTTTAAGTTTTCTAAGATACCCTTGTAAAGATACTTCTCTTTTTATAGTTGGATCATCTTTTAATTCTTTAAATTTAGTTTTATCACTTATAATATTATTAAAAGAATTTATATAGTCAACTTTATTTAGAACAATTATACCATTCCCTTTGTCTGGTCTTGTTATTACAATGTTTTCATTCTTCCTGAGTCTTTTTATTATTTTGTGTTTTCTCAGACAACTTTCAGACGGCATGTGATTGTAAACATAATTGCTTGCTAAATGTGAAAATTCACTTTTAACTTGAGGTTCCGAATCCTTGTTTCTAAGTTGGGTGTTGAGAAATTGTGCAATGCTATCAAATTGAGCAAAAACGCCCGCCTTTTTTATAAACGCTGGTGGTAAAGCAAAGTTAAGACCATTATTCAATAAATCCAGTTCATGGTGTTGTAAAGTGTATGAAGACATATTTTGTACGAAGTTTTTACTTTTATAAGGAATGCTAGTAAATTTAGTGAGTGAACATAATTTTTTCTCGTGGGTTTTTATAATTGATTGTTCTTTTTTCCTTTCATTATTTTTAAGAACCTTTATTAAAAAATACCATTGTAAGGTTGAACAATTATTTTTTACTTGGCACATTATTTTATCTAATTCTTTTTGCAATAATTTTTGTTCGTTTGATCTTTTATGTGGAAAATCCTTTAAATAAACAAACATCTCATTATATTAAAAATTTATCTATCTAACTTACTATATTATTATTATTATTAATATTATTATTAATATTATTATTAATATTTTAATATTAGAAAGTTTTATCATAATTTGTAATATAATTTTTAATTGGTTTGTAACAAGTTTATTTGTCTGTTAACTTTTTCTCTGTATTGTCTTCAGTTTTCAAATTTATTTACTAGAGTTTTAATTTTAAATTAAAACTTTTGAAAATGTAGTAAGACTACGAAACATGTCAAGAATAAAAAATATTGTGATTTTTATTAAAATTTTTACAAATTTATTGCTAATGTGATGTTCGAAATATATATATATATATTTTATATATAATATATATATATATATATATATATATATATATATATATATATATATATATATATATATATATATATATATATGTAAAACATACATACATACAGGTCTTTTTAAGGTCAGCCTAAAAACTTATGCTCAATTTTGATCTTCTATATTTATTTAAGAGCATGGTTATAAAGGTTTTTAACTATCTTTCCGCATTATCATTGATTTGGTTTTCTTCCTCTCTCCAAGTAGCAAAAACTGCTTCAATTGCTGTCCAAATACTTTATTATATATATATATATATATATATATATATATATATATGTATATATATATATATATATATATATATATATATATATATATATATATATATATATATATATATATATATATATATATATATATATATATATATATATATATATATATATATATAATATATATATGCCGAAGCTCGCCTTCTCCTTTTTTTCAATAACTTGGAGTCTTAAAATTATATGTTGCAATCTACAAACTTCGGCAATTCCTTTGAAGCGCGTTTAATTCATAAAAGTTTTTGCATTTGACGTCACGGTAGAATTTTAACAAATAAAAAGTGTAATTAAACAAAGCTGCATTTTTCTACTTTAATTCAAAGTATTTTTTTAACATACAGCAAAACAACTTTTACAACAAATTTTTGTAAAAATCCAAAATAATAAAAGATTTTTACTTCATAGGAGCAACTTTTTTTTACCGAAATTTAAATAATTTTTAGATTTATATATCTTACTTATAATCCTTTTGTTTTTAAATTTAAACAAATATTAAAGCTTTACTTACGAATCTAATAATTTTTATACGAGTATTTTACATTATATAGAACGTTATGTATACAGTCTCTTGTTTTTGTGCAAGAGAGCACAGTGTTATATATTCTGAATCTTACTTATTTTTATCTTAACAATGGCAACTATTTTCTAACTTCTGGTTATTTTTACGCTATGATATTTTTTGTTTTCTCATCGAAAAAAAGTATTTATTAACAATTAATTTCATAAACTGACAGTATTAATTAGAGATATTTGATGAATTGCTAACTTTTTTTATTGTAAAATTTTTTTTGAAAACTCTGGTTTAATTTAAATTGCTGAATTTGCTGAATTGCAAATTTAGTAATTTAATTTAAATTTTAATTTAATTTAGCAAAAATGCTGAAACGGATAAAAAGGAAATATCATATGAAAATTTGTGAAAGGATATGTAAGATCCTGGTTTTGCATTAAAAGTACAATTATTAGCAACACAAGTCGGCATTATAAAGTTTGATTATAAGTTTTTATAAATATTTTATATAAATATTTTATAACCATCAAATAAAAAACATGAAGTTTGTATATTTATGCCCGTTTTTACAACTCATATTTAACAAAAATAAGAACAAATTATTATTAAATAATTCAATAATCAACACAATATTTAATGGCAATAATTCAAGATAAATGGTAATTTAAATTGTCAAAATATCATAACGGTCGTTAAAAAACATATTTTGGCATTTGTTTCTTAACATGAAAAATTAAACATTTTTAAAAATACAATTAACAAATACAAATTTTCAAGCAATTTTCTCTTCCAATTCTCATTTATTCAAAGAAAAGTTACTTTAAAATTTTATTTCTCTCATCTGAAAAAAGAACAAGTGACGCAAATATATATATATATATATATATATATATATATATATATATATATATATATATATATATATATATATATATATATATATATATATATATTCTATACAACTCTTATTCATTCTAAGTTTAATTACGCAAAACTTTTCTTTCTCTTTTGATCTACTCTTTTATAAAAAGAGCGAGCGATGAAATAAAAACTTTTCTTTCTTAACATAAAGTTATACTTAAAGATAAAATTAAATAAGAAATAAATCAACAATGGACAAAGCAACTAACAGATTAATCTGGGACTATTTTGATAATAATGAAAATAATCAATATAAACAATATTACCAACAACAATTATCAAATAAACAACACTATATGGCATAATTTTAGGGGCTTTTTATTTTTATTGCTTATCGTTCTAAATAATAAGTAAATTTAGTTCAAGTTAATATTTCAACATTTATAGTTGCAATATAATAAAGAAATAATGTTTAATGCTGAACTTTTTATTTAGTTATTTATTTTTTTACCTAAATTGTTATAAAAACTTTAGAACCCCCGTCATTAAAAAATTTTGTTGTAAATATATTTCAAAATGATTACTCAAACTAATATTTTGGTTTGACTTCCCAAACTTCATGCAAAGCAAATTAAAAAATAAAAATATTTTCACTTGTTAAAAGTTTACTGTGATGCTGAAGTCTGTAGATTGCAAACATATAATTTAAAAACTCTGAGTTGAATGAAGAAGGTGAGCTTCATCTAAAACAACATTAGTTTTTTTTTAAAACAACATTAGTTTTTTTTGGTATGCTTTCACTATTTATTTTTAATCAAAAAAACTTGGTTCAAACATTTTATTTTAACATTATCTTATCTATGAACACAACATGTGTTGGGAGTTTAGTATCCCTTTAAGCACAATTGAAATAAATATTTGAATAAAATTAACAACATTTTTAAAATGTTTGTTGTACATGTTTCGAACTATATAGTTCATCATCTGTAAAATTTACAAAAATCATTAAAAAACCATTTTTATAAGGAATACAAATTAATTATTTCATTACAAAAATCTATTATACAATTCAATACAAAGGGTTAAAAAGACCATTAAAATACAATAACAAAATGCGTCAGTCTCAAAACTCAATTAAAAAAAAAAACATAATAAATACAAATAGTTTAAAAAAAAAAAAAAAAAATCATAAAATCAATGTCATAATAGTCAAAGCAGTCCAAGAATTCTGTTTGACTTGTTTTTTAAAGGGATCCCAAACACCCAACACATGTTGTCTTCATACTAAAGATAATATTAAAAAAAAAGGTTTGAACCAAGTTTTTTTGATTAAAAATAAATAATGAATGCATACTGAGAAAAACTAATGTTGTTGTTTTAGTCGAAGCTCTTCTTCTCTATTTTATTTAATAACTCTTTAAATTATACGTCGCAATCTACAGACTTTGGCGATTCTTTTAACGCACGTATAATTCATAAAAATAAAACTCTGGAAAAATTTTTATTTATTTTTATTCATAAATTTTTTCATTATTTATTTATTTACTTTTTACTTAGCATTTAAAAATAAATAATGATAAACAAAAATAAGTAGGAAAACAAAAATTGTCATAGCGTAAAAATAATCAGAGAAGTTAGAAAATAGTTCCCATTGTTTAAAAGAAAATAAGTAAGATTCAGAATATATAATACTGTGCTCACTTGCACAAAAACTAGATACCTTATATATGACGTTCTATATAATGTAAAATACTTGTATGAAAATCATAAGATTGGTAAGTAAAGCTTTAATATTTGTTTTAATTTAAAGGGATCCCTAAATGCTCCTCCATATGATCTCATATGAAAGAGCATAAAAAAAAATTATGTAAGTTTTTTTTCTTTTTCACTAAATTGTAATAATAAATGCATGCTAACAAAAAGCAATTGCCGAAATCACTGAAAACCAACTCCATTTTGATTTTATTTTTTTACCATTGAAACTCGATTGTCAATCGTTAAAAATCACGTTAGTACGTCACAATAACTTTAGAATATCTACTTTGATTTTCAAGCAAAAAAAAGTCATGATTAGTTATAAATAGTTAAGTTTTAATCAAGTTTTTTAAATTAGTTTTGCAAAAACAGTATAATAGAATTCGGTTGAAAGACGTCGTTAAAAAAAAGCTTTTCACACCTTCGTGATTAGTTTTTTCTTTAAAAAAATGTTTTTGCGATTTGTTTTTTTTTTGGTTGTTTAATTACTTTTTTTCTAGCTTAGGATTTTTTTAGCAATTCTTAAAAGTAATCAAGAACGTCACACAAAATTTATTATTAGATAAATGAATAGATGGTTTGCTCTTTCATGCAGAGATTTTCTTTCAACGTAAAACATTTTTGAATTTAAATTACTTTAAATCTCTGCGTGGAAAATTTTTACAAGGTCATTATAGCGAAAAATTGAAAAGTTGGTTTTTATTTTTGTTTATCAAAACTTCATGTTTAAAATAAAGCTTTAAAATGTTAGAGCAAAAAAAATACTGACTTTTATTTGCATTTTTATACTGTTTGAAAAAAAAAATAATAATAAAAAAGAATTAATTATTATTATTATTAATTCTAATAATTATTATTTAATATATTATTAGTTAATTCTTTTTTAATAATTCTTTTTTATTAATTTTAAACATGAAGTATAATTCGATTTATTAAACCAAATTTTTTTGTTTCATCTTTTATTAAAAAACTTGAAATAGAAAAATTGAATAAAAACATCAACCATTTAAATGAAAAACTCAATTATATTTAAACTTTTATTAGTCCTTTATTGACAAGAAACAATAAATTATAAAAAACGTGATATCTAATTTTTTATTAAGTTTTTGACGATGTTTTTTGATTTATTGACGATAATTTTTTCCCCTTATTATCGCACATCGGCGCAAGCTATAAGAGAGAAAGAGAGGGGGGGGGGGGAGAGAGCAAAAATAAATAAAAATTGTTCGCAATTAGATTTAGTTTCTAATAAAATGTCTATTCAACCTTATCAATTTGAACCAAAAAAATATAGCAAAATTAACATAATTGTTAATTTAACTAAAACATTTTACAATAATAATTTTTTTTATCAAGCAAAAATGAGAGTAATCGTCACTTTTTAAATCATAAAAATGACTGAAATAAATTTTAAAGAAAATATTTTAAATAAACTTTTATGTGTCTACATCAATATTGATTTGTTAAAAACTGACTAAAAAGAGTTTAAAATTTGACTTATATTCATTTTTGGCTGTGGAATTGCCCTTATAACACAAATAAAAATTATAAAAAAAAATTTAATATACAAATATATTTTCACTAAATGCTACAAAACTTATTCTTGTAAGTAATTATGTGTTAGTTGAAAAAAAAACGACTTTGCATTTAAATTTAATTACCAAATAATAAGTTTGCAATAATGACATTTTGTCTACTTTGTTTAGTTTGACGTACAAACTTTCGTTTTTTGAAACGTTCGTTTTTTAGGGTCAATAAACTTTGGACAAGATGCATTTTTTTTAATCAAAGAAAAGCGTTTATTTGTTAGTGTGTTTCATTATTACGTTTTAAAAAAATATATATATCCATCTAACAATTTTTTTTTTTAATGCTCTTTCATATGAGATCGTATCTTTATGGCACTTAGGGATCCCTTTAAAAACAAAAGAAATATAAGTAAGATATATAAATCTAAAAATTATTAAGATATCTGTAAAAATTAAGTTACCCCTATAAAATAAAAATAGTTTAGCATTTTTACTTTTTACTAAAATTTTTTCGCGATGTTTGGAAAAATAATTGCAACGTATAATTTAAAGACTCATAATTTTTGAATAAAATGGAGAAGGCGAGCTTCGGCTAAAACAACAACATTATTTTTTCTTGGTATGCATTTATTATTTATTTAAAAATTAATAAACCTACAAGCAAACATACAAAATGTCAAGCCATATTTTGTGTTTAACTATGCCATTAAACGTTTATGTTATTGTTTAAATTAGTTAAAATTTAGTTTTTGTACTTTTTTTATATTGCTGAATTAGTATTTTTTATCTTATATTTATATCTTACTTTATTTACTTACTATTCTTATAATATATATAAATATACTTATATATATATATATATATATATATATATATATATATATATATATATATATATATATATATATATATATATATATATATATATATATATATAATATATGTGTATATATATATAATATATATGTATATATATATAATATATATGTATATATATATATAATATATATAATATATATATAATATATATATATATATATATATATATATATATATATATATATATATATATATATATATATATATATATATATATATATATATATATATATATATATATATATATATATACATATTGAGAAGTTTTGATTGTTCCAATCAAATTTCTTAATGTTGGCCAATGTATTTACACCTTTTTCAATCTGAGGCCAAAGATCTTGACGTTTCTTGTAGGATTGACTGGGTCCTATCGTTTCACCCTGTAGTTCCACCTTAACATGATGAACATGTCGTTCCATTATATAGTGCCTAAATTTAAAATTCTAATTTTCTGTCATTACTCTCAGAACAAAAAAAAAGAAAAAAAGTACCTGGATTTTGTAAAGTAAAACATCATACTTGCACATTAGCCAAAGAATTGGAGAGATAGAGAATAAACAGCGATGTTTCTAATTGCACCATTATGCTTTCCAGTGTTCGAGCAAGTTGTGTCAGTACAACAAGCTATGATCTGGTCGGTTAAGTCATAATATTCAACAAGGCTTTGGATAGCCAGTGCTTGACCTTTCCCTTTGGAGGAGGGTACTTCAAGTATTCCCAGAAGAAAGTCAAGTGAACCCAACTCTGGAGACAAAACACTATATGCCAACCGTTCTACTGTTTCTGAAATCTTTACCTCCGTCCTATATTGTTTAACCAACTTTGTGTCAAAGTGAAGAACAAGTTTTAAACCCCTAATCTTATCCAGGTTCTGCTCTCTTATAATAAGTGCTTCGTTCTCTATAAGTTCATGGTTTTTTCTTGCCATCTGTGACTTAGAAATGTTTAACATGTCAATATCTACTCCGCCAGCTTAAATAGTGAAGACAACATTGCTGTTTCAGCTCTTACGCTAACTTAATAACTAAAAATAAACAAAATTATGTAAAACTTAAGTTGTTTTATATTGAAGTTTTATATATAAATATATGTAATATACTTTACTTTTTTATCCATAAACTTATTTACCTTGTCATAAATGAAATCCAATTATCTAAAACATCATTCAGACTGAGTTGAAGGAAAATCTTTGTCGTATCATATAGTTTTTTTTTCTTTGCAGTAGGAGACTCAAAGTCTGAATCATAATCTGTTCCACTACATCCACTGGAGAATTCCTGCTCAATATTTCTCAAAGCTTCTTCTGTTGCTTTTTCCAGTAATTGGCTTTCTTTTTTTTGCTCAGTCTTTCCTCCAGTCACTTTTCTTCTATCATCTTCATCTTTTCCTCACCTTCAGAAACTATTTCAGAAAATGTTTTGTCATTTTTGTAGGACATTTTGACCATGTCCCCTTTCAAACATCTCTTCAAAAAAAATAGAATCCTCTTTTACAGCCTCCTTACTTCTTTTAGGATCCGGGCTAATTAACTTGATAATGTCTTCCTTGTGTATAGGAAATAAAACATTGGCCTTGTCTAAGAACACTTGAGTGTGTTGGCTCATGGTTTCTTTGCTCAACTCATCTTTAAAAATTTAATATACTATGTATACAAAGCATTAATTCTACTCCTAAATTAAAAAATTACAACATTAAATAAACCCGTCAGCAAAACTTATATGTAAACATTTTTCATAGATAAATATGTTTCACAGAATACTTAATTTTTATGACAAGAGACTTTATTTTTAGTAGCTTACTTAATCGACCGTTCACTGATAATAAAATTTTTATCAAAGTCTGCTTTTTTTCAAATGTTAACCAGCTCTCTTATGATCACACATTCGATATTACGTTTCTGTTATCAGCATAACACACACCACCACTGCATTTAAACATGCCCGTACTTGCTAGAGGACATCCAATTTTGGATGACAATTTTTTGATTGCAGTTGCATGAGTTTGATTAATCCAGTAAATTCTTTGACAAACTTCCCCACCGGTTGGAAGTCTATTTGGAGAAAATATTTGGAGAGGGTACCCCAACAAGTAAAGACTTCTTCTTCCATTAGCTTTTCCAACATATCCTGCACTAGCCATATTTAATATAAGTTTCTATACTAAAAAATACAACAGAATTGATCACAAAATATACAGTTTTTCTCAAACACCTGAGTTTGCTTTTGGAACCCTCTTTTACAATCTTGCAAATGAAACCATGGAGTTCTGCACAACATCTTTTTAAACAAATATTTTTGACAGAGGTGATTATAAGTATTAATGTCAACTGATAGCTTTTTACCTTGGAAGAGATTTATTGAACTTCAGGTTTCTAAAACCTGGTGCACATCATGAAGCAAGATTTATAGCTGATTCATTATATCTGTTAGCAATGCAAATGACCAAGAATTACAACAAGCAACTCAGTATCAATGAGATTAAAATGATACAAGATGCAACAGATTATATAGTGATCTTTCACTGTTTATTCTTCCTGAAGAGCCCAATGGCAGCTCAGGCTCCACCCAATGACCTTAGAGCATTCAAGATTTCATCACAGATTATGATAGATCCACTTTACTCCAAAAAGTACAGAAAGATTCGCAAAGCTCTTAATCTTAGTATTCTCAGACACACTTGGTATTTTACACCACAGTGTGTTATCTTTGCTTTAGCTGACCAGCGCTTAGAAGAGAAACAGAGGATGGATATTCTTGTGGAATTGTTAAAATATGATGTTCCAGAGGTGAACATCTTTGACAAAGGTGGTTCCAGAGGTGAACATCTTTGACAAAGAACAACCAGAACCTTTTACACAAGTTTGCCCCCTCTCAAAACTATCAGACTTAGTTTCTCAGGAGTCTTACCTTTTTTTTCTCCATCTGGTATAACCAAAGATGACATTCTTGCATGGAAAGAAGAAGGCATGTCAAATTTGGAGAAAAATCTCAACAATAGATCTTTTAAGACATTTGTGTCCAGTGTACGTCAGTTAGCAGTTGTTAATGACAGGGCTGAAAGACACATCAAATTGGTGCAGGATTTCATTGGCAGGACACATTCTGTAGACAGGCTCCAAGACACAATGATGGTGGTTTTAGACAACTGGCGGAAGGTGTCTAAACATGCCACTAAACAAGACTTAAAGAATGTTTAAATAAAAAAAACACTTTATGGCTGTATTTATGTTTTTAAAATATATTTTTTCTAACAAAAGTTTAATAATTTTTGCACCAATTTTTTTTTTGTATTCCATAGTATTCTATTTTAAAAAACATTTTAAAACAATGCAATTTTAATAAAGAATAAATCAGTTATGCATTTTTTTCAAAGTAACTATAACAGTCAGAATTAATGCAATGGATGATTAATATAAAGTTAACTTGATTATTTTATAAAAATATTGAATACTACCAAAGTTTTAATAAAAAAATGTAAAAAAATCTCTTTAAAATTTATATTAGGGTTGTTAACCGGAGGATTTGTGCAATTCCGGAAAAACAACATTCTTTTGTAAGGAGATTGAGGACGAGGAATTACATATTTTTTTGTACCGAATGTTACAAAACATTTAAAATCGCCAATGTTCATTTCGCAAAAGCTACTTTCGAAATTTAGCATTTTGCAAGTTGAGATACAAAACAAAACTATTTTGCAACATACGAAAGTAGCGGTCTCGGAAGTCGCACTTGCGAAACAAACATTTTCGCCAAACGATGTTTTTAAATCTATAAAGAAAATTTGTTTGCCAGACTGATTTTAATTGTAAAAATTAACATCTTTAAATCCCAAAATGTTTATAATGAATTTTTATTTTCAGTATAATAACATATTAAATTTTTATGGTTTTATTTTTAGAAATATTGATAAAAAATAAAATTTCTTTCGAAACGAAAGTATTTCGGATCACAACATACGAAAGAATTCTTAACGAAAATAAACTTACGAAACGTGTCATAATAAATATATATAACAATGTTTTTTGAACTCATTACGTATAGTAAAAATAAGAATGATGGGTAGGAATATACATGTTTTTTTTTTTTTAAAGCATATGAAATTTTTGAAACAGGTTGGAATATGCTTAAGCAAATAGTAAAAAGAGGCTCAAAAATATGCTTTAGCTTCAGCATATTTCTGATAAAATATACCTATTTCAATAATTTCTAAAAGTGTGCACGTTACTAAAGTTCTAGCAGATTTTAAAGGTATGTAGAGTCCTGTTTGAATACGCTTTTCGAAGTATAGATCTTAGAAAATATTGTTTTTTAATTTTAATTAGATATAAATTTAAGTATCGTATAGTTCAATCAGTTAGATATGTTATAATTCGCCGCAGAGATCCGGGTTCGCATCCCGCAGCCATTGTAACTTTTGTTCATCAAACTCTTTTTACTTAAGATAGTATTTTTTGACCTCCACATTCTATATTACAGATCTTTCATCACCTTCGTAATAGTGACAACCTCTCTTCTGTTAGTTATTCTTTTAAGATTGAGTTCATTGTGCTTAATTCTACACGTTTCCCTTGCTTTACTAAGTTCTACTTAAATTATGATGAAATGTACGTAAAACAACTTTTTCAAATAATATAAATCATTTTACTTTAAATCTTGTGCTTTTTGCACTAGACATCTGTCCTAAACACTTTGTAATAATTTCTAGCTAACTCTGAGTCTAATATAACCATTTCTGAATATAATTTCCCTGAGGCTCCTAC
Source organism: Hydra vulgaris (assembly GCF_022113875.1). Lineage (NCBI taxonomy): Eukaryota > Metazoa > Cnidaria > Hydrozoa > Anthoathecata > Hydridae > Hydra > Hydra vulgaris. The sequence goes on along the minus strand of NC_061161.1, from coordinate 7,223,957 downwards.
AGCCTATTGTGTTCCATTAAAAGTAACTAGTTTTCGAGTCCAGATAATAATTATAAGCAACTAAAGGTTCACATTACTATTCATTTTCCTGATATATAGAATCCTATTTGCATACATATTTTTTTCTGTAAATTCTGTTTTATATAGTTTCTTAATTATATAATAAATAAATATTACTATTCACTTAGTTGAATGAACGTATAGCTCATTCAGTTAAGACATTTGGCCGCGGAGACCCAGGTTCACATCCTGCTGTATATATATATATATATATATATATATATATATATATATATATATATATATATATATATATATATATATATATATATATATATATATATATATGGTATATATATAAGAATCATTTGACAACATTTTTTTATAATTTTATTATTTATTATTTAAACTGTTAACAGTTAATATCTTAAATATATCGTAACATAAAATTTTTTGCGTCTTTTTCGTAACTGCACATTCCGGAATGCTTTTTTTATATGCAGTTTTTTTCTAAAACCTCTTCTTCAGCTAAACAGTGACTTTGATCCCAGATTTTTTTATGGTGGTCTACTGGGACCAAATAAGGAGGATTTATATAGTGCATGTTGAATTCAAAAATTTTTTTTTCTGGGACACCCTTATATATATATATATATATATATATATATATATATATATATATATATATATATATATATATATATATATATATATATATATATATATATATATATAAGTATTATTGGCCTCGGCGTATTTATTATGGCATGTATGGCCTCGGCGGGTACAAATGAGCACGAGAGCTGAGAAAAGCTCTCCTAAAACAAATTTAGGGTGCGAGCTGCTCCTCATTTAATTTAGCACTCTTTTGTAATTTTAATTATACCTTCATGAGAAAAATTTTACTTTTGCAAGAGCTGTAAATTGCTCCTGTAAACTGTTTTAGGGGAGTGTGGGCGAGAGCGAGAGCTAAAGCTCTTGCTTTCCGCCGAGGCCAGTAATATATATATATACATATATTTATATTTGTTTATTATAGATATATGTCTTTACGTATATATATATATGTTAATATAAAAAAGCAAAAATTAAAAAAAAATAATAGGAAACACACGTTACAGTGTTCCGTTTCGTAAGGTTAAAATGTTACTTTTTGTCACACAAAAATAACACACATTTATACGTAACGGTTACGTAAAAATCTTATGTCTTGATATGTAAAGTATGTGCGTTAAATCTTGTTATGTAATCATGTTACATAACAGTTACATTACGTCTTGTTACACAAAAATGATACGTAACGTTATGTAGGATTAACGGACATTTAACACGTTTTGTAACCTGGTTTCATTACGTTGCGGAACTTAAAAAGTTATAGGAGTTTGCATTTAACAAGAAACAAAGTTGATTAAGTTTGTAATTTTGTTGAAATTGCTATTCAACAATGCAAGGATTTAATAAATTTCCCATATTCTTGAACATTTAATAAGTAAATATTTTAATTAGTTTGCTATTTCTTGAAATGAGTAAAAAAGTTTGCAATTAAAAATATTTAACAATTCAAAATATTTGATATATGTGCTGTTCTCTTGACCTATTTAACTGATAAAAAAGCTAAACATTTAACAAATACAAAAATCTAATAAATTTACTTAAAAACATAAGCTTATAGATACTTTAAAATAGAAAAAATCTGCCTGAAAAAATTGAATAGCTGCATTTTAATGGATGAAAAGACTTACATAAAATGTGACTTTATTCAACTTCCTGGTGCCAAATATTATACTTCAATTGTTCGTGGAAGTGGAAGCAACAAGTATAAATACAAACTTGTGGAGAAATATGGCATAAAAGTTGTCAAATCTTATCACATTTGACTGATTTTGTGATCACATTTGACTTCTGTTATTTCATTTGACTGATCACATTTGACTGAATTAAAATATTTCACAAGTGAGAATAAGTCCCCTAACATAGACACCAGTAAAAAATTAGACAATCTCTAAACACAAGTTTGTTTGTAATTACTTGGTAGAAGTTTGGCATCATTTTCTTGGCACATTTTACCTTTAGTAAGTGACCAGGGTTGATAATTAACAGGGGCCAAGGTCGGGTTTGATAAAATATAGTTAGGGTCGGGTTTGTGACCAGGTTTGATAAAACTGTATCTGTCCCTTTATGCTATAAAAACTTTCTTAAACCAGTTTTTTTCCTTGCACATCAAAAAACCCTTATAACTCTTACCCATCTTCATGTTTTCCTTTTTTATACAACCTACAACTTTTTAATTTTTCAGTTAACTGTTTCATAGCTTTTTAATCTATCCTATTTTAAAGTAACTCATTACTTAATTACAACTTTGCTTGAAATTGCTTGTGACCTGGAAGTAAAAAGTATATAAATATATGCCAGTATTTAATAAATAGTAAATGTAAGTAAAAAATTATAATATGTGAAGAACTATAAATTTCTTAGCCCCTGCTATCAACTCCTGCTAAATCTTATAATTTTGCCAAGGCTAGGTTTGCAAAAAGTCTCATTTATAGCCGGAGTCAGGGTGGGATCCAGGTCAAACGATATTACGACTCAAAAAAAATGAAATTGTAAAAATGTGTATATTTAATTTATTCAGATAGCCTAAAATATGATAAAAATACTTTTGTTATAATTGTTCTTTAAGAAAATCAAAATAGTATGCATATTGCATAAAGTCCCAGCTTTTAATTGCTAAAACAAAGAAAAATAAAAAATAACGCACAGAAATGGAAATGCCCAGTACACAAATTATTTAAATTATTAATTTGTTTTATTTTTTTCTATTTCAATCTCTTTTTATTTTGTTAGTTTTTTTTTTTTTTTTTTTTTTGAAATTTTTTCAGCATTATTATGAAACTTGCTAAACAGCCGTGTTCAAGTTGTCTAAAATAATATACTCGCGTGTGGTCACACAAGACGAAAAACTGCACGCCTTTCCTGGGAAGGCTTGCTAGGAATTTTAGAATTCACAAAATCCTTATTTTTGCATAATTTCTTGTGTTAGGGCTTTAAAAAAGTTGTTTATCAATTCGATTGTGGAAGTGGTGGAAGTTGACTGTCTACAGGGAGTGGGGGAAGAAGTGGTACCAAATGTTTATTATCTAAAGAGTCAGAACTAGAACTTTTTGATCAATTGATTGTTTTTTTTTTCTTTTTTTGGATTGCAATGTCAGGACTTCCTAAATTGCAAACAAAATATTAATAAAAACTGTAATGTAAATACAATAATAACGAATACAAAATTTCAACTTGAGCATTCTAATTTGCATTTTGAATCTTAACATTTTAAAAATAAACAATTATGATATACTTTACTATTGTGTTTTCAGTTTTTTCCTCTTTAAATCATGTTTTATTTCTGAACAACTTGAAAATAAATCAGTGTAGTGCAAAGATTTAGCCTGTCTTTTTCGTCTTTTCATAGTCTGAAAAATTATAATTTGCAGAAAAACCATTTTATAGTCAAAACTTTACAAAAACATATAGAAAATAAATACCTCCAATTTTCAATATTCTTATATAGAGATAAAGAGGTAACTTTTTCATTTTTGACCATTTTTTGTAACTTTTTGCATTTTTGATCATTGTGTATTCCCTGAAACCAATAACATGTATTTGATTCTTGTAATAACTAGCAATCAGGAACCATCGCCACTCTATCCTCAATTTCAACTAAATAATACATTACTATGTGAAATAAAAAAAATTGGCATGAAAATCAGTTTAAATAATAAATTTAATTATCATTATTCAGGGTGTCTTCCAATAATTTATGATAGATTTCCCTCTACTTTTCCCTGGTTTTTCCCTGATTAGCCCAAATTCAATATCAGGTTCACTTTCCACACTGCTATCATTTTCCTCACTGCTATCATCCGACAGTGACTCTACCTCAATGGATTCTATTGTATCCTGCTTTATAAACATTACCCAGTTATTTATAACAAATTCATCATAATTGCTATTTTTATTCAACTTTTCTCTATTTATTGAATTCAAATCCAATTTAACTCAAAATCATGATCAGATTTGAAGTTATCAAAAAATAGAGAGAAGTGATCCAATAAACACTGATTATAAACAACATAGTCACCTTTTTGCCCCACTATGTCATTAAAAGAATAGCAGGCATGAGATATAACACTATCTTTTTTTAAAGCTGTATTATAATTGGAGAAAAAATATTTTGTATCAATATCAAACATAATTTTGTTGACAGATTTAATTATTTTTCTTCTCTTTGACACAGTATCCATGACCTGTTAAAATCTTTTTTTATATAAGTTTATAATTTTTTTTATATAAGTTTATAAGTTTTTTATAAACTTTATAAAAGCTAAAATGTAAATAAGCTAAAACTATGAAGAAAAAATGTGTATAATACATATATATGAATACTTTGAAATTGAATATGACTTTGAAATTGAATATGACTGAATATGAAATTGAATATGAACTAAATACAGTTCTATAATAATAATAACTTAATTCCAATAATATTAGTCCAAAATGATTGTGTTAATCGGAAATGTGTGCCATATTAAAAAATCTGACTTTATCGCAGCTATTGGTTTAAATATATAAATTTATTAGCTAATCATTGCCCAATACATTCTCAAATAAGTTGGCCAGTATTTAGACTTCTATATCACCTGCAAATGCAAGCCGAAAAATGCAAGCCTCAGCTTTAATGATATCTACTATGTGTGTGCAGAAAATAGTTCTCTATGAGAGAAATGCAATTTGCACTTAAAGTAATCAGCAGTTGAGTTTTTAAAGCCAAATGGAAAATGCTGAGAATTGGTTGAGTTGACCCATAGGACATGCAGATGTCCATAAGATGGTCATGCATGTTTGAAATTTGTTAACAAACAAAGTAAGGCCAAGACAAGTTTTTCAGACATCTTTTGAATGTGTAAAGGAAATTGTTTTGTTTATTTTGAACATATATAGTGAGGTTTAACAACCTTTAACAACAAAATATTTATTTGTTGAACAACTTTGTTAGCCCTTTTTGTACCATTATTTTTAAGAAAATTACAAAGCTGCTTTTGCATTCAAACAATTTAAATTCAAACTATGGATTCTTTGTATTACTATGCACTTTTGTATAATTTTTGTGTTCCTTTAGTTACAAAAAGGATTTTTTTTTTCCTAAAGTCTGCGTGCTAAGTTTTGAGCCTCGGATAGTTCCCTTGTGGACTCTGATGGTACTATGAGAGAACTATCTTTACTGACTTTAAAAAATTTTAATGAAGTTTTTTGTTGATACTTTCCTTTTCATTTAATGGCTTCTTTATCTAAAATTTGACCTTAGCATTTTAGATAAAGACCCCATAAGCACCACTAACAGTCTCTGCTTTTTAAATATTTTTTACTTTGTGAAATTTTTTATTTGTTATGTAATTACTTAAATTTATTATTTAGAAATTTCAATTTTACCAGAAAGTTCTACCATATTTTCTGTCAACAAAGGTAATTGTTTATTTTATTTAAAAAAGTTAACATTAATTAATTTCCAAAATAATTGTTTTTAGTTTCAGTGTGCTTTGTTTGCTTAAAAAGTAAAAATGCTGTCAGATTTATATCAGTGATTATTCAGTGTTATTATGACTTTTATTACAATGTAAAATACTATACATCAAATTTATTATTTTTTTAAAAATAAATATAAACCATGAATACCTTAATTTTTTAACGAATTAAAATAAATGAATAGGGGTATTTTTTTTCATATTCTTTTAAATAGAAGTGCACTTTAAAACTTCAAGTTCAACTTTTTTCATTATCTATTTTTATTTTATTTTTCATTATCTATTTTTATGTTAGTTTGATTTCATTAAAAACATAATTTTTTTTTTTCATAATATAAACATTTTTACATGTTGGCTTGGTTCGGTTTCATGTTTTATCATTTTTACAAATCTTTTAATACAATTTTATTGGTTTCTTTAAAAATATTTGAATAACAAAATTTGTTATAATCATATATCATGTGATATTATGTTTGTTATTTTTATATATCATATATAATATCATTTAATATATATATATCATATATTATAAAAAAAAAGTTCTATAAAAATAATTTTTTATTTCAAAAATTGTTTTGAATAATTTGGTTATCACAGTACATTTTGAATAATTTGAGAGTTATGTTTAAATATTAATTTTGATTTTGACCTGGTCATGCATGGCTGTTGTGTTTCAACAAATATAACTCTCTTTTTTAAAATTAGTTTAGTGTCTTTTTCAAAGATTTGGTGTTCATTATTTGTCAACTCTTTTTCAAGAAATCTTCAAACTCATTTTGCACTTCTTTTTTTTTTAATTATAAGATATCAAGGGCTTTTTTAAAAAAAGTGATAAATTTGCCCCCTGCCCCCACTTTAAAAACCATGAAAAACAAAAAAAACATTTTTATTGGTTATTTATTAAAATAATTTAGTTATTATAGAGATATCACAATAAATTGGATTGTGGGATTTTCTAAAACAGAAATAAAAAACACTGTCAAATGTTCACCATTAGTAAATAAATTTAATTAAAAAAAAATCTAAAATTAAAAAAATTTTAATTTTTATTTGTTTTTTATTTTTGTTTAATTTTTATTGAATATTTTATTAAATTTTTATTGCTATACTAAACAAGTTTTGATTTAATCAATTAATTTTGATGAATATTAAAAACAAATAAAAATTACAAATAAAATTACAAATAAAATAAAAAATTAAAATAAATAAATAAAATTGACAATTGGTTGAGACAATTGGTAAAAAATATAATTATTTAATAAAGTTGTTTACCATCACTTTTCATCATCATTTTCTACATTATACGCGCTACAATAAGTTTTATATAGTTAGAGAATTTATTATTTTATCTAGTTTATCATTTAATAGTTAATAAAATTGAGCTTAAAAGATAATTCACAGTCAAAATGATTGTTAAATTCTGGCTATGAATATGTAGCAGATATGAACAATCTACTTCTGTTTTTTTACCTAAAAATATTTTTAAGAAAAAAATTCTAGAAATAATTAGCAACATACTGCAATAGTGGCAAGTATTATTTCTATTTCAGGAGGTAATGTTACTAATTTTGCACAGTCTTTATAAATTGTGTTTAGAGTTGTGGATGAAGATGTAACTAAAGGAGGAAAAATGATTATAAAACATACTAATCATTTGCACTCATAATTTAGCATAATAAACTTGCTAAACTTTTTCAATCAATAGACAAGTTAAGTTTAATATTTTTTTCCAGATGTTTTTTTTTCTATAAGTGATTTTTTTTTTCTACTTTAACTGGTTTCAATAATTAAAAAATAATAACTGAATATTTTTTTTTAGTTATGAGTTTTATTTGTTGATAACAAGTAAAATTTAATAAATAGGAAGTGGAGGTCTTAATAAGTTCAGGTTTGTGGGAAATTTTACCAAAATTTAATAAACAACAATTTCGATGTATTAAGCCCCTAAAAATAACACCTTTTTTTTGTAACAACTCTAGATAAATTATTCAATGTAACATCTTTTTTTACGATCAGTATTTTTGTAACTAAATTCGCCTGAGTAAAATTGCAATAAAGGTTATAAATTTAGGTGTATGTTTTTTTTTTAAATATATAAAGTCATTTTATTGGATTCCTTGCCTCAAAATATTTTTTTAGCTTCCCATTTAGGGATTGCAATCCCGGATCCCGAGATCCCGGGATCCCAGACGTTTTTGGGTCCCGAAAATCCCGGGATTCTAAACACAAAATCCCAGGATTTTCAGGATTATAGCATTATTGAACTAATTAAATTACTTTGTAAAACAAAATGTTCAAAGTTGGTAACTATACTGAATTATAACGAGTTATATAATGCTGCTTTACAGATTTATCCTGTTTATGCTTTATCCTTACGATAAATGGAACAAATTTTTGAATAGACCATGGAGTTCAGGATTTTATCATTGAAATAAGTTTCACAAACACAAATTAAGGCAGATTTGTTTTTTTGTATAAAAAACAATCGTTAAGTTTGTTGGCAAGACTTCTCGCGTTAAAAAGATAAATTTTAAAATTGTTGAGCGAATTTGTGGTTAAGTGATTGCTTGAGTTTATTAAGTCGTTTTGTTCATTTCAAAAAATATTTTTAGAGAATGAAAAAAATAAAAATGAACAAGTAATAAAAAAAAATTATATCTAAAAAAATTTAATGATTACTACATAACAATTCCCTTTGGGATATTTCTAGCGATTTGTATAATTATATTTGTACAATTATTAGTTATTACAACATTATAATGCCCTTGACAATTAATTCCGCTTGAAGGAATTCTAGTGTGAATACATACAAAATTTGACTGTGGAATGAGTCGTTTTGAACGTTTTGAACTGATAACCTTTTTAATGCCTTTGTTGTTTACCGCAATAATATGTTGTTTACTAATGCACCTTAAAAAAATATCCTTCTAAACATGAATGAAAACAGTGAAAAGGGAACATCATTTTTTCTGCACAAAAAAGATAAAAACCCAACTTCAGTGTGGTCACATTATTTGAAGTCTGCGGATAATTTGGCAGCAAAATGTAAGAAATGTGGTGTAATTTTGAAAACATTGGGTGGTTCTACAAAAGGCCTTCATAGGCACTTATCAACTAAGCATAATTTGAAAGTAACTTCAGCCGACAAAAATTTACCTAGTTCAAGTCAACAGTTGAATGATGGCAGAACCGACCAGAAGCCTCCTACGAAACGAAGAATAACGAGTTACTTTGCATCCGAAAAAAAACAACCTTAGACGAAACACTGACTCGAATGACAGCTTTAGATGGGCTAACATTTAATGTATTTATAACATCAAAAGATTTAAGGCAATTACTGATTACCAGTGGTTTCGAAAATTTGCCCAAGTCAGCAAACTCAATTAAAAGGATAGTGGTGAGTTACAGCTTAAATATTAGACAGTTACTTTCCAAAGAAATTTATCAATAACAAATTTATAATACTTTACAACAAATAAAAGATACATGAATATTAATGTACATATCCCAAATAAGCACTGGAATTTGGGTCTTTTTCGTGTATATGGTTCTATGAATGCTGAGAAATGTATTGATGTTTTAAAAACACGTCTAAAGGAGCATAATGTTAATATTGATACAGACAATGTTGCTATTGTAACGGATGGTCCAAATGTAATGGTTCGTGTGGGAAAAATTATTGAGGCTGAACACCAGTTGTGTTTAGTCCATGGAATTCACCTTGCAGTTTGTGATGTTCTTTATAAAAAAAGTTCTACGCCAATGTTCGACACCGAAGCACCATTGAAGGAAACTCAAGATATTGTTGATGAAACAGATGATCAAGAAGATGAAGAAAATATCGACGAGGAAATGAGATTAGGCTTTCTTCCCCCAACAAATGATGGGATAGCAAATATGGATTTACTCACCAATGAACAAAATATCAATGAACTAGTGAAAAAAGCCCGTAAGGTAGTTGTTCTTTTTAAACAATCCCCAACAAAAAATGATGCAGTCTTGCAAAAATATGTCAAAGAAGAGAAAGGCAGCGAGCTTTCCCTCATTTTGGATTGCAAAACAAGATGGAACTCTCTTCTATCCATACTAGAGCGTTTCCTTGCTTTAAAAACATGTATACAGAAAGCTTTAATTGACTTAAACCACCCAGTTTCCTTAAACGAAAGTGATTTTGTGGTTCTTTCGGAAATTATAGAAGTACTTGCACCTGTCAAATTAGCAGTAGATGCGTTATGCAGACGAGATACTAATCTATGCACTGCAGATGCAGTACTTATATTTTTATTCCAGCAGGTTGCTCAAAAACAATCTCCCTTTGCTAATAAAATGTTCCAAGCTATAAAGACAAGAATGGAAAAAAGACGATGTGAAGAAATTTCTGGTGTTTTAAAATACCTTTAAAATCCAAAATATGATGCTGTTAATGATGAAACAAATGTCTGCAAAATTTTTGGAGTTCCTCCTAAAACCCTTATTAGGAAGCAGATAAAAAAACTTATTGAGAGACTAGCTGTTTTTAAAAATGATAATTTAGAAAAATTAAGTATTGATGTTGATGAAAGTATAATGGCTGTCGTTAGAAATAAAGAATCACAAGTTCGAGCCTCCCTGTCTTTAAGAGAAAAGTTACAAGAACAAATTGCACAAAGCATGAAAGCCATTGAACCAGAAACACAAACTTCAAATTTAATGTCAATCATAAAGAAAGAAATGCATCTGTTTGAAAATGGTGGAAACCGGGGGCATAATTTGGAATTAGTATACCAATATTTGTTATCTATTCCACCGACGAGCATCAAACCTGAGCGGGCATTTTCTGCAGCTGGGTATTTGGGAAGTAAAATAAGGAGTAGGCTAAATGACCAAACCTTAAATGCTCTACTATTGCTCCGGGCATATTTTCAGACAAAAAAAGAAAGTTTGTAAATAAAATATGCATTTAATATGAATTGTTTTTTTGTTTTACATTTATTATTTAGCTACCATTTATTTATAAATATAAAATAAAGATTTTCTTTAATTTTTGTCTCTCAATATTAACAAACAACTTATTATGTTATTTTTTACAAAGTAGCTTGTTGCTACAGCAGCTACATCGGTACTCAAATTTAAGAAAATTTATGTTAACAAATTTATTTTGAAATTTTGATTGTTTAGTTACTTTAGTCAAATACACTTTAAATGTTCAAATGTTATTTACATATCCAAATATTTGATAAAGGTTATTCTGTAAAGTCTGTAATCTTAAAACATAATATGGAAGGTACCGTATATATATTTCTGCATTATTTTATGATCTTTATATACACCTGCTGCCTGTTACACAATTAAAACAATTTAAGGCGCCGTAGAAAATTAATGTAAGTTATTAAAACATAATGAAATTAAATAAAGAATTGATAACATCAAAAAGTATATTCATATATGCAGTATTAAGTTCTGTTTTTTAGCAAATAACTCACATTATATAAAATCCTAGGATACCGGGATACCGGGATTTTATTTACTTCAATCCTGAAATCCCGGGATCGTAATTCATGCCCGGGATTGCAATCCCTATTTCCATTGCACACAGAACAGAAAAAAAGACTAATTCATTTTTTTTAAATGGCAAGTTTTCCTTATTCAAAGCAAAGTATAAATAGTTATATTTTCTTCTAATAGTTATATTTTCTTCTAAATAGTTATATTTTCTTCTAATTCCACTCTTGAATCTTATGGACATTCTCTTCCTTCCATTCCAGTCAAACAGTTGACCCATTGTTAGACATTCAAATCACTCCGGCTTCTGTTGCTAAAGTCATATCTCAATTAAACTCGTCTACAGCTTGTGGTCCAGACAACATTCCTGTCACAGTCTTGCAGAATTGTTCTCCAGAACTTTCTTCAATTCTCTCTAAACTATTTAACAAGTGTTTGACTGAGTCTTGTTTTCCTGCTTGTTGGAAAATGGCATCTGTGGTTCCAATATTCAAAAACTCTGGAGAAAATTCTGACCCCTCCAATTATCGTCCGATCAGTCTTCTTTCTGTTATTAGCAAGGTCTTTGAGTCTTTGATCAACAAGTTCCTCACATCTTATCTTGAGTCAAATAAACTGCTGTCAGACAATCAATACGGTTTTTGATCCTCTCGCTCTAGGGACGACTTGCTAACTGCTGTAACTGAAAGATTTTATCGTGCATTTGATGGAGGCGGTGAGGCTAGGGCTATTGCTCTCGACATATCTAAAGCTTTCGACAAAGTTTGGCATGCTGGTCTTCTCCATAAGCTTGCTTCATATGGTGTTTCTGGGAAAGTTTTTGAGATTATCAAATCATTTCTTTCTAACCGGTTTATTAAAGTCATCCTTGAAGGCCAACACTCTTCTTTATTTCCAGTAACTTCTGGGGTTCCCCAAGGTTCCATCCTGGGCCCTGTTTTGTTTCTTATCTACATAAACGATCTTCCTGACAACCTTTCATCTAAAGTAGCTCTTTTTGCTCAACTTTATACTCTTGTCTTGACAAAAAGTCTTCTCTTTTCGATCGCCTAGAACAAGCAGCTGATCTTGAATCTGATCTCACTTCAGTAATAGATTGGGGTTCACAGTGGCTTGTGAATTTCAACTCTAAAAAAAACCCAATTGCTTACTGCAAACAACTACCGTAATATGGTCAACATTCCTATATTAATGAATGGCAATCCTCTTACTGAGTCCTCCTCTTTACGTCTTCTTGGATTATCGCTTATCGCCATTTCCTTACTTCTGATTCCATTCTCTACCTCTACAAATCTCTTATTCGTCCCTGTATGGAATACTGTGGTCATATTTGGGCTAGTTCTTCTAACGATTCACTTTCTCTTCTTGACAAGGTCCAAAAACGCATTGTAAATGTTGGACCTGGACTATCTGCTAAGCTTGAACCTCTTTCCCATCGTCGTAAAGTTGCATCTCTTTCTCTTTTCTACAAATACTATCATGGTCACTGCTCAAAGGAGTTATCATCTCTAGTTCCATCAACTAAAATTCATTCTCGTTTTACTCGTCATTTAGCTAAGTCTCATTTGTTTACTGTATCTGTCCCTGCATGCTCTAAAAACTTTTATTCATCTAGTTTTTTTCCCCGCACTTTAATCCTTTGGAACTCTCTCCCATCTTCATGTTTTCCTGACTCATACAACCTTCAACTTTTCAAGTCTTCTGTCAACCGTTTCCTTGCTCTATAACTCTGTTCTTTTTTTTTCATAGTAACTCCCAACTTAATAGTGGTTGCTTGCAGCTTTGTTGGGAGTGAATGCAAATAAAAAAAAAAAAAAAAAAAAAATATCATTAAACTTGTTAGAAATTAGATGATAAAACTTTGGGGATGCTCATAACTTACTTAAATCTTGATGTGAAAATCAGCAAAATCTGAAACATTTTGAAAAAAGTTGGATGTTTTAATATAGTATTTATAATATTTAATTGTCCATCATCAAAAAAAAAAGTAGTATTCTTGGAGTTAGTGTTCTTTTCTGTAGTAAGCACCTTGATCTTGAGGTAATAGTGGTGGTGATAAGGGTTTAACTTTCATATATGTAATGGTACCACAATTTTGTTTAAATAATTATCAGTAAAAAAGTTATTTAACAATGCAAAAATATTTTTGCAATATAGTTATGAATTAATTCAGACTTTTTGTTTCTTTTTTGACTCATTTAACAGTGCAAAAATTTATTAAGTTTACTATTTTTTCGAATCATTTAACTATGCAAAAATATAGCAAGTTTACTTTTTTTTGTCTTATTTAACATAGCAAATATCACGATCCTGGCTATACCGTCAGAGCATGTAGAGCTATGACTTTGAACCATGAATTTTTCTGCAAAAATACCATTGTTCATAAATTTAAAATGGCACCATTAAATATAGCACATTTTTTTCTATCTTTTGGTATATTGTTTGTGTGTATTTTGTATTAAAGATGAGTGACAGCGAAAAATGTTTTACAGAAAAAAAAGTTGTACAAGCAAAGAATATTTAAGTAGAAGTGATGATAGCTTATTTGATGAAGGCACAATATTTTTTATTGAAAAATCGTATACAATGTTATTTAATTTAAATATATCACCAAATCTAAGTATTTGAAGTTTTTATTTGTATGTAGACTCCGGTTCTGATGATGATGCTGGTGTTGATGATGTCTTAGATTTATGGCTTCTTGTTGTAGGAAATGACGATGGCTCTAATGTTTTTCCTTTTACTGGTGTTCCAGGACCCAAACATACTATTTCACCAGAGTCAAAGCCCATTGACTATGTTGATTTATTTTTCACAATTGGTTTTTTGAAAAATTTAGTAACTTATACCAACCAGTATGCTAATGCATGGATACAAAGTAACCAACAATATTTGAGATCCCATCAATTGAACATAGGTCATGTATGGATAATACAAGGAAAAACAAATCTTTTAGAAATAAAGTCATTCCTTGGTGTTGTTATAAATATGGGTCTCATCAAGAAAGCTAAACTATATTAAGCTATATTGATATATTAGTCATCTTTGTGCTTCCACTCCCTGGTTTTTTACGCGCTTCAATCGTGACCGTTTTCAACTTTTGCTTCAGTTTATTCACTTTACTGATATCTCTATCCCTAATCAACAACAACTAAGTAAGACTTATAATGTTCAATATTTAGTTGAGCATTTTAACAAAAAATTCCTGTATTTTTATGTTCCTCAAAAATATATTTCTCAAGATGAGAGCATGATTGGTTACAAGGGAATGACACCACATCTCCGCCAATATATGCCAACCAAGCGTCATTTTTGGTTTTGAATAAAATTATGGTGTGTTTCAGACAGCACCAATGGTTATTTGTCTCAGTTTGAAATTTACAAGGGAGGAAAAAATCCAGATGAAGCTTCTTCAATCCAAGTTGTAATTCATACCATGTTGCCCATGGTATGAATTACAACTTGGTTTTTTGTCTTTTGCGATAAACCATCCTCCTCCATCAAGTTTATCACTCAGATATTGATAACTATTATACTTCTCCACAACTGCTATTGGATTTTTATCTACATCAAAACACAGCAACAGACACAGTGAGAGTAAACAGAAGAAGTCTGCCAGAAATCTGCCTTAAAACAAAATTAAAAAGCAAAGAAGTTTGATAACATAGAAAAGTTCTTTGTTTTGTGTGGTATACCAAAATGATAAAAAAAAACCTGTATTACTAACTACTGTTGCCAAAGCAGGTTTCACTGAATTGCGTAACAGAAGAGGTAATTTAGTTATGAAGCCAAACGTTGTTGCCCTTTATAATTGAACCATGAGATGGGTAGATTTAGGAGATGCTCAACTCAATGTGTACCTGTCAGAGTGTAAGACGATAAAGTGGACTATAAAAGTTGCCTTTTCTTTGTTTGGCAAGGCTATTCTAAACAGCTACTTATTATATGAGCTTAACACTAATTAACGTAAGTCCATGTCTAGAATAAGTTTTATGATTATAATTGTGGAAAGTTTAGCTGGAGGGTATCAACCAGTAAAATGACTTGCTTATTTAAAAAATATATGCTGTTTTGTTTATTTATTTATTCAGATAAATAATTTAATAAATTTTGTTGACAAATTTAAGAAGTAATATAATTTATTAAGTTTTCTATTTTTATTGCCTGTTTAACAAAAAATTAATCAATTTAACTTGGCTATTTTTGTAACATTTTTAACTAGAAAGAAAATTTAATAAGTTTGCATTTAAAAAGAAACAAAATTCTTTAAGTTTTCAATTTCCCTGACCCATTCAACAATGCAAGATTGTTGAATGGGTCAAGAAAAGACTCATATATTAAAGGAAAAATTTTTTTATTTTATTTATTATTTTGCAGACCCATTTAAGAAAATAAAAAATTTAATAAGTTTACTCTTTTTATTAAACCATTCAACAAATAAAAATTTATTATGTTTTTTATATTCTTGGCGCATTTGACAAGTAAATAAGTTTATTTAATTTGCTGTTTTCTTGACCTATTTAACAAGAAAAAAAAAACTAAAATAAAAAAGACTAAAAAAATTGAGTTAGCTATTAAGACCCATTTAAAAAGTAAAATTTTTAATTAGTTTGCAATTTCCTTGACTCATTTAACAAGTGAAAAAGATTTTTTAATTTTTTAATTTTGTTGATTCATTTAACAAGTTATATAATTTGATATATTTATTATTTTCTTAACCATTTAATATTTTTATTAGTTAGCTATTTCTTGTTTTATTAAATGAGTAAAAAAGTTTTATAAATTTGCAATATCTTTGACCCATGTAACAAATTTAAAAAAAAAATTTTGTTTTTTCTAGACTAATTGAACAATTTAAAATATTTGATATATGTGCTGTTTTCTTGACCTATTTAATTTATTCAATTTACTTGAAAACATTAGCTTAAATAGATTAACACACAAAAAATATATGCTTGAAAACTGTGTTATATATTTTTTTAATAGTAATGGTTCTTTATGAATGATGTAAATAATATTTTGTAAAGTAATATACTTCTGAACTAAAACAATTATTGTAATCTACAGATTTATAGTGTCAGATAGACACTTTCAGATGTTGTTCAAACTCCAAACTTAGTTATATTTGTTAATTTCAAACAAAATCATTTAGTAAAAAAATAACTGTGATTATGGCCTGGAAACAGAAATACCCCAAAATGGTCAATTACTCCAAATGTGAAAACATGGAGTCAGCAATTTTTTTTTTTTTACTATTTTATACTAAATTTATATTCATTGGCAGTAGGGTTAGGAATACCGGACTAAAAATCACATACCGGTATTTCGGTATTGAAAATTTCTAATCTCGGAATTCCGGTATTAATACCGTTATTATTTTTCTTATAATAATATAAATGAATAAATAATATAATAAAAAAATGGTTTGGCAATTAAAAACTTATTTAAAAATTAAAAAAAAAGAAAAACAAAATTCATTAAAATGTTAGTTATATATTAATCATAAGAAAAGAAATAAAACATAAATTTATAATTAAGGTTCTACTTTTTCTCCAGTTGGTTGTTGATATAAGACCTCAGAAAACATAGATTGTTAAGCAAATTATCTCCCATACTTGACCGAATTCTGGTGCAGATTAAACCAGCTACCGAAAAAGCTCTCTCTGATTCTACTGGTTAGTTGAATACTTTGCAAACTATTCCATTGTGTTTTTGAGTCTAAAACAAGATTTGGTACATCATCTGGTACTGTTAGAAAGGTTTATAAAATGAAACAAAAAGACTATCATTTGAACGAGCTAAAGGATAAGTAAAAAAATTTTATTTCCAATAAATCAGTAGTGAATGATAATTGATGTTTTTTTGAAAGAAATCTAGGGTTGTCCAACAGATAAAAAACTATAAAGTACAAAGTTTCTGATTTTTTGGTAAGGAAAGTGAAGAAATATTACAATTGCAAGTCTTTCCGATCAATTATTTACCTAAATCCTTCTGACAAAATTCCATTGCTAATACACATGCATGAAAACCTTACACCTAAATTTTGACAAAATTAAATGGCTGCATTTTGATGGATGACAAGACATAAAATGTGAATTTAGTCATCTTCCTGGTGAAAAAATATTATACTTCAATTGTTGGTGTAAGTTTAAGCAACAAGTATATATACAAACTTGTCAACAAATATGGCAAAAAAAAATTGCGCTTATGACAAGCAATTTATAGTTGTGGAAAAAAAGAGTAGAGCTTTTGTGGCGTCATCAACTTTGACATTCAAAATTTATATTCAAGAGTGCCTTCAAAAGTGATTCTTGATCACATCCTTGACCTTGTTTGTTTTTGCCTGACAGCTTTGTGCCACTACGCTAAAAAATCTTTGGAGTGGTATAAATTGAGAAAGGTTAATTTTGTATCAAAAATCTCATTCCACCAATTGCCCACAATTTCAGCCCATCAAAAAATAGTTGGGTATTAGCAAAGGATATTTGTCTAAAATGGGCTATTAATTAACTATTAATTCAGTACAAGAATCGCTGAAGGTAGGATTAACCAAGCGAGAAAATGATCACCAGTAATGTACGCTTATATTTTAAAAGTAAAGAAAAATTTTGAAACTAAAAGTTTTTTTATACTTTTTTTTATACTCTTTAATTTTTTAACTTTACAAATGGTGGTGGCCAGATGAAGACAAAAATAGTCTAATCGTTAAGCCACTAATAATCCATACATAATAAAGTCATTTTAAACTTATCATTAAAAATTAATAATCATGTGTTTTTCTAAAGTTTGAGTTTAATAATTTTATTTTAGTTGACAATTATAGTTTTGTATTTTTTGGAAATATACCTGAAAAATAAATATATAAGTAGCTTAAATATCAAATTCTCTTGTTTTAGTGTGTTATTTTAGAAAAAGATAAATATTTTTTTATAAAAGAAGAAATATTGTATAAATAGCAGAAGTTTTGAATAATTTTATTTTTTTATCATAAATGGTTTTAAAAAACATCCATAGAAATAAAAGTTAAACAAAATACAAGATTTAATTTTAAATTAATTTAAATACGCATGGTATTGCTTAGCATTATCAAAAGCAATGTAAAAAGGTTTTATTATTTGAAAATGCTGCAATTCTTTCATCACCAAGCCAATTAGATTTACTTAATCAACAGCATATTTTAACTGTCAGTATTATTATATAGTTACGTATAAATAAGGTAATTTTTAATTTGTTGTTAAAAACCATATTAAACTCATTTAAAAACATTATGAATAACAAATAGTATAATCATGTATTCTTACCAAAATAATTTCTTGCCAAAATTTATTGACATTAATATTTTTTGCACAATTTCTATTTATTATAAATATATATATATATATATATATATATATATATATATATATATATATATATATATATATATATATATATATATATATATATATACACACTAAGTATAAGTTTTAATATTTTATTAAAAAAATTATTGTTATAATAAATTGAATATATATATATATATATATATATATATATATATATATATATATATATATATATATATATATATATATATATATATATATATTCAATTTATTATAACAATAATTTTTTTTTTATTGTCATAATAAATTCTACTAAGTCAAAAAAATAGTAAACATAATATGTTTGCTATTTTTTAGATACATTCAACACAGCAATAATTTGACAATGCAAAAATTTATCAAATTCTCTTTTTTTTGACTAATTTAGCAATGCAAAAAAAAAATTTAATTTTCTTTTTTTTTTTTTTTGAATCATTTAGCAATGTAAAAAATTTTTTAAATTTTTGTTTTTTTGACTCATTAAACAATGCAAAACATTTTTTAAAGTTTTAATTTTTCAACTCATTTAACTCATAACACTTATACAATCCTATGATATAACTCATACACTTATACAATCCTATGATATAACTTTTTTATGTGAACATTGGATATCTGACCTTGAATACTCCGTAATAAGGGATATATCTAATAACACACACTCCATTTATTTCCATCAGTCTAATAAACATGAAAAAGGCCGACCATTTGGTGGAAATGCGTTTTTTATACGAAAAAATAAATTCCAAAATATAAAAATAATTTACGAGGACGACCATAGTTTAGCAAAAAATTTCGAAAAAAACAATCTTAATATTATAGTTATTGGGTTATACTTCTCCTCATCGCGGAATAGTCTCTCATCTCTGGAAGAATATAAAGGTCAACTAGATATTGTTAAAAGTCTAATTGATAGTTACGAAGGTAACAACAATATATTATTAGCAGGTGACTTCCAATCCTTTCCACACCAAATGTATGATTTATTTGAAAGATCAAATTCTAAAAGAAATAGTTATTCTGTGCACTTATCGGAATTTTTAAAAACAAATCAATTAGAACTAGTAGATGTAACTAAAGGTTCTGGCCCTAATTATACATATCGACACCAGACACTACCGAATTCGTCATATATTGATCACTTATCAAAATATGCAAGTTTTATAAATCTTAAATGCATTGTTCATCCTGAATGCTCAAATAATTTGAGCGACCACCTACCACTATCAATATCAGTTGAAGCTAAGTACACCAAATGCAATACCATTGAACTAGCAGAAGATACAAATATTCCTAGCTACGCTTGGAACGATTCTAACTTTATAAATTCTTACAATGTTCATTTAACCAATCGCTTTAACAATCTTAATTTTACTAACGATTATGAATACGACCTTCTCCAAATCTATAAAAAAATTACTGACAGCGCTCAAACAGCTTTTAAGGAGACTTTAAAAAATAAAAAGCAATGTTTGTATTCAAAATCTTGGTGGACACCTGAATTAAGTCGGTCTAAAACTATTCTTTTAATTCATTTTAAAAAATGGAGAGATTCTGGTTTTTCTAAAGAGTTAAACTCGGTATCATTTAACCGTTACCAAATGGCTCGTAAAAACTTTCGTAAAGCCGTCAAGTCGGCTCAAAATAATAAAATTTGCGCACAATATATTAAAAGTGAAAAGTTAAAAAATACTAAACCAAAAAACTTTTGGAATGCTTTTAGATGTTTAAACAAAGACATAAATTCTAGATTATTTACCATAAATAATAAAAAAGACAAAGAATCTATTACTTCAGAATTCGCAAACCACTTCGAAAGAGTACTGAATACTCCAAAAATAACACATCGTAACGAAAATCAGAGAATTCCCCCGTGTACAAAACATGATGATGTTACAATAACTGAAGAAAATATAATTGGGGCTATTTCAAATTTAAAATTAAAAAAATCTCCTGACTCTTTCGGTATCTCAACAGAACATTTGAAATACGCAAAGTGCGATACTTTAACAAAATGGCTCACCAAATTTTTTAATTACTCCATTAATTATGGATCGACTCCAATATCAATGTCGACGTCAACTATTGTACCCCTTGTTAAATCGTACAAAAAGTCTTTAGATAGCCCGAGCAACTATCGTGGTATTAGTATTATACCAATTTTTACAAAGATTCTAGAATACCTGATCTTAATTATATGTCCGGATATTAGAGATACTCACTCCCTACAATTTGGATTCAATGCTAACTCTTCAACGCTACATGCTGAATTTCTAATAAGCGAAACAATTAAACATTACAACAGCAACCATTCCCCTGTGTATCTATGTTCTTTAGATGCAGAAAAAGCTTTTGATAGCTGTAACTGGAATATCCTATTTGAAAAATTATATTTCGATAAAAAATTACCACTATGTATAGTTAACAATCTCCTCGTTGTATAACAATAGTAGCGCAACAGTCTCATATCAAGGTTGTAAATCAAACTCTTTTCCTCTAAACCAAGGAGTAAGACAAGGATCAATTCTTTCGCCTCACCTCTATAATATTTACACTGAAAGTCTTCTCGAAACTATTAAAAATCAGGGTATTGTTGGCACATCTATAAACGGTAACTTTACTGGTGTGGTAGCCTATGCGGATGATATAATACTTTTAAGCTCTACCTTATCTGGTCTCAAAAAGCTTATAAAAACATGCAATATTTACAGTAATCTAAATTGTATTAAACTGAATGCCGAAAAGACTGAGTTCTTGATCTCAGGTAAAGCCCAAATACAAACTAATACAATAACAATTTCTGGTAATAAAAAAAATCTTCAGAATAAACTTAGACATCTGGGATTCACATGGGATACTAAACATTCAGTTTTTGCTTCACTCGGTTATTCAAATGTTAATGAAAAAATATCAAACTTTAGAGCTGTTGTTCAAACTCTTATTCAATCTGGAATCCGGTTTGCCCACCCCAGTTCTATTTCCTATATATATAAATCATTGGCAGTCCCCACCTTAACTTATGGTATGGAGCTATGTGAAAATAATCCTGGTCTGATGAAAAAGCTAGATATAATTGGAAGGAGTGCGCTAAAATCTTTTTTAAATGTTTCAAAACATAGTAAAAACTTTATGAATTCGTTATTTAAAATCCACGAAATTTCAAAAAGTGTTCAACAAAATAAGTTAAACTTGTTCCTTCGACTTCTTAATAACAAAACAACTGCAGACATTATCTTTTCACAACTGCAACACCCGTTATTTCAACATTCGTTTGTTAGTGATATTCAGGAACTATGCCGTCTTCAGATATTAAATTTTCAAAACCTAATTCAAAATAAAAAGAAGGTAAAAATACCACTTTCTAAAAGTAAAATTCCTTCCGAAGTTGAACGAAACTTGAAGTATGCAATAGAGTGCTGGAATGCAAAAGAGCAAAGAGGAGTTTTCAAGCAAATTCTGGAAGAAAACGTTTTTAAGCAAAGTCATCTGAAATAACTTTCTTATTTTTTTCTTTTTACCTTGTAAATTGGGTGTTAAATAAATAAAATAATAATTACAAAAATTTATTTAGTTTACTGTTTTTTTGACTTATTCAACAATTTAAAAATTTTATTAAGTTTGCCTTTTTTTTTGACTCATTCAACTCTGCAAAAATTTATTTAACTTGCTATTTGTTTAGACTCATTACACAATCCAAATTTTTGTTAAATTTTTTTTTTTTTTCGACTCATTTAACAATGCAAAAATTTACTAAGTTTGCTATTTTTTCAACTCATTTAACAATTCAAAATTTTTTTTAAGTTTTTTTTTTACTTATTTGACAATGCAAAAACTTATTAAGTTTTCTATTTTTTTGACTATTTTCAGCAGTGCAAAAAAATTTTTAAGTTTGCTATTTTTTGAATTCATTTCACATTGACTCCTTTAACAATGCAATAATTTATTAAGTTTAATATTTTTTTTAATTCATTCAACAATGCAAAAATTTATTGGATTTAACTTTTTTTTTTTGACATGTTTAACAATGGAAAAACTTATTAAGCTTGTTATTATTTTGACTCATTTAACAATGCGAAGATTTATTAAGTATGCTTTTTGTTTGTTTGTTTAACATTGCAAAAATTATTTCACTTTTTTTTTTTGACATTTTAACAAAGGAAAACTTTTTTAAGCTAGCTTTTTTTGACTCGTTTATCTAAAAATAAATTTGCTATTGTGTTGATTAATATAATTAGATTATAAATTTAATAATTTTGCTAATTTTTTTTTGACAAATTTAACAACTAATAAAGTTTATTAGTTGTTAAATTTAACAGCTAATAAAGTTTTCTATTTTTTCTACCCATTTAAATTGAAATTTATTTTAAAAATAATAATTTTAACTTGGCTATTTTTGTGACCCTTTAAACTAAAAAAGAAATTTGATTTATTTAATTAGATTATAAATTTAAAAATTTTGCTAATTTTTTTTGACAAATTTAACAACTAATAAAGTTTATTAGTTGTTTAATTTAACAACTAATAAAGTTTTCTATTTTTTGTACGCATTTAAATTGAAATTTATTTTAAAAATAATCATTTTAACTTGGCTATTTTTGTGACCCTTTAAACTAAAAAAGAAATTTAATAAGTTTGCATTTAACAAGAAATAAAGTTCGTTAAGTTTGCAATTTCAAAGACCCGTTCAAAAATGCAAAAATTTAATAAGTTTTCATTTACTTGACTCAATTATTAAAAAAAAAAAAAAGTTTTTATATTTATAATTTTGCAAACCCATTTAACAAAATAAAAAATTTAATAAGTTTGCACTTATTTTAAAATCGTTTAACAAATAAAAATTTTGACAAGTTAATAAATTACTTAAATTTGCTGTTTTCTTGACCAATTTAACAAATAAAAATGATTTTTTAATTTGCTGCCTTCTTGACTTATTTAGCAAGAAAAAAGACAAAATTAAAAATTAAAATAATAAAGATTAAAAATGATTTTGACCCATTTAAAAAGTAAGAGTTTTAATTAGTTTGCAATTTCCTTGACCCATTTATCAAGTGAAAAAATCTAATAATTTTGTTCTTGACCCATTTAACAAGTAATATAATTTTACAAATTTACTATTTTTTCAACAATTTCATAATTTATTTTTCATAATTTTTATTATTTGGCTATTTCTTGAATAATTAAACGAGTAAAAAACTTATAAGTTTGCAATATCTTAGACCCATGTAACAAATATAAAAATTTAAAAATTTTTTATTTTCTTGACCAATTGAACAATTAAAAAATTTTAAAATATTTGGTGTGCTGTTTTCTTGACCTATTTAACTAATAAAAAAACATTGAACAAAAATTTATTAAAACCTGCCAATTTAAATTTTGTATATATTAGTAAAAAAACAACTTATTATCTCTTTGCTCTCACCTTTAAAGTTAAAAGGCTAATTTGTTATTAAAGGGGGTATTTAATTTCAGGTTCCAATCACTTTTTGAAAACATTATTATTTAACATAAGCATAAACATACTTAAAATTGAAGTTTGCACAATGCCTGAAAGTATAATACTTAAAATTTTTATATTTTGCCATTGTATAGCACACCAATCACATATAATTGATATTGTTGCTAAATAGTAACTAGATTTAAAACGCTATTGTAATCTACAGAATTTTAGTGTCAGATAGACACTTTCAGATGTTGTGCAAACTCTAAACCTAGTTATATTTGTTAATTTCAAACAATATCATTTAGCAAAAAAATGACTGTGATTGGGGCCTGGAAACAGAAATTAGTCCATAGCTCTAAATGTGAAAGCATTAAGTTGACAAATTTTTTCTTTTTAACTAATTTATACTAAATTTATATTCATTGGCAGGTTTATTTAAATTATAATTATTATTATATTCATTGTTTATTTAAACTCATTTAATCACATGTTTGTTTTGCCTGACTTAGCCTTAAAAATTATTATTCCAGTTTTTTTCCTTGCACTTCAAAAAACCCTTATAACTCTTACCAATCTTTATGTTTTCCTTTTTTATACAATTTACAACTTTTTGCGTCTTCAGTTAACCATTTGCTAGCTTTTTTAACCTATCTTCTATTTTAAAGTAACTTTTAACTTAATTGCAACTTTACTAAAAATTGCTTGCAACCTAACCTCTAATTCACAAATTGAATTAAAGTTTAGAAATATATAAATATATGCCAGTATTTAATAAATAGTAAATGTAAGTAAATAATTTTAAGATTTATAGAATTGAAAATTTTTTCTAGTCCCAGCTATCAATCCCTGCTAAATCTTACCATTTTTCAAATGCCCGGTTTGCAAAAAGTTTCTTTTTTAGCGGGGGCTTGGGCTCCGGTCACTTATTATCTAGCTATGGCATAAATGATTTGCTTCTACTTGTGGCTCACTCCTACTCATCCTCCCAGTTATCAACATCAATTTTGGGTCACTATATGTTAACGTAAAGTTATACTATTGGTTATTTAAAAAAGCAACGGGTAGAACGGGTAATGATAGAAATAAAAAATGTAATTTTTTATTCATTAAATATTTTCTTTTCACTAAAAAGTTTTTTTACCACTGTGATTTAGCAAAAGAATGTGTGTTACTATATTTCTATAAGATGAGTTTTTATAAATTTTACCAGAGAAATCATGCTTCAACATTTTAAAATAAAGTGCTACATCTTTATTGTATTTTAAATATTATGTTTTTTATAAAAATAAATTGTAGTACCTTTTAATTCTTTTTTTAATTTTTAATTGAACCTTTCATCTAACTGCATTTAATTGAATATTTCAAAAGTTTTTAGCTATATAATAAAGGTATTCTCAGCAAAAATTTAATGTATTTGTTGTCTTTTTATATGCAATTAAATGTTATAGTGGTGCTTTAGGTTTGTAAACATGGATATTAAATTACCAAATTAAAGAAACATCAGAAATAATAAATTTGATGTCTACTGGAAAGTACCTTGCTTAACATAGCGATGTATATTCTCCACACAACAGCCAAGCAATGAATAATTCCCTAATGCTTAGCACCATAAATTTTGTTTTTCTCCCACTCAATAACATTTTTTTCAATTGTTAGTTAATATTTAATATTATTTTTTTAAAATAATGTTAAATTGTTATTGTAAAAATTCTTACGATAAATATAACTAATAATTGTGGTTTATATAGAAATGATAACTATAATTAAAATAAGTTTATTAGAAGTATTCAAATTTACATAACTATCGTTTAGATTCTTTAAATTCATCAGAAATTACTTGCAGATGTAATGTCAAGAAAGGTAATTATTAAATTATAGTTATTATTATATTATATTAATGATGATGATGATGTAGTTATTAGCTATGATAGTGATGATGATAATGATGATGATGACGACGACAACAATGACAGTGATTTTTTAAATTTTTCTAGTAACTTGAGGGGGGATGTTCTTTTGGTTATCTAACCCCTATACCCCCACCTAGTTAAAATCAGTACCACAACTATGATTTTTAAATATTACTTTGTGTTCACCTTCTTCATTTTTTATTATGTGATTTTTAATGTGTTCACCTTCTTTATTTCTTTAATATCCTAAGATAAATTTGATTTAAATCTCGTAGTAAAAGGCATTTCTTTGAATACATTATTTAGCAGTGATTTTTTGTTACGCTAAGAAAAAGTATTTTTGATATTTTAAAAATTTCCAAGTTGGAAATAATAGACTATATAGCGCATAATTAAAATATTATTTATGTATTTGCATAATTAAAATAATAATATTTATGCTTATTAAATGCTTGCATTTTGTTTCTCTATTATTTGTCTAGTAGTTTATAGTTTTTTTCTATTTTTAATATACTAATATATTGTAAATAAATATATTAAATATACATTAACTATTTGAGTACAAAGCATTTTATAAAGATATTCACTATTATTTTAATTTATATATTAATAATTTTGTTCATTTAACTTTTACTAAAGGTTGATAATTTACATAAAAGTGGCCTTTTAAATAAAAATAAAGAGATAATTATGGTAAATTTATTGACTAAATGCAAAAATTTATTGGTTTATTATTTTTTGATTTATTTAACAATGCAACTTCCTAAAAAAAATGAACTTTGTAAAATGAACAGTTATTTATTTACTTTTTACTCTATTTTAAATAGAGTAAAAAGTAGACCTATTTTGGCAATGCTAGAGCCCATACTGCTCTAGCATTGCCAAAATAGGTCTGGGTTTGTCCCTGGATAATAATGATGACAACAACAACGATGACTTTAATGATGATGATGATGATGATGATGATGATGATGATGATTGATGATGATGATGATGATGATGATGATGATGATGATGATGATGATGATGATGATGATGATGATGATGATGATGATGATGATTACAAATTATTGTATTTAGATATATCTGAGATATGCACAGCACTCAAAAGTTATTATCTTACAAATTATGGAAAAATCAATGAAATTCAACCACCATTAAAATTACCCGCAAATGTTGATCTAATGAATAAATTTGTTGATCTATGTATTGTTGATGCTGTTACTACTCAAACAGATGCTGTTTATAGAGTTGAACGAAAGAAATTTCTTGAAAAGCAATTGCGATATACACCAATTTCATATAGTGAAATATTTATGAAAGAAAAATCTGTAACATTAATATCTGGAATAGCTGGTATTGGGAAAACATGGTTGCTAAGAAAATGTTTGCTTGATTGGTCAAACGATTTAATTTGGAAAAATGTTAAACTTGTATTTTATTTGGAATGCAGGAGGCTGAATCAACATCAAAAAATTTCTAATATTAATGAATTACTAAATGTTTTCTACAAAGATATTATCAATGATTTTAGTATTAGTAATCATACTGCACTGTTTATAATTGATGGATTAGATGAGTTTAAATATTTAAATGAATTAATAAATCCAAGTTTGAGTTGTAACTATCCAATCGTTAATGCTTTAACTGAAATTCAAAACTACAAATATGTAGTTGCTGGTAGAGTTTATGCAATTGATCAATACCAAAGTATATCAACAGAACATAATGATAAATTAACCATTCAAATAATGGGATTTAATGAAAATGGAATAAATAATTACATAGAAAATAATGTTTTAGAGGAAAAAAAAGAGTTTGTGAAAGCAACTTTGAAGGAATCTCCGATTGCAAAATCCATGTCATCTGTTCCATTTTATTTATCTTCCATGTGTAAAATTATTAGTGACTCAAAAAATGAAGATAAAAGTTCTTTTTTAACAATGACAGATTTGTATGCAAATATTTTTTTATACTTTTTGCAAAAACACATTATCAAAAGCAATGAATTGATTTATCAGATAATGGAAAACGATTCCAATAAAAAATATGTTTTGAATATTTGTAAAATTGCATATCAATTGTTTGTTGAAAGTAAAGTAATTTTTTCTAAAGAAGACATTCAAACTTTTATCAATGACTTTAATGAAAATAAAGACAATTTTTTTGGATTTATAGAAAGGATTGAAACGAATCTAGGTTATTATTATCAATTTGCACATCTAACAATAATGGAGTTTTGTGTATCTGTATATGCATATAATTGTTTAAGTAGTGAAGAGATTATAGCTGATAAAAGGTTGGAGAGTTGTTTATCAATGATTTGTGGATTAACCAATAAAAACCAAAATAGTTTATTAAAGTTTCTTGTTAACCTGAATTCTTCAAAACATTCTTCTAAAGAATCTTTATTTTTGTTTTCTATTTTAGGTAAGTCTTTAATGCTTTGTTGCATTTTTTTAAGTCATTTTAGATAAAGATAGAGGTGTTTAAAGGATATAAATAATATAGAAATAATATTAAAAGTATTTTCTGTTGATAAATTTTTTTTCCTTGTTTAGTAAATTTATAACTTCATTAAAAGATAGAATTTGTTAAAATCAAAAGTTCATCTAACATTATTTACATAAGTTTTGACATTAAATTGTTTTATCTCTATTCCTCTAAATGATTGACTCTAATCTTTTATATTTGATATGTTTAACAATATTTGGAGTTCTCAAAATGATAGACTATTCTTTTTTATATATAATCAAATATAATTAGTTTTTCATTATTTATAGTTGTTTAAAAGATTTTTTTTAAGGAAATAAATCATTTAAAAATATATAAGTTGTTCGCCATCTAAAAATACATAAGTCTATAAAATGTTGGTTTTTATCATAACATGAAATAATTTTGAATATAGTAACCTATTGTCTCAAAAGACAAATTTAAGGCATTCTGTTAACAACTATTATGTTTATAAAAGTTATTAAAATTTAAACAGCCAAAAAAAATACAGTAAGGATGTATGTTTTAAGCAAATGTCCTAGTCATTTGTTTTTAAGAAAAATTTATTCTGTATTTTTTCGACTGATATTGCCTCACTAATGTTCATTCCGGGTAGTTGTGCTGAGTGCGCCTTTTGTAAACATGATGAAGTTAATGACCTTGCTATTATCAATTTACATTGTTTGTACTGTACCTGGAAAACCAAGAAAATTAGTTAATTTTAGCTGAAGTAAATAGTAAACCTAGAAATTTTAGGGATTTTTTTTTTAAATCAGATTTTACAATTAAGCTATTATGTTTTTATTGGCGATTAAAAATACCCAGCAGTGTTATATAGGATGGCGTGGGATAGCACGCCATTTATATGACCACAAATGTAATATGTTTTTTTTACATTTTGACTGTGGGTTTTCAAATTTTTTTAATCATAATAAAAATGTTCTGAATAACTAAGCAAAAACTTTAGAAAAGATAATATCTGTAAATGACAATGAGGTTGCTAAATCTTTTCAGATAGAAACAAATAAAGTTGGATATAGCATTACTCATGGTCTTTAGCCTACTTTAAAGCTTTAATTAAACAACAACTAAGCCTTTCTCCTAAGCTTGTTGTGTTCTTTGATGAATCCCTCAACAAGAAAACTCAAACTTGTCAAATGGATTCACTTATCAGATACTGAAAGGAAAAATGCAAGTTGGAATGTACCAGTCTTGAACTGCTGAATCATTTTAATGAAAATTTATGTGATCTTAATATCAGCAAGATTATTCAGGCTTCTATGGATTGACCACCAAGTGACAACTTTAAATTTCACAGAGACATTCAAAGCAAATGTGAAGAGCACAAACTATCTAAACTTATTGACATAATTTTTGGGCTGCTGCTCCCTACAAATAACTAATGGTACTTTTAAAACTGGAGTAGAATCAACTGATTGAAAATTAAAATAATCTTCAAAAACTACTTTACCATATTTCATGATTCTTCTGCCAGAAGAAGTGACTTTATAAGTATCATTAATAGCTCTGTGTTTGCTCAACCAGATTGGTTGAAGACAAAAAGGTAGCAAAAAATATTAGTTTGTATTTTGCCATCTAATATAAAAATTATTTTTTATTGAGAGACTCTGCTTAAAAGTAAACGACAATCTTGCAAACCATATAAGTTTGTTGTAAATGTTGTTTAAAAGGAACTTTCCCTTGTAAGATTCCAGTTCTTTAGCCTCTGGGCGAATCGTTTCTGAAACTCTATCAGACAGATGCTCAAATGTTACAGAATCAAAACTATATAAATAAATTTCTTTACTGTGTTTTCTTTTGTAAAAACCTGAAATCTGCTAACCCTATGTGCAGTTGATTAAGAGTACTCTTAGGATGTTCACTAAATCTGAAACTATTAAGACTTGCTCAAAATTTACCATAATTGTTCTGCAAAATAAAGAGAACCATTTAAAACCCAGTAAAATTATAATTGGGTTTGCTCCTGAATTATCTCTGTCAAAGCTCAAAAGGAATGTTGCAGTTATTTTGAAGAATATTAAAGAACTTAAATTCTAAGTGTTGTACTTCAATTGCTTGCATAATCATTAATTTTATGAAATCACAGTTCAAAGAAAATTTGTTATTAATGAGACAGAACAAGTAAAGTTATTTTCGTACATTCTGATAATAAACAACAATTGCATATTAAATAGACAAATACTCAAAATTACTCAAAAAGCTTTGGAAACAAGTAGATTTTTTATATTTAGGAGTGTTATGTAAATCAAGAGATTTAAAGTTCAAACCTACATCTAAATCTGGAAGTGAGGCACTTAACCTGCTTCTCAGCACAGCTGTCTTGTTTCAAAGTAAGTGATTAGGGGGTCACAAAGTTGACTATCCTAGTAGATCACAAAAGACAAAATATTAAACTTTTGTGACAGCAGTGTCAATAGCTATTCAGTGTGACCAATTCCAACAACATTTGTTGTCAGATAAAGAGGTAAGGTTAAAAAAATTAAAGAATACTTTCAATTAGTGTAAAATTAAAACTAAATTTTGATAACTTTTACAACAAGGTTTGTGTTTTAGAATTAGAGCTAAGATATTTATAAACATAATAATAATTTTCTGAAGTAGCCAGGAAATGTAGTCCACTATCACTTTTGTTATACAAATTTTGAAAACAATGTTCAAAACTCAATAGTTGCTCACATGTTTTCCTTGAATTTATTGAGATTTTACTTTGAGTCGCATTCTGCAACTCATTTTACCTAAATCTTCATAAAAATTTGAACTCCACATAGTTTTTTGTTATGTGATTATGATTATGTTCAGGGCATCATGTTCTTTGATCTTCATGATCTGTGGTTCGACAAAGACACTCTAGCTCTTATCCTAGCCTCAAATAGCTTCTAAAAAAGATCTTGATGAAGCCTAGCTTGATACGCAATGGTGGCAGCACTTACAGTTCTTACATCAACTTACAAGTTATCTTACATCAAGGCTAGTGATCTACCAATATTCTAATTTGGTAGCTGTTTTGGCCAAAAATTCTATGTGAACCAGGGTTAGCATTAAAAAAACCTGCTCAATAAAACTTGCCTAGAAAAAACAAAATAACCTGGGTAATAGGGTTTTCTTGAGACTTTTAAAAACATAAGCATATTTTAGTTTCTTGCTATTAAAGGAGAATTTAAACACAATATTATTTTTAATAAAAAAAAATTTCACATTTATATTTTTTGAAACCAAACAAATTATCAATTAATTAGATTTTTTAGAAAAAGTATATTTGGGTTAGAATAATTACATTCTTTTACAAATACAACTTTTTATTTTGATACTGTTTATATATTTGCACAATTTTTTTAGCTTGTTAGCTTCTCTAAATATTATTCGATGATTTTGATAGATATCATGAGTATCTGCAAATTCTACATAAATTGGGTAGTTTTTTATGTATGCTTTTATACATTCAATTGGGGAATTCCATCGGGTATTGTTTGTTAGCTGAGGCATATGTCTTCCTTTCTCATGCAACCATCCTAAAAAAAAGACAACCTAAAAAAAACCAACCAAGAAAAATTTAATCATTAGCCTTAAACTTTTATATATTTTTTATACTTGAAGTTAATAATCCACAAATATAAAATAATATTTACTGTGGTTGGTGTGTATTTTGAAAAGGTTTCTGCACTTCAACCACAGTTTAATGACATCTGGGTATGTTATTTTCTTTTCTAAAAAATTTAAATATAGTGCAGGATTCCCATATGTTAAAAGATTTTAACATATTTCATTGAATAAATCTCTTATTTTTTTCATCTTATTTTTATTATTTGTTACCACAGTGAATACTTCTTTTTTGTGTGTTTCCTTAAGATCATTAATGACTTTACAAAGGAGTTGGGTACACATACTTGGTTGTTTTTTTATATAATACACATTCAGTTATGCAAAAGGTTTAGACTTAAGTCTAAACTTTTTGCATAACGGATAACTAATGATCTGACTGTAGGATTTCGCTGCGTAACAGAAAAGTGCAACGCGAATAAATGTAACTTTACTCAATAAAGATATTTACATTGTTAAAAGATTAATTATGTCAGTTGCCTTTTTTTAAATACCTAATTGTAATCAAATTTAAAACAACATCAAAAATTATTGTAAGTCTTTGAAATGAAATTGCTTTAAATTAAACAATGATGCTATTAAAAAAATATTATAAAGTTTAAATGTTGGTTAAAAGAAAGTTTCCTTATATCAAAATCCTATACTTATTTAAACTTAATTTTTTTGCTTTAAAGCATTTGTTTTATGGTTGTTGTTTTTTTTTAAATAAGGGGACACTTATTTATGGTTGATTTTCTCAAAGGGATTTAAATGTACTTACAACAGAACGTGTAGATTTGGTTTTCCCCTTAATAAAATAATGTTTGCACTAACTGGTTTTGATAAAACAAATATTGTAATGAAAGGAAAATTACCACTTTTCAGCTTTGTTTTTTTTTTTATTCCCATTCAAATATTTTATTTTTATGTACGGTGAAACCTAATGTATTTTTACTAGTTTTTACTCAACCCAAAAAGAAAAATAGTATTTTCGGTTTTAAAATGTTATTAGCAGAATTTGTTATCATTATAGTAGTATCATTATAATTTTGAAATTTATGTATCTTATATTTATAGCACTAGCAATAGTTGGGTTTATTATTGGGCTTTTAAAGATTCTATTTACTGATTGCGTTATTTTTAATTGTTTTGAATTTTGGTTCATTTTATAAAAAAAATTCTTCTACATAAAATTTAACGGCAAAACCCAAACATAACAATTATAACTTGAGTTTAAAAGAACTTTTTTGTATTGACGCCATTTATTAACTTGCAGTTATAAAATGAGTTATGCGCTTTTGTAAATAATGAATAAAACTGAATAATGCACTTTTATTAGGCGCATTATTCAGACCATTTATATTTGGAACTGGAACTTACCTGAAATCTGACTGAAATTAAAATAAAGTTATATGTAATACGAACATTTTAAAGTAATTTGAATTAAATGTATTAAATCTTTTTTTTTACTTTAGAAATTTTATCATAAAAAAATTGTAAAACAAAACACTTTAAAATTTTTAAAAGAATCTTAATCAAATTTAATAAATTTATTTACTAAAACTATGATTAATAAAAAAATATTTAAATTTAATAAAATAAATTAAAAATATATTTAAAAAAAAAAAGAAAATAGACAAAAGTTTATCTATCTGTTTTTTTATCTCATAATAAAAATATTCCACAAATATTTTTACAACAATTAATTACAGCTTAATGTTTTCTTCATAAACTGTTCTAAAAGACTGTTTAGAACTTATTGAAAAAGGCTATTGCTTAGCATAAATATGGAAATGCGTACTTAAAATCGTGAATACATACATAAAATTCAAATAGTCTAACGCTTCTTAACAAGGCTTGTTACTCCCCTCTTTTTATATGGGAGGGGGAGAAAGGGCAACAAACTCCTTCCCATACAACTTGCGAAATCGCGAAAATGAACATTACATGTGAATGAATGTTTTTAAACTTATGAAATATAAAACTTAATATTAAATATGATAAAAAGTTTAAACATAAAACACTTTATTTTCTTAAACTAATTTTTAACAACAACAACAATAGAAATTATTAAACAAACTTTAACAAAAAATCTATTTGTTAAAGGTGTAAAAATGCATTTACTTACGACTTTATTTTCTTCTGAATATAAACGATATCAAAAGATAATTTATATCTATTATAAAAGATTAAAGGTTTTGCTTATCTCAAAACTGCTGAACGCATAAAATGCGGGTAAAATGCAAGCTCAAAAATTTTTTCAGTAGGTATTACTAAAAGCATTTATGGTTTGCTGGATTAAACCTTTATTTTACCCATTGAATGAATTGATTAGTTTATGCAGTACAAAGATTGCAAAAAGTGACCAACGGAGTTGTCCAGTTATGTAGACCTGGGAGATGTGTAAATAAAAACAGGATGTAGATGGTGTTGTTAAGGTAAAAACCATAAATTAATGTAAAGACTATTTAATAGGAGGAAGAGTATAATAATATAAGAGTATAATAGAAAGACTATTTAATAGGAATCATGAAATATGGTAAAGTTAGTGACTTGAGAAGAGAGGAACCTTAACTCACACTCTAGTCATCTTTAGCAAATAATAAAACAATGATCCATGAGTAAACAAGTCAATATAAATCCGCCGGTTTATTAATGGTATAACGGTATAAATGGTATAAAAATATAAATATTAATAACAAAATACATGGTGTAAGCTATTAGAGTGACTAAAAGGTAATAGAAATAAACATAAAATTAAGTAAGTAAAGTGGCTAATCTACCACTTAAAGGATGGTAAAAGTGATAAACAAATGGATCTGTTTTGTAAAGAACGCATGCAAAACTAAATCTATTTTTGTATTATTTCGACGTTCCGTATGTAAAAAGTATATTGCATAGTTTGATTGTTGTAGTCCTTGTATGGTTAGTATGTATTTTAACAAGATATAAAATGCATTTATTATGATATTTTATTTTTTCATTCTAAATAAAATATGGGTAAATCATTTTGTTTATCTTCAAGGTTTTTCCATTCACATGGACAAGAATCTGTTTAAATATCTATGAGATCATAATATTATATGTATGGATAGTGGCTAGGTATTGATAGGATGGAAGCATATTCCAATTTTTTATAAATTATGTATCCTTCTCTATTAATACTTGCGTTAGATGATGCGTTTGCGTCCTCCGTGGCTTGGCAAAAGAATACCTCTATAGCATGTTTATCCTAAAATAGCAGTTAAGTGTGTAAGTCATGTGTCTAGTATCTTTGAGTAAATATGTCCAAGCCTTCTTGTTTAAGGGGTATTAACAAAAGCCTTCTAGTAATATTCTGGTTTATCTATAAGCGTCAAATGAGTAACAGTTTTGCTTATTGAATTATCATATAAAAAAGTAAAAAACATGAACAACATAGGTGGTATATTTAATGTGTAAAATAATTAAAATACAAAATTGTAACATGCAGGTGGGGGCAGAAGTACATCCTACCGGCTAAATATGAGCTAGAGCTAACAGTGATGTTCAGTTATTGTGATTGGCAGTGTATTTAATGCAAATTTGGTGACTTATTTAGAAATTTCTGCTATTTGCTCCTTTCTTCCTTTGATTTTTGGTCCAAGGAAACAGTAGCCTCCGATAAATTGTATTTTGAGAGGTATTCTGCACTTTTCTCCCAGTGAATATTCTTCCAAAAAGACCATTCTACTTCTTTTATGAGAGTCTTCAAATTTTACCAGATTATTAGTCCAGACATCCTTGTTCTTCTGAATGCCGCTATCACTAGGCTTGTACAATGCCATATGTTGCCATTTGTTGATATTTTTAGTAAAAATAACCAACCATTGTTTATTTTTACTAAAAATATCAACAATGGTTTGTTGCCCTTTATATATATATATATATATATATATATATATATATATATATATATATATATATATATATATATATATATATATATATATATATATATATATATATATATATATATATATATATATATATATATATATATGTATATATATATATATATATATATATATATTTATTTATTTATATATTTATATGTTTATATATATATGTATATATATATATATATATATATATATATATATATATATATTTATATATATATATATATATATATATATATATATATATATATATATATATATATATATAATTCTGATTGTAATCATAAATCTTTTTTTGTTTGTGAACTTTTTACTTAATATAAATCTTTTAAATTGTATAAATCCAACAAAAGGTTTAAATGTCAAAATGGATGACGTTTTTCAGTTATTTACAAACTATTTTAAGTTAAGTCTGTTTACAGTATTACAATGACTTGAGAAAATTACACAAAAAACACTGGGCTCTAGAATTTTTTTGTTTGTTTTCAGATTTTTCTAATCCAGTTTATTACATGGTAAATAAGTATGTCTGCTTGCTGAAAAAATTAACTCAACTTTCTTCATATGGTTTGGTGAATTAAACAGCCAAATTTGTGCCACTGCTTACACAATATTGTTTTTATTTCGACCTTCACCTCCTTCACTAACTAAACAAAGTGTGTCAAAATCATTAGTTAAATGAAATGATTTTGGCAAAAGTGTTGTTTGAAAATTATACACTGCACTGGCATATTCATTTAATCCTCTACCTGATTGGAATTCTAACCAGGTGTATAAATTTAGTTAGCTATTCAAATCATACGGGCCAAAATTATACAAGCTAAGTTGCCTTAAGTAAAGAGCTTCTTGTATCGGAACAATTGTGAATTTTCAGCTTAATTAAATAATCAGCCTTTTCAATACCATTGCAATTTTTAATCATTGCTCCTGATACTTGCACAGCAATTGCGTGTTGTGGAAGTATCAGAAGCAGGCGATTTAAATGAAATAAATTATGAAATGAAATGAATTAAATTCAGCAACATATATTATGT
The DNA here is from genome assembly GCF_022113875.1 of Hydra vulgaris. Classification (NCBI taxonomy): domain Eukaryota; kingdom Metazoa; phylum Cnidaria; class Hydrozoa; order Anthoathecata; family Hydridae; genus Hydra; species Hydra vulgaris. The sequence continues at coordinate 7,187,148 of NC_061161.1, read as the reverse complement.
GAAATATTTTGTATACAAAATAATTCTTATAAAAAATAGAAAATTTTTCTTATAAGAAATAAAAATACCAATCAAAAGTGACTTTTTTAAACATGTTTGAAGAAAAAGTTTTACACATTTCTTGCAACCATAATGACTTTCTATAGCTCAAAGACTTGAAGTAAAATTTCTTTTGGCTTCATTTAACATTATTGTATTGTAGTATTTTGTATCAATTGTATCAAAATAGATTGTGGATCAATTTTTCTACTTTAAACATTTGTTGCTTTAATTTTTTTGGTTTTTCCTGTTTTAGTGTAAACAAGAGTATTATTATCATGTTTTATCTTATTGCATGGCTGAAACAATATTTCTCCAAGTTTCTCAACATTTTTGTCTCTAATTTCTTAACATTTGTAACTGCTGGCGTTTTTTTTTGACTTGAGAGAATGACAACAAGTTGGCAGGGTTGGATCAAGCATTTTTTGGTTTTTGAGATTTGCAAAAAAATTGAGCTCTTATGTTTGGGGCAAGGTTGGAGGCAAAAATTTAGGGGTTTTTTGTTTTCAAGCTCTAATTATCACAATGTTTTTCAAAGCATCCTTATTTGACATAGTTATAAATATATAAATGGTTGAATTTTGCTACATGTCTGGAAATTAGCTCAAAGATCAAAGAATGATAGATCCGCCCCTGCAAATGGGTAACCATACAAGTTCTTTTTCAATGAAATATCTGCCAAAAAGCAATCTAATTAAAGAAGTTTTATACAATATATATATATATATATATATATATATATATATATATATATATATATATATATATATATATATATATATATATATATATATATATATATATATATATACATTGTGAATATGTTTTAGACCAGTTGTATAATTTGATGTATTTACAATTTTTTTCTTATTTTTTTTTAAACGGTACTTAGGTTTAATGATATCTAAGAAAAGTTGAAAGAATATATTATTTGGAATAAATAAACAAAATTGATGAGGGAACATGAAAGATTTGTTTGTTTATTTATTAAAACGATGTGTCATAATAACTACAGACCAGGCATTCATCTAAATAAGAAATAAAAATATAAATTGGTTTCAACTGATTCAGGTTCATACTTCTTCATTTATGTTTTTGATAGTATAAAGTGCAGTCAGAATGAATTTAGTACAATAATGATGGGTTTAGGTTTTTTAACATTTTTAAAAAATTGTTATATTTTATAAACATAGTTAAACAAATAGTTAAAAATAATTAAAAAAGTTATTAGTTTGCAATTATAGATAAATTAAATATTTGTTTGCAAATTTAATGTTTAGTTTGCATTTTTAGATTAAATAAATGGGTAAAATATCTTTAATAGAGAGGCAAAAATTTATTGTGCTTCTCGAAGAAGGTTCTTCGCAGCTCCAAATTTCACCTAAAACAAGGTATTTGAAGACTGCTGTTACAGAAATTATTAAAAGGTTTAGAGAAACTGGCTTCCTTGAAGATAGAAAGTAGAGTGGTAGACCTCCTAAGCTAACAAAAGATGGCAAGAAATATTTAAGAACCCTTCTTTAGGAAATAGAAAAAAGCATCAACTGAGTTAACAAAGGACATTAACAAAGCAACTGGAAAAAATGTCAGCTCTTCTTGTATTCAATGACACCTACTGAAGTCAGGATTAAGATTTTTCAAATTCAAATACCATTATTATGGGGTGGCAATAAAGAAAAACAACTTAAATATGCGAAACAACACAAAGATTGGGTCCAGGAAATGTTTAATTGGGTTCTGTACACAGATGAGTCTAAATTTGAAATTTTTGAAACGAAAAGACGCCAATATGTTTGAAGAAGAATTGGAGAAGCCTATCACCCTGAGTGTTTAAACCCTACTATTAAACACAGAAGAGGCTCTTTACAAGTTTGGGGTTGTTTATCTTCATCTGGAGTAGGTGATTTGATCGAAATATAAGGGCGACTCACCAGGAACATTATATAGATGTAGATATCCTAATATACCATGCTGTATCATCCAGAATGAGACTAATAGGTCATAATTTTGTTCTGCCGCAGGACAATGACCCAAAACATTGTTCCTGAGTGACAAAAAATTATTTAAATAAAATGGCAGAAGGAGTACTGGAATTAATGACCTGGCCTCTCCAGAGTCCAGATTTGAGTATAATTGAGCATATTTGGGATTACTTGGAAAGAAAGAATGTTTTGAAGTACTTCAAAGAGAATGGGACAACATTCCCCAGGATTTTATAACTAATTTGTATGAATCTATTCTCCAGAGAATATTGGTTTTCATATAATATACAAATTTTTGTAATATATAAATTGTAATATATACAAATTTTTAATCACATAATTTTTAATCAAAGCTATATTTTCACTATCTTTGATTTTTAAGGACATAAATTATATATTTATCATTTATAGACTAATTTAATTAATGCCTGGTCTAAAATAATGATTTGACCCTATTATTATAGGGTCAAATCATTATATCAGGGATATTGGTCATGTGGGTCACTATCTCTGATTTTCCTGATTTTTACATACTGTTATGTGCATTATGTAGATAGGTTAAATTTGAAATTTCAGAGTTCCAAGTACAATTGTTCAGAAAATATAGCCTTAAAAACATGACATAGTCATGTTTCTAAGGCTAAGATTTACAAAAAGTTAAAACAGACTACTTTAGAGCTGTATAACTTTTTTCTCACTTCCAACAAGTGTCTCAATTTTTTCTAGAACTATTTTCTGGATAGTTCTCTTTTTTAAAAAAGTGATTTTTATTAACTTGTATTAAATTAGAGAAAAATTATCACTTCCTCAACTTTGTTAAAATCATAAATGTGCTAAAATATGCCAAAATGAAACTAGCTGTAGCATTTTACTATTCACTCACAAGTCTTTACAGATAAAATTTCTGATTAGCTACTACTGTCTGCAATAAGCAGGCAAAATTAAAATTAATATCTTCTAAAGTATATGAGGCAGATGCGTTTTTTTTTCTTTCTAATAATGACAAATCATTATGAAAGCTGAAGAAATTTATCGAAAAAAAATGTTAAAATGCATCTTTAAGCACAATCAATCACAAGTTAAAAAAGTAAAATAAAGAACCAAGTAAAACAATGTTGATTTGTAATTTTAAGAAAATTATTTGGTTGGTTTGTCTTCTCATCAAAACAAACAAAGCCAAATATTAAAGCAGAAACCACAATCGTTGTGTTATAACATAAATGACGTTTAATTAAATTAAATTAAACTTTACTTATAACTTAATAAATATGTGCTAAAGTTTTTTTTAACTAATTAGTTTTTTAAAAAGTTGTCTGTATTTCTGGTCCATACCATATACAGACCATGATTAACTATAATAAAATAGGATTTAAAGAAATAACGTCTTCAATTTAAAATTAATTTCGAAATTTAGCATCTAAATATCTAAATTAGGGTTATTTAAAAATGCTGGCATTTTTAGTGTGACTTTGACAAGTTTAAAATGTTTGCATTTCCAGATAGTTAGGTTTAATGGTCTTATATGTTTTTAATCTGAGATCAAAACAAAATGTTAAAAAAATTTACAAGCATCTCAAAATAACTTAAACTTTGACTTTTTTGACGAATGGTGCAATTTGCTTTTAGATATATTTGAATTCTAAACTGCAACAAGTTGCCTATATTTTGCCTACTTATTGCAGATTGTAGTAGCTAATCAGAAAACTTATATGTCAAGACTTTTTGGTGAATAGTAAAATGCTACATCTAGTTTCATTTTTGCATATTTTAGCAATATTAGGATATCCAGAAAGTAGTTCTAGAAAAAAGTAAACACTTGTTGAAGGTGAGAAAAAAGTTATACAGCTCCAAAGTAGTCTGTTTTAACCATTGGTAAATCTTGGCCTTAGAAACATGTCTATGTCATATTTCTAAGGCTATATTTTCTGAACCGTTTTACCTAAAAGTGTGAAATTTCAAATTTAACCTATCTACATAATGCACATTACAATATGTAAAAATCAGGTTAATCAGAGATGGTGACCCACAAAGTTTTTTTTAAATCGGGTGAAATATAATGATTTGACCCAATATCATTAAAAAGCATGTTTCATTATATAAACGGCAAAGTGCATCCGAAAAAAATACAATCAGCGAAGTATCGCCCAAAGTTGTTTTAAATTTTTACTTTCAGCAAACATATGAAACAATAAGTTTAAATTATTCCATTTTTAAGCAGTTACACATACAAAGTATTTTCTATAAAACCTTATTTCCTTGTGTTTTCCATAATTTTAACCTAATGAACAACGTCTTACTTGTAAAATCTCACACAAATCATTTGCGAATTGCAATTTAATTTTGTTTAAATAACAATATAAAAACAAACTTTATTTAATCTGCGATCTGATCAATGTAAAAAAGTCACGTGTATTTATTCTCTTTTCAATGTGTATTTCACTTATCTTTCAGTGACTTTAAAATGACGATAATGATGTCGAAAAAAGTTTTTTTTTTTTTATTCTTATCGTTTTTATATGATTTTATTTCATAGAAAATCTTTAAAATTATTAGTTTATGTTCTTCGATGAAAATGTCTAAATTATTGATTAACATATTTTCAAAGTTTAAACGTGATTTACAGTCACTTTTAAATTAAATATTACACACAATTAAATATTACACACAATTACATAATTATAAATATTATTATAAAAAAATAAACACAATTAAATGAAATATCACAAATATTTTTTTATCGGTTGTCTTAGTAACAGTTTACTAATATATCTATTAGCAATACGGTTGTTTTGAGTTTCCTTTGTTTTGTTCGAATTTGTTAAAGGATTTTTTAAAGTTCGATCATCGAGTTTTAAAGTGTCATTTTGTTATCATTGTTTATTAATTAACACTGGTAACAAAACTTCTTAATCTTTGTAAGTATATTTCATTATATATTCAATTATTTGTTTTTATTTTTAAAAGTTTTGTTTTGAAACTAAATTTAAACAAAATAAACTTTACATTTATTAATGAAAAAAAAAAAAAGTAAACATCTTCAAATTAAGAGTGCAAAAAAAGTAAACAACAGCTTATTCTTCTTAATATATTAAAAAGAATACGCTGAAGTTGTTTACTTTTTTTTCACTTTTTTTTTTTTTTTTTTTGCTATTTTATAATATAATTTACTTAATATGAAGTTTATATTACATATAGAATATAAATATAATATATACATATATATATATATATATATATATATATATATATATATATATATATATATATATATATATATATATATAATAACTATAGTTATTTTGGCTTAAGAATACCCAGTAATATTGAATTTTTTAAGTTCATAAAAAAACCATTTTATAAATATTATTACAAAATGGTTAGTGTTGTGAAATTATCTTTTTTTTAGTGATAAAACTTAAATTTTTAATATTTGTTTTAAAAATATTTTTACAAACAAAATTTTTTATTTGATTATTAGATTACAGATTTTTATCTATGTTAGTTACTTTTTTTTTCTAAATTCATTTATATGTTTTATAGCAACTATAAAACATATAAATGCATACTAGGTTTAGTGTTACCAGATGTTTGTACAGAGGGTAGCATAGTGAAAATCTTGGTTTTAATTGTGGTAAGACCGTTGTGGCTTCTTGGAGTACCTTTAAGAACAAAATAAAAATAGGTTTGGCACTTTGCTCTTCTACGTAAAAAAATCGGATACCTGGTAACCATAGCTATGTTGTTATGCTTCAACGATAAAATTATTGTTTATTATTGCGGTTGAATGAATATTATATCAAATGTTTTTGTTAAAAAATTTATCAATAGTTATAAAGTATATATACTTAAAGCGCTTTTTTTAAGTTTCCAATCAACGTCGAATTCGAATTAACTAATATTCAAACTCTCACTCTTTGTGTTATATAATTTATTTACATGATTTTTTTTAAAAATATTGACGAAGGAGATTTTCGATGTTCTAAATTTAAAATTACAAATTCGATTTATAAAAATATTCATTTCTGTGTTTTCTTGGGTTTTCTTGGCGATTACATTATGTGAACATAAATCAATTTTTAAATTCATTTGCAATAATTTTATGAATATAATGAAGTATTTTTTAATTTATATATAAGTTATTAATTTGTTTTATATTATTTTTAGTATGTTACATTTATGATAAAATGAAATCATTTTGTTTTTGAAATGTGATAAAAATTTCTAACTAATAAAATTAATTTTTTTTTTATAATTTTTATTAAAGAATTTTTTTATTAAAAGTTTTATGGTTTTATTTTTTTTTATATACAATCCTAATTTAATATTAATGTATATAATATTATAATGTAAAATATAATGCATTTAATAATAATATATGATTTTTTATTTAATTACAACTTAATATATAAATATATGTATTAATATCTAGATTATTTTACTGTAAATGTTATGTTTTTTACTTTCGATTATTATGTAAGTTATATTTGTTTATTTATATATATTTATTTTTTCTTTAGATCGTCTACTTAAATTATCTCGTCAAAGTAAAGAAAAAAACGATTTTCTACTTAGATTACAACTTGAAACTTATTACGTTAATTTATTCATTGAATGTTTTTATGAAAGTCAATCATCATTTTCTGATGAAATAAAATTAATTGTTGATGAACGAGAGTGGAAGATTTTGATTCACAATAGAAAAACTTCTTACGAAACTTCTTGTGAAAATTATTTCGTAAATCATTACATTAAATCTGGAAGAAAGTTATCGAAGTTAAGTGTTGATAAAAATATTTTAAGTGATGAAGAAAAAAATCTTATAATTCAATGTTCAACAAATGTTCGCGATGTCGACTTTCGGTGTTCAATAAAATTAGAAGGATTGAAACCGAAAGATAAGATTGAATGGTTGAGGATATACATCAAACGTTATTTAATAACGAAAAAAGATTTTGTAGAAAATATTCTTCCGTGGATTAATCTTTGTGAAGGATTATTTCTTTCACTTCACGACGACATCGATTTCATTGAAGAGATTTTTGAATGGATTCGTTGTTTGAATCTCAAAGAGCTGTTGATCGAGTACCGTAAAAAAGTTTTTTTTAACCTCGATGAATTAAAAAACTTTATAACTTGTAAAATTAAAAACGAAACAAGAAAAACATGTTTAATATTTTAAATAAAATATAAACAATAATTAATAAATAATAAATTAAATATTTAATGTATTATTTTATAATTAATTATGTTTTAAAGTATACGAATTGATATTTTTTTAAAATAATTTTAATATTTTTTAAAAAATACGAATTAATTTAATGATTTTTAAAAATTAAATAAATTTTTTATTATTTAAGGATGATATAATTAATTTGTCTAAAAATATATTAATAATAAACAATTATAGTTGTTATAAAATATATAATATTTTTATTATTATTATTGTTAGTTATAATTTTATATTATAAATATATTTTATTTTTATTTAATAATAATAATAACGTGTTGATATTATATTTTTTCAAATTGATTTTTTGGGTTTTTTTCTTAATTTTTTTTTAATTTTTTTTTTTTAACATTAATTGTAATTTTTATTACATTAATTATGAAATATATAATTATAATTAATATAAATAAAAACTAGATTAATTTTTGTTATATTTTATTTATTGATTGATTTAATTTTAAATATATTTCTGAGGTTTTAAAATTTCAAAAAATGTTTGTAAATGTTGAAATTTTTTGTTTAATATTTTATGTATTAATTTTTATGTAACTTTGTAGATAGATTAGCTTTGTAATAAAAAGTTAAAACGTTTGTTTTGGATTTATACAAAACTAACTTTATGTTTATGGCATATTTTTAGTTTTTAATAAAAAAAATGATTGACATAAACATAAGTTTAGTTTTTTTATTGTAAATTTCCGCCATTTGTTTTTTTAACAGATTTTTGTTGTCAACGAAATAAAAAAATTCGAATGTTTTTTAGAATTTTTCTTTGAAGTTTTTTGTTCGAAAGTTGAATTTTTAATGGAATAACGTTGTTTCCCTAAATATATACTTAAATATAAATTTAGTAATGTTAATTTTATTTAATTTTAATAAACAATTAAAATACTTTTTCTTATACAGAGGTCAAAAGAAGAGTTTTTTTTTATTTAACTTACCAACGAATTACCTTCCATAAACCGTTTCTAATTTTTTTCAAAATACAATTTCCAATCATTAAAAAAAATCTGTTTTTTTATTTACTCCTTACGCGCACAAATAGAACTTAATATAATATATGTGTTATATTATATATATATATATATATATATATATATATATATATATATATATATATATATATATATATATATATATATATATATACATATATATATATTATTATTATTTTTATTATAGTATTTCAACAATAGAAGTTTGACTTCTATGAGCCGAGTGTCTAACGAGACCTGACTATAGTAGACCGACGCAAGATAGAACGATTCCATTTGTCATAATTGTTTTTGAAACGATCAACTAAATTCGCAGCTACTACCGAAGCAGGCAAAGCGTTCCATGATGACACCACTCGGTTTCTAAAGAAGTTATGTCTTTGAGAGTTTTTCGATAATTCTCGATCAATTTTATGCTTGGCACCACGAAGATGACCTGCAAGACCATCACATAGGAATGCACTTGCTC
>NC_061161.1:7158436-7173436 GCF_022113875.1 Hydra vulgaris | reverse complement strand
GCTCCGTAATAAGACCGTAAGGAATGCAATAGGTATTTTTCCGATGTGTCGAAAAAAATAACCAACGAAAAAATTAACTATCGGATCGATTTTTGCGCCTAGTACTAAAGCATTACTAACACTGCTTATTTATTACACGTATATACATGTACTATATGCTTTGATGTTTTAATGTATAATATGCCTAACTATACATTTATTACTGTGACAAAATATAGGATTAATAATAGGATGAATAGACTAAAGCTAACAGTAGTCTTCAAAAGCTTATTGAGCTTCTGAACAAATTGTAAATCCTTATGTTCCATTTGATCTTGTTCTGTGTTCTGAATAAGTAGTCATGGTTGGAAGTAAAATTGTTTATAATGTGTAAGCTCCTGCACTATGGAGCCATCATGAAGAAAATTCTTGGCTTTATTGATAAATGCTACAACATATTTTCCCTTAACGTAAAGTTAATTAAAATGTCACTCTTCAAAAATTTTATAAATCCAAGACTTTTACAGAGAAAGAAAATGAAAGAGCCTGAAACGTATCTTTAGAAGTTATTTCCTGTTTCTTTAAATTTATAAACAATTTTACTGATTAAATAACTTAATTTTTAAATACAAATTTTTATATTTTTTCCAACCCCTCAGAAGTTTTTTTTTTCTGATTAAATAATATAACAAAGCACTTTATACAAAAATATTGAAAAAATAAAAGCCTATGCTTCTCGTTTTATATAATATACAATATACAATATAAACAGAAAGAAACTCAAAGATGATAAGACTACTTCTACAACCCTTAAACAACATTTTTTTTAATTTATCATGGAGAAATTTTATTGGGCACATTAAATCAAAAATATCATCTACAAAGGTGTTTTATATGAATCTTCCCCATTTCTTGATTTCTACTGAACAAAAAACTTTACTTTAGTCTAATTCACAGTCATCTCACTAACGTGAAAAAACCTGAAAAATCAAAAATTAAAAAAACTAAATTTTAGTTATTTAATTTTTGATTTTTCATTCCGTTACATGATGTTCCATTTAAATGGTTTTTTTAATAGGTTTGAATCGATTTTTCATTTGATTTTCATAACATGATATTCCATTTAAATGGAATATCGAATATATGAAACAACAAGCTGCATATTGTAAATTTGTAAAAATGTTTGTAAAATTATTTGTAAAAAATGATTGTAATAAAAAAGAAAAAAAGAAAAATGGAAAAAAAGAAGAAAAAAAGAATTTTTTTTTTTTTTTTTTTTTTCTTTTTTTTTTTTAAAAGAAAAAAAAAATATTAATAAAAAAATAAAAATATTATTAGTAGAAATAGTAATTACAAAGCTAATTACAAAATTTTTTCCCCTAAATTTACTTAAATTAACTTTTTACATAGACATAGATATAAGCCAAATAGCGCTGTTTAGAGAATCTGCGAAAAGATACTTTTGATCTTATATGAGTAGGTACGCGCATTTACGTCATTTACGGAACCGATTTTTGTGATAAAATCTTGTGACTCGTTTTTTTCACTTTTTTTTAGGCAGCGTGGGGTAGACGTAGTTTTGTGGAGTTTCTTTTTAGAAACATATATACACATAGATACTTCTTGGAAAGAAGAGAAGCTGATCTTTATTTTTTTCAAACTTTTATGCATGGTTACTAAACTTTTTAACGGATTATTTTGCTCCTGAATATTTGGTTGATGTTTTCACATAAATTTGTAGTCGAAGGCATGAAGTTTCCGCTTTTTTGATTGTTCAGCCACCTTTATACATGTATTTTCTATTTATGTGCCAAATTTCAACGAAAAATATTAGGGAGCAGATATGTAACAAGGTGCTTTTTTAAATATACTGCTTTTTTGAAGTAGGGTTAGACTAACGTTTTTAGTGGTGTTTATTTTTTTAGAAACATATATAAACAAAAAGTATATTTGGAAAGAAGAAAGGTTAGGCTTGATTTTTATAGTACTTTTATTTATAACCACTAAACTTTTTTATGGTTAGTTTTGCTAAAAACTTTCATGAAAATTTCATTGATGTTCTCACATTAAGTATCAAAGGAATGAAGTTTCCGCTTTTTTTGTTATTCAGGAACTTTTTTGCATGCATTTTCTTTGTACATGCCAAATTTCAGCCAAAAATATTAGGGAGCAGATAGTATAAGAAGTGTAGGACTTTTGGTACCTAAATTCGGTTTTTTTTGTTTTTGTTTTTGTTTTATCGGTAAGAGAAATACGGGGAGGATAGGGGGGTGGCGAATGGTTAACAAAAAAATTCTTACTACATTGTATTATTTAATTTTTAATATTAGATTATTTTAATAAATAAAAAATGGTAAAAGTCATAACAAAGAAGACTTCAAAAAGTAAGTTAATTTGTTTTTCATGATAATAACAAAGTTTGTTTACATCATCATGATGTAAACAAAGATTAAGTTATACCAATGAGTAAGATTATAAGTTATACCAATGATATACCAAAGTAAGATTATAAGTTATACCAAAGTAAGATTATAAGTTATACCAATGATAGTATATATTAAAAAAGATTAGGATTTAAGATTCAACCGTTACTTTGGAATATTTTATTAACTAATAGTATCAGATGCCAATGTTGTTAATACACCATATATATAAAAATATACAAATGACATTATTATACTTTAAAGTAAAACTTTATTGGCTTAAGCCAATACAGTTTTTGACAAAATATTTTTAGAATAATATTATTAATGATAATTTTAAAATAACATTATTATTTTTTTAGAATAATATTATGATTTTATTGATATTTTAAGAATAATATTATTATTGATATTTTAAAATAATATTATTATTGATATTTTTATATGAATAAGCTTATTATTAATAAGCTTATTTTTGTAAAATTATAAAGATACTTTTACAATAATATGTTTATTCTTATAAAAGTATCTTGTTAGTGTTTTTCTTATATACAGTAATATAATTTTAAAATACAGTAATATAATTTATGTTTTTTATTATTTTTTTTATTGCTTTTTTTTTAGTTACATAGGTTGTTGTACGTAAAGCAGAACTGATTTGATAACTGTTATTTTTAGACTGTTGACAATTTCAAGATGTTTTTTTTTTTTGATTATATAACTTTTTTGTTATCTTTAGGCCAATTTGCACAGACTACAGCTGGTAAGTTATTATAGCATAACTTTAATTAACCATTAAAGAAATATAAATAAATATGCATTTCTTACTTATTTATTTATTACTTGTCGTGTATGGATTTCCCATTTGCTGCAATAATAATTTTTTAATTTTAGTATCTACCTCTTGTACTACACCTGGTAAGTTACATAACTCTTAGTTTTTAATTTGCAAACTTTACAATATGTTTAAGTTTAGTTCCTTAGTCAGCTGCTGCAACTAGTAATTTAAAAAAATAATAAATATAATATGCATTTCTCGTTAATTGCAATATTGATTTTTTGTTACAACTTTGTAATTTTAGTATCTACCTCTTGTGCTACACCTGGTAAGTTAAACAACTATTAGTTTTTAATGTGCAAACTTTATAATATGTTTAACTTTAGTTCCTTCGTCATCTTTTGCAACTAGTAATTTAATAAACTATTACATTTATTATGTATATAAATTTCTTGTTATTTGCAATATTGATTTTTTTTTACATTTTTGTAATTTTATTTTTAAATAGTTAGTATAATAATTAAGTCAAGTTTTGTGGCTTGCAAATAGGTACAGCAAGTTTTGTGGCTTGCAAATAGGTACAGAAAGTTTTGTGGCTTGCAAATAAGTACCGCAAGTTTTATGGCTTGCAAATGTGTACCGCAAGTTTTGTGGCTTGCAAATAAGTACCGCAAGTTTTGTGGCTTGCAAATAGGTATAGCAAGTCTTGTGGCTTGCAAAAAAAAAATAGACGGCTCTGGCTTACCTTCACGTGGTGTCTATTGTTAAAAATGATTTATTTAGTTGCATTGGAACTTAATTTAAATTATTTACTAAAAGCCAAGACATAAATTAATTACTATGTTTCGAAACATTTGTTTTTTTTTTGTTTGTTTTTTATAAGGTTGGTTGGTTAAATATGATCATTTAAATGAGAAAATGTATACTCGTGCAATCTGGTAAAACAATTCTGTATTGTGCTTTCTTTTTTTAATAATTGCATGCGAAAATGTTGAAAATATCATTTCTATGTGTTTTCTTTTTTACGTTGGTTGAGGGGAAGGGGAAAAACCATCCCTCTCCTCAAATTGTACATCACTAATGTATGTTCTATAGAAAAAAAATATTGCTTCATGTAATACAACAATATTTTCAATACTAATGTATGTTGTATAGTTATAAAAGATTATTTTTTCTTTTTAACAATACATTTGATTATTGAAATAAAGATGACGTTATTTTTTGTCAGGTGGGGGGGGGGGGGGGGGAGTGGTGGTGCATTAGACTTCCTTTATTTAAAGTCAATGTGTACATCAATAATATATGTTGAATAGTAATAAAATATTATTTTTACTTGTTAACATTTAGTTATTGTAATAAAGATTTAATTATTTTTATTTTTTGTTATGCGTTGGGGCGGGGGCGGGGGCGGGGGCGGGGGGCGGTGCAACATACGCCCTTCCCTAAAGTTAGTGTGCACATTACTAATGTATGTTGTATAGTAAAAAAATATATTTTTACTTTTTAACAAAATATTTAATTACTGTTATAAAGATTAAATTATTTATTAGAATGTATGATTATTGTATTAGGGTGTTATAACATCATAACCACATCTACGGCCAACTCTAAGATCACCTTATTTTGTTTGGCAGTGTTCTGGAATCAAGTTATGGCAATATTTTATGTATAAAATCTAACAAAACATTAAAAAAGTGCTTATTTTTGAAAACTTGTATTTTCTTAAGGGTTAGATGTTGTTACATTACCCCCTCTGGCTCCCAAGATACACCCTACGTCCAGGCACCTATATGAACTTGTAGCCAATTAGTGCAACTATCTTTTGATACCAAGATATAGGTATTTGGATAAAAATTGACAAAGTTATAATAATTTAAGTGAAAAAAATAATTATTTTGACCACAGTTTCTTCAACAATTCCATATATCTTAAATTTGGTACTAAAAACGTTATAACTTTTTTTAGAATTGTTCGTTTTTAATAATTTTTTCACCATTAAAATACTGTATTAAAGGCCTTTCTAATGATATATAACATTCTACTATATGATTTATTTAAAAATTTCAGTGCGCGTACCTAATATGAGTAACGTTATTTACATGTTTAACACTTCTATACCTAAGTGCTACAAATGCTTTAGTTGAAGGGTTTTAGAGTATATTATATAACACATCTAAAAAAAAAGTAAAATTATAAAAAATATATACATCATTACAACTTTTAGAGTTTGAACTACAAATCCAATGTTTCTGAAGCAATATATCATTAAAATATATATCATTACAAGTTTTCATAAGAATAAATTTTCATTAGAAGAGTATCCAAAATTCTATCTATGAAAATAAGCCCGATATATCCTACTAACATGTAAATGTGTAAACTTTTACAAAACTTGAAGTCTTCACAAATAAAAAAATTTAGTTGAATTTTATTCAATTTTATTTTATTTTATCGATAAAATATTTAATTTTTACAAATAAATCAGAAAAATTAACTTACTGTTTAAAAATTAAAATTATAATGTACTATCCAATCAAAAATTATTTACGCCAAAATGGTAACGGATATTTTTTCGACAGAAAAACAACAACAAAACTTAACAAGGTAAAATATGTTATTGCTCACACACACACACACACACACACACACACACACACACACACACACACACACACACACACACATATATATATATATATATATATATATATATATATATATATATATATATATATATATATATATATATATATATTATTCAGAAACTGATCTGACTGTTCTTGGTTATCATGATGATAATCCTAAAATAGCACCAGCTCTTCGTCTGCTCCTACGTTAAGGAAAGACTAGGAAACGAAAGTCACCACCTAAAACTTGGTAAAAATACATAGTGTGAGAAAGCAGCTTAGACAATCTGATCAGCCATATGAAAATAGAAAGGGAGAAAATATTTCATGCAAATCTGTAACCAAAAACAAAGACAATTAAAATCTTGTAATTTTAAATACACACAAATTAACAGTGATGAAAAATGAACGCGTATATTTGTTGTTTTTTGGTTTGTGATATGTTACCCAAAAATCAGAGTAATTTAACAAAAGTTTCCCAGGAAACCAGGAAATTCTAACCAGGAAATTCTAGTATACAAGAGGTTGATAATATCCACAGTCAAATTGATAGAGCACTCGCTCATGTTGTCCCCTTGGTCCTGTTGAAATATTCAGTCCCCTTGATTTAATCAGAGCATTTCCTGCTCTTCAAAAAACAAAAAATTTACCAAATGAAGAAATTAAATTTCAAACATTTTTTAGCTTTTGCAGGCTTAATGAGTTTTAAGCTTGTTCCTTATATATAGATAAAGCATCTAGTATTCAGATCATGTATACTACAGAAAATCATGTTATAATGTTTCTTCAAAAGCATAAGTTAGCAATCTACGGCCTTTTAGAATCAAATAGTTGTAAAGTCTTGCGGAAGCAAACCATTATGGAATTTCTTGCGGCATCAAATAATAATAACAGTACTCAGCGTAGTTAAAGATATTGCGGTCAGTCAGTTATTAGTTTAAATATAAGAGATTAAAATACCTTGTCTGCAGAATAAACAGAATGTTTATTAAGAATTTTTTTCTGTTTGCACGAGGTCTTATTGCGCGAGCGCAAGCAATTTTTCAAAATTAATTCAAAACGAAAAAAGCTTATCAAGATATTATCTTTTCAAATATAATTTTAAGTAAAAATATATTTACATAAAATTGTGTCACGCATGTACACATAATTTGCATATATAATTCGACTCGAGCACTAACAATTAGTGCTCTGTGTGTCTTTTAGTAATCAAGTGGCGATGACTCGGGCAATACAAAAAAAAGTCCAAATTCTGACTTTTTTTGACACATTCACAAGGGGGTCGACAACACCGGCGGTTTTCACGTTCTTTTCCCATTGTTTTTCGAGTACCTTTTTAGGACCTCGATTTTTTTTAGTTTTTTTTTTTACTTATAATCACTATTTTTTACTGTTAATAAAGTGTTTAGTGTAACGTGGATTGCACCTTTTAGCATGCTACCAACATATTGCTTGTAAGTGTTGTTAAAGGTGGCATTTGGAAAAACAATATCAAGCGCAGCTTGAGCCGCAGTCTCGACGTTCAAAGTTTTCATTTTCTCATTAGTTTGTTTATGAGTAATACTTTGATATATTTATATATAACAATAATTTTTCCGTATATATAAATATTTATTTAAATTAAATGTATTTATATATGTATATTAATATATTTATTTATTTTTTATTTTTTTTATTACAACATACTATGGTTGTGCATTAAAAAAGAACCGTTTAACAATACAGTAAAAATAAAACCAGTTAAATTATTAGAATAAATGACGTTTAAAAATTAAATTTAAATTTAACCAGATATTTCAAAATATAAAATAACGTTTAACAACATAAACAATATACATAAAACTAAATCTTTCAAAATAAAACAATATATTCAGGAACCACACACTTATCTAAAAGGTATAAACTCATAAGAACTCAAAGATATTATCAATTGACAAGATAACTTTTTTCAACTTAATTTTAAAAGTAAGAAAACTCAAACTTTAGGAAAAATCAAAATTTTTCAAAACTATTTTGTTCCACAGAAGAGCTCCGCGATATGTTAAAAGAGATCTTCCAAAACTTGTATGAGAATAATGTTGATGAATAAGATTGTTATTTCTTGTTTTTTTGTTTTATTGCATATAAATTTTGAAAGGATATAGGGGTTAGGTTTATCTTACATTCGTACATAAATAAAAGAACATTAAAAACATTTTGCTGGTGTATATTAAGAACATTCATTTCCAATAAAAGAGGTCTGGCATGAGTATAACGATCTTTAAAGTTTATTAAACGTGCTATATGCTTCTGTTGCCGATATAGAGGATCTAATTGAATTTTTTTAGCATTACCCCATGCGATATTTGCATAGTTTATATGGCATTGAGTTAGCGAGTGATAAAGTTGAATTAATGAATGTCTATTTACAAAATTTATTATGAATAAAAGTTTTATATATTTTATATAAATAACTTTTTGTTTTTTATTAAAGTATAATAAACTCAAGTAGTTTCTATATACAAACAATAGCTTAGGGGTCGTTCATAAATTACGTCACACACAAGGGGGGGGGGGGAGGTGTTAGTGGTTTTGTGATGATTTGTTACAAGGGGGAGGGGTATTCGATTTTGTGACGCAACAATTTTTTATTTAAATAATGTAAGCATTAGTTGATGATTGTTGTTATAAATATGATAATTGTAAGTTGCTAAATAAATATATGACAGAACTAATTTTTAAATTGTAAGAACGGCTAAGAATTAACAAAATCAAATACTTTGAATAACAGACTACTCTATTTGTCATTAGAAGCAAAAAATCTATTCAAATAAACAAAATTTTGAAAAAAGGGTTGTCCACAAATTATGTCACCCAATTTTCTACCTCTTTGACCCCTTTTCTCTAGTCAAATCATTGTAATTTTTATCACAAAACTGTCATCACAAAACCACAAAATTAATCCCCTCCCCCTCCCCCCCTCCTATATCCCTAAAGCGACGTAATTTCGACGTAATTTCGACGAAAACGGAACGTAATAATAGCCGTATATTCCCCTCCTATAGCCCTATAAGTGACGTAATTTACCTCCCGGTTCGGATAATTTACATTTAATGTTAAAATTATTATATTAAATAATGTAAAGGTTTAATATATTTCATGTAAAAAACTCAAATAAAAAAAAAAAAAATTTTCCGCCTATTCAAAGCAATTTTAATACCCTAACGAGCTAATAGCTCGTTAAAGAATTAAAAATTGTTTTGAATAGGCGGAACCTTCTTAACCGGTGGCTCATTGTGTAGTAATATTTAAAACGTATGCGCTTTTAAAAATCAAATTCTACTTATAATCTTTATACACATATTCAACAAAAGCAATGAAAGTAAAAGAAAAGTTGTTTAACTACTGGTCGTCAGCTGCAACAAAATCCTCAATTTCTCATAACAAAGAAAACAAATCAAATCTTGTTGATGTTGATAAATCAAAATCTTTATTCCACGTAGCCTCTGATTAAATTGACTTTGTAGCAGAACCATCTCAAGTAACCAAATCAAGTACTGCAGATTCAATTGTGCGATGTGTTAAGGCGGAGAGAAAAGTTCAAGATTTACTAAAACAAGAAATTAATTTGATTAATTGAAATTTGATTGGGTTGATGAAGAGAAAAGAATGCGGACAGTTAACATCGGCGCAAGAAAATGAGCTTATAGAAAAGAAGAAGAAAAAAGAACTAGAAAAGAAGAAAAAAGATTCAATGTTGAGAAACCGGAAGATCAGAAGTAATAGGAGGGAAGCAGGGGAGGGAAGCCTTAAAAAAGCTATGCAAATCAACTCCATCAGCAAAAAAGACTCTCCACCTTCAAATGACAAGTGGGCGTCCACGAATTGAAGAAGAAAAACCGGATTTACTAATAACTTTTTGTGACATTACTCTTTATGATTCAGCAGCTCATGAAAAAAGAAGAGATGCTGTTGTTAGAAGTACAAAAACGTTAAGTGAATTGACTGAAACTTTGAAAGAGGTAATTTGTAATTTTGAGAATTAGGACTACCGTGAAAAAATAAATACTTTGACTTTATAGTATGCTAAGCAAGTTAAATTTAAGTTTTTTTGTCAAGTTGCTATTTAATTTACATTTGATAAGTTTATAGAAAAATAAACGCACCATTTAATTTATCGGTTTTAAGCAAACTAATTTTTGTTTTTCAGCTAGGTTTTCAAGTTAGTAGAAGCGGTACTTATCTTCGATTGAATCCAAGAAACAGCGAAACTCAAGGGAAGAGGCATATAAAAACTGTCCCAGTTAAGTTAATTAGATCCGAAAATGATAAACATGCAAAACAAATTGATGGGAAATTCTGAACAAAAACAATCAGGCGTCTTGAAGAGATATCATCTCTCCTTGGTCCAAAAGAAGTTTTTTTTCTCAGTCAGGACGGCAAAGCCAGGGTAATATAAATTTTTTTATTTATTTAATTTTTCATATCAAGAAAAATTTAATTTGCATTATTATCACATTGTTTTAGTTTCCGATTGGATTGACTGCTGCAAATAAGCAAGCGCCGTTGCTTATGCATATGGAGTATAGAGAGACTCTACCAGATCATGACTGGGTTATTGATAACAAATACAAATTGATCCCATCTGTGTACGCTGCTATTGAAGTGCACTCAGATGGTTTAGGGAAACCGAGTTTCGTAGGTTACTCCGGCCCTACATATATAGCTGTTAGATCTGGACAACATTTGTCATCGACTGCATTATCTCACACTCTTGATTTTAATAAATTATTTTTTTTTTTTTGCCGTTTCATATATTTACAAAAAAGACATATTACATTTATAAAAATTGGCCGGAGCAAGAAGAAGACAATGACTGTCTTATCACCGAGCCCCGTTTACAAAATGTCCGTGTTTATAAACAAAATATGTGTTTATAATAAAATATACAAAAATAACGTTAAAGAGTACATAACTTTTGTCAAATAATAAAATGACAATTATATTAAAAATTTCAAAATAAAGAAAGTTTTGAATACTAATACAAATATATTTGATACATATAACAAAATATATTTAGTGCTAATGGAAAATCTTTTTCTATTTTAAAATTACCTTTTAAAAAAAATATTTAAAGTCTATCGAATTAAAATCTAATTGAAGTAAGGTTCTTTTAGAAACTGTTTTAAATTTTTCTTAAGAGTAGTGTTCTTTATTAAAGTTTTTAATAAAATTTTTTCATAAAAAAGGTCCTCGATATTGAATTCGATAAGAACTTATTTTTAAATTAATTCTCGGAACAATAAAGTCATCCTTTGAAAACTTTGTTGGATACTTATGAAATATTTCGCTAAAATAAGATTGAAATATAAGTGGAGATATTCCATGTTTCATTTTAAACATGAAAAGTAATGTTTGGTAAATGTTTAGTTTATAAATGTTTAAGGCCCTGAGACGATTTTATAGCGGTACGCAGTAAACAGTTCTGTTTGCCCCAAATTCAATCCTACAAGCATGCTTTTGTTTACTATAAAGTTTTTTGAGTTTTCCGTAATTCGTACTTTCCTATGCAATATTGCTGTAAAAAAGATAGCTGTGAATAAATGAAAAATAAATTTTCATAAGAGCTTTTGCGTTTAAAAATGGTTTAGTTTTATAAAGTTCGGAAATATTATAAGAGATTTTACTTTCAATAGATTGGATGTGAAACTTCCATGACAAGGTTTCATCAAGAATTACGCCTAAAAAGTTAACAGTAGATTTCCTTTTTACATCTGTTTTATTGAACAAAAGATTAGGCAATTTAAGTGGAATATTATCAACTTTATTTGGTTTGTGGAACAGGATGAATTTAGTTTTATCTACATTTACTGAAAGGCGGTTACTTATAAACCATTCATTTACTTTAGATAATTCTTAATTAAAAGTTTTAAAAAGAATTTTTATATCTCTGTGTGAATAAAACAGATTGGAGTCGTCAGCAAACAATATAAGATATAATTTTTTAGATGCTAAAAACAAATCATTTATATACACTGGAAACAATAATGGTCTTAAGATTGATTCTTGAGGAACCAACTTATAAGTTTTTTTTGGTTCCATTTGTTTCATCGGTTATGTATTGTTTTCTGTTAGTCAAATAATTTTTAAACCAAAGTTTAAGTTGTTTACTCCATAAAGTTCTAATTTTTTTATAAAGATTTCATGGTTGACAGTGTAAAATGCTTTGGATAAATCAATTAAAACTCCTAAGGTAAAATAATCTTTATCAAAAGAATCCGATATATGGTTTACAAGCTCAATTACCGCGTGATCCGTATAATGATTTTTTTTAAACCCAAATTGTTTAATGTACAGAATATTATTTGATACTAAATGATTATAAAGTCTATTGTACATAATACGTTCTAGCAATTTAGAGAAACAAGGTAATACAGAAATAGGTCTGTAGTTTGAAACATTTGTTTTTTCACCTGACTTAAAAATCGGTGTGATTTTGGCTACTTTAAGTTTGTCTGGTACAATACCAGACGTTAATGAGAGATTAAAAATGTGAAACAATAAGGGTTCAATAATATCAAGATTTAGCCGCCAGATTTGGACCAATCTCAAGAAAAAAACTGTTTAGCTTGTCAGCTATGGTTTCTTTATCATAAACAACTTTTTTATCAATTAACAGTTTTTGAGGCAAGTTGTTTTTAATCAAAATATTTTTGTTAATTATTTCTTTTATTATATTCCAAGTTTTTTTTGTATTTCCATTACTTTTTTCCAATAGCTTTTCATAATAAGATTTTTTTGAAAACCTTTTGGTTTTTTCAAACAAATTTTTGTAGTTTTTGTATATTATTTCATTATGATATGTTTTATGTCGTAGATATTTTTCTTATAGTTTTTGTTTTTTCTTTGAAGATTTGATTAAACCTTTTGTCCTCCACGGATTCAAAATAGAATTAGAATTTAAATTTTGTTCGATTAAAGGAAATGCCTTATTATATTATTTACTAAAAAACGCGAGAAATAATTCATAAGCATTATTTGCATTTTGTGTTCCATACACTAAGTTCCAATCAACAAAACTTTTTAATAGATTGCGAAAATGTGTATAATTTAAAATCCTCCTGAAACATAACTGTCATTACATTCTTTTGCTTTTTCCTCATCTAGGTAACCTTTTGTCATGGCTCTAAAAGTTTTTCTTCTTTTTTTTCCCCTTCTCTGATGACTTGCACCTCATTTGACTAATCTTTTTTTTATTTTTAGAAGTCGCTGAAATATTTGATATCTTCCCAGCTAGCACACATACGTTGTGTATATATATATATATATATATATATATATATATATATATATATATATATAAAATAAAATTTAATTTACCTTCAATTAGTGAAAAACTTCTTAATGATTCTATCAGTTTTGCGGAAAAACATGTCACTATAAGTAGCCGTGGCGCAGTGGTAGCGCACTTGCCTCAGAAACGTAAGATCCGTGGTTCAAACCCACCTCTGGGTTTGAACCACGGAACCACGGATCCACCTCAAGTTTTGCGACAACGGTTAGGAAGGAGGCGTGAACTTCCTATAAAATGCTCTTCCGCGGTGCTCTGTGATAAGACCGTAAGGACTTTTAAGGGCACCTAAATCAACATAAAAAAAAAAAAAAAAAGTATAGAACAAAAGTCAATTATTATTCATGCAAGGAAATCTTTACTGTTTAATAATGACCAGGTTTGGATGAAAAAGTCAGGCGGTTTGTTTGACGTTACCATGGGTGCGTTTGATGGTGCGGAGATATGTGAGTTTGTTGGGATATTCATTCTTTTTTCAAATTTCACATTTTTATAGTAAATATGACTTTGGCATATACTGCGATGACGGATTAGCAGTTTTTAAAAATGCTACTGGTCAGCAAATGAAGAAAATTAAAAAGCATATCACTCACTTATTCAAAAGTAACAATCTTAAAATATCTATACAGTGCAAATTCAAAATTGTGAATTACCTCGACGTAACTCATAACCTGATAATACAGTTACGACGCAACTGTAAACCTAATAATACTTTAAACTACATACATGTTCAATCTAACCACCTTCCTAATATACTAAAACAACTACCGCAAAATGTTGAACTCAGATTGCCCGGAAATTCTAGCAGCAAAGAGGTGTTTAAAAAATCTGTACCTATTTAGAATGAAGCACTACAAAATTCTGGTTATAAACATAATTTATCTTACCAACCTAACTTGAAACAACAACAAAAGAAAAAACGTACACGTAAAATAATTTGGTACAACCCACCCTATAGCATAAATGTCACCACAAATATAGGAAAAAGCTTTTTAAACTTGATTGTCAAACATTTTCCAATTAACAACAGACTACACAAAATTTTCAACAAAAACACAGTAAAAATCAGCTACAATTGCATGCCAAACATAAAATCAATAATAAATTTACACAATAAGCACATCCTAAATAAAAATCTAACCATTAATAAAGATAAATGCAACTGCCTTAATAAAAACAATTTTCCTTTACACAATAACTGCTTGACCAACAACATTGTATACCAAGCAACCATCACTTCGGATAACCCTTCAATAAAAAAATCATACATTATTATTTGTGAAACATCTTTCAAATTGAGATATGCTAACCATTTGAAATCGTTTAATACCCCCAAGTATAAAAACGATACAGAGTTGTCAAAGGAGGTTTGGAACTTAAAAGGTAATGATAAAAATCCTGTGATCAATTGGAAAATAATTAGAAGATGTGAAGCATATAACCTGACAACAAAATCGTGCAAATTATGCCTTAATGAAAAATATGAAATTATTTCAAATAATGACAATATTTTATTAAATAAAAAGACTGAAATTATATCAAAATGTCGGCATAATAATAAATTCCTCCTTTGTCAATTCGACACAGGCTAAAGGTAGACTTCGTGTAGTCGATGTTTTGACGTCAGATCCCATTGCATTGCTTAATTTGTATTTTAATTTCTTGATTTAAAAAAATATATAAGGCTGATGATTGCCGCCAGGCATGAAACTCTGAGTACCAACAAAAAGTTGTATTTTTTTCATTTTAATACTAAATAATTATATTAGATCTATTATAAAAATCTTTATTTTTATAATATTGATCACTTTTAAACAAACAAGAGTTTTTTTGTACATTATTATACAAAAAACACAATACAAA
>NC_061161.1:7120976-7143476 GCF_022113875.1 Hydra vulgaris | reverse complement strand
TATATTTACTACACTGTGAGACAAGTTTTTTGGCAATTAGATCTTACATTACCATCTACAAAAAATTTATTATTTCTAAAATGGGATTGCATTTTTGGGTGTACCATTTTGACGAAAGAAGTTTTGTTCATAATGGAAAAACAGATGCAATTCAAATAGCAAATCTTTCAGCAAGACATGTTCGGACAAAAACAACAACACAGAATAAATAAATAGTTATTGAAAAACGATTATTCATGGTGCTAGCTGAAATACCATTACAGCAAATTGCAGAAAATTCAAGTCATGGCCTTTTATAGCGTTATCATGGGTTCAGCGTATTACAATTGTTTCAGAAAACTTTCCCGACAAAAGCTTAAAACGTAAAAAGTTTCAAAACGTTTATCTATTGCTGATACCATTCAATTGCTAATAAAGTTGTTGCTGCTCCTGCAAACATTACACTAGCTGCAACTACTGTGGAGTTATCTCTGCAGTGCTTGGTTTAATGCAAAAAGAATACAACAGCAGCAGCAATCACTTTCACATGTTGAATAAATTAGCTGCAGAAGCTGCTTCTTTTATTCAAGAAGTGATATTTCCTGCGCTTATTGATGGTGAGCTGATAGCTGACGAGTTTTAAATCCTCAAGATAAAATCTCAAAAACTACTCATGAAAGCTGACGGAGAAATGCTAAAAATTGAGCCAGCTGATGTAGTTGATAATGTCCCAAAAAATATACAAGATATTCAACAATATCTAACAAAGAAAAGAGCTTAACAAGCACTTCAACAATCTCTTTCAAGCTGAAGAGTTTTTTTTAATCAGTTAGCTGCTAGAGTAACAGCTATAAGTGGAGTAGTTAGACAGGAGTATCTTTAAGTTTTTTTAAGCCCCTACTCCTACAAATAAACATGAAAATTATTTCATTACATTTTCTCTTTTTTTTTCCAACCTTTCTTTCAACTACTTCTTCCTTTTTTAAAAGTTATTTTTACTTATTTTAAACTCATTTAGTAACACAGCTTGCTTTTTTTTCCGCTTTAAAGCAGATATCTGCCTAGCTCTTACCCTTTTTTCTGATTTCATTTTTACCTCTAACTGCTTGTTTTTATACATTTTACTATTAAGTATATATTTAGCAATTTTTATTTGGTTACTCAAGATTGCCAAGCATTCCCAGTAAGAAAAAGACGTCAAGCCGTAGTTGTTATTTGGTTGTATTTTGGTCGCGACGCAAATTAACTAAATTCCAACGATGTTCTAACGTCGGCATAGCGGTGTTGTTCTAACGTTTGCTATCAAACGTTGGAACAATGTCGGAAAAACGTTATCATCTAAAGTCTTAAATGTTAACATTAAAACGACGTTGGAACAGCGTTGGTTAATAAACGTAAAATCAACGTTAGTCTAACGTTGGAACGACTTTGGAACAACGTTGCTTTTTTTACGTTTTTACTTTTGACATCAGAGCAACGTCAGCTTTCTAACGTAAACACAACTTGATTGCGCATTTTTACAATGGTTGAAAAACTGTTATCGTAAAAGATGTTATTTTTAATCTAATTTTAATTTAATGGTTTTTAGGCATTATATTCTGTGATACTAATAATTAATACATTATTTCTTTATATTCTACATTCGAATTAGATATTAAACTTTTATCATATTAATGATAAACAAAAGTTACTAAAAATTTATTTGATTTTCAAAAACTGTTGACATTTTTGTTATGTTTTTGTATACTTTGTAAATTTAACATTACTTGTATATTAAAAATTTAACATATATAATATTTGCACATAATATTTTATTTACAAATAGATAATGCAATTATAGGTTTTTTAAATACCAGTTATTAAACTATTTAACTGTTTAATTAAATGCCAATGAAAATACAGAGCCTTTTTTTTTAAGACATTCAATTCAGTTGTCTAAGACAGTTGTAAGTTGTATTAAAACAAGGTTTTTACGCAATATACATAATATATTAAGTATAAATTTAAGACAATTAATTATATTAAGACAATGTCTTAATCATAATATATATTTTATTTATTTGAATGAAAAGTTTTTTAGTTTGTTGTGGAACTAGACTAGAAATTACCTAATAAGCTTCTTATAACTTGTGTAATGTGTTTCTTTTACGAATTTGTATATTGGTTTAATCATATCATGCTATTCCTACAATATTATAACTAACACTGAAGCTTGAGTCTCAAGTCACGAAAAAGGGTAAACAATTTTTTATGTATTTTTATTAAGTTTTTTTTTTTTTTATTGTTATTCACCTCCGGGTTACTACCAGGAACATGGTAAGGATAGAACTCATAACTTCTCACGCAAAAAACATATCCTACAGAAACAGCAACAGAACATCTAAATTTTACACTAGATCTTAGTCATAATAGACAAAATATTTATTTAAATCAATACACACAAAGTGTTAGATTATATACACTCAGTCAGTATTTAATTTTCAAAATGAATCACAATTTCATGTTTCCCTAGTTTCAGAGTTGAAAGAAAGAGCTGATTTTGGCCATAAAAGCCATAACGGGTGCTGCAGTTGAGGAGGCTCCTTTTATTTCAATTGTGGTTATAACCCCCTCTCAACTCAATAACTCCGAAGTATTTTAATAAAGTTTATGTCAAATATATTTGTGTGTAGTTTTTGTGTATGATATGTGATATGATATAGTTTTTAAAATTGATATGTTTTACCAAAATACATATATATATATATATATATATATATATATATATATATATTATATATATATATATATATATATATATATATATATATATATATATATATATATATATATTGTCATAGTACTATCATTTACTTATTCTCTTATCTTTCTAACCGAAAAACTAATTAATCTTATATTTTAATAAAACTCATGCCAAGTTAAAATATATACTTTTTGAATGTTATTTTTTTTTATGTGCAGAGTTAAAGTACTAAGTTATCAAGGTGTTTAAAATCAGAACAAGTCGACTTAAATATACATAATCACATTATTTAATCTTAAACTTAAACTTAACAATAGAATATTTGAACGAGTTTACACTAAGAATTGGTAATAAAGGCTTTGCTCAACAGTTAGTGAGTTTGATTTCAATATGTTTAACGTGATTTAGAGAACAAAACCTAGACAAATATATTTTAACGCCCAGCTTTTGAAACAGCAAAAAATGTACAATTATTTTATTAAAATGAATCTAAATCATTTGCTGTTACAAATTATGTCATCCTATTTATTCAGCCTATAAATATTTTTTAACATTTTAGATTGGTTGCAGCCTAACAAAATTGTGAAAAAACAATATTGAATAATTCTAATGTTTTAAAATTTTATTTCCGTTACAAAATTTAGTGAATAAAAATGTTTTATATTTATGAGTTTGCCATGATTGCTCTAATTGAATCATGGTAAAATACTTATTCAGTTCTAACTGTTTATTAAATAAGCTTGGGTCTTTAAGGCTTGACCTTAGTGAATGCAGTAAAAAATATTTAAATAAGATCTTATGTGTAAAACACTTTAATGTGCCTTTTTTATATTTTTTTCTTTTTTAGGCTAACTCTCACGTGTTGGCGGAAAGTTACCAAAATATGTTAAGGACTTAATTCAGAGGTAATTTTTGTATTTCTTAATTTATATTTTAATTTGTTTTATGTATATTCAGAACATTGAAGGCATTATGAGTAAATGCAAAGATTTTGTTAATTATTATTTTAATATTACTTTAAATGAGTATACATATTGCATGTGAATATTTATATAACACATTAGCAAACTAATACAAATGGCTATAAAAATGATATCAATAGAACATTTTGAAGTATTTTTATTATAAAAGTTCATTCCTTAAAAGTTAAAAAATGCTAATTTGAATTATGAAAATTGTCAAAATATGGTAATTATTGAAGTTTAATCAGTGATTTTTTCTTTAAGCCTATTCCAATAGTTTTTATATTTTTGAAAGTGATCCTATATTATATTTTACTTAACTCTCTATAAAAAGTGCTCATTTAGTAAACCCTTTGATATTTGTCCTGATTTTTAATTTTTGACCTTGTTCAATGGCCAGTTAAACATTTAGTTGCACATTTTTCATTATATAATTTGCTTGTCTAAATGCAGCAATCATGTGAATACTGAAAAATTATTGTAATTATATTTGTCTTGGTTTTCACATCTAGCCATTGATATTAAAAGTATGCTCCATAATGATCACATGTGTATTAACCAATGATGTTTTATATAAACTAGTTGTCTTACTTCAATTCAAAAAGTGAACCCGCTTTTGTCCTTTTTACAAATGACGAATGAAATTTGTAAACAAATACTGTTTAACTATTTTTTTATATATGAAGTAAATATATCTTTATATATGTAATATATTTTAAATCTATATATGTAATCTATATATGTAAAAGTGTTAAAAGGAAATTAGAGTTCTTGTAAAGTAATAATTTATGATTTCTAAATTTTTTTTCAATTAAAAAGGGATTGAAATTTAAAATAGAAATAAACCTTAAATAAACCTAGTACTTTATATTTATTATAACATGTTTTTAAATTATCTTTAATTTATTGGTTAATTTTGACTCGCATTTTGAACTTTTATTTCACACATTTGTTTCAGCTTTAACATTTTTTACAAATGGCAAATTATATTTTTAAGCAAAAAAAGCGACATAATTTTTTTTCAATAAAGGACCGCAAGTTGACATTTTTTATAGTTTTCTGAATAATTGCTTCTTGATATATCTGCCTTTTTATTTAAAAATTTATTGGCTTTTGGTAAGAAGTTGCCACTTGCTCAAATGGCAAGGGTTTAAGTGAAATATAAGTAGTTCGGATTGGAAGAAAAAACACCTAACAAAGTAATCATTAGTCTTAAAAAGAGCTATTTATAAAAACAATTTTTGATTCTTTGCTTAGTAAAAATGTACCATTTCAGTTTCTTTATTTACCATGCAATTCATGTTATAAAAAAATATATTGCCAAAATAACACTTGTAAAAAAATAACTTTCCAGAAATCTGAACTCAAAGATATTTTATATCTTTTGAGGTTAAAACTAGACATATTTTTTTCCATTATTTCATGATTGTGTGTTTTAAATCAATTTTGTTTATTTATTCAATTAAAATTATTTTGGAGGTAATTTCATTAGTTTTCCATTTTACTGAGGTATTGTTTATTCTATTTCAGATAATGTTGCTAAACGATTTACAGTCGATAATCTTTCAAAAGCAGAAAAACTCAGGTTAGCATCAATTAGAAAGTTAGCGCAATTTCTGGTATTTGTGGTATTTCTATTTGTTTATTCCAAATGTTTTTTATTTAGTTCTTTTAATTGGAAAAAATGCTTTTAATTGGATTTGTTTGTAACTTTATGTTTCTTCATATATATTTGTCTTTTAGTGTCAAACAAAGAATACGCGAATTATTTGAGATATGATTGAAATTTGCAAAGAAAGTAAAAATCAAACTAGTTTCATTCTAAGTTATTGTATATAATTTTAAAATTTTGGAATAGAAGTGATGCAATGTTTATTTATTTTTAGTCTTTTAATTTCCGTATTTAATTATTTGCCCGGACTAATATAATAATCGTGTATAACCTAAATAAATAAGAAGAAATATAGCTTGACAGCGCAAAGTTATACAGTGTAAATTTGTCCTTTATTGTTTTTTGCAGTGTAGAAATAACATCAAAAATGATAGAAAAACGTTGGAGGGCGTTTTTCTTACAACATTTCGCAACATTGTTAATATAACGTTGACCTATGTTTCATATATGGCATTATTCCAACGTGTAAAAAACGATAGAGTAAAGACGTTGGCTCAACGTCATTTTAGCTAAAATATAACGTTAGCCTAACGTCATTATAACGTCTTTTTTCTTCAAATTTAACGTTGCTTTTACGTCTTTCCGACGTCATTTAGCTAAAATGTAACGTTGTCACCACGTCATTTTACATCGTTGTAATAACGTTAGTAAAATTACGTTTTTTCGGTGTTTCATTTATAACATCATGCCAACGTCTTTCCAACGATACGAAAGACGTTAGAACAACGTTGTTCCGACGTCATTTTTCTTATTGGGTTTGCACAGGATTGCTAATCACTTGCTCAGTGATAGAGAATCTCCTGCAAGAATACATAAGGTTTGCTACAGAACAGGATTGTCATCAAGATCCTCCATAAAAGTTTCATGATGTCAACTGAAAAAAAGTTTTTAGTGAACCCGACATACGTTTTCACAGCCATTTTTTAAAATTAAATTTCTCATCCCACGCTCCATTCTTTCTGTATATTGTAAACAAAGGCTGGTTATCTGCTCAGGTTTTATTTTTGATAAATCCTAATAAATTAACCGTTATGCAAGAAACTTTAAACTGTTTCCTCCCATAATAGCAGCAGCTAGACGTGATTGGTGAAACTTGATTGAACTATTTTCTTCACAACTTCTTAACTTCATCCAACTTCATTAAATTCTTTATAAAACTTTTCATTGTTTTATTTCCTTTATTGCGTAATATCGTTTTTCCTCTAAAAACATGATAACACAAAACTTGCAATAATGGTTCCAAGCAAAAGCAAATTTATATAAGTTAAAATCATAGATATTCCACTCTTTCTTGAGCGTGATTAGTGACATATATCAAAGAAGCAGCATTTTTTCTACACTGTAAAACTTTACCGTGAAATGCACGGTACTTTATCGACATTTTACGGTATATTACCTTAATAGTGTCTTCACGGCATTATGTTGTAAAGTTTACGACATTACACCGTTATTGCACCATCACGGTATCACCGTAAAGTTCTGCTATACGATAAATGTGAACACTTATTGTATAGTATAAGCATGTTTATTATTTTATTAAAATTTAAACTTGTTATCTTTAATTTTCTAAACATACTTTTTACATATTTTAATATGTCAGCATGTGAATCACATGATAAAATAGCTCTGTAATTAAATTATAATTGCACTTCAATATTATTACTCTAGTTATTTATAGACTAATTTTTAATTCGCTAACATTTAATATTTTGTGTTTTATAACTAAGTTATTAACTTATTTAATAATAAACTTATTTAATAAGTTATTAGTATAAGTAAAAGCATTCCAATTTTGATATAAGAGTTTTTGTGCAATTAACTATTTTAACTTGTGTTGGTGCACAAGGTAATATTGAATACATAATATTGGTAATATTTAATTGTATTAAATTTCTGTAAAGTTGTATTAATCATAAAATGTCATAACTTTCTGTTTTTACTGGACCAATATGGACAGAATTATCAAAAAATACTTGTATTTCTGCAGCTCTACATCAAGGTAATGTTAGTTTTTCAGATTTTTTACGAGGAAAACAATGTTTAACAAATTCAGTTATATTTCTGTGTTATACAATAAATAAAATAAAAAAAAATTATGGTATACAAAGTATTGATCTAAATTATATTTTGAAGCAAGGAGACAGTCTTTACCTGAATGTTCGAGATAATGGCATAAATACAGATTATTTATTGCCAAGTGATTTGCCAACTCATGTAATTTGTTCTGGGAAAAAAAATACGCTCAAGATTACTGACATAGGAATTGGTAATTTATTGCAATTAGAAAATGATGTCAATATATTCAGTACCAAATCAATTAAACATGCTTTTGATGATGCATTTAAGCTGTCTCCAACATGTCTTTTATGTATAAAAGATAGTTTTGTTGCAATAGTCAAATTTGATAATTTTCTTCTTCTTTTTGATTCACATAGTAGAGACTGTCATGGTTTTTAGACCAGTGAAGGAACTGCTGTGGTCATAAAAGTTGTGTTTGTTTCAGATTTGTACATTTTTTTAAAAACAGTACAGTAGATATTTAACAGATTCTAATGAAGTTCGATTTAAATTAACATCTTTAAACATTGAAGTTATTGACATTGATAGTACCAATGGATTTAGTACAAAAAATAGTTTATCTATTCTAAAGTCAATTATGCACAATTAACTCCACGTGAAAGTTGTTATAAAAATTTAAAGTTAAAGTGTCATATATGTGGTCTACAAGCAAAATCTTTATTAGCTTATGTTACTCATTATTCATGCCACTGTCATGATGCAAACATATATTTTCCTTGTGTCAACAATTGCAACAGAAATTTTAAAAGCTACTCTTCTTTCAAAATAAATGTAAAAACTGCTCATAATAATCAAACAGTTAGTACACTTGCTTGGTCAAAATTTCAAGACACTGAAATATTGTTTACATGTGGCATTACGTTATGCAAACAAGTATGTAAAGGATTAATTCAATTTTTTATTCACCTAAAAACTCATAGTGACTCACATGATAAAATTGTGTGTCCATTTATAAAATGCAATACAGTTCTTTATAATCGAAGTTCATTAGCATCTCACTGGACAAGAAAGCATAATAATTGGGATGCACGACATATAAAATCAATATATTTAACACTCATTCCAGATATCCCAGATAGTGTTAATAATGACATCCATGCAACAATTTTAGAAAATTACAATCCACCTGAGTTGTGCCCTAGAGAAAGTTTAAATAAAGGTAAAAGTATTACATTGGAAGACTATGTGCAATGTCAAGCAATTTTTTTTTTTAAATTACAAGTGAAACACATTCTTCCAGTATCATGCATTCAAAGCATTGCAGATGAGCTTGAAGTTGCTAATAACTACAGTACTGAGTATTTGTTGCATACTCTATCATCTGCAACGTCAAGTCTTCCTATCAATGTTAGAGATGATGTTCTTAAAGAATTATTCAATATTGAACATAAAAAAAAAGTTCTTTGCATGTTTTGCGCAGTGTAAAAAGCAGGAAAACCTTTTACCATAAAAGTATGGCTTACATAAAGCCTGTTGAATTTGCATTAGGTTATGATAATAATAAAAAATTTAGAACAGCCCAATATGTTTCAATAAAAGATTTGATATGTATGCTGTACTCAAGACACAGCAACAATACTGGATTCTGGCTGAAACACAGTAGTACTTCAGGTGTATTTACAGACATTTCTAGTGGATCACTCATGCAATCAATTGCAATATCTAGTGAAAATATAATATACCTCATGTTGTTCCAAGATTCCTTTGAAGTTACAAATCCTATTGGTTCAGGAAAGAAAAAAAATAAAACACTAGCTGTTTATCTGACATTAGCAAATATTACGTCCCAAAAACGATACACATCCGATCAACTACAATTAGTGCTTATGTGTCGAGATGTTGATTTTAAGTTTTTTGGCTTAAAGAAGGTGTTTGCTCCTTTATTGTCTGATTTACAGGAAATTTCAATATCTGGTGTTGCTATTTCTGACATTAACAATAAAGCTTCTAAGTATCACAAGATATGTATCTTTTTATTAAGTATTTTGTTACTAAGCGATGGTTTTCTTATAACAACCTGAATAGAAGAATAAATATACTTAAGTATTTAGAAAATGATGCACAAGACAAACCATGTTTGCGTTTGTTTTCCATAATTATTGGATCATATGTAACTAATTATGAGGACTCTGTGTTGTTACTGTATCTTAAATTAAAACAAATTATGGAGTTGGTTTGTTCTCCAAAGATTGATCTTGCACATATTTCATACCTACAGACATTAATACACGAGTATTTGTCTGGACGAAAGGAACTGTTTCCTTATAATAAACTTTTACCTAAACATCACTATTTGTGTCATTACCCACAGCTTATACTACGATATGGCCCTCTCATACGTGTGTTTACACTGCGATTTGAGAGCAAGCATTCTTATTTTAAACGATGTGCTCGAAATTATCATAATTATAAACACTTATGCAAAACATTGACTAGCACCCATCAATTGCTGCAAGCATACAACAATTCAAGCATTGCAACCCAGGAATATTTTTCTATTGATTCCTTCTTGTTTAATGGAACAAATTTCAATTCTTTAATAAACAGTTTAATATTAAATACATGTGGTCAGTTTCCGCATGATGTTTCAACGCATGTTGTTTTTCGTGGCACACATTACAAGAAAAATCTCTTTTTATTGTGTGAGTTTTCAAAAGATTATGAGTTTCCAATTTTTGGAAAAAAATTAGTTATTTTTATAGATCCAAGCTGTAGCATTCCTTGGGTTATTGTCGCAATTCAAAAGACTGAGTTTGTCCATGAACTTGGTTTATATGAAATATTTGGTTCTACAGATGAAATTATATGTCTTGCACTGCCATGCTTAATTGACTATCTGCCTTTACCAGCTTACATATACCAGCATCGAAAGATGGTTTCACTTAAACATGCAGTGTCATGTTCAGTGTCAAGATTTAAGAACAGATAAATAATAATTTAATAAATATTAATTCAAATCATTTTTTTTTTTAATGTTTTATTTTTATAAAATATTTTGTTTAAAATTTCAACTATTAATTTTTTTAAATGTTTCTAGTTTTAAATTTTTAAATAGTCATGATAACAATAATGTTAAAAAATCTCTTCTGTTTTTTAAACTGACTGATTACCCTGATTTATTAAATTTATTCATTAACCTAAATTAACCCCTGATACATTTGCGCTATTCTCTTATATAATATTAAATCATTACAGAGTTAACAGTGTTTTTTGTTTGTGTAGGTGATGGAATTTACTAAAACCAGCATCATTAGAATCCTGCCATCTATAGATGCAACTTTATTAGAGCAACTTGCAAATAGTTTGGAGCTGGATGTTGAAGTGGAGACTCAAGCAGATCTTCATTTAGTTACATTTGAAGACTTGTTTGGCCTAAACCAATACAAAAACGAAAACTACTTCAATCATGGTTATCAAATAATGTGGGTAGGTGATCAAAACTTTTTAGTTTTAGCTTGTGTTAGAAAAAATATAAATATAAAGTTTTGTTTTGTTAATATAAACTATTTTTACTTTGGATGGTTGTGTAGCAGTATGATATAACATAGTATATAACATAATATATTATATAATATATTACTTTGGATGGTTGTATAACAGTATGATATTACTTAGTATATAACATAATATATTATGTTATATATTATGTAATATCATACTGCTACCCAACCAAAGTAAAAAATGTTACTATCATAGGATGTATATATTACTTGGTATGCATGCTTGTGTTATAGCATTGATTAATTTGTTTCATCATTGTCATTGTAATTCATAAGTTTTTTTTTTCTTAATGGAAGTATATATTTTATAATTTATGAAAAATAAATTATTTTGTTCAATGATCTTATGATTTTGAAAATAAATTTTTTATTCAAGTACATCATTTCATTAATAAAAAATTTATGCCAAGCTAAATTTTTTTTTCTTAGTTGATTATAATTAACATTATTAGTGATTATTGTGACCATTTCATTACAGCTGATTCCAACATGTTGACACCAGCATTGATGACGTCGTCACCATGTATACCCTGCTCTTCTACTGAAATTTTAGCAGCAGAAGGATCTTCTGGTAAGTAACTTACATATTTATAATCATTTCTTTTTGTTATATGTAAATTTTATAACAACTATCTGCTCAAGACGATGAAACAAACCATCCTTTTATGAATAGAAAGAGAGATAGTTATGGATCCATAAAAAGCTGAAAAACTGTACAGGTTGCAGCGAAGTGCTATAAATGGGAACTTAATTCTGCTCCCAGAATTGATGCAACAGTTTCCAAAGCTGTTTACGGTAATACTTGAATTTTATTTTATTTATCTTAATTACATATTCTAACATTAAAATAGTTACTTAATTGTTTTGTTACATCTAATAATTTTGGACAGGTTATTCAATTGTATAACTTCTTATATAATTGAATAAGTATACATGTATAATTGAATAATTATGTAGATTTTAGTAAGTTTAGTTTTTAATACCTGTATATAATTGAGTATAGATAATTGAATAATTATGTAGTTTTTAATAATTATGTAGTTTTAAATACATGTATAATTGAATGGTTATGCAATAATAATGTGTAGGTTAGCGGATTACTGAATCACTTTGATGTGTTGATGGGTGGCTTAAAAGCCACTGAAAATTAACAACTTCATTAGCTGACCAAAAATTAGCAGCATTTTTGTTCAACTGTAAATCTACAAATGAACACATAGATAAAGCTATGCAATCAATGGAAGAGCTAAAAGTTGCAACTGCTTCTGATCTACCTATGGCTCCTAGCTTGATGACTGCATTGGTCTTTCTTTTTGATGAAAAGTTGCATTGTCTTTTTTTGTTGTGATGGATGTATGTATAAACAGTGTTTCAATTTTTTCGTAGCTATATTGATAATACAGGTAGTGCATTCTATGAGGTATGGATGTGTCTCATAAATTAGTTGCATAAAATTAATCTAGTAGTTGTGTTATTACATGATATTTATGTAGTTTCACACACACAATTTAAACTGTGTGTTTATGTAATACTATATTTGATTTTGTATGCAACTAAGTAAAAACAATTTCTAATGGTTTTTTAGTTTCAAATATATATATATATATATATATATATATATATTAATATATACTAGCAGTAAGCAACCCGTAATACGGGTTATTAGTAATTAAATAATTGCTTACGGTTACCAACAAAAAAGACTACGTTAACATCCGTAAAGTTCTTTTTAAGATCTGTTACAACACAGCAGGTACCATAAAAAGAAAGTCAAGTAAAGCCTTCCAATGCCTAAAAAAAGGAACGAAAAATAATTACAAAGTATTATTTGCATTTTATTGTTGATAGAATGAAGATATAACGACTTAAAAAAATTGCTGTAATAGCCCAGTTCTAGTATCAACACAAAACACATTAACAATAGCGCATAGCATAAGATATTTGTAAGCACACATTACTATGTCTCTCCAAAATGATTAAAAAAGAAAAGATTATATAAAGGCTAGACAACTTAACGTAGTAAATAACGTAATAACGTATAACACCACAACTTAAATTATTTTATCAACTAAAATACTTGAGCTAAAAAGATTTTATTGATTACAATATTGAACAATTTTATCATAAAATACCAAGCAGCTCATAAATTTTTTTATATACATGGTCGTTATCAATTGTGGCATTAACAAAACTTATATAATTACTTTTTTTTAAACTAAAAAGTAATTATATAAGTTTTATTGATGCTCCATGCACTAACTCTCTTTCAACTCTTATCTAAGAGTAAACAAAATTATTTTTACCTTTATTATGTAAAGCTCCAGCTTCTCTTTAACTGTCAACTAATGATTAATAGAGTAAATTTCATATCATTAAATTTACAAAATTAAAACCATGTTTCAACAGTAAGCAAACTAATCAAGTGATAACAAAGGCAACTAAAAAAAAAAAGAACATATTTACGTTTGAATTTATAAAAAAATTTAAAATCATTTAAATTTAAAACTATTTGATTTAAATTGTTTTAAAGTGTTTAGAATAAAATCAAATAAACACACATTAACACTGCTTGACATTGAATTCTGGCAAGTAAGTTTTCTGCTCACTGAGCAGCATTTCTTATATTTCAACAACTTTTTTTTTAATGTTATTTTAGGTGCTCCAAGAAGTCCTCAAGGTCTTATCACAGAGCACTGTGGATAAGCATTTAATATAAAGTTCACGCCTCCTTAAATTTTTATTTTTATTTTTCGATTAAAAGTTGTCTATCAAAAATAAAAATTTATTTACATCAATAAATTGTAATTTAACAAAGAATCTAGACAACAATACATAATCTAAAAGTGTAAAAAATGAAGTAATATCACTCAATATATTTTACTCCAAAGTAATTAAAAAAAACCTATTAAATCTAATGAAAATATTAAGTAAAAAAATATAGCAAACTTACTAAAATCAGTACCAGTTCTACTGCCTAAAAACTTTTATTATTAACCCTTCTAATAGTAATAAAAAAATAACAACAAAGTGACCTGAAGTTACTAAAAATCACTTCACCTATTTTTTTTGTTTAGGTTAATTGTCCAACTAAAAGTCTATAACTGTAATACTGAGATAATGTAACGTGATTTCTAATCAATGTAGCACGTTCAGGGTTGTAAACCAATTGATTATGCCGACCAGCATCACCCCTTAGAAAAAATAAAGAACAAACCATAGGCTCTAATTTGGCAGACATACTTGATATATTTTAAGAGGATGACCTCTTGGGAAAACAACAACTTCACTGGAAGTAGGTGGAGCACTATCTTCACCAAAAAATGCAACTTCATTATGTGAACGGAGATTATAGTGACATCTATCTTGCCCTTTTTTCTCTCTATTTCAGTTCAAAGTACATGCTGCTTGCCTAGCAGGATATCTAGCATTTGGTTGATTATTAATTTCATCCTGCCTCAGCCTATTTCTTGCATTTCTGTGACGACTATTTTCAACTTGCCTAATCACACTGTCCTCATTTTGATTTAAATTATTCGTGGTTTGCCATGCAGCATATCTAGCATTGTGTTGATTATTAATTTCATCCCGCCTCAGCCCATTTCTTGCATTTCTGCGACGATTATTTTTCAACTTGCTTAATAACATTTCCATCATTTTCTAAACTAATAGCCACTTCTCGCCTTATATCATCCATTTAAACTTCACTTTTAATTGATAGTAGTAACAAAAAATCTTAAAAGAATCTTGAAGATTGTGATTTTTTTTTTACTTCTCTAAATTGCACACACACAAAGAATAATTTTTAAAACATTACATAGGAAATTTTCATTTAAAATAAACCAAATTATAACAACAATATTGTGAGTTTTTTATAAAAACATTTTTATAAATATATCCGTTAAAAGATGTTTAAACAAAAAATAAACTTATAAATATAATGTAAACATAATGTAAAAAAAAAGTTAACCAATAGTAATAAAAAAATAATAATAATAAAAAATTTAATGATAAAGGGTACTGTTAATACAAAAAAAAGAAGACAAAAAATAAAAAGTAAAGTATTTGTAAACCCCTTTTAGTAAACTTTAATACTATTTCTATAAAAAAAATTGTATAAAAAACATGCAAATAATTTAACCTTCACAAACAATGACTGTTCAAAAGTTGTAGTTTAATTCATTTTTCTAAATTCTAAAGAAAAAAAAATTTAACAGCATCACTGAAATGCCAACAATATAATAAGCAACATGACAAAGTTTATCAAAGATTAATTATCTGCTTTTTTATTACTTAATCTTTTTTCTAATATTTTATATTATTTATTACACATTAAAATCAGAAGATTAAATTTATTAAAGCTTAACATAAGTTAAAAGCTATAAACACTAAATTATTAAATTCAAAACAATCAAAAGAAATAAAATCTGCTGGAAATCAACTAATTAGTTTAAAATTATAACTTAAAAATATTACAAATTTAAATGCGATTTTTGTTATAATTAATAAATTGCTGCAGTACATTTTTTCAAAAATGATTAACTGATATGGTATATATTCGAAGCAATATAATAGCCATGTAATATTGTGAATCAAAAATTAAAGTTATAAAAACTATAAATAATAATCTAAACAAATACTAAAAAAATAAAAAAAAACATTTTAGAATATATATATTTTTTTAATGAAAATAAAAACCAAGGAAAAAACAGCAACAAAAAAATTAATATTAAAAAAATTAATATTAAAAAAGTTAATATCTTCACTGATTGAATATATTGAAAAATTTTTTGTTGCTATTTTTTACTTGGTGCCTCCCAGCACCCCTGTATGGATGAGCCCTCCATTTAAAAGAGGGCTATTCCATACCATTATTACTGCAACATTTGTTAAAGGACCTCTCAGAGTGGTCCTGGGTGCTGGGAGCAATATAGCTCCAATTTCGATCTAAAGAAAAAATAATAATATAATAAAAAATAGATATTTGCATTAAAAATAATAAAATAAAAACTCCTAATATAGAAAAATTAAAAAAAAAAAAAACGTAGTAAAACCCTTTTAAGCAAACTTCAATATTATTTATTTGAAAAAAATATTAGTAAAAATTTTTAAAAAATTCACTAAACTTAACAATATTTTGTTCTTCTATACCACATAAATACATCATTTGATAAATAAAAAAATGTAACAAATAAGTAAATAAGAAAAAAATTACATACAAAAAAATGAAATCATTGTACCTGATAAAGCTGATGTGATTTACCAGAGTAGTAGTAGTAGTAGGCTTTTAGTGAATCTAAATATTAATTTTAGTGAATGATTAAATGCAGTGAGGTCTAATAATGAAATTAACTATGTATCATTTTTAACAGTAGACAACAACTTGAAGGTAAACCAAATGTATATCAACTCAAAAGATTACAAAAAAGCAACATCACAACAACAATAGCATTCACCATAAGTTCATATAATATGCATATATCAGTAACAACATTACGCAAAATGTTATTA
This sequence comes from Hydra vulgaris, assembly GCF_022113875.1. Lineage (NCBI taxonomy): Eukaryota > Metazoa > Cnidaria > Hydrozoa > Anthoathecata > Hydridae > Hydra > Hydra vulgaris. The sequence continues at coordinate 7,127,033 of NC_061161.1, read as the reverse complement.
AAATACATTATGTATTTTCAGAGTAATTATTAATAAAGGCTTGAAAACACCTAGACCTAAAGCAGTAACAGTTTGAAACGAAACACTGCTTTGTAACCCTTTGCAGTAAGTGACTTGGCTGGCAAGGTTGACAAATCTTGCTTAACACGTTTACCAATTCGAAAACATATATAAACATATTTATACACTTTTATAAAACAATTATATAACTTATATTAACACATACACAAACAATAAAAAAACATGTTACATTATTATAAAAACATATTGATAAAAAAGCTATAAAGCACATTTTACAATATACACATAATTATCAAAAAAGCAATGCAAACAATAAACATATAACTTGAATTGTGCAAACAAAAATTTTAAAAATGGCATGAAAAAATTTTAAAAGATTCAAAGTAAACAAAATATAAATATTTATATACAAACAATACTCTTTACCTTTTTCTTTCATAAGAACTGTAGTTCTCATAACAAAAATTTAATCTTTACATACAATAACATGTGACATGTCAGTAGTGGCACGAAATTTCAATTTATTTTTCTAAATTTTTTAAAAAAGAGCAAAAACAGTTAATAGCATCACAGAAATTTCATGGTAGTAATAACCAATTTTATTGAAATTAGTATAACTTTTTTGTTGCATTAGTATAACTTTTTTGTTGCATAAAAAAATAATTAGACCTCATCCTTACCTCTATCTTCCTTTTATAAAATAGAAGATATGCTCAATAAAAACTGCTAGAAAAAAATAAAGTTAAAAGAAAAACTAAAACAAACAAAATGTAAACGATTTAAAAAATTAAAAGGAGTGATCCTTTTTATTTTATTTTTAATAAAATATTGCGAAACTATTTTCAATGCTTATATGATCTTAACGATGATTATTTATCTTAATATGATTCTTTATGTAATATTTCTAAACTAATCTTAATATTAATTCAATTCTAAAGGTAAAAAGTTTTAACTCCCTCTAATAACCGCGTGCATTTTGAGAACGCGCTGTTTCAAGTTCAGAAAAGCCTAGTAACTAATTAAAACTGCTTTAAAAACGAAAGCGAAACGACATTGAACATTGAACATTGAATTTTTACAGTATTCATATTTAGAGATAAGATATATATATATATATATATATATATATATATATATATATTAATATATTATATATATATATATATATATATATATATATATATATATATATATATATATATATATATATATATATATATATATATATATATATATATATATATATGTATATATATATATATAATGGCTGTTTTGGTAATGTAGTTCAATACATTATATATTACAATATAATATATTAGAGTGTGTAAATGCATATATCGTATTTTTATTTGATTTTTTATTTTATGTTTGATAGATTGTGTATACACATTAATATATTTTGACTAATAATGACACACTGTCAGATAAATTTGTCATTATTGTTTTGATCTTACTCGTTTAATACGATGTTATTGCTGCTTTATATAATAAACAGGGTTTTTTAAAAATTTCCGTGCGCCGACTAAAAGGAGGAAAAGGCCGTTATTATACCGTTACCCATAAACGCCAGTACTGTACCGTGATTTTACGGTAGAAAAACGGGAATTCAAATATAAATTCACGGTATTCTACCGTAAATATTTTACGTTTCTGTACCGTGAAATCACGGTATAGTACTGGCGTTTATGGGTAACGGTATAATACCGTGAAATTCACGGTAAAGTTTTACAGTGTAGAACTGAGATAACTTTAATCAAGTTAATTTTTTTATCTTAAGTAAGTTGTCTGTTTTCTTCTACAATAAATTTAAACGATGTATTTAACGGAAGGATACCTAAAGCACTTTCAGTATTAAATTTAAATAATATACGTTCATCTCCTTCCATTACCTTACTTATGATCTAAATACATTACAAAAACAATACATTACATACAACAATACCTACACACCACACCGTTTAATCCAAACCGCTGGCACGACATAAAACCTCTAATCACGAATAATTTTACTGTTTAGATATGCTTGATTGTTTTCGATAGTTTAGCACACAATAAAGACAATAATTGTTGGCCTCCTCTTAAGAAGGCGAAGCACAAGCTCTGTTTTACCTAAGTTAGTTTCAACTAAAACCCGCAACTAAGAAATGACCTGCATATTAAAAAAGAGTTAAGTTAGTTTCAACTAAATCCCACAACTAAGAAATGACCTGGATATTAAAAAAGAAGCAAATAAACAGATGTCATCTACCACTTAGAGTGTTAGTTAGATGTCTAACAGTTAGACTGTTTACTGTACAAGTATCAATAGCTCTAGAAAAAAAAAAAAAATGAAAAAGCACACTGACCTTGACTTTAAAATGTCAGGTTTACGAAAAATTGCTTTGTTTCTAGTTGTCGGCGAGGCAATACGCCGAAAACTTGTTGATTGCAAGTGGATATCAGCTAGAATTAGCATCTCCTTCAATAATAAATTAAATAAATACAATAAATAACATAAGATTGCAATCATTAAGATGATTATCATTGGTGCTACAGCCAATACTGTTGCTTTTACAAGGAGTGGGTTATAAGCGCAAACTCTCTAAGGAGATAAAAGCAAAACAATTGTAGAACAAAAACAACATGACAAAAATTGCTAAAAGCTACAGCTGAATAGAATCAAAACTCTAAGCTGAAGGAGAATCAAAAGTTAAACTTAACGATTATGTTGAAGTTAGTTGCCTTTATTGTAAAATGATTTTTGAAAAAAATCAACTGGATGACGATTGACTCAACAAATCAACGAATATTTATTCGATATAGAAGATGTAGTTATGAGAGGAATAATAGTATGCTATAATACTAAAAACTAATAAACGTTTTAAAATGAAACACAAAATATCAACCCTACGCATTTCGGCCGGATGTCACAAAAAGCTAACAGTTTTATTTTAATTTTATTGTATTTTTTACAATTGTAAAACTATTTTAATTTTTTTATTATTTTTGATGAACGCAGCGTAGCTTTGAGTATTTACCGCTGCTTCTCATACTTGTTGAGTTTGATCAAATGGTTGTTTAAGACTTTCTTTTTTGTCGAATTCACCTTCAACTAATCTAAGAAAACGCGTTTGTAAGTTTATTACTGCTTGAGTCTTTTTGATATACATATTATTTTCATATCTTTAATTGAAAGTTTGCAGCGTTAGTATAAAGATGAATATAACTTCAGAGCGAAGAATCTAAGAAATCTTAAAAAGAATTCTTATTAAGCACCTTAGTAAGATTAGTTAGGCTTGCAAGGTGTGTAAGAAAACTAATAAGATCTTATTAAGATTTGGAAGTTTACGTACATCCTCTTAGTAAGATTTGTAAGAAATGTATGATCTTAATAAGATTTTTTAATTATATCATTATTTCTTTGCAAGATTTGTAAGTTCTTATAAGATTATTTTGTAGTTATTCCGACCCTACTAAATTCCGCTCATATTTTTGCGTAGAGTTAAAGTATTCTATTACGAAAATATGTAAGGAATTTAATAGGGTTTGAATAACAACAAAATAACTTTGTAAGATCATTTAAACGTATGGTCATTTAAGATCGTATGGAACAGTCTTGCATAAGTAATATGCTGTGTTATATATTATATGTATAACATATAATGTTGATATGAACACTATTATTAAAAATCGTAGACATTTGAAAAATAAAATAACCAGTAAAAAATCGTAAGCATTAGAAAATCCTTAAAAAAAATTATTAAATTTTTTTTCACGCTACTTCTAATTTTAAGTACCTAATTGAGCTTCAGTAGAGAATAAATTATTGTTAATTAATAAGTAACTCTTTTAGTAAAGTGTTTTAAGCATTGTTGAATGGATAATTTGTAATATCATATATATATATATATATATATATATATATATATATATATATATATATATATATATATATATATATATATATATATATATATATATATATATATATATATATATATATATATATATATATATATATATATATATATATATATGTATATATATATATATATATATATATATATATATATATATATATATATATATATATATATATATATATATATATATATATATATATATATATCAGTGGTGTATAGTCATGGTAGCCTGATGGTAAAAGCCACCCAAACCTATAAAATCTATAAAATTCTGAAAATATTGTTTTGATGCACTTGAGTCACCTGGCCAGACAACTTAGTTATATCAAAATAAAAAATTATTTAAAATGATTTTTGGAGCACTTGGAGATGAAAAGTAGATGGAAAAATTGCGTGATTCCATTTCAATTATTATTTACTCTTGGATAACATGATTTATATATACCATTCTTTGTTTACAAAATGTACCTATAGGTGAGAATTATAAGGGATTAAATGCAAGAAAGTTTTTTTGAAAATAACTACCAAAAAAATATGAGTTTCCATGACTGATTTTAGATAAAGTTTTAAAAAAATATTAAAACTTCTATTTCACCTATTTTTTTAATTTTTAACCCATTCTTTTGCTTTATTGTGATATACTATTGTAAATTTTTAATACTATTTTAGTAATATAAACTTATTTTAAAATAATATTAAAAATAATAGAAAAAGTAATTAGATTTTTATAATTACTAACAAAATATTTTTAAATATAAAATGAAAACACAACATTAAAACAATTGCTGATTCACCATTAGGTTTCATTATGACATTTACTTAGATAAATAAATTATCATACTAAGCGTTAAGATATGATAAAAACAATATACCATACCTTCTCATGTACTCTTTTGTTTTTACCTTCTCATGTACTCAAGAATAAATAGATTATTCTCTGAAACATCAAACTTTTGAAATTTGTTAAAGGAATCTGTATCTTTAGAAGCTTTTTTCTTAACTAGAATTCTAGTTAAGAAAAAAGCTTCTAAAGATACAGATTCCTTTAACAAATTTCAAAAGTTGTAGTTCTAGAACTACATACATTTAAAATAATGTAAAAAAAACATAGGTAATATAAATATGCAACATGCCTCGTTTCAATCTTTTATGGGGAAACTTCTTTAAACAATTGTTTCTGTCAACCTGATGCCAACCTAAAACAGTATAAGATGGGCAATTTATTGACCTTAAATTGTTTAACAGTTTAAGACCATAAAAATTAGAAACGAGGCTTATTGCATATGTAAATTATATATATTAAACTATATAAATAAACTGTATACACACACACATAAAATATACATCAGTGCTGGATTACCCCTAAATAATTTTAAAGGCCTTTTTTTTAAGTCATTTTTAGGCTCTGGCACATAAAAAAGGCATCCAATAAATATAATAGACCCAGTCCCAAAAAATACTTAATCCGCCACTGATATAAATATAGATATATATATATATATTGTTGGCACAAGCGTGCCGATCTTAACCGACGTCAGGTTGGCAAAAAAAATTGGATTTTTTGCTTTCTGTTACGATTGGGGTAATAATTAATTGATTATAAATAGATTGCTTTATAATAGCTTAGCTTTAGACAATAATATTTTAAAGAATGTAGCAATTAAAAAAAAGCTTTGTAATTAATGTTTCTTCTCCGCATGTGTTTAACATAACTATACCAAGGCTAAACTTTCCTATACCCATATACTTTCTGATTTTAAATAATATTAAAAAACCCGTAAAAAACGTGTAAATTGTTTTATTATTTCGTTGGTTTTAACAAATAAAATAAATTAAAATTAGATTTTGTAACTTAATAAAAAATTAACTAAAAAAGCATGGGAACAACAGGCAATTAAAAAGCAACATTTTTCAACCTTCCTACGGTTGAATAAATTTGAGAAAAAAGAAAAAATAATTTAAAAAAAAAATGAATGAATTTTTGTTTTAATAAAACATGTGAAACTTGAAAAGCAAGTAATTACAATAAAAAAATTATAAAATAATATTTAACGAATATTATATATTTTTTACATGTATTTCAATTTGCATGCTGACACTCAAGGATATTCAGGTCGACAGTTGAATGCCGTCC
>NC_061161.1:7080976-7115976 GCF_022113875.1 Hydra vulgaris | reverse complement strand
TAACAAATGCTAATGAAAATCAAATTAAATTACTAAAAAAAATATTACATTAATTTTAAAAATAAAGCAGTAAGCATTAATTTTTAACGAACAAAAAAAATTTAAAAAAATATAGTCGATGTTATAAAGTTACATATAATTAGGGATACAAATGAAATTTTATAGTAACAACTTGTCCATTAAATAAAAAACACGATACTTATTAATTAGAAATAATAAAATATTTAAAAAGCTAACTAGTTTTTAAAGTAATTTTAAGCAAACAGGATATATAAGTAAGAATGCTCTAACTAATGGCCAATGGTGTATGTATCATATATATATATACATATATATATATATATATATATATATATATATATATATATATATATATATATATATATATATATATATATATATATATATATATATGTATATATATATATACTGTATTGTATTACATAGTTTACTATACTTGGACATATATTATTATTTTTAATATTTTATTATTTTTCAGAGTTTGATTTGTATGCATTAATTGTGTTTGCATACAATTGTTGGAATCGTGTTGTAATATAATATGCACACAAATTTGTTGGATACAAATTGTATATAATATATGGTTAAATGATTATGATATATTATAAAAACTATATTTTATAGTTTATATTACCTATATTATAAAAACAAATATAAATTAAATGCTATATAAACTATGTAACATAATACATTTATATTTAACTTATATATAAATTTTTTATCTTACATACTTTATAAGTAACTTGTGAACTTTTTAGCCTTTTTATTTTTTTGCATTTATAGTAGTCATTCACATATAATTATATATTATAATTTATATTATAATCTTTCACATATAATTATATATATATATATATATATATATATATATATATATATATATATATATATATATATATATATATATTATATATATATATATATATTAGCTATATACCTTAATATAAATGTATCATACATCTACAAAAGTAGTGTTGGGCGAATTCTATTTTTGTTCAGAAAAAAATTGAATACTCAGATCTGAAAACAATTTCAAATCAAGATAAGACTATTCGAAATAAAAAAGTAAAAATTATTAAATTGTATCGCTCAGATTTTTAGAAAAACAGTTTTGAAAATGTAAACAAATCACGCTTTTAACAGTCAGATAAATGTAGCAGAGAATTACAGTTTTTTATATATTTAAACATCTTTTTATTGTTTTTATCATTTTTGAATCAACAATTCAATTATCTTTATTATTATTTCATTCTATCAAAAATATACAAATAATAACTACTAAGTAAAACTCTAAAAATATTGTTGCTACTCAGAAAAAAATTTGGTATCTAAAGGCCGTCACCATCTTTAAAATTATAATATTTGAATTTGACACTACGCTTGCGTATAATAACTTTCCACATCTAAACGACCGTGCCATTGTGCGGAGAGAAATCGGAAAGTTTGAAAGAGTTAAAGAGGAAGATGTAATAAGAAAAAATTCCAAGAAGTTTTTATTTAAAAGAAGAAATTTATAAGAAAATAATAGAAAAATATTTACAAGACTTTTACACAAACACCACATTACGTACGCTATAGAAAAATATTTAAAAAGGGAAATTATAACTCATAAAATAAAGGCTGGCAGTGATTATTTAATCATAAATAATAATATAATGTTGTAAAAATAATAATTTGTAGAGAAATGGAAAAAAAAACACTAAACATATAGATCTTTTATTGAGCTGATCTATTAGCTTAGCTCATATGTTTAGTTTTAGATTCCCATTTTCTACTTGGCATATTACATTTTTAACACAAAAAAGTTGACAGAAAATGTCCGTGGTGTTTCTACGGACATGATAATTATATTTTAAAGTAATAATATTTCTGATTTTCCTGATTATTACCCTGATCACTGCCATTGGGTCAAGTTTTATGTTACAATACATGTGGCGGCATCTGCTGTTCCATATCTCACTCATGATGGTTTGAGTGAGTGTCAACAGCAGTTGCAAGGTAGGATTTTTTTCCGATAAATTCCCAATAAAGAAAATCGAGTTTATCGGAGGATAAAAGTTTTGGGTTGTCAAGGAGTTATATACATGTTTAAAATATTCCCAAATTTAAACTGAGGGAGGACAGTAGGCAAAGATGTGAAGATTGTCCTCGATTTTACCACAAGTTTTACATTTGTTGTTTTTAACAATCTGTTGCCTTGTGTAAAAATTGAAAGAGGATGTTTTGAGTCGATCCGCAGGCGTGGCAGGTAAAGTTCTTTTTCCAAATTTGGGTCCACGGCATTTTTGTTTTTGTTGAACCGTTCCAGAAAAGTTCTGCTGGTACGACTGTCTTTTTGTTTTTTGCCACTTCTAAATAAAATTTTTTTGTTGATTTTAGGGGGATGTTAAAGTGGGACCCGTTTTGGCCTAATATTTTAATTGTTGTTTTGTAGTACTGAGACATTTTGTTGTCCTAGTGTTTTGGAAAATTGTTCTGTTTCAAAAAGTTCCAGCTTGGGTTTTGGTTAGTAAATTTGATAAGTGAACTTGCTAACCAGTACTTTGAAAAGTAGTAATAATCGTGGGCGTTATCCTCTCCGCATTCTTTCAGTTGAAAGAGTGTTTTGAGGCGGAGCGCAAGGCTTTGCTCCTTCGGTGATAGGATTCGAGACCCCCGCTTTTGACGGGTAAGAAAAGTGTCTCTCTTTTGACCGGATTGAAATTGGTCTTTTGCCACAGATTTTCGAAAATGGAACTGTGCAAACGTTCTATTACCCATTCGGGAACGGGCGACACGTTTGCCAGAAACCACACTTTTGACAATGCTAACGTATTTATCAACATAGTCTTTCCCCTAAGTGATAAAGTACGTAGTCCCAGAAACTTGAGTTTTTTCTCTATTTTGTTTAGAGTTACTAGCCAGTTGAAATTGGTAGTATTACTCAGTCTGGTGTAAAACGTAACACCTAAAATTTTGAAACCGGTGTTGTTTGTCCACTCTATGTTGTCCAATTGCGGGCACATTTTAGGATCAAAACCCCCAAGAGCAAGGCCCTTGGTTTTTGAGGCATTGATCACTGAACCACTTGCTTTTTCAAATAGTTTTACTGTTTCGAAAAAAAATTGGACACATTTTACGTCACTGGCAAAAAAGTTCGAATCATCTGCGTACTGCTGTATTTTAAGAGGTTTCGGTGTTCCTGGTAGATATAACTTACTTGTAGATACAACTTACTTGTCGTCCCTCGCTTTGCAATTGTTATAATCGATATTTTTTTTTTTTTTTTTTTTTTTTGTTCTTTTATTTTACAACTTTGTGATTTAATAAATATTCGTTAACAATGTATATATATATATATATATATATATATATATATATATATATATATATATATATATATATATATATATATATATATATATATATATAAATGATCGTTATTAAGAAATAAAAGAACGCGCGAACTCGTAGAAGACCGTAAGGTCTTGTCGTCGAGAACCGCTAAAAAATTTTCGTGTTAATATTTCGTATTAATAAAATATTCTCAAAATAAATAAACTTTCAATAGGAATATATACTTAACATACTTGAAGATAACAAATAATTAAGAATTAAGAATTGAAAACATAAACAAATTTAAAGAAAAAAAGAAAAAGAAAAACGGTTCCGTTATAAATACATAGATGCGTTATACAGTTTTAAGATATCTTTAGCACAATTGTTAAACTTTTTGTTAAAGGTTTTGTTATACAGTTTTAAGATTAACCTTTAACAAAAGTGTTAAACAACTATTTACAAATTGTTAAATTATAAAATTTATTAATTCAGTGTTAAATATAAAGTTAAAAAAAGAAACAAAAAATTAAAAGAATATAGATATATCATCTAATAAAAAAATGACTTTTTTAAGTTTTTGTTTGAAAGAGTGATATCTAACTTCTTGAGAAAAGTCAAAATTCTTTAAAACTATTTTATTCCAAAGTAATGCTCCTCGAAATGAAATACAGTATTTTCCAGAATTAGTTTGATAAGCTGATTGACGAATATTATTATCATTTCGTAAAATGTACTTAGTTTTTTCTTTTTTGTTGTACAAATTATGAAAAGGTACAGGAGAAATATTGTTTTTACATTTAAACATAAAACATATAACGTTAAAAATATTAAGCTCATATATATATTTAAGACTTTTATTTCAATTAATAAAGGCTTGGCATGAGTAAATCGATCCTTAAAATTAATAAGGCGTGCAACATGTTTCTGTTGACGATAAAGAGGTTCCAGTATACTTTTATTAGTACTACCCCACGCAATGTTCGCATAGTTAATGTGACAATGAATGAGCGAATAATATAGTTTAAGTAATGTATGTTTATTTAAAAAACACCTTGCTTTGTACAAAATTCCTATGCTTTTTGATATTTTACTACTCAAATTTTTTATGTGACTTTTCCATGACAAATTTTCATCAATATAAATACCAAGAAAGTTTGTAACTGTTACTTTTTTTAGAAGTATATTATCAATAAAAAGCAGTGGCATTTCATTTGGTATAAGATTTTTTGTGTGATTTGGATGGAAAAAAATCCATTTCGTTTTATCAATATTAAGAGACAGTTTATTTGTCTTAAACCAATCAGAAACTCTTACTAGTTCATTATTGATATTCTGAAATAACAATGTAATATCATTATGAGATAAAAATAAGTTCGTGTCATCTGCAAACATAATCGTCATTAAATTTGAAGCTTTATGGAGATCGTTGATGTAAATAAGAAAAAGAAGAGGCCCTAACATTGATCCCTGAGGAACTCCACAGGTTATATCAAGCAAGTTTACTGGTGAAACTACATCAACGTATACAAATTGCTTTCGATTATTTAAATAGCTTTTTAACCAATTTAAAACACTTCCGTTTATACCGTAAATCTTTAGTTTATTTAAAAGAATATTGTGGTCTATTGTATCGAAAGCTTTAGCTAAGTCAATAAAAACCCCAACTGTATATTGGGAGTTTTCAAAAGAGTTAGTAATACTTCTTGTAAACTGGAGAACTGCGTGTTCTGTCGAGTTATTTTTTTTGAATCCATATTTATTGCTATATATTAAATTGTTTACAGATAAATGATTATAAATTCTGTTGTATAAAATTCTCTCCAAGACTTTTGAAAATGCAGATAGAATAGAAATGGAACGATAGTTGCTAACATTAGTTAAATCACCTCCCTTAAATATCGGAATCACCTTTGCTATTTTTAGTTGGTTAGGAAAAATTCCTTGCCAAATAGAACAAGAAAAAATCTTAAAAAGTACATCTTTAATGATTTCATATGATTTAATAACAATATTTACATTGATATCATCCGCACCTGCTGATTTGTTGGGTTTTAGAATTTTAAAAGCGCATTCAAACTCTTCAAAAGTTAGTTCAAACGAATTAAATTGCGATGTATTAGGGATAAATAGATTACTTATTGGATTAATTGCTTGAGGAAATTTTTGGGATAAATTTGGTCCAACAGAAACAAAATATTTATTCAGCTCGTTAGCTATCTCTTCTTTATCATACAAAAATTTATCATTTGATTTGATGGTTTTATGCAATGTGAGTGTGTTCATTTTAAAACTGCCTGTGATTTCCTTTATAACTACCCATGTGCGCTTAGAATTTAATTTATATTTCTCAAGTAAATCATTCTAATAATTTTTTTTAAGATTTTTTCTTTGACGTTCGAATTGTTTGGCGTAACTTTTATATATAGCTTTACTTTTATCTGTTTTTAGTTTTAGGAATTTAATGTGCAATTTTTGTTTGGTTTTGGATGATTTTCTTAACCCTTTAGTAATCCATGGGGATTTTATACTTTTTAATTTACAATGTATTTTGATTTTTGGAAAATTAACATCATATATATCAAAAAAAGTTTTAAAAAATTTGTTGTAAGCCAGGTTAGCATCATCTAAATTGGAAATGTGCCCCCAATGAAGAAGAGACAATTGCTCTTTAAATGTTTCCAAATTCTTTTCATTAAAAATACGTTTAACAAAAATTTGATTTATATTTGGTGACGTTTCCATTTTAGTATTAATGGAAAAGAAAACAGAGAAGTGATCAGAAATGTCACTTTTAGTTATGCTTTTTTTAAGAGATTCGTTAAATAAATCAGTTGTTATTATATTATCAATCAGGGATGATGTTGATTGAGTTAATCTGGTTGGTTTGGTGATTAGTGGAACCGCACCATTTTCAAAAATGTCATTATAAAAACTTTTAATGTTGGGTTTTACGTGATATTCGAAGCAACATAAGTTTAAATCACCTATTAAGTAGTTAAATTTCTTTTCATGATTGGTTTTTTTAATTATATCATGATATAAATATGAACTAAAACTTTCAATTACACCAGATGGTGGGCGATAACAACAACTAATTATAATATTTTTAGCTTTTTTAATAATTAATTCAGTTGATAAAACCTCTTTATTGCTATCAGAGATACTCATGTCAAGCCTGGTTAACAATTTCAAGCATTCCTTTACCTAAATAATCACGCCGCCACCACGTTTATTGGTTTTACGCGCTAATGAAATCAGGCAAGTTAAAATTAGAAATAAAATAAACGTCATCAGAATCACACCAAGTTTCTGTTAAGCAAATTACGCTAAAAATGTTAAAAGTTTCATCAATTAAATTACGAAAATTTTTTTTTCAAACTTCTTATATTTACATGAATCCCATTCAACTTATCCGGTTCAAGAAATTTTTCTAATTCTTGGACATACAAATAACTGCACTTGTTTTTTAAAGCACCAGCTCCACTAAAATAATTTAGGTCAGGGTCATTATTGCTGTCCAGTAAAAAATCATTAGTTTGAAATAAGTTAATTAAAGTTGATTGAAAATCAACAGATTCGTTTGAATCCATTTTAGCTATTTGAAATCCAAAAATAAAAAAAATTAATTCTTTTAAAATTCGCGTGTAACTAATTTATTGTATACTACTTTAGCATACTTACCGGTGGCTCGAATATCTTTAACTTTTGCAAATAGAAGTTTCCGTTTATCTCTTGTTCTTTCGCTAAAATCATCATTCAATAATATTTTTTCGTTCCATAATTTGAGTAATCGGTATTCTTTTAAAATGTTTTCTTTGTCTTTATAGTATAAGAATTTTGCAATAATAGTTCTTCGTTTTTTCATTCCAACTTCATTCTTTTTTCCTGTTCTGTGAGCCCTCTCGATATATACTTCGTTCGTCATGCCAAGCTTTTCTTTTAAGAAAACTTTAACTTTAAGTTCGCTTTCCTCCCACGTTTCATTTTCCTTCTCTTCAAAGCCATCAAATCGTATATTATTTCTTCTGCTTCTGTCTTCAATTTCCGCAAGTTTATCTTTAAATTCTTCATTTTTTAAAGCTTTTTCATTTACTTTCGTGTTGTGTTTAAGATGTTCTTTAAAGTCGTATAATTCTTTAGTCTCTTTTTCATACATTTCATTTTGAAAAGTCATTGCACTTTTAATATCTGCTATTTCCCTTTTTAAAATTAAATTTTCGCTTTTAAGTACTTCCATTTTTTCCTCCATCCTGTTAACTTTTTCGCCAAAGATTTTTAATATTGTGTTCTCGTGCACTTCGAGTAATTCTTTAATTTGAGTAAATGATAATCCTTTAGACATTTTAAAAAAAAAAAAAAAAAAAAAAAAAAAAATATATTTTAAAACACGTCCGTTCGCGGTGAGTTGATGAGTTTGAAATGATATGAAGACCACGTGGCCGAGTTTTATTGGTTTTAGAGTACAGTTGGCGCACATATCATAAGGGGCTGTTCAAATAATACGTGACAGTCTTAGGGGGGGGGGGAGGGAGTATTAGAAAGTGTCACTAAATGTCACATGGGGGAGGGGGGTGGTTTGCCTCAGTGTGACGTGACAAAAAACATTTTAAATTAAATTGTTTATCATGCGTAATTAAATTGGTTTATAATGCAAACTCGGAGGTATTTATATATAATACTGATTTCGAGAAAAATTATATGCAATGACTTCACGAATAGCGAGCGTTTTTTTGTTTAACTTTCATTTAACACAAATTTTTGTTTTTGTTAAATGATTGGATTTGATTAATTTATATTTCCTCCGTACAAAATTATTTGTACGCATAAAAAGAAACTCTAATCCTACGAACATAGAACTAGATAGTGGGCAAGTATCTAAATATGATTTATATCAAAAATCATATTTTATTTTTTTAACACTATTTATACTAATAAACTAAAAAGTTAAGTGTTATTTTCGCTTAAAATTAGGTCTTCAAATATAATGCATAAACGATATTATTCTATTTTTAATGTTATTATTAGTATTACTTTTAATATTTTGTGTCATTCTATTGCAAATTATTGGTCTAATTACTTTATTATTTTATTATTACGTTATTATTTTATATTTATATTTTTATTATTCAATAAGTTAGTTAGAAAACCATGGTTACAATCTTTCCAGATCAGGTGTTTACTTAAGATTACTTCCAAGCAGATCTTTGAGCACAGAAGGAAAAAGACATGTTAAAACTGCACCTGTTAGACTAATAAGAGCACAAAATTCTGAGCATAAATATCATACAGACACAAAATTTGCCAAATCATCCATCAGTGCCCTTGAAGAACTTGCTGCAGTCTTGGGTCCAAAAGAAGTGACATTTCTTTCCCAGGATGATAAAGCTAGAGTGCCAATTGGATTGACAGCTGCAAACAAACAAGCACCAATCATGATGCATATGGAGTACAAGGTGACTTTAGCTGACCATGATTTAATAATTGCTCCTCAACACAAACTTATTCCTTCAGTAATTGCAGCCATAGAAATCAAAAAAGATTGCATGGAAAAACAAGCAGTCACATACTCTGGCCCAACATACATAGTAATCAGAAGTGCAAAACATGATTCATCAACATCACTTAGTCACTTAGAAGACATTAATAGAATCAACCATCTTTCTGCATTTAAAAGCAGCTTATTTACTGAAGATGAAGTTAGCAAACCAGTCATGATTAAAACTGTTGATGGTGGGCCAGACGAAAATCCAAGATATGAAAAAACAAATAATTGTGCCACTTATTTCAAAGAGCATGACCTTGATGGAATGTTTGTGGCAACTAATGCTCCTGGCAGAAGTGCCTTTAACAGGGTAGAGAGAAGAATGGCTCCGCTAAGCCATGACCTTGCAGGAATTATACTTCCATTTAATCATTTTGGAAGCCATCTTAATTCAAGAGGAGAAACTAGAGACAAACTTATGGAGAAGGCAAATTTTGCCAAAGCTGGCGAAGTTCTTGCACAAATTTGGTCCAGTACAGTCATTGATGGATTTGAAACTATTGCAGAGTACAGAGAACCAAACAGTGAAAATCGTGTACAATTAAAGCAGTTTGGAGCAGAATGGGATGCTAAACATGTCAAAGAAAGTCAATACTTGCTTCAAATTGTAAAATGTAATGATCGAAACTGCTGTGGTCATCGTCGCAGCTCACTATTCCATCTTATTCCAACTGGTTTTCTTCCTCCACCAATTTCTTTGTTCCAAGGAGAAAATGGCCTTGAGTGCAATAATACAAAGAATAACTTTGCAAGCCTCTTTTTAAACTTATCACTAAGCAAAACAATTTTTCCCAAGACAATTACAAAAAAGTTTCCCAAAGGATTGCCATACGACTATTCATGTCCGAGCATTCAAAGTTCCTTACCAAAAAGAATTTGTACCAGTTGTAGTCTATATTTTGCCACTATCAAATCAATGAAACAGCACAAAACAGTTTGCTCAAGTATCGGATTATCGAATGAGATTCAAAAAGTTAAACCTCATCGCCTAGTTGCTCACGTCTATCTGAACTCATGTGTGTCTTTTTATATTCAGACAAAGAAACAATTGAATGGCATGATCAGGACGATGTTGATACCTCTGATCTCAACTGGCCTTCAATAATTATTGAAGAGCATGGAACTCCAATACTTGAAGGTCAAAGTCCAATTTGGGAACAAAATTAGGACATGTTCCTTAAACAGAAACATGTCAATTATATTTTTTTTTAATATGAACTGTTACAATTAAATAGACACTTGTGAAAATTCCAAACTTTTATCTTTGTCACGTCACACAGGGGTGGGGGTGGGGGAGTTTTTAAAAATGCCACAAAGTGTCACATAGGGGAGGGGGGGTCTCTAAAAATGCCTAAAAAAATGTCACGTATTATTTGAACAGCCCCTTAAGCGCATTTCGTTCCTTTACAAGCGCATATCGTTCTTTCTTAATCGCATTTCGTTCCCAAACGCGCATTTCGTTCTTTCCAAAGCGCAATTCGTTCTTTCTTTAGCGCATTTCGTTCTCACTAAGCCGCATATCGTTCCTACCAAAGCGCATTTCGTTCCTCCGTTTAACTTTCCATATTCTTATTATTAATATTATTGTTATTATTATTATTTTTATTATTGCTATTATTATTATTATTATTATTATTATTATTATTATTATTATTATTATTATTATTATTATTATACTATTATATTATTATTATGCTATAATACTATTATTAGTGTTCAGATTTTCTGTTTTAAATATATAGTTTATTCTTTTAGTTTGTGCATCGACTTCTCACGAATCATACACAGAGTCGATTGTTGATGCAATAATTACTGATTCGTTAAAGTGGTTAACTTTTGCTCGCCTTAAATCAAACAGATATCACAGTTACGATATTACTTTGTTTGTAACTTTTAAATAAATTTTTTTATTTTTCTTGTTTTTTTTAACCAACAGGTTCTTTTAAACAATTTAATAATAGTACCTATGGATTTGGGAATATTTTCTGAAAAATAACGTTTTTTAAAGGTTTAAAAGACGTTTTTTATGGTTTAATTTGGGTTATTTAAGAACGTTCTTTAAACTTTATTTTTAGAACGTGTTTTAACAACTTTTTTAGAACGTTTTTTTAACCCTTTTTTTAAAACGTTTTTTAGGAATTGCCATTCTGAACGTTTAAAAAACATTTTTTTTTTTAGTTAAAAAAACGTTTTAAAATTGTTTATGTGCTTACTGGGTCAACTCATTAAAAAAACTACTGTAAAGGCTTATCACAATATCTATCAAAATGTAATGGACACTAATATTAATTATTTTTAAAAAGTATATAAAAATAACTTAACATTTATAATAGAAAATAGTGCTTTTTTTTTAGGATACTTTCATTTTTTTTATAATTCTCTGCATTTACAGCTTTTTTGCTGTTCTTGTGCAACATATAAGTATTTAAATACATACATACACACATATATGTGAGATATGTATACATATACACATATATGTGAGATATGTATACAAAATTTACATTATTACTGATATAGTATAACCATACTTATTAAGCATATTAATAGTATAAGCATTATTTACATTATTACTACTATAGTATAAGCATACATACGTATGCATGTATATGTTTTTACACAATCATTATTTTAGCCATTCCAGACGATTTTTTTTATAATTTAAAGAAGCATATAAATTTATATCATTGTATAGAGTCTGACTTGACTAAAAAAATGAGGGGTCATTCAGCCTTTGAAGTTGAGCGGATCCAAAGTTATTGAATTTTTTTGTAGAGAAGAAATGGATGAATTTTTTAATGAAGGTATAGGGCTTAAGTATTGATAGTTTGCAGTGTTATGTCACCAAAAAAGAGAGTCTTTTTGGATCATATTGACTTGTTATGATATTGTTTCTACATAATTTATGTAAAAACGTATATACGCCTACGCATGAATGCTTATAATATAGTAGCAATAATATTACTAATATTTAAAAATTAAATAGTATTGCTCTTTTGCTTTTGTTTTGTTTTTGTTATTAATTTGTTCAAAATAGTTCGTGTAAATCAATCAATCAGTAAAAAATTAGTCTGAACTTTAATTATAATTATTACATTAGATTGTCTTGTAAAGTGTATATTTGCAGCGCAACAAAAAATCAATTATTCAGTAAAAAAAGAGTCTAAACTTTAATTATAATTACTATATTAGATCGTCTTGTGAAGTGTGTATTTGCATCACAACTTATTTCAAATATAATGTAATTTCAAATTCTGTTATATATAAAACTACCATTTTTAAATGTTTTGATAAATGAAATTATAGGCTACGGTTTCAATAATACTGCCGACGGTTTAAATGATACTGCCTACGGCTGATGATACTGCCAATGGTGTACGGAAAAATAATTCGCGATGACGCTGATTACAATAGATCAGCGAAATATCAAAATAATCATATATTAACCCTTTCGATACCACTTGTGAATTAAGACATCTAATCCGAATCTTATGTTATGTTTTAAAGTTCTATTAAATACCATATTAAGAATACACCATTACTTTATTTCTACCTCTCCCCGTTGTCATGGAAATAGGGGTGGGACTTACATGTCCCGACAGTATTTTTACGGTATAAAGTAACCAAATTTAAAATTCGGAGTTTTGTAAACAAAAAAATTATTTTTAATAAAATTGATTTCAAATTTTGATTAGATAAGCAACTATGGATGAGGTAACTAAGGAGTGCATGTATTAATATGCCATCTACTTTTTACCCCCTCCCTCCCACCCTTCTTTCCTACCTCTACCAATTGAATTTTTTCAATTATATACTTGTTAAGATCTTCCTTAATAACATATATTCAATTTTTTTTAAATTTTATATTCGGAACCTTATATTTAAATATAGCAAAGTTTAAAAATAATCAAAATTAAAAGCAATCAATATCAAAGACATGCACTAATTTTCTTTATTACAAGGCAACTAAACAATATCAAAAGTCAAAATCAAATTAAAAATACATATTGTAAAAAGAAATACTGTTAAAGGTTGTGATATTTTAGAAAACAATTTTTTCCTTTTTGAATGCAGAGATATACTTTGCAGGTTTCACATACTCTATATGACCTTAATTCCTGCTTTTTTTTAGAACAAACTTCACACCATACCCTTTTATCACCAAATAAAAGGCAATGGACACCTCTGTTTACTAATATATATATATATATATATATATATATATATATATATATATATATATATATATATATATATATATATATATATATATATATATATATATATATATATATATAAATTCAGAATGCTGCTACATCTACATATAGTGCTGTTTATGGGAAAAGCTTTGTGACTACCATGCAAGACTATATATATATATATATATATATATATATATATATATATATATATATATATATATATATATATATATATATATATATATATATAATATATATATATATATATATATATATATATATATATATATATATATATATATATATATATATATATATATATATATATATATATATATATATATATATATATATATATATATATATATATATATATACAGACCCCGACGTATATTTATATACAGGCCTCCTGCTCTCGCCCACACTTCCCTAAAACGGTTTACGGTAGCATTTTATGGCACTCACAAAAGTATAATTTTTTTATAATAATATAATTATCATTGTAACTAAAACAAAAAAAAAAGTCATCTTAATAACTATATTTAAAAATTCTTAAAATGCTAGCATTTTTCTAGAATAAGAAAATAATAAAGTTTTTTTATACGCAGTAAAAACAACACTCCTCTAAAGAATTTTTTCATGCTGAAAAGTAAATCATGTTTAAGTATGGTTTCTGGATGCGTTAACTAAAGTAACCAGAATTATTCTAAAATTCAATTAATTTGCATCTACCGTTAAAGAAACCATGCTTAAACAATATGCTGCTTTTTTTACTTGCTTATTTTTTTTTAAAGTGAAGTATTGTTTGATTGCATGTTAAAACACTTTTAAAATGTTTGTTACGATTTTTTAACTTTTGTTTTTTAAGAAAAATTTTAGTTTTTAATAAAAAATATCTTTTTATTTTTATTGTGCGTCTAACAATGTTAGACTAGGTAATGTTTGATAATTTTAAACTTTAATTATTATTAATAACTTATATATATATATATATATATATATATATATATATATATATATATATATATATATATATATATATATATATATATATATATATATATATATATATATATATATAAATATGATATTATTTTTAAAAGTTTTAATAAAGATATGTCAAAACAACTTATATTATCTCCTTTTAATTTAATTTCTTCAAGTTTATTCGTTTATTTATTTGTAAATTAATTCAGATACTAAATCAAGAAAAGTTCAATATTTAGTATCAATGGATAACAATTTACATTAGATTGGTCACTGGATATTAATTATCATTAATTTGTGCGCACTTTGCAATATACAAAAATTCTTTTAAGTTCGTAAGCGCAAAATGTAATTCCTGTTATATAGGCGAAACTACTCGCCATTTCAAGACACGAATAACAGAACATTATAAGACAAAAAATCACATATCTATAAACATTTCCATGATAATGAAAATTGTTTATGCAATTAAATAAAAAGTGTTTTTCTGTTTTAGATTCAGCATCTAATAAGTTCGAATTAAAACTTAAAGATATCTAGTTCATAAAATGGTTAAAACCTGGTTTGAACAAACAAGTCAACCATGTCCAAATGAAACTTTCTGTTTAGTTATTACTTTCTACGTAAATTTTTATTAACCTATTATTTTGTCACTTCCTATTCGTTCTTTTAGTATGAATTTTTATTCTTTTAATAGATTTTGTCGTATTTTTGTAATTAAATTAATAGTTTGTACACAGATAAATACATTTTCTATTGGTTTTGTAAAAATCACCTTTAAAGGTATTTAAACAAATTTAATAGATTAAAATCAACTGAAGATGACTAGTGACAGTCGAAACATGTATTTTTTAAAAATACAAAAATGGTTTTATTGATTAAAAAGTTTGTCTTGTTTATTAAAATGTATATATGTATATGTAGATATATACAAATATATTTGTATAGTTTAGCACTTACGGGGATAGATTTTACAAAAAAACAAACTCTTAAGGGTACATTAGCAGGGACATTTTAGTGTACCCGTTAAATTTTTGTCACCTTAAGCATGATTTCTTTTTGTAAAAAAATGTACCCGTAAGAAACTTCTATAGAGAACAAAAAAAACATACATCGACTGACAAATAGCCTGACTCGTAAGGTAGTGCTGCTACATCTACTGAGAGTTTGGTTTAGCTATGCATCAAGGTCAGGCTTCGGGTTAGGGTTATGGCAAGGTCTAAATTAGGTTATATTATTGTAGTTAATTGTTTATATATATATATATATTTATATATATATATATATATATATATATATATATATATATATATATATATATATATATATATATATATATATATATATATATATATATATATATAATATACATTTATATATATATATATATATATATATATATATATATATATATATATATATATATATATATATATATATATATATAATATATATATATATATATATATATACATATATATATATATATATATACATATATATATATATATATATATATATATATATATATATATATATATATATATATATATATATATATATATATATATATATATATATATATATATATATATATATATATATATATGTATATATATATCTACTATAGCATATTTATATGCGCAATTGCTCACTTTTTTTTCTAGCCTAAATTTAGTGAGCGTTTTTAGAAAACGATGAGGGAAAACAAAGAATAATGAATGAAAAGGTTGCTGACCCATACCAAACCCTCAGTCAATGTAGTAGCACTCCACTGCCAGTCAGGCTATTTGTCAGTCGATGTATGTACTGAAGCCCCCATATATATTTATACACATATATATTTATGCATATATATATGTGTATATATATACATATATATATACATTTATATATATATAAATATATATATATATATATATATATATATATATATATATATATATATATATATATATATATATATATATACATATATATTTATATATATGTATATATATATATATATATATATATATATACATATATATATATATATATATATATATATATATATATATATATATATATATATATATATATATATATATATATATATATATATATATATATATATATATATATATATATATATATATATATATATATATATATATATATATATATATATATATATATATATATATATATATATATATATATACCGGTTTTTACATCCATTTAAAACAATCATGACAACCATTTAAAACAACCGTGACATTCATTTAAAACACCGCGACAATCAATTAAAACAATGCACAGTGGTCGGAAACATCACTTTTCTTGGCCAAAAGTCAAAATTTTTACACTCACGAAATATGTACTTGTTTTTTAAATCTAGTAGTCAACACTCCAAAACAACCAAAAATTAATTTTGTTGTTGTAATATGCAATTCACCGTTATTCTGTGAGTCATCAAAGTTGAATTTGTTTGCTTCATTTGTAAACAGAATTGCGATCGGTGTTTTATAGTACTTACTTCAATTGCTTGTTAAAGCTGAAAACAAAGTGTGTTA
This sequence comes from Hydra vulgaris, assembly GCF_022113875.1. Lineage (NCBI taxonomy): Eukaryota > Metazoa > Cnidaria > Hydrozoa > Anthoathecata > Hydridae > Hydra > Hydra vulgaris. Next base: position 7,099,351 of record NC_061161.1, on the reverse strand, counting down.
AATAAAAGTTTAAATGGAAAACGAAGGTGATGGTAAGTTTATTAATTTTGTAAAATATAATACTTAAAATTTGGATACTCTAAAAAATAAAATAACTTTTTCCAAAAGTCTCTAACATTTTGGAATTTATTTTATTTTTTAAGTTTAAGTAAGCTTAACACATTTTGTTTAGGAGTGTTAAGCATAAGATTATAAACCAAAATTACTTTGAAGTGTTTTGTTTTTTGAAAATGTTTATCTCGATTTGCGGTTTTTTGCGGTTTTTGAGTAAATTTTTTTTTTCAGGAGTCATTTTTTTTACAGAATTCATCAGTTTTTGATATTTGGTTGTCCCAGCAGAAGAAAGGAAAAAATAAGGACGCACTAACAAATTATTTTATACAAAAATGTGTAGCTGATAAAATTTCAGATGAATACTATAAATATTTAACAGAAAAAGCACGCATGCTTAACAATAATTTGTCTGCAAAGTGGGAAAAGTGTCATAGAAGATGAGATGATTTTTAAATTAAATATTCTGGCTGGCTTTGTTCAGAAACTGTAATAAACAGGGAAATAAATTTAGAAATCGCTTCCACAGAGACTCAATGCATAGTAAAACTAACCCCAGATTAAAAAATTGTATCAATAATAGGACGTCCGCAACTTAAGTACTCTGAGAAATCTGAACTACGTAAGAGGAGACAAGCAGCAAACCTCTCGATGTCAGAACACAACGAAACAAATCTGTTAGTTCAAGCAGCATCAATTTCGGCTCGAAAACAAGGACAAGTAGATTTGGCTGTTGTTTTAAAAAAAATTATCGAAAGTCCATCAAAATCATCAAAAATTAGAAAGCTATATGTCGATGATGTAAAAGCACCTATTGTAATGTCTGATGAGGAAGCGTTAGCATTTCTTCTCGAAAACAATTTTTCGAAGAGCCAATACTGTCCCATACGGACTGAAAGCAAGCAACGCAACGCTAATATTTATCCACCCTATGATAATATATAGCAATAAAAAGTAAGTGCAGACCCGATGGTGTTCTTGTAGACGATAAATGTGTAAAAGTTCCTTTATATTATATTAATTATAGAAATGCAAAAGGAAGTATTTGCAACTACGGGTAACTTCATATCAACGGAAATGATATTTAGTTACGGTTTTGACAGCAGCTCTGGTCAATCTCAATATAAGCAATCTTTCCTTGATCAAAGTGCATCACGAAATGCTGATTCGTGTCTGTTGGCACAACAGTGATTCCCCTGAGACTCTTGAGTAGCGCGGGAGCCCCGATTTGGAATAATTGTTTTCCGCAGTCCACAAGATTTTGTCGGCCTTTAAAATTAGTGTACAAGAGTGAAACGAAGGAAGTGATAACAAGAGAAGCTGCTGACTTAAATAAAAAAATTCAAGAGCTTGAAAACTTACTTGTTGAAATTGAAGCTGGTAAGATAATCGAAATAACGTTCAGACTGTTTTTAACTGTTATAGATGGAAAAGTTTTGAATGTTTTTAACCGATAAAAATCAAATCAAAAATGTCCAATATGCCATGCAACCCAAAATGACTTTCTTAAAGTCACAGATTTTAACAGCGTAAAATTTCATCCTATCAATGGAAATCTAAAGTACGGAATTAGTCCACTGTACTGCTGGATTAGATTTTTTGAGTTCGTACTACATTTAGGATACAAGATGGAAGTAAAAAAATGGCAAATTGGATGAAGATAAAGATGCAATTAAGAAAAAAAAAGAGTATATTCAGAATGAGTTTTGGAAAGAACTAAGTTTTCGTGTTGATTTTCCGAAAGCAGGTGGTTGTGGTTTCACAAATGACGGCAACGCGTTGCGTAGAGCATTTAATGAATATGATAAATTTTTGAAAGTTTTAGGAGTAGACACCGAATTAAAATTTTGAATGAGAATAGTATTAATATGTTTATCTTGTCAATTTTCTCTAAATTTGGTAAAATTTGAAGAGTATTGCTTTCAAACTGGTCAATTATATCAAAGCAAGTACCCCTGGTTGCCAAAGACTCCCACAGTACATAAAGTTATAATTCACTCAAAGCAAATAATGCAGAATACAGCACTTCCTTTTGGTTACTTCGGAGAGGATGCAGCTGAGTCACGAAACAAAATATGTAAAAGTGACAGACTCCACCATGCACGTAAGACTAGCCGCATTGATAATCTTTTCGATGTATTTCATAGAGCTCTTAACACATCGGATCCATTAATTTCATCTCTTCGCTTAAATACACGTGTGCACCAAAGAAAGCGTTTAACACTGCCACCAGAAATAAAGAAATATTTGTATTGTGAGGATATTGGTGAAACATGTGCGACTGAGAATTTAGAAAATATGGATGGCGACGAGGACAATTATCCAGAACAACTTGAAGAGGAAAATACATTTTTGGATAATGAATTGTATTTAAATTAAAGAGTTTAATGAAATTTTAATATTTTCGTAAATACGTGTATAAATCATATTTTTAATTTCCAGAAACAACATATTTACTCGTAAGTATCGTATATTTTCTAATTTAGAACTAAAAAAATAAAAACTCAGAAAGAAAAGAAAAAAATTTATGTAAAAATTTTTTTTTTTAATTTTAATTCTAAATGTTAATAATTTTTTAAAAAAAAATTAATTATTTTATACAAAAACACTTGAAATATACGGCAAATTCAAATTCCAGTTAAAAATTCTTAAAAAGTTTTAATAGTTTTGGCCAAGAAAAGTGATGTTTCCGACCAATGTGCAATGTGCTTTTCAATTAATACAATCGTGATTTTCAATTAAAACATTTAACGCATGCGCAATCTCAACATTTTATACTAATAAAAAAAAAAAAGTTTTCTTTATATATTTATTTATCTAATATTATATTAATTTATTTTTATTAATATTATATTAATTTATTTTAATTTAATGGAATTTATTTTAAATTTAAATGGATGTCATGTTTGTTTTAATTGGATGCAAAACCATATTTTTTTACATATTTTTTATACACATACTGTATTGGCAAAACAACCATGATGTTCAATTAAAACATGCATGATTATAATTAAAACAACCATGATTTCCTATTAAAATATTTAGCGCATGAGGATATTAGATTTTCATTAAAACATGCAGCGAAATTCTGTTAGCCAAAATACGCGAAAGTTTGTTTTGAGATTGGTTGTTGATCGAAGAAAAAGTCAGTCTGAATCTTCATGCCGCGAAATTCCGTTTCCCAAAACATGTGAGATCTTGTGGTAAATCTAGTCGTTGATCGAGGAAAAACTCAATCTGAAGCTTCATCGTTAACAGGAGTTAATCGAAACACAATACAATCAATTTTAAGAAGGTACGATCGAACGAATTCAACACTTCCTGGTTCTAGAGGTGGCGCTCGTCACGTTATTTATAATGAAGAGATTAGAAGAAGAATTGAAGAGCTTATAAACGATAACACAACGACAACTATAATTGAAATTAAAAATGCTTTAAATGTAAATGTATCGATTAAAACTGTCTGGAGATGGGTGACCAATCTTGGATACACATATAAAATTACTCGACCAATTTATGAAAGAAGAAACGACAATGATGTAAAAAATCTTCGTATTGAATATGTTAGGTGGTATACTTCAATATCGCCTATTAATCGCTATCGAAATATTGTTTTTATTGATGAAAGTCCACTTAATTTACACATGTTTCGCAGTCATTCATGGGCAAGAAGAGGAGTAACACCAAACCCGATCATTCGCCCTAGGCAGCGTAACGTTTCGATGATATTGGCCGTCAATGGTTTAAATATTATTCACTGCGAAGCTGTCAGTGTGTCAGTCAACACAGTTTTGTTTCAAGAATATATTGATGAAGTTGTACGAGTTTTGGGGACAGAGGAAGAATTCACCCTGGTGATGGATAATGTCAGAATCCATCATAATGTTGAGATGAGGGCTCAGAACATTCAAATGAAATATTTGCCACCATATTCACCATTCTTAAATCCGTGTGAAGAGATTTTTTTTTATCTTAAGAATAACGTGCTAAGAAAAACGGCTCCAACTAATAGAAATGAACTAATTACAAGAATGCGTGATGCATGCTTATCTATTCCTATCAAACTATTACACACACTGCGAAAGCTTTTTCGAAGCGTGTCTTAGGTCAGATGACGTACCTCGACAGTAATTGGAAAATAAACATTTTAAATAAAATAAAATTTTAAATAATTTTAAAAAAATGAATAAAAAAAATAAAAATATATAAAGAAAACTTTTTTTTTTTTAAATAATGTAAAATGTTGAGATTGCGCATGCGTTAAATGTTTTAATTGAAAATCACGATTGTTTTAATTAAAAAGCACATTGTTTATTGATTGTCGCGGTGTTTTAAATGAATGTCATGGTTGTTTTAAATGGTTGTCATGATTGTTTTAAATGGATACAAAAACCGGTATATATATATATATATATATATATATATATATATATATATATATATATATATATATATATATATATATATATATATATATATATATATATATATATATATATATATATGATTGTTTTAAATGGATACAAAAACCGGTATATATATATATATATATATATATATATATATATATATATATATATATATATATATATATATATATATACATATATATATATATATATATATATATATATATATATATATATATATATATATATATATATATATATATATATATATATATATATATATATATATATATATATATAAAAATCTAAAAAGTTATAAAGCAGTTTTATTATTTAAATTTATTTTCTATTTAAAAATACATCTTTTGAAATATTATTGGAATGATTGTTGAATGATTAAAGTTTTAAGCGAGTTCTAATATTTGTTCTGGTTGGATCTGCAATTAAAAAATTTTTGTTGCAGTAAATGTTGATTTTATTGTTAGAAGTGCGTTAAACAATTTATTTAAATTGTTTATTGTTATTGTGGTTTTTAAAAGCATTAAATCTTTTTCAGCAATGTAGTAATTTTGATGCTCTTTACTTTAACATGGTTATCGAGAAAACCACTGCTTTCAGTTATTGCTTCAGAAAACTATTAGTTTTTTAACTTACAAACACTTTTCTTGCAACTTCTTTTACAACTTCTTTGATTTTGTTATACTTAGTACTATTACTGTTACTACTAGATGTATGAACCCTTTTAAAATATTTTTACTGTTAAGGCAATGGCGGCAAATTTTGAAGTATAATTAAAATGTTAATTTAGAATGTGAATGTTTTTAATTTCATTTTAATTTCATAATTTTTTATTTCATAAAGATTTTATTTTAATATTCATTCACTTTTTTACATTATAAATTTGTTTGTAAAGATTTGTGTTTTGAAGTTCTATAGTTATGAAAGGGTTATAACCACAACTAAAGCCTCTTTAACTGTAATGGCCTTAATGGTCTGGAAGAGGTTAATTGAAATAAATTTAAAAAAAAAACTGTCTTGCTGGCTTCTTCATTTACATATCCTTGTAAAATGCTGTTTTTGACTGAAAAGAACAATATTACTTTTATAATTACTCTTAGGTTTTTTATAAATTCCTGAAAATCTTAAATGACATCTATAACTTTAATGATTTTTCTAATTTTCAAAAAAATGTTTGTAACTTCAAAACTTGTATTTAAACCATCATTAATGTTTCAAAAGTTATAATTACACTTTGTAACTTAATGCTTACAAAGTGTAACATCAAAAGATTGTTTCAAAGAATAGAAAATAATAAACTAACATTTAACAATATAAAAATAAGTTTTTATTTTTGATAAAAATAATGAAATTGTTTAAAAGTTAATTATTTTAAATAACTATTGTGCTAAAGTTTCCATCTTATGATAACCATTTAATGGCTCGTTTATTGTTTATATTTATACCTAGCTATTATTATTGGATTTGCAGTAGACCTATAGGCTATTTGAGTGGTTCATTTTGAGTTTTGTTAATTGATTACTTAGTAGATCATTAGTAGTATACGCTATAAGTGGCTAGTCAATAACTTTCCAAAAACAATAGAGTGGCTAGCCACCTTTGGCAACTGCTACTAATGGTCTACTAAGTAAGCAATGAGCAAAACTACAAAAACTAAATAGTTCCACTAAAAATCTACTAAATAAAATGCTTGCTTGCTAGTTTTCCTTCTTTTAAGCAATTAAAAAATGTAATGTTTCATTAAAAATTGTTCCGATTGTCCAATATTCTATAGTAATTGTCCGGATTTTTAAATAGTCAAAAATGGTATTCAGATATCTGGATTGGAAACCCTAGCTGCAACCATTATTAATGTTGGGAGAAATAGTTGACTGAAGACTTAAAAAGTTGGAGGTTGTATGAGTCAGGAAAACATGAAGATGGTAGAGAATTTCAAAGGGTTGAAGGACAGGAAATAAAAACTAGATAAGTAAAAATTTTTACAACATATTTTAAATAACCTTTGCAAGTTCTAGTAAAGTATCGTAGAGTGTCTGTAGTTGGCTTTTTTGTGAAGTTATATACTTTGAAAAAAACATAGAATTTTACCACTTTATGAGTAATTCAAATAAGGCATTAGTTTTTAAGAAAGAAAATCATTGTATTCATATGATTGCATTTATAATCTAGTGTGAATGAAATGAATGTATTGCTATTATTTTTTGCTGTATCAACCAAGTTTATTATTTGCTTGACGCAGGTTCAAGATTTGACTCAAATAGCTTTAAATTTATTTTTGTTAATTTTTTATTCTATTTTGTTTAATATTTTAAAATCCTTAGTCTGTATAAAACAAGCCAAAGGACTTTGTCTCTTGTGTGCATGTATGGGTATGTTTGTCTTATTATAATTATTGATATTTCTGATAGTTAAATAATTTTTTTTGACAAGTTTGTTTGAAATTTTCTAATATTAAATATAAACAAATATTATTATGTGGTTTATTTGTGAAGTGTTAAAAAATAGGTCACAATAAAGTTGTTGAAGTTTTTTTTTTCAAAAATTAGTTTACTATTTTTATATTTAAAAAAATTGTTACAACTTGTTTAGAGAAAACTCTAAACAAGTTGTAATATGCCTGAACAGAACAGTTTTTGAAAAATAGAAGTTTAAATCCTGCAGCTTTCAAACAAATGATTCAGAAGTTACTTTAATCTGGTTGAAATCTTGCAGAAACTACTCAGAGTTTTTAAAAATTGTCAGTATAAAGATAAAGAGTGCACTACATAAACACCTAGTGAAACACCATTCATAAAAAAGAATAACTTTTTACACTTTATGTTCTTATCCGGATGCGACATCTATCTTAAGATTGAATAAAGCTTAAACAAAAACACCTGTACTGTCAATATCAACATCTTAGACCATTATGGTCCATATGGCATATGTTAGGCTGTTAAACCTAGATTTTATAGTCAAATCATAAATTGGCAGTACGCTTATATAAGGTTTGATTGCTAAATTTTAAATAGTTCAAAAGCAATGTTCATAAAAAGTAATTTTTGTTTCAGTTTTTAAATCATAAACTCTTTTGTAACAGGATGCAAAAAATTAAAAGCATTATTATGCTAACTTGGTATCTGCTAAGTACAGTTTACAAGAATGGATTTTGAGGGCTGAATATATAAAATTTACAACCAACAGTTATAAGTATATTGTCACAGATTATTGGTGACTCAAAGGTATTTATTGACATTTGTTTGAATTATTTACTACATCTGTATGTCAGGAAGGGCATCAGGTTTTAAAAATATGCTTCAACTTTTCAATGTCGTTAGAATTTAGAAAATTAGAATTTAGTAAAAGTTAGAATGTCATTATGGAAACCCATCCTCGTCGCACAAGTGTGTAAACATAAACCAAAAAAAAAATTTTTCTTTTTAAATTTAGGATGAGATCAATATTAAATCACTCAATCTGCATGTAAATATTCAGAGTAAACAGATTTCTCTAAACAAATATAAAAAAATAAGATTAACTTAAATTTTAAATATTTTAATATATATATATATATATATATAAATGTATAAGCTATGCTTACTTTCTTTTGTATGACTATAAGTAGTTGTTAATAAACCCTTTAACAGAGTACATTGTCACATTCAATGCGCAAACGCTGCTATTATGATATTTTACAGATCCTGTTGTACTTTACAGATCTTGTTATATTTTACAGATCCTGTATGATATTGAGTGTATGTTGTTTGTACTCCTTCAGCTATGCAGTTGCTTAATTCTGTATAAGTATAATTAAGTAGTTAAAACAAAATCTTATTAATAAAGTTGAAGTACAAGATTGCTAAGTAACCTCAATAATACACACCTAAAACATTAACATTACCAACATGAATGCGCTAACACAGTAATATTTGTATTTTATCGATCTTGCTGTTTTATGATATTTTACCCCTGCTGTTAAAATCTGCATCTTCAACACAGAGTTTGAAAAAATATACTACCTACTAGCTTAAGAACCATTAGCTATACTCTCATTTAGATATAACAAAGAGAGTTTTATAAACATTTAAAAGATATATATGTGTTAAGTTTTTGTTATGTGTACTCCTTTCTAAACTTATTAAATTAAAAATTTTAAAATCCTAAAATTTATTTAAATAATTATTTTATAATAGTACAAAATAATATTTATATAATTAGATTAATGATATTTATTACTACCCAGTGGGCACACGACGTTATTTCGACGTTGATTTACAGTTGATTTTTAGTCGCGACGTCGTATAACCAAAAATCAACGTTGTATCAACGTTGAAAAATTTGTTTAAAACTATCAAATAAAATCGACGTTGATTCCACGTTATTTCAACGTCTATATTACGAGTTCGACCGTTCGTAATTGCAATATGAGAACTAAAATACGCATGCGTGACTTAAAATTTTTTTTATTAGCATAACAAATAAAAAGTAAAGTTATTTATTAGCCAAATAAAAACAAGAAAAGTCACCCTTGCTAATAAATTAGGCCATCTGTTGCCTTTTTATAAGGTTTTGAATTTGACAATTTAACAATAATACATGGCTTAACTTGTGATGCATTTAGTAAGGTAAATATTAAATGGATATTTCTTTACGACCGTATTATTTCATGAGTGTGGATTACAAGTAGAGATTACTTGATATATTATATAAATATAAAATATATATTATATATGTTTTTCTTATATATATATATATATATATATATATATATATATATATATATATATATATATATATATATATATATATATATATATATATATATATACATACATACATACATATATATATATATATATACATACATACATACATACATACATATATATATATATATATATATATATATATATATATATATATATATATATATATATATATATATATATATATATATATATATATATATATACTAGGTTGGTTGAAAAGTTCGCGGAGCGGCACCTATGTTGCAGTAGTAGAAACAAATTTATAACTGTATTAAACGTATTCATTCTTCGTATGAACGCATAAAAAATTTCAAGTCGATATGTCATTTCAGTCTTTGTTTACAAGCTATTGAAATTAGACGTGTCATAGTATTTTTTAAAATGGAAAATATTGAACATCGTGCTGTAATAAAATTCTTTGTGAAAAAAGGTTTAAAGCCCATGGAAATTCATAATGAAATGGTAAATGTGTTGGGTGATGATGCTCCTTCAAAAATAACAGTATGCAAATGGGCTGCGGAGTTTCAACGTGGGCGTTCAAGCCTTGAAGATGACCCTCGCTCTGGACGTCCAAAAAGTGCTACTACTGAAGAAACGATTAATGCTGTGCATGACATGGTTATGGATGATAGACGATTGACCAAACGTGAAATTGCTGAGGCTGTGGGCATCTCAGATGAACGGGTATTACACATCTTGCACAATGAATTACGTCTGAGAAAGCTGTTGGCAAGATGGGTGCCGCATTCGCTAACTCTGGATCAGAAACGCACTCGAGTAAAACTTTCTCAAGAACATTTGGCCCGTTTTCAAAAGAATAAAACAGATTTTGTGCGTCGATTCGTAACCATGGATGAGACTTGGGTTTACCACTATGATCCGAAGCTGCGACAACAAACTGCAGAGTGGACAGAACCCGGTTGTTCAGCTCCGAAGCAAGTGAAGGCGTCAAAATCGTCAAAGAAGGTTATGGCATCAGTTTTTTGGGATGCGAAAGGAATTTTATTAATAGATTACCTTCAAACCGGTAAAACGATAACAGGTGAATATTATAAAAATCTTTTGGACCAGTTGGATATAAAAATTCGTGAGAAAAGACCTGGTTTGCTGCATAAAAAAATCATTTATCACCAGGACAACGCACCTGCTCATATCAGCGATGTTGCAAAGGCGAAATTGGTCGAATTAAAGTACGAACGCTTGGAACATCCACCCTATTCACCAGATCTGGCTCCGTCCGACTTCCACCTCTTTCCACATCTCAAAAAATTTCTACGTGGAAAGCGTTTCTCATCACATGAAGAAGTCATTGCAGCCGTAAATGGGTATTTTGAAGGCCTTCCGGAATCGCACTTCAGAGATGGGTTACATGAATTGGAGAATCGTTGGAAAAAGTGTATTGCTCTTAAGGGAGAATATACTGAAGAATAAAATCATTTTTTGAATCATAAAATTGTTTTTTCATTTCCGCTCCGCGAACTTTTCAACCAACCTAGTATATATATATATATATATATATATATATATATATATATATATATATATATATATATATATATATATATATATATATATATATATATATATATATATATATATATATATATATATATATATATATATATATATATATATATATATATAAATAGGGAAGAGTTACCTTAATTGGAACAGTTAAGTAATAATTATTTATTAACCTAAGATGGCTTTTTACTAACTAATGGAAAGTTTTATTGTGTTGAATTTGTGTATGAAAATAGATGATGTTTTACAAAATAATGATTTATCAAGCTTTTTTACCAATCCATGTGATTTAAAGAGTTTGAATATTTTTTATATTAAAAAAATTTTATCAAATTTTTAAAGATTTTTCTTGTAAAGTTGTTTAAAAAAGGATTTGTGCTTGCTCCTTTAGTAGGTTGGTAGAAGGATCAACATTAAAATTTAGCAATTTTTAACAATTGTATAATGTATCATAACGTACAGTTTAAAGTTGTATTTTTCTGTTAGCTATTTTACATGAACAAATTTTTAATATATGAGTATTTTTTCTATTATATTTTCTACTATACTTTTCCAGTTGAAAAAGTATAGTTGGGCAAGCAAAATGTTCATTCGAGCTGTTTGGATAAAAAATACAGAGAAATAAAGTGAGAAAATTCGATCGATAATTTTTATGTGCTGGCTATCATCATTAAATGCCATAAATTGTTTCAATGAAATGCATAAACCGCATCTAACTAATTCAGATTTACGCTGCTCAAAATTAAATGTCATGGAGTTAATGTAATTTTTTTTTTTATATAAACATTAGGTCATTACTTTTTTTCCTTGTTTTTTTAACATGCTTTCATTCTGTATATGTTGTTTTCAGTGTTTAGATATATTCTTTATTATATATTCTTTATTATATAATGTATTTAAAATCATGAGTTATGTAATAAATTTAAATTTGCCACTACTAGTGATACTCAGATAGAATCAGATTCAGAAAACGGTAACTATTTTAAAAGATACTTAATTCAAGTATTATTAGTTTTATTTTGATATTAATTTTTATAGAAGCCACTACCATGCTTATGCAAGAGAAAACATAATAACCAACAGAATAGTAAGCAAGTACCTACTCCTGTAACGCAAAAAAAAAAAACAGAAAACAATTTTTATGCATACTCCACATACTGTAGCTCAAGGTATTAATTGTCTGTCTGTAAATTGATTTAGGAAGAAAAGATTCTGAACATTTTTTTCTATGCTTCAGTGATTTACACATTTTATTGGTTGCTAAATTAATACATTTTATTTATTTTATGAATAATGTTTTATTTTATAAATGTTTTGTTCTTGTGTTTCAACCCTTTTAGAAATTAATTAATGTTTGGTTCTTTTGTCTTTCTGATATATCTTTATTGTTAGAAAGAGATGTTAGTAAAAACTCTTTCCAGTAATTAAAGTAATATCATGACAAATAGTTCTGAAAATTCTATGGACGAACTTGGAGCAGTAATTTAATGATTATGATAACAGTTTAAATGATTCTTGGGTGAGGTCAAAAGTGATGGGTTGTTTTAAACCATGACTTTTTGCAGTTTTTTAAATTGTTTTTTAAAAAAGTATTTATTAATTACTTATTTTAAGTTAATCTACTTTTTATAAATGTACTATAAAAATAATGTTGTGTAATTATTTTTTTAAACCTTTAGGTTAACTAACTTTCTAAAATTGGAGATAAAACCATTAAGACAAATACAAAAAATGTGATGCAAAGGTTTGTTAAAAGTAGTTTTAAATAAAAATTCTTTTGTATCTTTTTATTATAGTTTGTTTTAAACTTGTGTCAAAAGTATATTTAGCATATATTTTTAAAAGTTTGACAAATTCTAATCAGACATAAAATAAATCTTTATTTTTGTCTGATTTTGTCTTGATTTTTTTTTAAACTGTTTTCTCTTACTTTTGTATTTCCTTGAGCTAAAGAACAACCTTAAAGTACAAAGGTTGATTTGTAATGCATACCTGACCTTTTTTTTTACTCGATATATATACATACATATATATGTACATAAATAAACATACATATATATGTATATATATACACACATATGCTTAAATGAATATATATATATATATATATATATATATATATATATATATATATATATATATATATATATATATATATTTATATATATATATATATATATATATATATATATAATAATGGTACAATTTAAAGTTTTTTCTTTTATTTGTAAAGTTGTACTTGATAAAAATAAACAAATAAAATTGAACATTTTGAATATTTATTGATTATTATGATAAATTATATAAAATATATACAAAGTATAAATATTTTGCAAAAACACTTTTATTTGCTATATCTGCTTCAACACATTGTGGCATGCTTGCAATTTATTTTTTATAGTTTCTGTCAACTTTGGGTTATTATGCCAGATCTTGATAATCTCTTCCATAAAATCTTACTTATTAGTAAGATTTTTTTTTTCCTATCTCTTGCTTTATTATTTCCCAAATGTTTTCTATGGGGTTAAGATCATGCAAGTTGTCTGGCCATAGCAATACATCAACTAAGCCATAACAGTTTTCATTGTGTGGCAAGTTGCACAATCTTTCATAAATATAAGATTTTTGACATTTGTTTTAATATTTTTGAATTTTTTTGTCATTTTTTGACATTTTAGGCTGGACATCAATCCCTCTTCTTTTAGCCTTCTACAAATGGTCCGGTCTGACACAACAATTACAGCTTTATGGATAAGCTTAGTCAATAAGTTTAGTGGCTTTTTTTCTGTTTTCCAGGCAGATAAATCTGATTATACTGTGTGCTCTTGGTGGTTTCTTGCGTTTAGAAGGTGGTCTCCTTAGACCAAACTCTTCCCCTGTATAAATTCTTTTTCTTACTTGCATTACGGTTTGGTAAGAAACCTTTTGCGTTGGGTGAGAAACCTTTGGTGAGAAACCTTTATGCAATTTTTCATTAAGAATAATTTGTATTTTGTAAAAGACATGTTTATCAATTTTTGTTACTATGATATTAATAACAATGCATAATGTAGGTTGTTGACCAATGGTTTATAATCAAAATTTAATATGGCTGACGGTAAAGGTAAAGAGAAATTTAAAGGAACAAACATTAGGTATTTACTTGTAAGTTAAGTGTAAAATTATATATTTTTAAAAATCACAGTTCGTTTTTTTAATGCTATTTTATTTTTAACTTTTTGATGTATTTGATGAAAATTACTCAGGCAATACCTTTTTTATAGAGAGAGTTTTGTCAATTAAAATGACTGCTACAGTTGCCGAAATAAGAAAAGGAATAATGAATTTATTAAAATACGCACTCGACAGATCAAATGGTGGTGGTCGCCGCGTAAAAGGCGATTAACCCGATGTATAACATTCATACTTTTTCCTAGTTGTTCTGGAACTATTGATAATAGTTATTATTGATAAATTGATAAATATATTACTGATAAATAAAACTTTTTTTTTTTCAAACATTTTGTTTTATTTGCATTGTATATAAAGTCCGTTGAAGCAATTTAGTTGTATCTGATTAATTTACGTGAAATATAATATCCTCTGCGCAAATTATTGCTTTTTTATTGTGTTAATTTATTGCAATTAAAGTTGAGAAAATTTTTTAGTTAATTGGATTTAACCAAAATAAAAAACAAAAATCAACGTTGAATTTACGTTGTTTCAACGTTGTTTTAACGTCTTATCAATTACGTATTAATCGAATATATCACCTATTCAAAGTTGAAATATGGTTGATATGTAGTCGATAAGACGTAAGATCAACGTTAAAACGACGTAATCATCGACGTTGTTTCAACGTCGTAGTTTTCGACGTCGGATTTTCTTTCCAATTCAACCAAATTTCAACGTTGTTTCAACGTGACATATGGTCGGTTTGCGACGTTGTTTCAACGTTATTTCAACGTCATTGTGCCGGCTGGGTATATTATGCATACATATATATTAAATACTGTTGTTATAACAATATATAATATTTTTTATTTTGAGTTCGTTAAACAATTATTATTAATAATAAATTTTTACGTTTATAAACTGTTTAAATATTTACCCAGCCGGCACAATGACGTTGAAATAACGTTGAAACAACGTCGCAAACCGACCATATGTCACGTTGAAACAACGTTGAAATTTGGTTGAATTGGAAAGAAAATCCGACGTCGAAAACTACGACGTTGAAACAACGTCGATGATTACGTCGTTTTAACGTTGATCTTACGTCTTATCGACTACATATCAACCATATTTCAACTTTGAATAGGTGATATATTCGATTAATACGTAATTGATAAGACGTTAAAACAACGTTGAAACAACGTAAATTCAACGTTGATTTTTGTTTTTTATTTTGGTTAAATCCAATTAACTAAAAAATTTTCTCAACTTTAATTGCAATAAATTAACACAATAAAAAAGCAATAATTTGCGCAGAGGATATTATATTTCACGTAAATTAATCAGATACAACTAAATTGCTTCAACGGACTTTATATACAATGCAAATAAAACAAAATGTTTGAAAAAAAAAAGTTTTATTTATCAGTAATATATTTATCAATTTATCAATAATAACTATTATCAATAGTTCCAGAACAACTAGGAAAAAGTATGAATGTTATACATCGGGTTAATCGCCTTTTACGCGGCGACCACCACCATTTGATCTGTCGAGTGCGTATTTTAATAAATTCATTATTCCTTTTCTTATTTCGGCAACTGTAGCAGTCATTTTAATTGACAAAACTCTCTCTATAAAAAAGGTATTGCCTGAGTAATTTTCATCAAATACATCAAAAAGTTAAAAATAAAATAGCATTAAAAAAACGAACTGTGATTTTTAAAAATATATAATTTTACACTTAACTTACAAGTAAATACCTAATGTTTGTTCCTTTAAATTTCTCTTTACCTTTACCGTCAGCCATATTAAATTTTGATTATAAACCATTGGTCAACAACCTACATTATGCATTGTTATTAATATCATAGTAACAAAAATTGATAAACATGTCTTTTACAAAATACAAATTATTCTTAATGAAAAATTGCATAAAGGTTTCTCACCAAAGGTTTCTCACCCAACGCAAAAGGTTTCTTACCAAACCGTAATGCAAGTAAGAAAAAGAATTTATACAGGGGAAGAGTTTGGTCTAAGGAGACCACCTTCTAAACGCAAGAAACCACCAAGAGCACACAGTATAATCAGATTTATCTGCCTGGAAAACAGAAAAAAAGCCACTAAACTTATTGACTAAGCTTATCCATAAAGCTGTAATTGTTGTGTCAGACCGGACCATTTGTAGAAGGCTAAAAGAAGAGGGATTGATGTCCAGCCTAAAATGTCAAAAAATGACAAAAAAATTCAAAAATATTAAAACAAATGTCAAAAATCTTATATTTATGAAAGATTGTGCAACTTGCCACACAATGAAAACTGTTATGGCTTAGTTGATGTATTGCTATGGCCAGACAACTTGCATGATCTTAACCCCATAGAAAACATTTGGGAAATAATAAAGCAAGAGATAGGAAAAAAAAAATCTTACTAATAAGTAAGATTTTATGGAAGAGATTATCAAGATCTGGCATAATAACCCAAAGTTGACAGAAACTATAAAAAATAAATTGCAAGCATGCCACAATGTGTTGAAGCAGATATAGCAAATAAAAGTTTTTTTGCAAAATATTTATACTTTGTATATATTTTATATAATTTATCATAATAATCAATAAATATTCAAAATGTTCAATTTTATTTGTTTATTTTTATCAAGTACAACTTTACAAATAAAAGAAAAAACTTTAAATTGTACCATTATTATATATATATATATATATATATATATATATATATATATATATATATATATATATATATATATATATATATATATATATATATATATATATATATATATATATATATATATATATATATATAATATATTCATTTAAGCATATGTGTGTATATATATACATATATATGTATGTTTATTTATGTACATATATATGTATGTATATATATCGAGTAAAAAAAAAGGTCAGGCATGCATTACAAATCAACCTTTGTACTTTAAGGTTGTTCTTTAGCTCATGTAATACAAAAGTAAGAGAAAACAGTTCAAAAAAAAATCAAGACAAAATCAGACAAAAATAAAGATTTATTTTATGTCTGATTAGAATTTGTCAAACTTTTAAAAATATATGCTAAATATACTTTTGACACAAGTTTAAAACAAACTATAATAAAAAGATTCAAAAGAATTTTTATTTAAAACTACTTTTAACAAACCTTTGCATCACATTTTTTGTATTTGTCTTAATGGTTTTATCTCCAATTTTAGAAAGTTAGTTAACCTAAAGGTTTAAGAAAATAATTACACAACATTATTTTTATAGTACATTTATAAAAAGTAGATTAACTTAAAATAAGTAATTAATAAATACTTTTTTAAAAAACAATTTAAAAAACTGCAAAAAGTCATGGTTTAAAACAACCCATCACTTTTGACTTCACCTAAAAATCATTTAAACTGTTATCATAATCATTAAATTACTGCTGCAAGTTCATCCATAGAATTTTCAGAACTATTTGTCATGATATTACTTTAATTACTGGAAAGAGTTTTTACTAACATCTCTTTCTAACAATAAAGATATATCAGAAAGACAAAAGAACCAAACATTAATTAATTTCTAAAAGGGTTGAAACACAAGAACAAAACATTTATAAAATAAAACATTATTCATAAACTAAACAAAATGTATTAATTTAGCAACCAATAAAATGTGTAAATCACTGAAGCATAGAAAAAAATGTTCAGAATCTTTTCTTCCTAAATCATTTTACAGACAGACAATTAATACCTTGAGCTACAGTATGTGGAGTATGCATCAAAATTGTTTTCTGTTTCTTTTTTTGCGTTACAGGAGTAGGTACTTGCTTACTATTCTGTTGGTTATTATGTTTTCTCTTGCATAAGCATGGTAGTGGCTCCTATAAAAATTAATATCAAAATAAAACTAATAATACTTGAATTAAGTATCTTTTAAAATAGTTACCGTTTTCTGAATCTGATTCTATCTGAGTATCACTAGTAGTGGCAAATTTAAATTTATTACATAACTCATGATTTTAAATACATTATATAATAAAGAATATATAATAAAGAATATATCTAAACACTGAAAACAACATATACAGAATAAAAGCATGTTAAAAAAACAAGGAAAAAAAGTAATGACTTAATGTTTATATAAAAAAAAAATTACATTACAAAATTTGACTTAATGTTTATATAAAAAAAAAATTACATTAACTCCATGACATTTAATTTTGAGCAGCGTAAATCTGTATTAGTTAGATGCGGTTTATGCATTTCATTGAAACAATTTACTACATTTAATGATGATAGCCAGCACATAAAAATTATCGATCGAATTTTCTCACTTTATTTCTCTGTATTTTCTATCCAAACAGCTCGAATGAACATTTTGCTTGCCCAACTATACTTTTTCAACTGGAAAAGTATAGTAGAAAATATAATAGAAAAAATACTCATATATTAAAAATTTGTTCATGTAAA
>NC_061161.1:6930976-7075976 GCF_022113875.1 Hydra vulgaris | reverse complement strand
CTCTATACAAATTCTGACATTCTTATGACAAATACACACATACATTTATATTTTTTAATAGACCTAATGCCAACCTCTAACAGAATAAAATTGGAAAAAAATTGCTAACCTAATGTATACATATATACATATATAATTATAGACATATATAAATACAGATACACATTAAATATGCATATATATATATATATATATATATATATATATATATATATATATATATATATATATATATATATATATATATATATATATATATATATATATATACAAACATATAAACACACACACACACACACACACACACACACACACGCACACACACACGCACACACACACATGTCCTCATTACAATTTACTTTATGCAAAGCTAATGCAGACTGGTTTAACTTGCATTCAGTCAAAAATTGCTGGTGTTGTTGAACCCTTGCTCGTATTTGAAGTTTTGTTTCACCAACATATACTATGGAGCATTTGCACTTAATTAAATATGTTCCTGGGATGCTGTTGCGTGGTAATTTAGACTTATTTTTAGACGTTAATAGCGTTATTAGGTTAGCATTTGATTTAAAAACAGTTCAAGCAGAACAGTTTCAAACAATTCTTAACAGACAACATCCTTCTTTAAAATATTGAGGTTGAAAACAAAAATAAGATACTTAACTTTTTGGATATAACTGTTATTAATAATACACTAGGAAAATATGAGTTCAAGGTTTACAGGAAGGATGCAATAACCAATATCCAAATCAAACCTCATTCTAATCATGATCCCAAAATTTTAAAAGCAATATTCAACGGATACATACACAGAGCATACTAAGTATGCAGTGAAAACCATTTAAAAGATGAGATAAATTTTTTAATTCAAGTGTTTACTGATAATGGATACGATGAAAAAATGCTTAAAGATATTTCTGATCAGGTTCCAAAAAAACGTTTTGCGAAAAAAAATGAAATTCCATTAAACTCTAGTAACCTTCCAACAATCTCTTTACCACGGTTACCAAAATATCTCCCACACTTAGAAGAATATTAAAAAAAGCTGGATACAGAACTGTTTTTAAATCAAATACTAACCTAAAAACGCTATTAACATCTGAAAATAAGTCTAAATTACCACGCAACAGCACCCAAGGAACCTATATAATTAAGTGCAAATGTTCCATAGTATATATTGGTAAAACAAAACTTCAAATACGAACAAGGGTTCAACAACACCAACAATTTTTGACTGAAGGCAAGTTAAACCAGTCGGCATTAGCTTTGCATAAAGTAAATTGTAATGAGGACATTGAATGGAATAAAGTAATAACACTTAAAGTTGAGGATAAAAAATTTAAAAGAAAAGTCCTAAAGGCATTGGAGATACAAAACATCAATGTACTCCAACGTACGGATGGATGAATATGGACAATGGATAATATTTAAAAACAAATTTTTGGACTACATTTTTTTCAAACTTAGGTAAAAGAAGCCATTATAAAGGTGACGTCAAAATTAAAAAACTTTTTGTTGTTATTTAAAGGTCACAACTTTTGTAATTATATATATATATATATATATATATATATATATATATATATATATATATATATATATATATATATATATATATATATATATATATATGCTTTGACATTTCAACGACAATCAAAAACAGAATACATATAAATATATAAAAACATGAATAAATATAAATATATATATATATATATATATATATATATATATATATATATATATATATATATATATATATATATATATATATATATATATATATATATATATATATATATATATATATATATATATATATATATATATATATATATATATATTGTTAGATCGACTTAAAGTGGCCTTTTCATAACCAATAACTTTTTTTAAAAGCGCGTATAATTACTCGTGTTACATATACTGCCTATAGGTCGATAGTTAAGAGATTGCATATTTTGTTTGAAATATAAAGATATATTTATTATAATTTTTGGTTTAAAATATAGATAAACTATTTAGTTAAAATAATATACGACCAGTTCAAAAAAAAAATTAACATTTAGACATTATATAATATGTTTTTTTTCAACTATAAGAAGACTTATTCTACTCGTAAATCTTGCGTCAAGTCAACAATAATAAATATATAAACTTGTATTTTATTATTTCTATGTTTTTATAAATTTTTTTAGTATAAATGTATGTAAAAATGACAAATAACTTTAAAATATGCGTATAAAATTTATTTTACACTAGTTCTACGACGTCAAGTTGAAATATATGTGCATGCGTTAAAATCGCTAAGTCGACAAATTTTCTATTTCTTTTTGAAAAAGCGCTTAATTGATCACATAAATTTTTTTACGATACAAATACTTAATCTACGCAACATCTGTAAGGGAAAAATGAATTAAAAAAGAAAATTTTTTACGTCGACTTATGGTGTAAAAAATAATCGCTGTCGACTTTGAGTAGACCCAGGCTTATATATATATGTATATATATATATATATATATATATATATATATATATATATATATATATATATATATATATATATATATATATATATATATATATATATATATATATATATATATATATATATATATATATATATATATATATATATATATATATATATATATATATATATATATATATATATAAGAATCCAAAAAAGTGGAATAGAACTATAAATGTAATTGATTCAACCGCCTATATAGCAAAAATGTTTCTACTAACATAGGAAAATTGTTTTTAAAATTGGTCAATAAGTATTTCCATCTCTATAAAAAATTACGTAAAATTTTTAATCAAAATACAATTAAAGTTTAGCAACAGTTGCACAAAAAATATGGAAAGAATTATAAAAGGTCACAATAATACTTTGTTCAACAAAAAAAAAATCTGTAATGAAAAAATGACAAAAAATTGTGATTGTAAACAAAAAAGCAATTGTCCAATGAGTGGAAGTTATTTATCAAAAAATGTGGTATATAAATGTGTTGTTTCCCTTTAGAATGTATCCCATAAATAATATATTGGCATTACAGAGGGTGAATGGAAAAAACGTTTTGCCAATCATAAGCAATCTTTTACAAATAATAAAGTATTCAAGAGACACCATGCTGTCAAAATATATAAGGGAACTAAAAGATAAAAATATTGATGATTTTTTACTTTTGAAATATTGTTGCATGAAGGAAAAATTTTGAGTTGGTCCATCCTCAAAACAGCGCCTGTAAACAACAGTATTTCTTAAAAATGCATGCTATGTATATTAAAATATATTAAAATTAAACAGAGAATAATTTGAAATAATTACACATGCAAACCAAGAATGTTTATTAAACAAAAAATCAGAATTGATTTCTAAACGCATGCACGAATGCAGGGAATGATCAAAGGATCCAAAATCGAGAAAAAACGGAGTCGAGAGAAATCGAGAAAAAGCTCCGTCGGAGTCGAGAAAAAATCGGAGTTTCGATAATATTTTGTTATAAAAATTAAACTATCTATGTGATAAAAAAAAATTAAACTCTCTATTTGATAATTAAACATTGTTCTTGTATTTTTATTTTTTAATTTTAAATATTTCGATTTATAATTCATAATAAAATTTTGAAAAATTTATATTTTTATATTTCTTAGTACATAAATATTTTTTTTATCACAATTTTTTAACGAACAAGTTATACCTAATAATTGGCTTTCTAACCGGCATCGGTTAGGAAGAAGGCGTGAACTTTCAGTTAAATGCCCTTCTGCGTTGCTATGCAATAAAGACTTGTTGGGGCACCTATAGTAAAAATTAAAAAAAAAATGTGAAAAAAAAAGTATTTATACTGATGATCTTTTTAAATAATATTTTAAAAAGATCAAAACATCTATCATTTCATCAGAAAGCGAACTACGAAACTTTGTGACAAATCTGGAAGACGAGGAGCTCTTTCTGCTTCCGAGGAAGTTGCTTGAATTCTGTGGATGGCTAGTTCAAATTTTAAAACTGTTTCTGATTTCACACCAGTTACTTCATATTCTTTCAACTGATCGGTGAAGGTCTTGACTTTTTTTGGTTTTTTAGCTGCTGATTGATTTTGAATAAGAACTTCTTGAATTTCGGAGAAAAAAGATGTCGATTGTGATGGTTCTTCTTGTTTGTTTTTAGCGTGATCATCTGATTTTGATTGGAGACTATTTTCTTTTGTTGCAAATAGTTGATCAAATAATTTTGAAGCATAAATTTGAATATCTTTTTTGGAAGCGTAAAAAAATGTGTGGTTTTTATTTTAAAAAAAATCGGGATTGTGCAAATAACGACTCAATGATACCAACATAACGTTTTTACGATCTTCATATCTGGAGATTAAGGTCTCTGCAAAATTAGAACTGATGTCAGTTTCTGCAACCTTCAATTTCCTTACTAACGTTTCCATAATAATGTCACACTCCAAAATTGTTGTACTTGGTTTTTCCAAGCGAACTGCAGCGTCAGCAACGACTTTTAATAAGTCAGACAGCGATTTTAAGAAATCCAAGTCAATTTCAGCTAACATGTTTAAGCAGTTTAGCTCTTCGAGTGTTTTTTTTACAGCATCTAAGCAATCCAGAAATCTTTTAATCGTCTTAAAAACACTGTTCCATCTTGTTCGGTTGTCGAACAACAGTCCTTTGTCATGCGAAGATCCGTATATTTCGTGTATTTTTCTTTTAAGAACTTCATATCGAAACGATGAATATTTCAAAAACTTAATTAGTATTCGAAGTTTCTGTAGATTTTTTTCGATATTTTCTTCATACTCAATCTCATTCTCCGAATATTCAATAAGAAACTCTCCTTCAGACTCTCCATCAGTTTCTGTTTCTGTTTCAATAATCGATTCAGTTTCTTTGTTCACAATTTTGCGACAATCTTTTTTAGCGTATATCAAATCACAAACACTCAAATGAATTGAATGATTCTGGCAGATCTGATGTGGAAACTTAAACATGGTACCCAATTTCACCATCCAACTACAGCCATCCGTAGTTTTGCCTGCAATATCTTCACTATCTAAACCAAATTCTTTTAATTTTTCCATTATCAAAATGTTTAATGTTTCAGCAGAACTAGGAGATGGCAATCTCATCATTCCTAAACAATACGTTCTGTCGTGATGAACATTTAAATTGTAGTATCTTCTACCTCTATTGCTATACCATTCGTCACCTGTTAGTCCAAATTTTTCTCCTTTTGCTTTCAATGCAGCCAATTCAGCGATCGTTAAGTATTTGGCTTCAGCATGAAACATCTTAATTTTTTCTGAAATTGCGGACGCTGACTTAGGCAAACTATGCCCGTAATTTTCAAAAAGCATTCTTAGTGTTTCAGATTGAGTTATGGACCTAATCGAATACCCATCAAGAGCTGTCAACTTGGCAAGAAGATCGTTTAATGACATTTTAGTCAAAACTGGTCTGGAACTGAATGGTTTCAAATCTATTTTCTCGCAACTTTTGACGTGTCCAATAAGGCCGTTTGTGCTGCTTCCTGGACAAGCGATTCTTTTATGACATTTTTTGCAATCTCCATACTTCTTATCATTTACCACAACTTTATTAAAGTACTTCCACGCTTCCGAAACCATTTTTTTCTATAAAAGAAAAATTATCAATTTGATAATGACCTCCCATATTTGTTTTTAATTTTATTTTAATTGTGAAAAGTTATCGCATTTTAAGTTATTAAGTTATTTACTCTGATAGGTAAGTATAATTAAACATTAATTATTATTATTATTTATTTTCACTGATAACATTTTATTGCACAATTTTGCCACAATGCTCAGTGGGCCGGATTTTAGACTTATGGTGGACAAAATTATTTTGATCATACAAAATACGACACTACTTGTATAAAATGAAAGTTTTATATGTTTTATATGTTAAAAACTTACCTCGTTATTTTACGACCAGTCTTTGTTTATATTATAAATAATGATCTTGACTAAACTTTTTTTTTGTAAAGGTGAACTATTGAGTAGTTAAAATATGTAAACTAATATCACATTCGCATTATATTTTAAAAGTTACTGTTTATTATATCTTTGCTTAAAAATTAAAAATTTTTTGCTTTTTATTATGCATTACATTTTATTATACCGCAATTGATTTTTGTGGATTTAAAAAAATACTAGTACTAAAAAGATACTAATATACACAAAAGAGTTTTTGAAATAGTACAATGGACAAGTATGAGCATGTTTTAATATATGGTTTTGAATAGAATAAACTTTTTTTGAGGTTTTTTTCACCATCATCACCTGGCCCACTGTGCATTACCAATTGCTTTGCGATGTATATTAGTGTTGTTATTAAACGAAGAGAACACTTACATTTGAAACAATTTTTAAAATTACAATTTACAATTGTAAAAACCACGTAGAAATAAAATAAGAATTCAATTATTTTACAAATAAAAAATTGGTATTTTCTAAAAACTTCGTCGAAGTTTCGTCGAAGTTTCTCGATTTGTCTCGAACTCCGAAACTCCGAAAAACCGAGAAAAATCCGTCGAGACGGAGTTCCGAATGGATCCACTGGGAATGATTAGCGATATTTATTGTAAAAGTTTTATCATGATATTTATTGTAAAAGTTTTTTTTGTTAGTATTTATTTTAAATGTCATTTAGATATATTTTAATTTATCATTTAGAAACTTCAAACTCATCAGAAAGTTCTAAAAATTATTCTGATAAGAAAGGTAATTATAATGTCCTATTTAACATTAACAATCAGAAAAAGGTGTGCTTTGTTTTCTTAAAAAGTACAGTAAAAATGGTGGCAGATTTATTTCAGTGTTTATTATTGGTATGACTTTTATTACATTGTGGAAGAATACTATTCATCAAGTTTAGCATAATATAAGTTTTGTTTGGTTGCTTTTTTAATATTGTTACAATCATTTCTTTTGTTTATTTTTTTATTTGCTTATGGAAGCGATCATCGGTTACCAATAGTTAAATCATTATTTGCTGTCAACATTCTTAATAAATCTTCACTTAATATATTACTGTTAATAACACAAATTTGTAATATTCATTTATCAAGTGATAACTTATTTTAATTTCTCTTTTAAATATTTATCAATGGTTCATATTGATTTTTTTATAAGCGTTATATAAAAAAAAAGTTCGAAGTTGTTTGAATTTTGTTTAAAACTGTAAATTCAGAACAATACCCCACTGCATCCTTGTTAGTATCTTGTTCAACTTGATTATCCATCCAGAGGCTTGTGGAGCAGAAAGCTATTTTTCCGGCTCGTTTCCGGCTCCCAAACTTTGTGATCAAAAACTGCTGATTTCGAAATTTTTTTTGGATCACATTTGCTAACCAAAGTCCAAACCAGTTACAAAAATAAATTTTAATTAACTTTAATGATTACAAGGTTTATGTACTCTGCTAATAATTGTTCTACTAACGCATATTACATTTGAAAAGTAAAATATTTTAAGTAAATATACACTTTTTTAATTTTTTCAAATTTTATTATTAAATAATTTCGTTATTTACCCAATACTACAACTTAAAGCAGGGGAACTAAAAACAAGGTCTTTTAAACGCTAAAAAGCGTTCAAAAATGTTTAAAAGACGTCTTTTTAATGTCCTGTGCTTGCCTTGTACCTAGTGGGCACAGGACCTATAAAAGACGTCTTTGAACATTCATAAGACATTCAAAATGTTTTAAAGATGTTTAAAATACATATTTTTTTTGTCCCGTGCCGACTGGGTAGTATAATTTTTAAGATATAAATAACTTTTAGTCATTTAATCGTGTATCAAATATTTAACAGCGTAATATCAATATAAAAATATAATATAAAACAATATATGTAATGCTGGAAGGATATTTCCATATTTTAGTTGTTTTTTTTTAGTCACAGAAAATGGATGAGATTTAACTGAATTGCGTTTTCCAGCAGAAAGAAAAACAAGACTCCAAAAAGCACTTGTTTAATAGTTTTAAAAGCATAGATAACAGGTCCGGATAACACTTACAACAGGTATGTTGTCTAGACCACAAGACTACAACAGGTATGTTGTTTGGACTACAAAATTTAGAGGAGTCAAAGCAGGAAATCACTTCAGACACATACATTTGAATGATACAAATGTCAAGCAATGGATCAACCTGTTTGTCGGCTATATAAACGAGAACGCTACTAGTGGAATCAAGAGTGACATTGATAAAAAGATTTTAGCAAACAATTCAGTTTTGTCATTAGGTGAGGTTCCAAAATCTAAACCGTACAAGAGAAGTGGAATAATAGGTTTGCCCATATTATTGATACTGTTAAAGATTCTCCAGAAGTCACAATAGCCTAATTTTTGGAAAAAAGTACATGATTTCACAACCTGAGAACAGCGGGCTTTGGCGTTAGACAAAACATTCTAACAATTGTTTCTAGCAATAGTAAACACGTCTGTTTTTTGAAGAATTGTTTTGCTGATGGATATCAAAGTAATGGGTATTTTTGGAAATTGCAGCAGCACAATGAGAGGAAAACTATGGAAAAGATTGAGGCTAGATTTTGAGAAAGAATAAAAGATTCCATTCCAGCATGAGTTCAAGAAGTTATGTAAGAAGCACATTTATCAGCAGGAAGACAAAAGATTTTTACATAATATTTATATTTAAAATTGTTTCTTTGTTTCTTGTTTTTCCATTTAGGTTAAAGATGACATATATACAGTAATAGGCATCCTATACTTTTTAATTATTTAATATTTAAGTAACATTTAAAATGAGACTATTCTCAGAGGCAGGTAACATTTTTGATGAAAAAATAGGTAGATGCCCAAAACTGTATTTTTTGCAGCTCTTTTTGCACCAAAATATTTTCTAAACTTCTAAAAATCCTTACATATTTGATTACTGTAAATAAAATTACATTATGTTTGTTAAAAACTTTCTATTTTTTTGTCTAGGTTTACCGATAGCTTCTCATTGTCCTGTAGAACAATGATTTTTTAATTTAATTTACACAGTCACATGTCTTTAAAAATCCAGCGTGAAATATTGTAATTCCAGCCATGACCGGAATAAGCTAAAACTCATAAATTCCTGCAGGAATTCCGGTTCATACTTAGTTATATTTACTCAACTCCATTCATCGATAGTTCTTTTCTAGCAGATGACAGTTGCTTTCTTTTTATGGTCTATGTCAAACTTTTTTTTTTAGTGAATCAACAACCCATTAATTTCTCTTCAACTAACTGTCAACAGACTAATTTAAATTTTAGAGAGATTGATTCCATTCATCCATTGTTTATCATTTATTTATATTTTTGCCTAATAAACAAGTGAAAAAATTATAGAATTTGCTATTTTCTGTACCCATTTAACAAGTGAAATAATTTATTAATTTGTCTATTTTTTTGAACCATCTAGTAAAAAAAAAAATGACCCATTTAACATGAAGAAAAAAAAAATTAAATTTGCTGTTTTCTTGATCCATTTAACAAGTAAAAATACTTAACAAATTTACATTTTTGATTGACTCAATCGAAAATTTTTATTAAATTTGCTTTTTTCTTTACTAGTAAAATAATTTTTTTTTGTTTTCATTACCCTTTTAATGAGAAATAAAAAACTATAAAATTGGCTTTTGCTAATAACAGTTACTTGTTAAATGGCTTTTGCTAATAACAGTTACTTGTTAAATGGCTTTTGCTAATAACAGTTACTTGTTAAATGGCTTTTGCTAATAACAGTTACTTGTTAAATGGATTTTGCTAATAACAGTTATTTGTTAAATGGCTTTTGCTAATAACAGTTACTTGTTAAATGGCTTTTGCTAATAACAGTTACTTGTTAAATGGCTTTTGCTAATAACAGTTACTTGTTAAATGGCTTTTGCTAATAACAGTTACTTGTTAAATGACTTTTGCTTAAATGACAAATACTTGTTAATTTTTTTGCAATTTTCATGACCCATTTAACGAGTAAAAAAGTTTATTAAACGTGCTTTTTTCTTAACATATTTAACAAATAAAAAATTTATCAAATTTGCAACTTTTTTAATCTATTTAATAAGAAAAATTTTTAATAAATTTCTAGTTTTCTTGTCCCATTTAAAGATAATTTTTTAAGTTAAATTTGAAATTTTTTTAATCAATTTAACAAGTAATAAAATTGATAAATTTGATTTAACAAGTAAAAAACTTGCTAAAGATTTTTCGAAACTCATTAACTCTTTTACTAGCGTAAGCCGCTGACAGCCGCTTTGACTTTTTTGAAATTTTGACCATAAGCCACTAGTAGCGGCTTTTGAGTATGCTTCACAATTTATGTTGTTTTGTAGATAAGTTTTTCATTTCAGACTTATATAATTTTTTGTTCTTAAGGTATAATTAATTATCTACATAATCAAGAACAAATAAGAACCGAATTGTGTTATTAAAAAAAGTTTCCATTTAATAAAGTCAAAAAAACTTGAGTTATCCTTGATAAAAAAAAAATCTTTTTTAAATTCAGTTCTAAAATAAAGCAGCAAAAGCTTATTTAAATTTAAAAAAATGTATAAGTATTTAGCTAAGTAATTATAAAACTCTTTTGAAGAAAATTAATTTTGAAGAACATTAAATGAGTTTTAATAGGGATGTGATAGGTACTATTTATAAAAACAATAGTTTTAAGCACTTTGCATATCTTATAGTTCAATAGTGTGTGTTTTTTCAATAGGGTACCGTTGTGTTTTTAAAAATAGATTTGATAACCTTTTGGCAAAGGTTTCTGGGATCGAAATGAGGACAAACAAAACAAAATGTAAAGAAACTTAATAATAATTCTAAAGAAAATGTGTATAAAAGCGCGATAAAATAATGTTATTAGGATTTTTTCTTATCAGATTCTTGCTACGTTTAAGCTAGTCTATCTAAAAATATAGTAGTATTAACTAAAGATTCGATGGCAAACCAGAAAAATAGGGTAAAAGAAAAATAAAGCTTTCGAAATTATATCTTTAAACAAAAAGATTACATCTTGTAGATTTTCTTGTCGAAAAGATTGAAAATAGTATTAACATAGATGCAATTAATATGTATAATTATTATAACAAAATAAAAATTGTAAACTCTTTATTATTTCTGATATGAATACAGAATCCAGCATTGTTGATTTTAATACTTGAAATAGTCATTATTTTATCATTGATTTTTTGTATCATTTAGTCCTTTAATACATGAAAATGAAAGATATGATTTTATTGGTTTAATGAATTTCAATTTTCTACTTTTATAATTTTATTAGACCAGCAAATTATCAACTTTCATATTTCTGCACAAGGAGTATGAGGGTTTAAATTAAGTCTTAATAGTTATCTAAGTCTTATTAGTTATCTGTAAAAAAGCATAAGTCTGCATCAAATTTTATATTAGTGTAGGATTAGTGATGTGGCTTTTATTTCAAAGTGTGGTATTATGGAGTTTATTAACTTTTAAAATTGTTTTCTTGTCTATAAAAAGACTTTTTACAGAAACAAACAACTAGTAATATTTTACTGTTTTTAAATGTGTAAAAAATTTAAAAAAGAAGAAGCCATGCAATCAAAAAGAATTGTGAAAAGCACGAGTTTATTTTAAACAGTTCAATGAACATAAATATTTAAATTCAAAATAAAATAAAAAAATCATTTAAAAATTCAGATTATTTGATAGAGTAATGCTATATTTATTGGTACTAGCATATTAATTAGTTGATGTTATTACATTACTGGTAAACTTTTAACATTACTTGTGTGTTTGAATATCTTTGTAAAATTTAAGTTTTGTTTTTACAAATTTAATTGTTTATTTAGTTATTTTATTTTATTTTTCACTAATTGTAATTTTTTAACTTTTTTTTTCCATGTGTATATAAAGATTCTCTTTGTAATCCTTATAGAAGTATATTTTTATACAAAAAAAAAGTAAATTTAAAAGATTAAAAACTATTTAAAACAAATTTATCAGTTTTAAATCTTTCTTAAAAATTATTATAAAAATTATAACTTATTCATAACATTTTTGTAAATATGCACTTCTTTGATTTGGTTACAACTTTTAAAAAGAAACTTATATACTTAATAACTAAATATATTTCTAATATTTTTATATTAAAAGTATTATATTAACTATTCGAATTTTAACATGCTATCAAACTTTCCATCCAAATTTTATTAAAAAAAAAGTGCGGTCACAGCGAAAAGATTTTCTTTAAATGGCTAGTAGCAAAAGAGTTAAACAAATAAAAAAAATTTAATAAAAAAAATTTTTAGAACAAGTTTTAAAAAATTATTTTAAATTATTTGCTTTATTCTCAATCAATGTCATCTCCATTAACACATTGTGTGAGAAAAGATTCGCAGTGTCTCACGAAGTTTGAAAGATCATGGTCAGTAACTTGCTCACAACCGTTCCTCATTCGTTCTAACAAACCGTTATTTCCGTTCAGAGCTATTTGTCCTCTTGTAGTATTCTTAATTTTTTAGAATTTCTATTTACAAGGATTTAGAAACGGTGAGTATTGGGGTAAAAAACGAATTTCATAGCGATAACTATCATAAAAATCTGATAATGAAGGATGAAACTTAACGTTGTCCATCACCAAGGTAAACTCTTCTTCTTCTCCCAAAACACTTTTAAGCGTATATAAGAATCCTTTAAAGGTTTCTGCTGTCACTCCTACGCCAAATATTGCTTCACAGTGGACTATGTTTAAACAATTTAATGCTAATATCATAGTTATGTTACGGCCTCTTGATGATAACACACGTTGATTTGGGGTTGTTCCTCGGAGAATGTATCCATGGTTTCTTATCATATGAAGATTGAACGGACTTTCATTGATGTAAATTTCTGTAGCGTTGTTGCAATGTCAAGTTTAAATACCAAGAAACAAATGTTTTTTTTTCTTCTTTTACCTCTGCAGTATTGTGTCTTTCACTAATGAGTCTTAATATTTTGCATGTATAATTCAATTTTTTTAACCATCGTCATAATGTAGAGAAATTGACATCAAGTCCCAGTTCTACCTTTAACTCCTGTAGATTATAGATTTTGTTATCTCCAATCAATTCGTGTAGCTTTTTTCTTATTTCCTCAGTACAACCTGACTGTCGAAAACCATCTCAAATACCAGGATTGATATTACCTGTTGATAAATATCGATGAACCAGGCGTCGTATTGAAGTCTCACTTTTTTGTACGAGTTCCGATACTTCTTTCACACTTTTACCTTCGTTAATTACAAGATTAATGATCAAATTTCTTATTTCAGCATTAATCTCTAAGGAAGTTAAATTAAATAAAGCAATAAAAACTGTTTATCATGATAAAGAAAAACCACCAGATTAAAAAAAAACCCCACCAGATTAAATGCTAAAAACCGCCAGATAAAATACAAAAAACCCGCCAGATTAAATGCAAAAAACCGTCAGATTAAATGAAAAAAACCGCCAGATTCGTGCAAAAATCTAGATTAGATGCAAAAACCGGTATAATTTCTTTAGTTATTTTATTTTCTAACTTTCGCAAAGCTCGCGTTAAAAATATAAAACATTACAGATATTTTTAGATCGTCTATTGCTATAAATTAATTTTTGTGTTATATTTATTGTTATTAAATGATTATCATCCTTATTAAGGTTCTGTTAAAAAAATATTTTGTATTATTAAACACAGCTGCAGGCCGCTGACAGCGGCTTTTGATTTTTTTGAATTTTTACCGCAAACTGCTGGTAGAATACGCTTCACAATTTATCTTGTTTTGTACATAAATTTTTACTCTAGACACAAGGTTTAATTCTTTACATAATCAACAAATAAACCATTTTGTGTTAAAATAAAAAGTTATCACTTGACAAAGTTAAAAAAGCTTCAGTAATCCTGACTTAAAAAAGCTTCTTTAAATTTAGTTCTGAAATTAAGCAGCGTTAACAATGTAAAATTTGACTTGTAGAATGTGTATAAGTATTTTGCTAAGTAATTTAAAACGTCTTTTTTTCTTCATGAAAAACATTTTTTTTATACATTAAATGAGTTTTGTTTTAAACTAAATGTTTTAATTTCTATTTGTAAAACAATTGTTTTAAGCACTTTGCATTTCTCATTGTTTAATGATGCGTAAAACTTATTTAATTAAAAAAATTATTTGTTTAGCTGTTTATTATAACATAGTTTGCTATGCTTTCAAAAAGATTTACAATTCGAATTTTAATAAGTTGTCAATGCCTTTCAAATTTTATTTAAAAAAATGTGTGGTTGAAGCATAAAAATTTTTGTTAAAACGGCTGGTAGCGAAAGAGTTAACCTTATGAAAGTTAGTTAACAGCATTTATTTGCTAAACTTTTCATTGTTTACAAGTATTTTCGAATTTCTTATTTAATCATGGGATAATATGTTTAATGAAATTTATTTGGTAAAACATGTAAACATCAGTGCCGGATCAAGGAGGAGAGAGGGGGGGGGGAGCAAGGGGGGACTATAGCCCCGGGCCCCGAAAGTTTAAGGGCCCAAAAAAATTTTAGAGGACCTTTTTTTTTTTTTTTAAAGTCATTTTTAGGTTCTGGCCCAAAGAAAGGCCTCCAAAAACAAAAATAGCCCCGGGCCCCCAAAAGTCTTAATCCGCCACTGGTAAACATTGTAAAACTTTGTCAACATGTAAAACATTGTAAAACATTGCTTACTTTATTTTTAAAATTGAACAATTATTGGTCAAGATTGCAAAAAAAAAAAAAAAAATGTAGCATTATCGAGTAAATTTTAAAATTGAAATCGTTTAATTAAAAACTTTTTATTGTTTATTAAATACCCTCGGTATAAAAATTAAAAAACACATTAGATGACTTACATATGTGGAATAGCGGACTTACCATGAGCCGTATTCTGGTCATTCTATATCTATTCCACTTCAACCATTTTAATAATTTCATTTTATTTTAATAATTTTTTAGTAAGAGTAAAATATAAAAAACTTTGTTTTGAGTTAACGATTTCCAGGTGGGAAATCGGCAAGCGAATAGCTAGCTATAATCGTAACGATAAAGACAGCAATTTGGCCACGAGGATGACTAGCTTTTTTAAGTTAGCGAAAAACTATAGATATTTTTAAAGATAAAGACAGCAATTTGACTAGGAGGACTGTTAGCTTAATAAGCTTAAGATCCACTGGCTATTGTACCTAGCGTCATATCGTAAAAAAATCGCTGTCTAAAAAATTTTGCTATGTAGCTATCAACCAGCTATAGATTTGTAAATATTTTATAGCCACCCAGTAAGCAGAGCGACGTGATAAAAACGTGCATTTCACGTTACTTTTGGCACGTGACATTTAGGTGACTTTTTGGTCCCCATGAAATGACCAAAAAACGTGATTATTGGACGTGCTATTTACGTGACTTTTTGTACGTGATATCTACGTGACTTTTTGGTCCCTATTAAACGTTCTAAAGGCATGACTTGTAGGACGTGCTTTCCACGTTACTTTTGCTACGTGATATTTAGGTGACTTTTTGGTCCCAATAAAACGTCCAAAAGACGTGACTTATGGACGTGCTTTTCACGCTACTTTTGGTACGTGATATTTAGGTGACTTTTTGGTCACTATGAAATAAACAAAGTTGTTCATTTTATAAAGACCAAAAAAAAGTTACGTAAATATCACGTAGAAATGCAAAATTCAAGGTTAAGGAAATCTTTTATTTTATAGGTACCTAATAAACAAGTCACATGGTTTCATTAT
This sequence comes from Hydra vulgaris, assembly GCF_022113875.1. Taxonomy (NCBI): domain Eukaryota; kingdom Metazoa; phylum Cnidaria; class Hydrozoa; order Anthoathecata; family Hydridae; genus Hydra; species Hydra vulgaris. Next base: position 7,060,207 of record NC_061161.1, on the reverse strand, counting down.
CGTCAGTAAATGAGTTCTTGACCTTATAATTTTTTATTTTACAATTATCTTCCTAAAGGAATAAGTAAAAAAATCCAGTTATATATCTGCAGCCAATCCATAAGGAGCACGCTTCAAATGCCCTCTGACGAATCAGTCAATATTTTCTTCCATATGACACCAAATATATGACACCAAGTGATGCTAAAAGTGATTAAGTAAAATTTTAAATAATTATCGATTACTAAATAATCATCTTAAATATTTTTTTTTACAGACCCTGAAGCTAATTAACCAGCTTTAGAGTTTTACCGACAACAAAACATTAAAAATTGTCGGAATCAATCATCAAAAAACAGTGTTTTTCTGAATCAAATTGTTTCTAAACTCAACGTTATCCTAATATTTCCAAAATATTAAAATCGACAAAATCCTATTCCTAATATTTTATCCTATTCTATAAAAACTAGATTGAATCCTGATTTGAGTAACTAAAGATATTTTTGGCATATTTTATAAGAAATAACTTTTTTCATTATACTTTAAAAACCATTGAGATTTTGATTATTATAACAAGACGTATCTGAGATCACCTTATGCGACAATGTCTGATTATACAACTGTTTTTTTTTTTATCTTTTTTATTATATTATATATATTGTTCATACATTAACTTAACATGTGTGAAGGCGACTGCCCACAAAATAGTGTAAAATGACTAATCTACAAAGTGTTGAATTACATAAACTGTTATTTTGGAATGCACACAGAAATAATGAAAGAAAAAATAAAACATATTTGGAAACAAATTAATCATTGCCACACACCCATATCATATTAAAATGGCGATTTTATATCCGAATTTTCTTTTTCCAAGATGAGATGACGACCTAAATATATATATATGCTAATGATATATATATATATATATATATATATATATATATATATATATATATATATATATATATATATATATATATATATATATATATATATATATATATATATATATATATATATATATATATATATATATATATATATATATATATATATATATATATATATATATATATATATATATATATATATAATTTGCCAACCTTATTCTTATTGCCGACGTCAAACATTTTTAGTTCTCTAACTAAAAGTGTTTGACTCTAGTTCCGAGGTTTGTATATATATATTTACTATCGAACCAAAAAGATTGAAAGAAAAACTGGAGTGAAAAACTGAAAAAAAAAAAAAAGAAAAAAAAAAAAGAAAAGAAAATTAGGTCAAATAGTTATAAAAAGTCGATTTCAGGTGAAAATATCTTTTATATAAAATAACTTATTAGTTAAAAGTTATTCATAATAAGTAAATTATTGTAAGTTATTCATAATCTGCAGCCAATCCACGTTTTAAATGTTATCGAATGAATTTATCTATTACTTCCCTTGCGTTAGTTTGAGATACAAGTGCAGCTAAAAAATATATATATATATGCATTTTCTATTTAAAATGCATATATATATGCATTCGAGATATTTAACTTCCAAAAATTTATATGTTTATACTTATGTCAAATAAGGATACATACATACATACATATATATATATATATATATATATATATATATATATATATATATATATATATATATATATATATATATATATATATATATATATATATATATATATATATATATATATATATATATATATATATATATATATATATATATATATATATATATATATATATATATATATATATACAGGGGTGGGACCGCAAAATGTGAACATTTTTCTGATTGTAATAATTAATTTTCTGTTAAATATGAACTATTTTAAATGTTCAATTTGACCTCCTTAATTCTCGTAGATCATTTTACAACGTTTAGACCAACTCTTTAGACACTTTCTGATGAGTGAGAGAGTACAACTACATCTAACGAGAAAATAGTTATAATAAAACAAAAACGTTCACATTTTGCGGTCCCACCCCTGTATATATATATATATATAATAATAAATAATTAATATAAATAATAAATAATTGGTTATTGATACTTTATAACTTTAACTATTTTTTAGAAAAATATTGCTTATAAATCTTATACTTTCCTTTAACTTGTTATTTATAACTCTAACTTTGAGGTTGTATTTATCTCATTTTTTATCTCTTTTCTATTGTTTTTTAATATTTTTTGTTAAATTTAATAAGTTTAACAAAAAATATTAAATCACAACAGAAAAGAAAAAAATTAGAAAATAGAAGCTCAGAATTAGGTTTATAAACAATAAATTGAATGAAAGTATAAAATTTATAAGCAATGTTTTTCTAAAAAATAGTTAACGAGAGCAGTTTTAAATTTTGAGAATGACATACATTTCTTACATGACAAATTCAGTAAAAAAATATTACCAAAGAAATCGCTTGAATTTAAAATTTACCAAGAAATGTGCACTTAATTAAAATGAATGAATTTGTAATAAGTTTTCAACTCAAGGTAAGTGCTTTGAAAAGTTTTAAACCACAGGTTTCTACAACTAAATATTCATAACTCTGGATCTTCAACAAAAATTTCCGTTGGTTGCTCCTTCGGAACATTTATCGACTGTAAACGTTTCGGCTGTAGAAATTTATCGACGGTAATTTTGAAAAAAATTTTATAACATTGAAACAAATCATTTACGCCCATAAAATTTACAGCCGGTAGCATTTTAAGCCGATAAAAAGTTTTATAAAATTGACCCCTGGACCTCCAGTTTCAGTGCTCTGGGTACTAACCATTCGGCTACACAGACTTATTTCTACATATAGATTTAAAATGTATATAACATATTAAAGACTTTATCAAATTGAATAAGGTGCTACAGATCACTTAAGGCGATGTTGCCACAATGCAATTTTTAAGTGAAAGTAAAACTTGAAAACTTGGTATATGTTTTAGTACGTTTTTAACATTACATAACTTGAAGAAAGTTAGATAATAGTATACACTTTCGTTAACTTTTCTTACATAAAAAAGTGCTGCTACTCTTTCTTGCTATTACATCGGTCTCAGCGGGCACGGCAATGTCCATATGACGTCGAAAGGATGTCTTTTTAGAACGTCCGGAGCTAGTTCTAAATGGCAACGCCAGATGACGTCTTTTTAAGACGTAATTAGTCACCTTCTTTTCGATCAGGTGCACACTTTAAAAAATTACCACCAACATTTTAAAGTTTTTTTTCTGCTGAAGGAATCAGGGGAGCAGTCTTAACCCTAAAAAAATATTGTCAAGATAAGTATGTAAAAATAAAGGGGAAAGAAATAAATAACACACACACACACACACACACACACACACACACACACACACGCACACACATATATATATAATTATTATTTTACAAACATAACATCAAACATCAAAAAATACGAAATTCTCAACACTAAATTTATTTTTTTAAAGAAATTTTTGACTGGATTGTTGTGACCAGCGTATATATTTATGTATATCAAGTATGCAATATAATTGCGGTATTAAAAATGCTCTATTTATAGTAAAATCATACTTACTTTGAAAGCATGTCCTTCTCAAATTCACTGCATGATGAGCCACCAACATTTAATAACTTCTATTTCTAAATTCAAAAGATAACACTAGTGTAATTGAATGGGAAAATTTAGTGTAAGTTATATTGGGCATAGAAGCAATTCATTAGTGTTCAATTCAAAAATTTTATCAATTCAATCCAAAAATTTTGTGTAAATTATGATTATTTGTAAAGTGAGCATTATTTATATAATTACAGATTAAAATTTTTTATGTAATTTATGATAGTGATTTACCCTTAAAAGGAAAACGAAACATTCAATCATAATAAAAAATATACTACCTTTTGCAACATTTGCATCGAGAAATGATTGATCACATTCAAGAAACTTGGCGATAGAATCACACTATATATATATATATATATATATATATATATATATATATATATATATATATATATATATATATATATATATATATATATATATATATATATATATATATATATATATATATATAGTATATATATATATATATATATATATATATATATATATATATATATATATATATATATATATATATATATATATATATATATATATATATATATATATATATATATATATATATATATATATATATATATATATATATATATATATATATATATATATATATATATATATATATATATATATATATATATATTACATCTTCACTTTCAACAAAGCTGCGAGCAACCACTATAATAGTTAGGAGGTTACTGGAAGAGTCACTTCCAAACTCAACATCACGACGATTAACAACCTTAGCAGATGCTACTTTTGCAATGGATTTGATATACGGTTTAAAAGAAAGATCAAAAGTAAATTTTAATCCTAGATGATGAAAGTTAGATGACTCATCTAGTACATTACCATTCATAAATATAGTAAGATCTAAACTATTGCGATAACGATTGGCCGAAAAAAATTGAGTTTTATCTGTAATAAAGTTCACCAGTCATTGAGCCCCATGCTGTAGCAGAGGTGAGATCCTTTCCAAACTTAAATAACCCCTCCAAGCAATCAGAGAGCATAGGCTTCTTATCATGACAAGAATAAATGGTTGTGTCGTTAGCGAACAATGCCACCTTAGATGTGAGAATATCTATATATATTTCGAAAGATGTAATTAGTAAAACTTAAAGTTTTACTAACTACATCTTTCGAAAGGAAATTCTTAAATGTTCTTTTTTTCTTGCTGAATTGACTAGGTACCTATTTTGAGTATTGCGGAGTATTAAAAAAATTAATTTATAAAGAAAAAAGGCCTAGATAGGTAAAATAACTTCTAAGATAGTTATTACAAGAAAAATTATTACTTACATTAATCTTTGTAAAACTTTAAGATTTATTATTGACTTCATATACTTTCTTTAATTTTTTTTTGGGAAAAGCAAAATTTTGAATCACAGACTTTCAAATTTTGGAGGAGCTGAATGAATTAAAGAAGTCGTTACAAATAAAAATTCATTAGGCATTTTACATAAAATAAACTATATTACATTAACCATTACATAAAATGAAATATAGCCAAAACCATTGTTTTATTTTTTTTAAAACCGAAGGCAAAAGTAAAACTTTAGAGTTAAATACATTTAATCAAGTAAAATTTCTTTAATTTAAATTAAAATTAAATACAAACACATTAATTCTAGATTCCTAAATGCATATTTAAATAAATGCAATACGAGTTTTTGAAATATAAAACAAAAATGTGACATAATATTACCAAATACAAACATGTATTTGACCAAAACATATATCAACTGACACTTGATGTAGTTGACGCTCCTAAAAGTAAAATCTTAATTAACAAGTAAATAAAATTTATGGAAAAGTAAAAATTTCTTACAAATGTTATTTTTTTAGCTTTAGCATTTTTTTTTTTTAATTTTTCTGTTCAACTATAAATTGTATTTAATTGATGTTTGACACTATCTATTTCTAAATTTCTATTTCTAAATGAAAGAAAAAAAAGCAGAATTAAGGAGAAAATAACTACATTGAAAACAGAATCTTATTTTTTTCAATAAATTTTAAATAAAAACAGAAAAATTATTATAAATTAACATATTACTTTTATATATATATATATATATATATATATATATATATATATATATATATATATATATATATATATATATATATATATATATATATATATATATATATATATATATATATATATATATACAATGGCTATATGAGTACAAAACAAGAATTTAATAAGGGTATTCACTACTATTTTAATTTTCAGTTTGATTTAAATATTAACAATTCTGTTAATTTAATTTTTACTAAAGGGTAATAATTTACATAAAAGGGGTCTTTTAAATAAACATGAAGTGATAATTATGGTAAATTTAATGATTAAAAAAATACATAACTGAAAAAATTTGTGTACATTTTTTTTTATTAAGTATATTTAAGTTTAAAAATAACTTAAACTTAACAAAATACAAAATAGTAACTAAATAAAAATTAATAAAAACTTAATAAAACTAAGAGTTGCTAAAATATGAAAATAAGCAAACCTATATGGAAAAGTGTTTGTTTCATCTTTTCGTTTTACTAAAGTAAAATAAAATTAAAAATTTATTCAAAAATTAAATTTGCTTACTAAATTAAATATTAAAAATTAAAACTGATTACTAAATCGTTATTAGGACTGAAGTTTTTACTTTTATTTATTTATTATTAAAAACAATTAACTTTAAATTGCTAACGAAATAAAGTTATTTTTATTCTAAATAAATATTTTTAAATCTTTCTATTTTTCGAAAAATTCATTTTTTCAAACATTCGATTTCCTTTTTAATTGAGTGGTGTGGTGGTGGAGCACATACCTCATATGCAAAAATTTCCGAGTTTAATCCCTACCATGACCCTGGTAGTTCTAGGCTGACTATTTTCTTTGAAAAGTGGCAAGGTTCATGTTTTAGAGTTGAGAGAGTGTTGTAACTAAAATTTAAATAGCTTACCTGACAGAAGTAACCTTCATGACCATAGAGAGGTGAGCAAACATTAAAAAAAATTTACCAAACAACGATTTGGAACACTTTTGTGCAAGTTACTAACACTAAACAAGTTACTAAACGTAATTACTTTTTAATAAATTTTATATTCCTAAAGGAACAATGAACTAGGTAAATTAAACAACAATTTATTTATTCACTACTACTTTAGAACTTTTTTCCACCCTATACTACTCCAGCAGTACCAAAATAGATTTGTCCCTGGATGATAATGATGACAATTACGACAAAAACTATGATGATGATAAATTTTTGTTTTTAGATATTTCTGAGATATGCACAGCATTCAAAAGTTATTATCTTAAAAATTATGGGAAAATCAATGAAGTTCAACCACCACTAAAAACACCTGTAAATGTTGATCTGGTGCAAAAATTTGTTGATCTATGTATCGTTGATGCAGGTAATACTCAAATAGATGCTATATATAATGATGAACGAAAGAAATTTCTTGAAAAGCAATTGCGTTATACACCAATTCCATATAGTGAAATATTTATTAGAGAGAAATCTGTAACATTAATATCTGGAATAGCTGGTATTGGGAAAACATGGTTGCTTAGAAAATGTTTGCTTGATTGGTCAAACAATTTAATTTGGAAAAATGTTAAACTTGTATTCTATTTGGAATGCAGGAGGCTGAATCAACATCAAAATATTTCTGATATTAATGAATTACTTAATGTTTTCTTCAAAGATGTTATAAATGATTTTAATATTAGTAACCATCCTGCGCTGTTTATAATTGATGGATTAGACGAGTTTAGATATTTGAATGATTTAATAAATCCAAGTTCGAGTTGTAACTATCCAATTGTTAATGCTTTAAAAGAAATTCAAAAATACAAATATGTAGTTTCTGGTAGAGTTTATGCAATTGATCAATACCAAAATATATCAACAGAGAATAATGATAAAATAACCATTCAAATAATGGGATTTAATGAAAATGGAATAAATAATTACATAGAAAAAAATGTTTTAGAGAAAAAAAAAGATGTTGTGAAAGCAACTTTAAAAGAATCTCCGATTGCAAAATCCATGTCATCTGTTCCATTTTATTTATCTTCCATGTGTAAGATTATTAGTGGTTCAAAAAATGTAGATAATTCTTTTTTAACAATGACAGATTTGTATGCAAATATTTTTCTATACTTTTTTCAAAAACACATCATCAAAAGCAATGATTTAATCTATCAGATAATGGAAAACAATTCCAATAAAAAATATATTTTAAGTATTTGTAAAATTGCATATCAATTGTTTGTTGAAAATAAAGTAATTTTTTCTAAAGAAGACATTCAAACTTTTATCAATGATTTTAATGAAAATAAAGACAACTTTTTTGGATTTATAGAAAGGATTGAAACGAATCTAGGTTATTATTATCAATTTGCACATTTAACAATTATGGAGTTTTGTGTATCTGTATATGCATATAATTGTTTAAGTAGTAAAGAGATTATAGCTGATAAAAAGTTGGAGAATTGTTTATCAATGATTTGTGGATTAACCAATAAAAGACAAAATAGTTTAATAAAGTTTCTTGTTAACCTGGATGTTTCAAAAAAAACTTTATTTTCTAAAATGATTTTGTTTTCTAAACGTAATTCTTCAAAAAAAGCTTATGAAGATCCTTTGTTTTTGTTTTCTATTTTAGGTAAGTCCTTAATATTTTGTTGCATTATTACTAGTCAATTTAGATAAAGATACAAATGTTTAAAGCATATAAATGATATAGAAATTATATTAAAAAAAATTTTGGTTGATACAAAATTTTTTTCTTAAAAAATAAATTTATCATTTCATTAAAGGCGTCCCAAACTCCCAACACATGTTGTGTTCATATTAAAGATAATGTTAAAAAAAAAGGTTTAAACCAAATTTTTTTGATTAAAAATAAATAATGAATGGATACCGAGAAAAACTAATGTTGTTGTTTTAGCCGAAGCTCGCCTTCTCCTTTTTTTTTCAATAACTTGGAGTCTTTAAATTATACGTCGTAATCTACAGACTTAGGCAACTCCTATGAAGCGCGTTTAATTCATAAAAGTTTTAGCATTTGACGTCATGGTAGATAACAAAAGAAAAGTGTAATTAAACAACTAAAAAAGTTTTTTTTGAGCATACAGCACGGTGGTTTAGTAATAGACATTTATTATGCGCATGCGCTATATGTTGGTAAACAAACTTTCGCAATTGTTGGTAAACAATAATGTTCGCAAGTAAACAGGGAACTACTAATAAAGTTGTCTAAACTTTAAATTAGATTTATTTGTAGATATTTCTAAATTGCCTATAAGACAATACTTTAAAACAATACTTTAGGTATGGTATGTGTCATCATTTAAATAATTTTACAAAGAGAATAGAAGTGGGACTAAAGTAAAACTTAGCTATTTTATTAGGCGAAGTTTAACCTGTGCTTACATTATAGTCTCTATTCTAAAGTTTTAAATTTTTCAGTGACAACCTTGATTTTTTTTTGAAAATTTAATAGTTTGTGAATCATTTAAAGCAAAAATTAAAAACCGCTTACTTTTTTTTGTGATAATATAATGCTTTTAAAGATTGGTAAGTTTTCGTTTTTTTGAAAGCTTAAAAATACTGACAGAAATATTATGTAGGCTTTAATACTGCCATTTATTATCTTTAAATCATTTTACAGTATTTTATCGGATTATTTTTAGTATATACAATTTTTCTTTTTCTTCACTGAGCTTTTTTTTTATATTTTTTTACAGTTAAGTTGTTTTTTATGAAATGCTCATTCATTATGCTTTTTAATCTACGTACTCTTTTCGTATGGCAGTAGGTACTCTTCATACGGTTGATTTCAGCATGAATACTTGCTCTCCATAAGTACCTAGTCCTACTCCATATTTCCTAATGAAAGGTAATGCATGGTACTCCAGCATATAAAGCTTTGGTGTGGTTGAAGCGTTCGGCTAGTTTTCACAAAAGTACTTCATGAAATCTTTGATTTGATTTTCTGTAACACATGTATAAAAATTATGAATTTTTATTTTTATAAATGCTTTTTATGCTAACTTTTTATGCTAAGAACTTAGCATAAAAAGTCATAATAATAGATAAGAAATTATTAAACCCACAAATGATAAAGATCAAATAATGATAAAGATCAAATAAATAAAATGATAACAAAGATAAATATCAAATAATTAAAATGATTTTTTCTATTCATTATGTTCTGCCAAAAAATATGACATACCGAAGTCCTGTTTGTTATCATTCAATTGCAGGAGTTAATAGTTCATAAGCTTGTGACAAATTTCAAATTTAGAAAAGAGTACCTTGAAGTTTTTACAAACTTCGTTTTTTTGTGTATATTAGTGTCATTAAACCCAAGTTCAACTACAAGGTTTGGTATGGAGTTGGAAAGTTCAAGGATACTTTTCTCCTAATTTAATATATAAAATAGTTGTGAAATATACATTAAATGTAGCAACTGTTGTTAAGTATGTATTTCGTTATGTCTAGTAATGTTAGTATTAGCCATCTATTCCACTTATACACACACACGCACATTTATTTATACTGTATTGTACATTTAAATTTAGGTAAACTTTGTTTTTAGTAAAGAGTAGATTTTATAAATTTAGGAAATATGTATTAGATATATTTTACCTTTAACATTTTGTTAACATGATTACCAACAAAACTTTTCACGTGATATGCTTGTCTTTGTACTCCTAATGAGTTAAGAACCTTATCAAGTTTTTTTACAAGTGGCCCAAATGATTTTTTTTATATGGTCTGCTTCAAGCAGTATTTTCAATTCTGAGATCTATGATTAAATATGTTATTGAGAAAAATTCAAAAAAATGTAATCAATAAAGCAAAGCTTAGATATTCCAATGTAAACAATTCTCCACTGTATTATTCTGGGTTTAATTACCAATCTAAGTTAAATATTTTTTAGTGAATAATAAAATTTAAAATAGTTACCTGTTTTTTCTTTTTCTTTCCAAAGTGAATCAAGTGAGGTTCAAAGACTAATTTAATTTTTTCTTCATTTTCAGGGTTAAAAAGTATTTGCATTTTAAATGCTTCTGTTGTAATACATATTTTATCTTCAAGTTCTTGAATACTTATTTGAAGTTGATTTATTTGGCGCTGGTGCTCCAAATATGAATTAAATTCCTCACAGTCATGCGTTTGGTTATTTACTGCCATTTGACCTGCAATTTTGATGTCAATTGTGTGACAAGAGCCTTCAAACATGTTGAAAAACTTTAAGTATATACCAAGTGAAATATGTAAAGAAGGAACTCCTATCTAATAGTACAAGAAAGCTTATATTGTTTACAATTGCATGCACCACCATTTATATTTACCGCAAAAATAACTTTTATTGTATTATATTGAATAAACAATTATTCATGTGAATTTGCAAATAATGTCTAATAAATAAAATGGGAATAATTAATAAAAACAAAGCACCTGATCAAGTGGCATATTAAACAACCGTTGGTCAATAACATTGTCACATAATTTGGCAAACTTGGGATCTGCGCCACGGTTGTTAAATTTTGCTAGAGATAAATCCAGTGTCTTAAGTGATCGCATTTAAATGTTATCGTTAATTGGATTTAACATTCCTTGACTTGTGATGTTGCAAAACAGGCATGAGTGTCTACCTAAAGTTAATTGTTTTGTTATAGTAATTTTACAGTCTCTGCTTTTGTATAAATAGTCTTACCCTTGGTCCACCTGTTGGAAATTCAATTACATTAGATGTTGTTTGAGATATTTTTTGTTTTATTACATGCAGAGTAGCATCTTCAATGTTTCTTGGTATAATACTTGGTATAATTCTTGTTATAAAATGAATCCAATGCAAATATATGTGAAAGGTTTATTTGTAGAGTTGATGATGATGATGTCGGTAATGATAATGTTGTTGAACTTGATATTTGAGTTTTTTGGCAAGTTTTTTGATGTTTCATTTATTCTGACATTTGTGTGATTTTAAACAATCTACCACAACCTTGCTTGCATACTTCTTGTAAATTTTCTATCATTTCAATGACATTCGTTGATGAAATTAACCCATCACTTAGAATTGAAAAGAAACATTTAGGGCATTTTGATTTGGCTATTTATTTGCCAATGATAAGTGGTAATAGACATGATGCGCAGAATGAATGAAGACAGTTTTTTATAATAATTGGTTTATGCATAATATCATTGCAAATAGTACAAACACAAAGATGCGCATGAGGGTTTAAGATGTAGTTAATACCTTGCAGTTTAATGTTAAGTTTTGTTTGAGGTGAAAGGATAGATTGTATGTTATTTATTTTGTGTCTAGTCCAAATATTTTCACTGTAACTAATACTCGAGGGTCTTTCACTTATCTTTTTCTTTTTTTTTCTTACTTTATTGGATTTAAAGCAAACACATTCAGTTAGATTGCAATTTTCAGGCCATGATCTTAATTTTAATTCAGTGTTTGAACCTTTTTCAGTATTTCTTGATATTGAAAAGCATCTATAACATATTTTTTGAGGATGCATATTTTGGTGGTCCTTATCGATTCGGATAAAAAACAAAATTCTATTCTAACAATATGTTTTGTTAAAAGAACACTACCATTATCTTCACTTTCTCCACATATTCTGCATAATGTTTTTAGTTTTGTTTCATAAGATTTAGTCATTTTTTTTTGTTTTTTTATTGCTAAAATATAAGATTTGATATACAAAATTTTTAAACTTTAAAAAGTAACCTGACTCTGATTTTTTTATTACTATAAAATGTTAAAACCTTCTTTTTTTTAAATATATACAGCTTTAAGGCATAAAAGTTCTAATAAATGCTTAATTATTATGTTTTAGTAGTAAGGATGACCATAAAATAATTTCTGACTTTCCCGCGTTTTTTATTACATAAAAATTAACAAGTTTAAGTATTTCATATTAAATATGGTTTCCTTAGCCATATATTTTATTAGTTTATGAATTTATATCTGGTATAAACATCTTCAAAGCAATAATATGACCTTTTTTATTAGGTTATGGTAAAAAACCAAAACAAAAAAAAAATCAAAGTTACGATATTGTTGTTGTTTTTAAAGTAACGCATGCGTACAATATATGTCCGCAAATGCTTAAAATTAAACCGCCGTGACAGCAAAACAACTTTTAAAAATTTTCTTTTTAAAAATCAAAAATAATAAAAGCTTTTTATTTCATAGGAGGAACTTTTTTTTTACCGATATCTTAATAATTTTTAGATTTATATATCTTACTTATAATTCTATTGTTTTTAAATTAAAACAAATATTAAAGCTTTACATACGAATCTTATAATTTTCATAGTTTTACATTATATAGAACGTTATGTATACGGTCTCTCATTTTGTGCAAGAGAGCGCAGTATTATATATTCTTACTTATTTTTATTTATACGATGGGAACTTTTTTCTAACTTCTCTGGTTATTTTTACGCTATGATATTTTTTGTTTTCCCGTCAAAAAAAAGTATTTATTAACAACTAATTTCATAAACTGACAGTATTAATTAGAGATATTTGATGAATTGTTAACTTTTTTTATTATAAAAATTTTTTGATTACGCTGATTTTTTTAAATAGCTAAATTTGCTGAAGTGGATACGGATAAAAAGGAAATTTCATTTTATTTTACATTTGATTATTGATAATGAAACTTTTAAAATGTCGGCAACTCCATACCAATTAGAACCTGTTAAGGTTATGAAAAAAAGTACAAGAATACACTAAACAATACAGTTTACAGTAGAATCAGATATGAAAATTTGTGAAAGGATATGTGAGATTCTGGTTTTGCATTAAAAGTACAATTAATAGCAGCACAAGTTGGCATTATAAACTTTGATTATAAGTTTACTGTTCAATATTTTATAACCATCAAATTAAAAACATGAACTGCATATATTTCACCCGTTTAATACAACTAATGTTTAACAAAAATACGGACAATTTATTATTATATAAATTAATTAATGGCAATAATTCAAGATAAATGGTAATTTCAATTGTCAAAATGTCATAATGCGCCTTAAAAAACATATTATATTTGATATTTCCCAATTTGTATCGTATTTGGCATTTGTCTCTTAACATAAAAAATTCAAAAAATTTTTAAAACACAACAAATACAAGTTTTCAAGCAATTTTCTCTTTCAATTTTCATTTATTCATATCACAAATTTAAATGTAAATTTGCGATATGAGCGAAGCAGATTTTTGAAAAAATATATTTTTTTTTTGATAAAAGGCTACAGACAAACTATGTTATTAAAAAAAGGGTCAAAATACAAAGAAAAAAACTAAATAACTCAAAATCTTAATTCATATGAGAAATTCTACTCCGCTCATATCATAAATATTGGTAAAATGAACAATTCTTGAAAATTTCATCATAATAGCATGTATACTTTTTAAGATATTTTTCCCGGCGTGTTTAAAAATTAAATTCTCAGAAAACGCAAAACAAAAAATAAAATCATAAACTCTTGTTCGTTTCATAAAAATATCTATAAAAAAATAACTTTTTAAAAAAATATTTCAAAAACTACCAGATTCATAACATTCCTTGGACTTTTCTATTGACTTTTGATAATCATCCTTTGATAATCGTTGACGTCGTAACATCTTTCTTTTAAATTTAAAACTTTTACTCAATTTAAATAATGATAGTTGTATTTTTTTTTTTGTTTAAGAGTTTGCAACCTGCTCAAGTAAAATGTCCTGGTTTTATATTTAGTTTTTCATAAATTAAAATGACAGACTTCATACCGATGTCATAACTTGCAACAGCATCATACACTCCAAACTTTAAACTGGCTAAACCAACATAATTTCTTTTTGGTAATCTATCCCATATTAAATTATTAAAACTCTCGTTGCAATTCTGAGTTTTGCCATGCAGACACTTTACTAATTCAGAATCTTTATTTAAATCAGCATATATTGGCTTGGTTTTGTAAATAATATCTGCAGGCATTCCTGGTCCAGGTTTGTATATAGAAGTAGACTTAGCTTTATCAATGTTAAACTTACACCAACTATCACCTCCAGTCGGGCAGTAAATATGATAGTTATTTTCTTTAGAAAAAGCTACACGGAAAAGGCTAGCTAATACTGCTTGTTTCATTTTATTCAGATCATTTGTATTGCTTCGGATAGCTACACCAACAAAATTTTGCAAGCGATCAATAACTGCATTGGTTAGTCGAGCACGACCACCTGGACCCTTGACATTTTTTTTTTTGTTTGCGTAAACGAGTACCGACTCGTTTTTGGTAATGTACTACACATTCCAAATTTTTTACCTCCATGTTTGGGTCTATATCTTTGATAGAAAGATGGGATTTACTATCCCCATCACCAAGAAATTCAGTATATATTAACTTGTGTTTTTCGATGGAGCGTTTAAAAACTCTCACTGCGCTGACTGATTACATACCACCAGCTGTACCTTGATAATTGTACAAGCAAATATGTTTGTTTTTCCAATCAGCATATGCATTAGGATTTATTTTTAGCAAGCTTTACATGATTTATTTATAGGTTCAACATCAATTATTTTTCCACTTTCTATTAAAATTGCGGAAAAAACTCCATTCATTAACTGAGATCCTCTTTTCTGCCACGATCCATTGCATGATACACCAACATCAACAATCTCCTCACTGGTTGCATTTTCTTTTATTTCAGTTGCAGCATCTGACATTGTTTCGTTTGCTACACTTTTCACAATGTTTTTTATTTTTGTCGTAATTTTTTAATAGTTTTTTGGTGTCATGGGTCTAAAATATTTCTTTCGTTAGAGTCACATATTTCTTTCATTAAAGTCACTTACATTACATCCCAAGCAGCAAACAATATTGGTGCAATATTGGCGCAATATTGTCTACAATATTGGCGCAATATTGTAAACTATATTGCGCCAATATTGCAATGTCAACATTTTGCCAATATTGGCCAATATTGGCGGTACAATATTGCGCCAATATTGTTAAGTCAATAATGGCCAATATTGGCAAAATGTTGACATTACAATATTGGCGCGATATCGTTTACAATATTGGCACAATATTGTAAATACAATACTGGCGAATATTGGCGTAATATAGTTATATTGTTTTTAGTGTTAAACAATAAAATGTTATTTTTTTAAATTTTTTTACTTGTTCGCCAGAATATCTACAAAGTAAATTTACATTGAATATATTACCGGCAGGGCTTCTAGAAGATCACAGTTCTATCTAATATGTAAAATAAATACAAAAAAAGTGGGCATTTAAATGGGTCAAAAATACAACACAATGTTCTATTTAATATGTAAAAAAAAAATTATATATAAATAAATACAATGTTCTATGTAATATAATATATTATATCAGGAATAACATTTTTATATTTTTATATTTATACATACATTTTGTATTTATTTTATATATTAGATAGAACATTTTGTTTATTACATTTGAAGGTAGAACAAGATAATACAGAGGGGATGAATAGTTTAACCCAAAAGAATAATGCAGCCTATAGTCTATACTATATTTTTGTATATAGTTTAGACTATAATTGTATATAACATGAGTTATAGTCTAGAAGGCGAGAATAATCTAGGAACGCTTTGAAAAAATGAGACTTTTTAAAATCTAATAATAAATTTATTAGAAGTTACATTAAACTGATACAAATGAATATATATATATATATATATATATATATATATATATATATATATATATATATATATATATATATATATATATATATATATATATATATATATATATATATATATATATATATATATATATATGTATATATAATATATATATATATATATATATATATATATATATATATATATATATATATTCATTATCTTGGCGACATTCATTTTCATCGCTCAATAGTGGGGTTTGCTCAATTGCGGTTCTATTCTTTCTTCCGCCTTCTCTATCAATAGCCGTTGCCAGAAAGCTGCCGATTCTTTCTTTAATGCTTTTGTCATTAATGCTTTAATGCTTTTGTCATTAGCGTTTTTAAACTTTTTTTATGGCAGCTGCAAACAAATTTTAAGTTGATAATGTTAAACAAGACATGAACAAAATGTAATCAAAAATTATCAAACTTATTAATTCAACTATATACGAAGATAAATAATTAAATAAATTACCTATAACCACCTTGCATCTTGTAAGAGGCGAAAATGATTTCTTTTGTTTCCTGCCATACATAGAGTATAACAAGCATACTTTTTTAGCCATTAGTTGTTTTTAAGCCGTGGTAAGTTGCATGTAATCGTCGCCTCCAACTGATGCAAGGAAGTTCATCTAAAACAAAAAAAACAAATAAAAAAAAATCGAGTTTGTTTACAAAAATATATAATTGGTTGTAATAAAAGTTTGATGGTTCCATAAATGTGTGTATTTCGAACAAGTTTAACTTTATTATCTATAATGAGATATTCAAATATGACATGGAGAAAAAGCAATTTGTTACAAATAGATGCAATCTCTGAGGTCAACCTGTTTTGGTGATCAAGACTTATTGTCATAAATGTTTTATAAAGTGATAAAAACACTAGGAAGAATACCACACAAAATTTCATACGGGTTTATGAGCTTCTCATACCCCTACCAATAATTACACAATATATTGTGTAAAAAATCTGATACTATAGTATCAGATTTTTCGTTCACTAGCATAGGTTGTCTTTACCACAGCAAAAAAATCAGGGTGAATGCAATCTCAAGTATCTAATGTGAGGCTTCCTATGATTAGTAGGCTCATTGCTCAACTAAATGAGTTAACTGGGCATAAATGGTTAAAACCACAACACAATTTAATAAATATACTTTATATAAAGCATTCTTTTCCATATCTTAATTAAAATCAAATGTATAGTATATTTTATACTATACATTTATTTTTATTTTTGTTCCGTAATTTTTCATCCAGGTCTAGAAGTTCTTTTTCCTCTTTAACAGGCAAACAATTCCATTTAACTGATGGGGATGGTCCAGCTATGCTCTGATTAAAAGGCGAGATGATCGCAAGTGATTTGGCCAACGCACTAAACTTTCATTGATCAGCCATGACAAACAGATAATGTCCATGGCACACACATATATATATATATATATATATATATATATATATATATATATACACATATATATATATACATATATATATATATATATATATATACATATATATATATATATACATATATATATATACATATATATATATATATATATATATATATATATATATATATATATATATATATATATATATATATATATATATATACAGGGGCGGATCTAGCATTTTAAATGGGTGATGCGAAATTTTTTTATCGACGTCTCCCCCCCCTTCCCGCAACCTCTCTAGGTTTTAAGTATAGTCAATATAAAATGTGGAGAAACAGCTTTTTTTACTAGTGGCGCCGCTGTTTATATCATTGAATAATAACTAAATTTTGTATTGCTTTTGCAGTATCCATTTTTAGCAGAAATTTTTACAAATGTTGCCTTGGCTATTTTGTTCATAAATTAGACTTGTAATTTTAAGCCTAATTTACTTAACAAAGTGCACCAACGAGAAGGTAAGCCATAGGACTTTGCACTTCATCTGTATACTGTCATTTTGTCCAAGGTTAGCCCTCCATTTCTGGAGTGTAAAGTAATATTGCCTAAGGTTGGCCCTCCACTTCTGGACATATATATATATATATATATATATATACACACACACACACACACACACACACACACACACACACACACACACACACACACACACACACACACACACACACACACAATATTAGATAATTATTTCTAATTTGATAAAAATCAAATTAGAAATAAGAAAAAAGTAAAATAAAAGTTAGTACACTACTAAATAAAAGCTAAGTCTAAACGTCTTTCACCTGACTTTGAAAAAATGTCAATGACTCTTTCAACATCTGGAAAAATTTCTTGATGTATGGACATTAATGCTAAAGAGTTAAAGCAAGACTCAATCATATTACTTCTAGAGAATGTTTTTAGCCTACGTATAACTGAAATACTTCTTTCACATTCACAAGTTGTTATTGGAATTGTTCCTAAAATTATAAATGCTGTCCTTATATTTAGAAAACCTCACATGTCAATGGACTTTAAAGTACCAGCAACAGTTGAAGGAATACTTGACTGGTTTTCCCAAAATAATTCCCATAAATCTAACTCAGCATGTATTGAAGTAAAATGAGGCATATCAGATGAATAGAAATTTAAAAATTCATAAAAATCAGATTTCCATGGTTTTTTAACTTGTATTCTGGACAGTACAGTTGAAGGAACTGCTGCTAGACCTTTATAAACAAACATGCCATTTTCTGGAAACCTATTATCTAGCTCATTAATAAGATGTTCAATTAATGGAGATGTAATGCTGTGTTTAAAATAGTCACAAACTGTATTTGTTGGATAATTATCCCGGTAAACCTGGACATTACACAATCTAGGTCTCACTTCTTGTATATCAAGAGTTTTGGCCAAATTAAGAGCGATAGCGTACCATTTAGTGTGATATATATCAATTTTATTTTTAATTTCTAATAACAGATTTTTTAGATTAGTTATTTCAAAACACTGCTGGGATATGTCAAAAGATTTAGTTTGAAGAGTTACAGTAATTGAATTTGAAAAAAAACAGAATTGAAAAAAAATCCATTAATTGTTTTGTAATAACTAAACTTACAATAAAAGAGAAATCTGTTAATAATCTTAAAAAAAAAGAGGATTTGGAAGCAGTTTCACTGCTATATTCCTTAGACTCATTTAACCCCATCTCCTCTAAAGCATGAATAATAGGTATAAAATTATCAAAAAAAAAACATCAAGACCTCTCAGCTTTTGAATCCATCTTGTTCGACAAGTATCTATTATTTTTTCTTGATTTGGACTTAAATATTTTTTGAGACAGTTACTACGTTTAGGAGATAAGTTAAAAAGAAAATATTTCTTTTACTTGGCCAAGAAGATTTTTTACTTTTTGAACTTGGCATGCTGCTACTACTAAACTAAGTCTATGGCTTGCACAATGAACAAATATAGCTTTATGATTAAGAGCTTTTATTCGAGAAGCAACTCCTTGATATTTACCTGCCATACAACCCGCACCGCCATACCTTTGGCCTCTACAATTTTGAATATCAAGTCCAAACTCTTGAAGTGCATTAAGTACATTTAGAGACTAAGACCAGATGTACCAGTCTTGCAATCAATAAATCTTAAGAAATCCTCGCAAATCTCATTATTTGAATTTACATATCTTAAAACAAGTGACATTTGTTTAGTATTTGAACAGTCAACTGCTTTATCACAAAGAATTGAAAAAAAAAATTGAATGCTTGACATTTTTTATTAAAACTTTCTCAATTGCTTTCCCACAAGAATCAATAAGTTGGTTTTGGGTAGTTTTTGATATATAGGTTGCATTTTTTGGACTTGAAGAAAGATGATTAGCTAATACTTGATCACTAGCATCAACACAAAAATTTAAAAGCTCTATGAAGTTACTAATTCCAACTTTTTGTGTAGAAGATTCCCCAATATCAGGATGATATTTGCTAGCATCACGAAATGCTAGATCGTTTCTACCAAAACATATTATTATTTTAATTATTGGAACTAATTTTTTTTTGTTATCAGAAAGAAGTTTTAAACGAGAATTATTTAAATCAACCTCAATAACATTATTTTTGGAGTTGCAACGTGAAAGCAATGCATTAAATAAAAGCATAGGTTTTTCATGTAAAACACAGCTTTCCTCATGTTTTCTATAATGACGAACAGCATTACCCCACTCTTGATGGGGCTTGAAAACTAAATTTAATATTCCAGACTTATTTGGAATACTAGCACCTAGCAAAGTACAAGGAAGACAGTAAGCTCCATCTTCTTTGCTAGAATAAGCTAACCAAGAAAACTGGCTGAGCCATTCAAATTTAAATGATCTTTTTGTATTAAAAGATATTGGAAAAACATATAATTAGGACAAAATACTTTGTTTACCATATCTAACAAAATAGAATCATCTTTGCCAGCTTTTCCCCGAACAAGATATGTTGAAACTTCATACAAAGAATTTGATTCATTATAGGAAGGAATAATAACTGAGTTGGAGTCTAATGACTTAGCTAATTTTGAATCTACAGAAGGTTCAAACAACTTTATGAAAGCATTGTCTTTTTTAAAGTTAATTTTAGATTAAATTTTGACATGTTTTGCAGAATCAAGTTGTTGTTTTTTATTTGTTTCAGTTTTAAGACTAAAAAAGTGTAAAGGATAAGTAGTATCGTTTTTTATAGCCAAATTCTTATTATTACTAGAAATTAGTTTAGGTTTTTTAATAATTGGTACAAAATGGTTCGGTGTCCAGTTATCATTATTTTGGGTGTCCAGTTATCATTATTTTGCAAGGGTCCTTTCTAATTGCAAAGGTTCTTTTAAAACATTTATTAAACAACCTATCCTCAAAATTTAAAGTAAATCTGATGTGCCCATAATAAGTAAAGGTTGCACCAAGCACACAAGGTATTTTTGTGAATTTCAAAACTTAAAGCATTGTTACTCTGAGTACGCATATGTAAAATTTCCGGATCACAAGGTCGTTTTATTGAATTACGATTGGTGCATACAATTATTTTCTCATTTCGCTTCAAAACTTTGTAACTTTGTACAAATGATTAAATTTTGTTTTACTAATTATACTAGTTGGTTTGCTTTACTGTTCAGCCTATGATTTTGATTTAAGTGTATTTTTATTAGATTTTTTGTCATTATTAGATTTCAGAATATTTTTACTATTAGTTGTTAAAAGAAAGTTAAAAGGTAAATAAAGCATTTTAATATTTTATCATAAAAAAGTTTATTTTTTTAATAGTAATTTAAAAAAATTAAAAAGTAAAAAATTGGAGTATTTTAAAGGACTAAATACTGTAAATAATGTAACAATGATTGTTTATAGACTGATTCAACTCTATTAAACATTAATTTTAATCTAAAAGATAAAAAATAAATAAAATAAAATTTTTTAAATAAAGCACTAGTGCTTTAATTTGATCTTTTTTATTTTTTATAGTGATTCACAAATCTGAAAATGAATAAAAAAAATGTTATTTTCGATCATCTTCAGACTTCGTATAGTGATGTGTCTTTTAATTCACAGACAATATGCCTCAAAGGACATGTTATTTTTTTATATTACAAAAATAAGTTTTCTTTTACTACCACAGCAAAAATTGTTAGTGAAACATTTGGTTGTCAAACAACAAAAAATCAAATTAGACATTTAATAAACAACAGTGTTAATAAATTCAAAAAGCACATCTCAAGGGATATGTCAAAGTTTGAAAAAATTTGTTCAGAAGTTTTCTCTGGGGCAATAGTTGTTGAAGCTACTAATGACTTTTCATCAGCATCTACTGAAGCCTTTGTTGAACTTTCTCAGCAAAATGTTTCGGTGGTTGTGCCAATAGAAGAAGTTCAAGTTGAAGATCCAAGAGGAGCCTATTTAACACCTATAAAAGCTAAATTAAAACAGCGTCTTTCTTTATTATCACAATCACGTAGTGATGAAAGAAAAAAATACAAAGAAGCAATTTTTAACTCAAAGAGCAAACTTAAACAAATGCCCATTCAAGTAAGACTTTTAAAGAAAAACATTTGGAAAAAAAATATTATTATTTGCAATCTTAAAAAAAAATTAAAATCGATTAAAGTTGAAGCAGGGCAACAAAATTGCAAAAGGCTTTTGTTATTATTAAAAAGACAGAGACAAAAATATCAGCAACTTAAAAAACAAAATGCTGAAATTATACAACTAAAACAAAAACTTGTTATAAATTCTCAAGTAATTAAATCACTTGAACATCAAAATCTTCTTCTTGAAGAGAAGATTAATAATTTAGAATCCAATTTAATGGTTACTAAGAAAAACAAAAAAACATATAATACAGAACTACAAACACTTGTTTTTGATGCTGTAATTAATCAAGTATCTGCAAATTACATTTCTTCTTTAATTCAAAGTTTTAGCCAACATCTAGGTCTTACCATTAAAACTGTTCCTTACCGCAATACTGTCGAACAAATGGTGAGGGAACTAGGTGTTATCACTGACCTCCAAACAGCAGAAATTGCTATATCTGAAGAGAATTTAACGCTTGGATTTGATGGCACAACTCAGGAAGGTGTACATGCCAGCTGTATTCACCTTACTACTAAAACTGGTTGCCATGTTGTAGCACTAGATGAGTTAAGTGGTGGCACATCAGAGGACTATGAGCAGCATATATGTCAATCCATAGACAACTTAGCCAAAACTTATGCCTCTTTCCATTTAAAAGATTTTTACGAATGTCGTCAGACTATAATTAACAACATAGCTAATACAATTTCAGATCGAGCAGTTACAAACCATGCCACAATAAAAAAGTTAAGTCTGGCATGGAACAAAACCTTCAATGAGTTGAACTGTCATCTTCATCCTCTAGAAACATTTTTCAGTAGATGTAGATCTGCACTTGCAGTAATAGAAACAGAAAAAGGGAAATTATTTGGTAGCGATTGCATGGCCGGAAATATTGTTGTGCAACTAAATAAACTTCGGTACATGGATGGAAAAGGTGATCCTAAAGGATTTGTTTTATTTTTATTAAAAGAAGAACTTCCCAAGGGTTTACTTCCTAGATACAGAGGAAATCGCTTGCATATTTTTTTTCATATTTGTGGAGTATTAATTCTACATTATGACGTTTTTAAAACATTTCTGACATTAGGTACTCTTTCATGCGTTCGATTACAAGCCAGTTTATCTACTGACTTTGCAAACAATATTGCTAAACGAGAACTTTGTGTTGCTGGGTTAATAGGAAAACTTATAACTAGTCCTTCGATGAAAAAATTTTATGTTTCAGCCGAAAAACAAATCTCTCATTTGGATGGTATTGTCATTATTAAAAAAGTCCGGATATGGTTGACCAATGTCTAAAAAATCCATTACAAATTTTATCAAGATCAAAAAATTTCTTTGATGAAGAATTTGATAAAAAAGATCTTGTCTGGAAGGCTCTCATTGAATTCTGCCCTAAAGACGACAGTATGAAAAAAATGATACTTGTTTGCTTGACTGCTATATCTGAAACAATCAATAGGCAATATGAAAAATACTTCAGTATGAAACCCACAGAACAAATGGAATTGGAAACTGAATCTGCAAGGCTACACAACATGGATGCTGAGGAAATGATGGGAATGTTTAGTGTAGCTCAGAAATTTGCACCTAATGCAACTCTTTGTTACCTATCATCAAGACTGCGTGCCAGAAAAAATAATGTTAACAACTATTTAAACAGTCTTCCAAAACATGTTAAAGAGTCTGTTATGGAGTGGGCCATTAATTTTGCAACAAAAAGAAGAGAGATTAATAGATTAAAGATGTCTGAAGTGAATAAGGAGATGACACGCAGAGCAGAGCAAAAAAGGCAAAAAAAAGATACAAAAGAAAGGAAAAAAATAGAAAAAAAATTAAAAGTAATAAGTATAAGTGTTGAAACTTTTGAGAACGAGTTTCCAGACATTAGTGAATCAAATTTTAATGATATTTTGAGTGTTATGTCTGGAACTGCCATAGGCAGAAATATATGCCATATTTGGTATGAAGATGAAAAAAAGATTATATATAATGGAAAAATTGAAAAAATAAAAAAAAAGATACAGGATACATATGTTGTTGCTTATTGGAACAAGGATGAAGATTATAATGATGCAATAGACTATGATATTCCAAAAGTTCAACTTGCTTGTGACATTATACTTGGTGATCTCATGATGGCATGAACATCTTTAAACCAATCACTTTAATTCATAAACTAATATTTATTATTATTTTCACTTAAATACACTCTAAGGTTTATTTAAATATATAATATTTGAGTTAAGTCACAAAAATTTAGACCAATATACATTTTTTTGATAAAAAAAATAATTTTTGGGTCCAACTTTTCATAGCCTCTCCATATATAAAAAATCACAACTTAAAAATCCCATAACTTTTGAAATACTCGACCTTCAGAGATAGTTTTAGTATTTTTAGAAAATTCAAAATTAAAGGCATATATTTATGTAAAAAATATTGTTTTATTTTAAAATTTCAAAATTTCCTCATATCCCTAATAGTAGCATAGTAGCAAACTTTTTCAAACAATTCAATCGAAGTTAGAAGCTTCAATACAATAACTGTCTTCAGAGACGAATTGCTTAAAAGTGAAGCTGAACTGTAGAGGCATGCCTCTACAGTTGCCAGAGGCATGCCTCTACTTTTTATTTTATTTAAGGTCATCTGAAGATGGAAATTGCCGGCAAGTTCCGTCTTCAGATGACCTTAAATAAAATAAAAAGTATACTAAAACAAGCTCAGTTTATATTAAATACTAGCTGGAAATATAAAATACCATTAACTTTAATAATAGGGTTTTACCTTAAAGCAACATAATCTTTAGTATCTTCTTGCTTTGGGATAAAACGATCCATTTCAGTATTTTTAGAAGACTGACTATGTGGCTGAACTGGACTCTTATTATTTAAAACTTTCAATTCTTCAGTCAACTGGTTTTTATATTTGCGAATATTTGGCAAATGTCTAGTCTTAATTGCATTTGAGACTAAAAAATTCATTTTTTTTCAAAACTTTAGTTTACAAGCAAAGTCCAACGACGAAAATTACGAGCGAAGAACGTATATCAGGCGGCATATCAGAATTTTGTAAAATTTGAACGATTTGGAGCAACTGATGCAATTGTTCTAAACTTTCTACAAATTTGATTGGTTATAAATAACATTTCTTATCTTTTTTGTAAAGTTTTTTGCGGAAGTTTTGTAGCAACTGATGCAATTGTTATTTTATTAAATAGTGATTGGTTTAAACTGTTTTTTAACCAATCATTAATGATTTAGAGTACAATTGCATCAGTTGCTACCACTGATCTCAAAATATAACTGGATAGCGGATTCTATTGTTTTTTCCGAAAAAAGTTGAAGCCAAAATTGGCCTCCCAAGATGGCGGCGATTTTAGTTCCTAGCGGTAAAACCGATATACATTATATTTTACTTTATCAAAATACAAAAAAAAAAAAAAAAAAAAAAAATTAAACAATTTTGTAAACTTGTAAGAAACAGAAGAAAATAATGAATTTTATAATTAATAATAAAAAAAAAAGGAATTATCTTTTTTTATAATTGAATTTATTATTAAATGGCATTAGTAAAATTTACAATTTTAGTTTTATGTATAATTTATGTACCTTTTAGTTCTTAGCTACCCAATGCTGTATGCTAGAAAGTTAATAACATAACAGCATGCTAAGCAGCAATCATGTCTACCTATAATTTTATATTCTCTATTTTTTGTAACAAGATACCAATTTGTAAAAATGCTGCATGAACTATTAATTGAGAATTGTGAGTACACAGAAACTCAAGGGTTTCTTCTAGAATTATATTATACTTGAATGCTATTATTGCATAAATTGTCACTTGTACTGTTAAAAAAACAGGTCTGAATTATGTTATTTATAACAAATTTTAAAACAAATAAAAAGTTAATGATCATTTCTTACTTAATTACTCAATACAAATAAGGATGCAAATGTATGTAAAAATACATTTGTTTGAAAAAAATGTATTAATTAAATCTTTAATATAAAAATAATCAAAACATCTCTTTGAAATATCTTCATAACTAAAGTTATATATACTGTTTTTATATATACCACAAGGCTGACATTATTAGGTGTCAAGTAGGTGTCAGCATTTTTACAGTATGTTTTAATATGGTAATTGCTATTCATAAATTTAAAACTTAAAACAGTTAGAAAGTAAATAAAAAAGATAGGAAATAAAAAATAGATAAACCTAAATCTAGATTTAATAACTTATTTAAAATTTATTCATTTGCAAACTTATTAAATGCTAAATCATATGACGTATTTGTTACCTAATTGAATATCTTTAACAAAATAAATATATAAATAAATTTTGCAGATGCAATTAACTCAAATTGTTTTTATATAAAAGTAAACTTACTATTTCAACCTTTATCTATAGTACAGAGATATTTTTTCACTTCTTCTCGTGATAGAATCTGTTTTAAATAAATTACAACAACTTCTTCTCGTGATTTAATCTGTAAATGTTGTATTAGAAGTACTGTGAACATCAAAGGACAAAACTATAGTTTTGTCTTTTGATGTTCACAGTACTTCTTTATAAAGGACATTATGAACAAGCGATAACGTTACGCATGCATACCAATATGAAAAAATGTCAATATTTGAGAAATGAAAACAAAATAATATTAGGCCAATATTGGCAAACAATATTGCACCAATATTCGCATATCAATATTGGCTAATATTGGCATGTCAATATTGCGCCAATATTATATTTCAATATTAGGAAAATAATATTGGCGTAATATTGGTATGATAATATCGGCCAATATTGATATGCCAATATTGGCGCAATATTGTTTTCCATTATTGGCGCAATATTGCATATCTTGGCCAATCTAGGCCAAGATACCCAATATCGCGCCAATATCGCGCCAATATTGTTTGCTACTTGGGATGTATTTTTATTTTTCGTCACCTTTAATCCTCTTCTTTTTTGTGGTAATTTGTTCTCTGCTTTACTCTATCATTAATATTTTTGTTCAAAATAACACCCATATCAGTAGGTTTTGTCATATTTTCTTATTTCTGCTGTTATATAAATTAGCTTTGATAACTTGAAAAAATCGTATTTAAGTAGCAATTGTAAATGGGCTATATTTGAATATAATAAGGAACAGAATATTAATTAGCAAAGAAGATATAAATCAAAACATATATTTGAAACAGTACTCCAGGATAAGTTCACAAACAAAATATTCGCTCCCATAGCATTGCGTTGCTGCGCAAATATTTTTTACTCGAGATTAAAGAAACATAAATTAAACAAAAACTTATAAAGAAATGTTTGGTTTTTTTGCAGATTCAAAATCTGCATAAAATTTTGGTCTAAATTATTTAACAAAAAAAAAAAAAAAATTTTTTGAAAATGTAATAGTAGTTGCCCCTTAATAGTGGTAAGACCGTAAGGACTTCTTAAAGCACTATAAGGAGCAATAAAAAATAACTTTTGAGATTAATGTTCTCTTATGAATAAAAAAAAAACACGAAATTTATAATTAAAAAAACAGCGGAATTGAATAAACAAAAACGTTGCAATGCAAACTATAAAAAACATTTTAACGAAAAAAATTTTCTTTAAGTTAAAAGTTTTTATCTCTTAACAAATATTAATTTATTTACATATGTTATTTTATATAAGTGAGTTATATTCAGAAAAAAAAAATTCTAATCTCAAGCTTAGCAATATAATGAATAAACAAACTTCAAGTGATTTGCAACTTGGTTTCAACATGGAAGTATAAAACAGATGGAAGTTCAACCGCATTAAAATTCTTCAGGACTATGCTTGTAACCTTTTGTTTCGTAAACAATAAGAAAACTACATCAAGACTGTACTTAAACGCCTAATCTTTATACGTTGACGCTAATAGATACGTTTATAACAGTTTAAAAATATAGTGTTTTGTAGGTTCGCCAATAATGTTCAAGAAAAACATTAAAAATGGCGCAACGTAACGGCAAACAACAATTTTTATATAAACTTCATATTAAATAAATGGAGAGTTACAAGAATGAATGGAGTTATGATATACATCTAATAAAACTTTAAACTTAAGTTATTTAGAAAACAATTTTTTTAATTTTTTAAAAATAATATATATATATATATATATATATATATATATATATATATATATATATATATATATATATATATATATACAAATATATATATATAATATAATATATATAATATAAATATATATATATATATGTATATATATATATATATATATATATATATATATATATATGTATAAATATGTATATATATATATATATATATGTATATATATATATATATATATATATATATATATATATATATATATATATATATATATATATATATATATATATATATATATGTATATATATATATATATATATATATATATATATTTATATATATATAAACAAACAAATATTTAAACTCTCACTCTTGAGTTTCGTATAATTTATTCACATAACTTATTTTTTAAAAGATAGTTGAAGGAAATTTTTGAAGTTCTAAATTTAAAATTACAAATTCGATTTTAAAAACATTCATTTCAATCCAAATGTTTGAATAACATAGTTATTCTTGTTTTCTTGGTGTCTACAAATCAATATTTAAATTTATTTGCAATAATATTATAAATATAATGAAGTATTTTTTAATTTATATTATTCATTAATTTGCTTTATATTATATCTAGTGTGTTACATTTAGATTAAAATGAAATTATTTAATTTTTAAAATGTGATAAAAGTTATCGTCAAATTAATAAAATTTAAATGTTTTTAATAATTTTTAGCGAAATAAATTTCAATAATTTAATATTTAAAAATATATACATAAAATATAATGCATTTAATAATAATAATAATAACAATAATAATAATAATATTTTGTATCTAATTTTTTATTCGGTTATTACATAATATAAATATATGTATTAATACCTAGATTACTTTATTCTATATATTACGTTTTATAATTTCGATTATTATTTAAATTATCATTTATTTGTTTATTTATACATAATATTTGTTTTTTTTTCTTTAGATCATTTACTTGAATTATCGCGTCAAAGTGGTTATGAAAACGATAATGAACGTAAAACTTATTACGATAATTTATTTGTTGAATGTTTTTATGAAAGTCAATCATCATTTACTGATGAAATAAAATTAATTGTCGATAAACGAAAGTGGTGGGTGATTTCGGTTAACGATGGAAAAACTTCTTACGAAATTTCTTGTAATAATTATTTTGTAAATTGTTACATTATATCTGGAAGAAAGTTATCGTTGTTAAGTGTTAATAAAAATATTTTAAGTGATGAAGAAAAAAATATAATAATTAAATGTTCAACAAATGTTCGCGATGTCAGCTTTTATTGTCCAATTAATTTCGAAGGTTGGAAACCGAAAGATAAGATTGAAGAGTTGGTGATAGACATCTCACGTTTTTTAATAACAAAAAAAGACTTTGAAGAAATTTTTCTTCCATGGATTAATCTTTGTGAAGAATTAGATCTTGATCTTCATACAGACATTGATTTCATTGAAGAGATTTATGAATGGGTTCGTTGTTCAAATATCAAGTGGTTTAGGATTTGCTACGGTGGACAAACTTTTCGTAACCTCGATAATTTAAAAAACTTTATAACACAAAAAAAAGTTCAATATTTTTAATAAAATATAAACAATATTTAAAAATTAATAAATAAAATATTTTAAGTATTATTTTATAACTTAATGTGTTTTAAAAAATACGAATTAATTTTAATAATATTTACAAGTTTAGAAGTTTAATAAATTATTAAATGTCACGGTTATCTCAAGAATTGGAAACTTTTCCATTGTTGTTAAAACGACTTCTTTGAAAACCTCTTTACACAATATCTTGTTTTAATATGAAGTGTAAAAAAATAAAATTTAACTGTTAGTTTTTAATTTTATAGGTAACACAAACATTATTTTTAATGTTATTAAACTCTTACGATTTCTCACAGCACCCTTCAGATAAAAAATGTAATTTTCACCATCGAAAGTAGAAACAGATAACCTTTAATTTTATAATCGACGTTTATTTCAACGTTTTAAAATGTACTTGTAATAGATAAGCACATGCTTATGATTCATATGATAAGTTGATAACATTCCTTTAGTTACTGATAAATAAAGAATATAAAATTATTAAATAAATATATTTTTTTATTTATAATGTTTATAATTTAATATATATTGTATATACCTTATATACAGTAACGTGGCTACTACATACAAGCCCCCCTCCCATTCAAAAAAAAAACCTGTCATTAGGGCCCAAAAATTCTTAAAAACTTTTCCAATAGATAAAAAAAAAAAATCTAAATAAAAATACTAAATAAAAAAAAACTCTTACATTTGTAAACGAGCCCCCTAGAAAAAGCTCTGCTTTTATATATATATATATATATATATATATATATATATATATATATATATATATATATATATATATATATATATATATATATATATATATATATATATATATATATATATATATATATATATATATATATATATATATACATATATATATATAAAGAGAAAGAGAGAGAGAAAAAGAGACACACACATACTCTCTCTCACACACACAAACACACACGCACACACACGTATATATATTATATATATATATATATATATATATATATATATATATATATATACATGTATAAAATGACTAAAAAGTTGCAAATTCCTCATTTGTCATAAGATTTGTCTGCTTTTTAAAACCTCTTTACCTTAACCATATTTTTTTGCAGTTTCAAAACAATTATCACTTTTATTAGCTGAAACAAAACCTTGATAATTTTTTAACTGTAAACAGTGTCTCAATGCACTGATTACTACTATCAAAATAAAGAACACTAAACTTCTGCTTATGTTCTTATATGTGTTTAATTGAGCAACTCTTTGGTCTTTGAACAAGTTTTTTTAATTGACCTGAAAAAGTTTTTGATTTGAAAGAAGGACATCTATCAAGTACTTAAAATATAACTGTATTATTTTCTATATGTGCTAATAAATGGACATTGTACACGAGTTGATCCTTACGATAAAGTTCACATATAAAACTGCACAAAATAAGTAGCTGAAAAGCGAAATTCACATATTTTTTCAACAAAATAAAATATTATGAAATTATGAGTAGAACTGAAAAATCTAAAAAGTTTGAATAGATTTTTGGCTAAACCATTCCCTTTAAATAACTGGTCCATTGTATACTATAAAAAGTCTAAGTTCAGTTGCTTTCCATTTTTTAATATCAAATTAAGACATTAATTTTCTAGAAAAATTTCTTAGAATGTAATGATAAATCTGGAACAATCCGCCAGATAAAATATTGATTGTAATCTAAGACAATTTACAACATTTGGGCAATTTAACCACAAGTTGACAAATTTTCGCATTATCCCTAGCATACTAGATGCATAAAGACTAAAGGAAACTTTATCACCTTGTCAAAATTTAATTTAAAAACACACCACTAAGGTGTTCAGAATGCTTTTAATGACAAAAAATCTGAATCAGTGCATAAAAATAGTAAAATATGTAGAAGAATTATCTTGCCACACCAATCCCTTTTCAAAACACAGCATTCACATCAGTTATAGCAATTGTGATCTTTAATACACTTTACAAATGCTCTAGTTGGTGCATCACATATGATAACAGCAAGATTGATTTTAAACTCAATATTTTAATAGATAAAACCATCTTTTGCAAGAACTTTAAAATCTACCAAAAAATTATCTAGACAATTAAGGTGACTAACTATTCTCATTTACTGAGTTTTTTACTCTTTTTTTCACAAACCATACTTTTTTCAAATCCTGTACTCTGAAAGTACTCATTTGTATAAATTTGTACTCATTTGTATTTCTAAAACAGTTTTTTAATATTATTTTATTTGAATTTTATCAATTAAATATTTAAAACTATTTTGACAGTGATTTGAATTTCACACGTGCATATTTTTTCCCGTTTCCGGCATGTCAGAGGACAGGGCAAACACCAGACACAAGTTTGACAGTGGTTTAAATTTTGCACACATATGGCTGCTATTTTCATCACAATTGAGAGGCCGTATTATGTACCTGGAGAGATAGATAGATACTCCAGACCTTTTTTTATAACAATGTCAAAATTACATTTGTGGAAAGGGATGAATCCAACATTTATGTATGTAATCCCCAAGCTGATCTTTGATGTGCAGTATGCACGGCATGCTCGACAGTCTTGACGCATGAGTAGTATGTACAGCAAAGTTTTTTATCCGTCTATTTAATTAAATAAAAGGATAAAAAACCTTACTGTACATTCTACACATGCGATTATGGTTTATTAACCATAAAATCAAAAATTACAAACTTAATAAAAATTTACACATTTATGTTTGGTGTCACTGATATTAAAAACTAGTCAATGGAGCAACACCTTAATAAAATAAACAAATAATAAAACAAAGAAATAATAAAGAAAGTAAACTACATTAATACAAGTAATAAAAAAAGAAGTATAAAGAACAATAATATTTAAAAAGTTGGAACTAGCACAAAAATATAAAGGAGTAACGCTAAGAAAAATGAAAAAAAAAGAGAGAATAAATGGATGAGATGAGATGAGTGAGAAAATATGTAAGAGAAAAAAAGAACTTAATCACATAAGTTCAGAAGTATGGAGTGACAGAAAACAATTTTTGCAGAAAAATATAAAAAAACAAATTAAAGGTAAATTTAAATAAAAAATATATATACATACACTACTATATACAATAATAAAGGCTATATTAAAACCTCTAGACTGACCCTTTTGAAAGATTCTAATCCCGGATTAAAAAATGAATTTTTAAAAGAAGTTAAAATTTGCTATGAATATATCGAAGAATGGATAATGAACTTTAGAGCACTGAATTGTTTCTAATGGACCCTTATAAATAGTAAAATTTGATGGAAAAAAGTTCCTTCAGCAGTTGAATTTCTAATAAAGGAAGTATAAGATATTGTTATTAATGACAATTTTCTCTTTGAAGAAATTCGCAGAGTAAATTTATATTTAAATGAAGAAAAATTGAAGAAATGGAACAATGAGAAAATAGAACTTGAAAAAAAATGGGAAGAAATTTTTCGGCATTTTAGAGTAGAACATATCCCAAATGAAAACTTAAAAGTTTTAATAGAAATTTCTTTGTTGTATGGACACTACTGCTGCTGGTAAAAGGGTATTTTCACAAAGGAATGATTATTGGAGCAGTGAGAAGTTGCAACTTTCTGTAAAAACATTATATGCCGTCTTAACAGTCAAACTTAATATGCAATTTAATATGTTCGGATGCGACTACATTATTAGATGAACATCCTCATTTAGCATAAAAAATCCACTGAAGGAAAATATTTTTTTAAAAGAAGATAAAGTTTTTTATTGTTTTTTCTTCTTTTTTTTTTTACCTATGAAATACTTGATAAGTGTACTCTTTTTGAACTAAAAATAGTTGGTCCCCTTAAGATAATTAAAAATAAAATTAGATTTTTATAACATTTAATACTTACGAAATACTGACTTTTTCCAAATATTCTTTAGATAAAAATAATATTTTCTTACATTACTCTAATTGAGGTAATTAACAACAGTATTATTTACTCAAATCATTATATTTATCCCCCAAAGTTAATGCAGTTCTATTATACATAAGTCTCTTACTAATTCTAATAATAAAAAGTTATTACCATTATTATTATAATTATATTTACTAACCTGTTATTACTAATAGTTATCAAAAATACATTCTGGTTGATGAAGTCACTTTTACTCATATCAGTATGCAAATATTGTTAACAGTCAGAGTGCACCATGCAGAAATATTCTTGAACATGCTGCAAAATACAAGATATACATAAGATACATATCATATAAGGCTTATTACCTGGAACTTAACATTTTATCTTGTTTAACTTACTATAACTCAGTTATAATAAATAAGCATATGGTTATAATCTATATAATAACTACCCACCCAGCCAACATTGACAGACGGGTACCGTATGGTTTTTGTCTGGGCTTACGGGAACGGGATTTTGACGGGTAAGTGTTTTGGTTTCCAGACGGGTCCCATATGGTAATAAAATCGAGCATATTTGCTCGTTAGGGTTTTATCTGGTTTTTATCAGGGCCGAATAAACCTGGGGATTTGACGGGTTTCCCATAAGGTTTCCAAAAGGTTTAAAAAAAATCATAACAAAACTTACTCGATGGTTGCTATTTTTAACTCGTATTGTGCGTGAAATAAGATTAAAAATTTAACTTTTATGCATTACATTTTTTGAATACATTATATTTACATTGTAATTTAAAAGAATTTTTTTTTTGATGTGTTTTGTCACTGTAAAACTCAGTTAAAAAGATGTTGTTTTAAAATTTCATTTATTTATTATCATTATAAAAATTTTTATATATACATATATACTATTTTTTAAATGAATTTACAAAGTTCAACATATTTGTTGAACATATGTTTCAGAAACTATTAAACATGTAGTAAATGTTCCATTGAGACGCTGTTTGCATTTTTAAAATGATCAAAATATAAAGTTTTGTTTCTGCTAGTCACTAGCAGAAACAAAACTTTATATTTTGATCATTTTAAAAATGCAAACAGTGCAAACTAGCAGCTAGTGATATAATTAGATAATAAATGTTTGAGTTTAATCAAAATATTAGTTTAGTTAGAAACATTTAAAAAGAGCAAACAGGCGAATAGAATGTAATGGATAGGTTATATTTAGGGAATTAAAAGCTTTTAAATCGTTATTACAGATCCACTCTTTTCCATTGATTTTTCTATATTAGCCATTCCAGACGATTTTTTTATAATTAAAATATTTAAATATAAGTGATGTCATTGTATAGAGCTTTGTTTGACTTAAAAAATGAGGGGTCATTTAGCCTTTGAAGTTAAGTGGATCAAAAGTTATTGACCTTTTTGTAGTGAAAAAATGGGTAATTTTTTGACAAAAGGTATAGGGCTTAAGTATGGAAAATTTACTGCGAAATGGCACCGAAAATGAAAGTATTATTGACATTTGAATAAATTTTGAACCGATGATACATTTGACTTGAAATTTTCCATAGTGACCAATTAACTATAAGAAAATAAAATTCCAAATTTTTTTTTTAGAAATCTGTCAGGATTGACCAGAAATTATCTATTTTACAGACCAGAATTTTTACTAATTTATACATTTTTAGGGTCATACTGACTTTTTAATAACTTTTGAATCGTTATTACATTTAAATTGAAATATTCTATAGCAATCCAAAAACTATAAGAAAATAAAAAACCAAGTTTTTTTTTTTTAAAATCTGTCAGGATCTACCAGGATCACCTATTTTACAGACTGAGAGTTATTACTAATTACTATATTTTTGGGGTCATACTGACTTTTGAATAACTTTTGAATGGTTATTACTTTTGACTTGAAATTTTTCATAGTGATCAAAAAACTATAAGAAAATAAAAAACTAAAACTTTATTTTAAAAAATCTGTTGCGATTGTCCAGAATCAACTATTTTACAGCTGAAGAGTTTTACATTATTTTCTTAGTTTTGGAGAATAAAATTTGGGGTGATATTATAATTATACCATGTGAATATGCATAAAAGAATCATGGAATCCAAAAAATAAAACATTTAAAAACTATTGCATAATTTACAGACCAGTCAGTGAAATAATCATATAAATTACTTTTCGGTCAGTAAATTGCTGAAAATGGGCTGTTCAAACAAATTAAACATATCAACTTTAAATAATTTGTAATTTTTTAAAATTTTTGATATTTTCGAACCGTTATTACATTTGACTTAAAATTTTAAATAGTGATCCAGTTATTATTAAATCTGTTGGGAATATCCAGAATTGCTTATTTTACAGACTGAAAAGTTTCTACTTATTTAACTGTGTTATGATGAAAAAAATTATGGTTGCACTTTGCAAATATGCATATATGAATCCAAAAAATACATCATTTAAAAACTATGGCATAGTTTTCAGACCTGTCAGTAAAATTATTGCATAAATTACAGACTGATCATTAAATTACAGAAAAAGGGATGCAAAAACCAATTGGGCATATCGTCCTTAAATATATTTGAACAGTTATTATATTTGACTTGAAATTTTAAATAGTGTGCCAGTTTTTATTGAATCTGTTGGAATCATACAGAATCGTCTATTTTACAGACTGAAGAAATTTGAAATTGAAGTTTTTGATAGAGATACAAAAAAAATTATGGCATTTAATTTTCTTATATACTATAAGAAAATTAAATACCATAATTATTTTTGCATCTGTCAAAATTATCCAGAATTGTTAATTTTACAGACTAAAATGTTTTTATATATTTACCTAGTCTTTTAAAAATGAATTTAGATTTAAATCTTTTAGAAAAAAAAGAAAAAAATTTAGGTTATATTATAAAATTTCATGCTATATGCATAAAGGATCGTGGAATCCAATTAATTCATCTGTTTAAAACTGTTGCTTAATTTACAAGCCGATTAGTAAATCACTGCGTAAGGGCATTGAAATAAATCATTCAGAATTACTTTTTTAACAGACAGAAGATTCTTTAATAAAACTAAAATTCAAATTTAAATAAAAATAACTTGCAGCAACAGAACTTCCTGAAATTTTGAGTACTTACAACATAATAGTAGGTGTAACAGCAGAACTTTACCTAAAATTGTAATAAAATTATTATTAAAAACAATACATCTAAATACATACAATAATACATCAAATAACATTAGATACACAATAATTAAAAAAAAATATTTGTTAATTCATTTTAAAAATTAAAAATTAAAAAAAGTTATAAATTAACAATTAAAACTAAATAAATATAAAATAAGAAACTTATTTTTTGAGATTTGTGAATTATCACCTAAGATAAAAAAATGAAAACAACATTAAAACAAAAAATATTGTTTGTCTAAAATTTATCTCTTGGCTTTTAGTGAATGATTAGAAGAAGTTTCAGTAACGAAACAACCTAATAATCATTTTTAACGATAGACACCAGCGAGAAGGTAAGCCAAGTTGTCTATCAACACAAAACATCACAACAATAACATCACAATCACAAAATGCATAGTAAACATAGTTGGACCTGCTCTTGCAGCCAACCTCCAACCATTATCGTTGTAATGGTGCTTCTCCTTCTCTTTTCTACAAATATGGGCACTGCTCTAAATAGCTAGAGTCCCTTGTTTATCTACTAAAATTCATTCTCTTGTGACTGTTTCTAAGTGCTCCAAAAACTCTTATTCTTCTATTTTTTTCCTCGAACATCAGTTCTTTGGAATTCGCTTCCTTTATCTTGCTTCCCTGTTTCATATAATTTGCAATCTTTTAAGACTTTTTTATCTGTCAATTGTTATCTTACTCTACAAACTTCATCTTTTCTCTTCCAGTAACTTCCAACTCCTACAATGATTGCTTGTAGCCTAGT
Organism: Hydra vulgaris; assembly: GCF_022113875.1. Classification (NCBI taxonomy): domain Eukaryota; kingdom Metazoa; phylum Cnidaria; class Hydrozoa; order Anthoathecata; family Hydridae; genus Hydra; species Hydra vulgaris. The sequence continues at coordinate 7,022,234 of NC_061161.1, read as the reverse complement.
TGGAACAACTCACAAATATACATACAATGACTTACTGTTGTTTCAACGCTGTGCCACAAGACCAACAGACACAAACATAAATAAAAAAAAACAAAAACTTGATCAAAATGACTAACCTGCATTATCAAATGAAATTATAATCATTCCACAGTTCCAACAAAAGAGTAAGATACATATAATGACTTACAGGTAGATAAACACAAAGATACACATAATGACTAATGGCTACATAAATACAAACATACATATAATGACTTACCGGTGAGTCAGCACCGCTCCAGAGGTCCAACAGAACACAAACATACACATAATGACTGAAATATAGACTATATTTTATGCAAGCAAAATGATTGATGTTAACTAAGTTTACCCACCGTCAGATATAGATAAAGATATAATTAGATGTTTAAATGCAAAAATATGGCTTTTTTGTTATGCATCAACCTCATTTTTTAATCATTGATATTTTTTGATTTTGATTTAAAATTGTACACTTGCAATATAAACAATAATTTCATAATATACATAGTAATAACTTATACTTACAATACCTATACTTGTAAATACTTGTAATATAATACTTATGTTTATAATACTGATAAAAAAATGATCAAAAAAAAAATGATCAAAATATAAAGTTTTGTTTCTGCTAGTGATTGTAATAAATGGTTTGAGTTTGATCAAAATATTGGTTTAGTCAGAAACATTTAAAATGAGCAAGCAGGCAAATGGAATGTAATAGATAGGTTTTATTAAGGAAATTAAAAGATTTTAAATCGTTTTTACAGATCCACACTTTTCCATTGATTTTTCTATATTTTATGCAAGCAAAACGACTGATTTTAACGAAGTTTACCCACCGTCAGATGTAATAGTCAGATGAAAATAAAGATATAATTAGATGTTTAAATGCAAAAAAATGGCTTTATTGTTATTCATTAACCTCATTTTTTAATCATTGATATTTTTTGACTTTGATTTAAAATTGCACACAAGCAATATTAACAATAATTTCATAATATACATAATAATAACTTATACTTACAATACTTATACTTGTAAATACTTGTAATATAATACTTATGTTTATAAAACTGTTAAAAAATTTTATTGATATAAACTTTTGCATTCAAACTTTAGTTATAAAACTTTAATTTAACTTAATAACTTTTACATAAATAACAATAACTTAAAAAAGATGTTAGTTATTATATAGATTATAACCATATGCTTATTTATTATAATTGAGTTACAGTAAGTTAAACAATATAAAATGTTAAGTTCCAGGCAATAGGTCTTATATGATATGTATTTTATGTATATCTTGTTTTTGCAGCATGTTAAAGAAGATTTCTGCATGGTGCACTCTGACTGTTGACAATATTTGCATATTGATATGAGTAAAAGTGACTTCAACAACCAGAATGTGTTTTTGATAAATATTAATAATAACAGGTTAGTAAATATAATTATAGTAATAATGGCAATAACTTTTTATTATTAGAATAAGTGAGAGACTTATGTATAATAGAGCTACATTAACTTTGGGGGACAAATATAATAACTTGAGTGAATATTACCGTTGTTTATAACCTCAATTAGAGTAATGTAAGTAAATATTATTTTTATCTAAAGAATATTCGGCAAAAGTCAGTATTTCCTAAGTATTAAATATTATAAAAAAACATGTGTTTAAAAAAAAATTTTAAAATATATCATAAAATAAAAAAAATAAGTATTTGAGTATAAAAAAAAAACACATGTTTATTATTATAATGTATATACATCACATTAACTATGTTGTCTATAAAGTAGGGGTTGCAGCTGATATTTCAGCTTCAGCTATAAACTCATTAGCTTCAGATTAATGCTGAAGCTGATCAAGTCAGTTTAATCATCTTGATAGCTGATAGTAAAAGAGAATAATAATCCATAAATATTTTATATAAAATATATTTTTATATAGGAATTTAATCAATGAAAATCTAAAATAGTGACAAAATTTAAACATACATGTAAATTTTAAATAAAATTTGCCAAAAGTTGTTGCTATTTATAAATGTCGCCATCAGAGTCTAGGCCTAGGACTTACAATATTAGGGGACCCAAATTATGTTTTTAGAAATTTGTTTAAAAAGTGGTGCCTAAAAATCTAATTCCATTTTTTATTATCTTAAGGGGACCAACTATCTTTTGTTCAAAAAGAGTACACTTTGCAAGTATTTCATAGGTAAAAAAAAAAGAAAGTTAAAACCATAAAAATCTTTATTTTTTTTTTATAACATATTTTTCGTCAGAGTGGATTTTTTTTGCTAGATGAGGATGTTCGTCTAAAAATGTAGCAGCATCCGAACATATTAAATTTCATATTAGATTGGACTGTTAAGACGGCATATAATGTTTTTACAGAAAGTTGCAACTTCTCACTGCTCCAATAATCAATCCTTAGTGAAAATACCTTTTCAACAGCAGCATTAGTGCCTGGACATCATAAAGAAATATCTGTTAAAACTTTTAAATTTTCATGTGGGATATGTTCTACTCTAAAATGCCGAAAGATTTCTACCCATCTTTTTTCAAGTTCTATTTTCTCATTGTTCTATTTCTTCAATTTTTCTTCATTTAAAAATAAATTGTCATTAATAACAATATCTTTTACTTCCTTTATTACAAATTTGACTGCTGAAGAAACTTTTTTCCATTAAATTTTACTATTTATAAGGGTCCATTTAAAACAATTCAATGCTCTAAAGTTCATTATCCATTCTTCGATATATTCATAGCAAATTTTATAAAAATTTTTAACTTCTTTTAAATTTTTTTTTTTCCGGGATTGGAATCTTCCAAAGCGGTCAAATTAAAGGCTTTAATATAGCCTTTAATATTGTATATAGTAGTGTATGTATATATTTTTTTATTTAAATTTGCCTTTAATTTGTTTTTTTATATTTTTCTGCAAAAAATTTTTTGTGTCACTTTATCCTTCTAAACTTATGTGATTAAGTTTTTGTTTTCTCTTACATATTTTCTCACTCATCTTATCTCATCCGTTCATTTTCTCTTTTTTTTTTTTCATTTTTCTTAGCGTTACTCTTTTATATTTTTGTGTTGTTTCCAACTTTTTAAATAGTATTGTTCCTTATACTTCTTTTTTTATTACTTGTATTAATGTAGTTTTCTTTCTTTCTTATTATTTTTTATTTTATTTGTTTATTTTATGAAGGTGTCGCTCCATTGATTTGTTTTTAATATGAGTGACACCGAACATAAATTTGTAAATTAAAATTAAGTTTGTAATTTTTGATTTTATGGTTAATTAACCATAAGCGCATGCGTAGTATGTACAGTAAGGTTTTAGTTATCCTTTTGTTTAATTAAATAAATGGATAAAAAACTTTGCTGTACATACTACGCATGCGTCAAGACTGTCAAGCATGGCGTACATACTGCAAATCAAAGATCAGCCTGGGGGTTACATATGCAAATGTTGGATCCATTTCTTTTCACAAATGTAATTTTGACATTGTTAGAAAAAGAGGTCGGTAGTATCTATCTATCTATCTCTCCAGGTTCATAATACGGCCTCTCAATTGTGTTAAAAATGGTAGCCATATGTGCATTCATAATTTAAATCACTGTCAAACTTGTATCTGGTGTTTGCCCTGTCCTCTGACGTGCTGGAAACCCCAAGCAATATGTGCGCATGAAATTCAAATCACTGTCAAAATAATTTTAAATATTTAAATAATATTGAAATGAAGTAATATAAATTGAAAATTTGAAATGAAACATTGAAATTTGAAATGAAACATTGAAATGAAGTAACATAAAAAAAATGTTTTAGAAATACAAATGAGAACAAAATTATACAAATGAGTACTTTCAGAGTACAGGATTTGAAAAAAGTACGATTTGTGAAAAAAAGAGTAAAAAAACTCAGTAAATGAGAATAGCAAGTCACCTTAATTGTCTACATAATTTTTTGGTAGATTTCAAAGTTCTTGCAAAAGATGGTTTTATCTATTAAAATATTGAGTTTAAAATCAATCTTGCTGTTATCATATGTGATGCACCAGCTAGAGCAATTGTAAAGTGTATTAAAGGACACAATGGTTATAACTGATGTGAATGTTGTGCTTAGAAAGGAGAGTGGTGTGGCAAGATAATTCTCCTACATCTTTCACTAATTTTAAGCACTGATTCAGATTTTTTGTTAAAAGCATTAAAAGCATTCTGAACATCTTAGTGGTGTGTTAAATTGAATTAAATTTTGACATGGTGACAAAGTTTCCTTTAGACTTAATGCATCTAGTATGCGTAGGGGTAATGCAAAGATTTCTCAACTTTTGGTTAAATTGCCCAAATGTTGTAAATTGTCTCAGATTACAGTCAATTCTTTATCTGGCGGATTGTTCCAGATACGTCAATACATTCCAAGAAATTTTTCTAGAAAATCAAGGTCTTAATTAGATATTAAAAAATGAAAAACAACTGAGCTTAGACTATTTATAATATACACTGGACCAATTGTTTAAAGGGAATGGTTTAGCCAAAAATCTATTCAATTTTTTAGATTTTTCAGTTGTAGTTCTACTTTCATAATATTTTATTTTGTTGAAAAAATATGTAAATTTTGCTTTTCAGCTACTTAATTTTATATGTGAACTTTATCGTAAGGATCAACTAGTGTACAATGTCCATTCATTAGCACATATAGAAAATAATACAGTTAAATTTTAAGTACTTGATAGATGTCCGTCTTTCAAATACAAAACTTTTTCAGGTCAATTAAAAAATATTGTCTAGGGGGCTCATTTGCAAATTTAGAGACCCTTTTACAAATGTAAGGATTTTTTTTTTTTAGGATTTTTATTTAGATTTTGTTTATCTATTGGAAAAGTTTTTAGGAATTTTGGGGCCTTTATGACAGGTTTTTTTTTGGAATGGGGGATTTGTATCTAGTAGCCACGGCACTGTATATAAGGTATATACAATATATATCAAATTATATACAATATGAATAAAAAAATATATTTATTTAATAGTTTTATAACATATTTTTTATAACATATTAAAATTAATGTATGTGTTACCAATAAAATTTAAAACAAACAGTTAAACTTAATGTTTTACAGTTCATATTGAAACGAGATATTGTGTAAAGAGGTTTTCAAAGAAGTCGTTTTAACAACAATGGAAAAGCTTCCGATTCCCGAGATAAACGTGAAAGCATTTGATACATGATTAAAGAGTCGTTTAAAAGTTTGCTTAATTTTGACAGTGTAATTTTAATTACTATTTTTTTTTAAATAAACCATTCAATTTATATATAAATTTGCTTTTTCTGTAAATTTTAAACATTTAAACGTAGTTTTGCAAGATTTGCAATGAGTAAACCTCGTGGGACCCTCACGGAATACCCGACGGGCATACCCATATGGGCCCTAGAAGAAAACCACGGCCATGATCCGGCGGGTTCCCGATGGGTTTCCCATATGGGTCCCATTTGCAAACCCAAATGGGTCCTTTACGGTTTTAAAGTACGGGATTTGACTGGGACCCATACGGGATACCCGGCGGGCTAACCCATATGGATCCCATATGGAAACCGCGGTCATGATCCGGCGGGATACCGTTGGTCTTCCCATACGGGACCCAGTTGACGACCCGTATGGGCCCCGTACGGTACCCGTATGTCAATGTTGGCTGGGTATTATCTTTTTAATTATTGTTACTTTTGTTTAAGTTATCAAGTTAAATTAAAGTTTTATAACTAAAGTTTGAATGCAAAAGTTTATATCAATAAAATTTTTTAACAGTTTTATAAACATAAGTATTATATTACAAGTATTTACAAGTATAAGTATTGTAAGTATAAGTTATTATTATGTATATTATGAAATTATTGTTAATATTGCTTGTGTGCAATTTTAAATCAAAGTCAAAAAATATCAATGATTAAAAAATGAGGTTAATGAATAACAATAAAGCCATTTTTTTGCATTTAAACATCTAATTATATCTTTATTTTCATCTGACTATTATATCTGACGGTGGGTAAACTTCGTTAAAATCAGTCGTTTTGCTTGCATAAAATATAGAAAAATCAATGGAAAAGTGTGGATCTGTAAAAACGATTTAAAATCTTTTAATTTCCTTAATAAAACCTATCTATTACATTCCATTTGCCTGCTTGCTCATTTTAAATGTTTCTGACTAAACCAATATTTTGATCAAACTCAAACCATTTATTACAATCACTAGCAGAAACAAAACTTTATATTTTGATCATTTTAAAAATGAAAACAGTGTCTCATTGAAATATTTACTATATGTTTAATAGTTTCTGGAACATATGTTCAACAAATATGTTAATCTTTGTAAATTTATTTATAAAAAAAAATATAAATTTTTTTTTTCATAATGGTAATAAATAAATGAAATTTTAAAACAACGTCTTTTTAATGGAGTTTCACAGTGAAAAACACATCAAAAAAAAAATTTCTTTTTAATTATAATGTAAATGTAATGTATAGAAAAAATATAATGCATAGAAGTTAAATTTTTATACTTATTTCGCGCACAATACGAACTATAAATGGCACCCATCGAGTAAGTTTTGTTATGATTTTTTTAATTATCAGTTTAAACCTTTTGGGAACCTTATGGGAAACCCGTCAAATCCCCAGATTCTTCGGCTCTGATAAAAACCAGATAAAACCCAAACGAGCAAATATGCTCAATTTTATTACAATATGGGACCCGTCTGGAAACCAAAACACTTACCCGTCAAAATCCCGTTTCTGTAAGCCCAGACAAAAACCGTACGGTACCCGTCTGTCAATGATGGCTGGGTTGCATCACTCGTTTTTAAATTAAATTTTTACAGGTTCGTAGCGCAAAGATTTTGTACCAAGCAATGTTCTTGCTTGACGACGTAGAAGTTGGCAACTGTCTGGCGATCTTGTGTTGAGGAGTTAGAAGGTTTGAATTTTTAAGAGATCGAAAAAGTATGCAGGAGACTTGTTTGATGAAGTTTTATAAATTATGACAGACATTTTGTAAATTTTTTTTGACGTATTGGTAACCAATGGAACGATTGAAGCAAATTTTTAGATTGTGAACGGAAAGGAGGGTGACAAACAACACGAGCTAATTTATTTTGAGTACGTTGAAGTTTGTTTAGATTTTTTTGAGAAGTTCCAGATAGAAGACTGTTACAGTAATCAAATGGAGAGTTTACAATTCCACAGGCAATTATTTTTGCAGCATTTTTGGTAAGAAATGGACGAATATAATGAAGTGCGCGAATATGGTAGTTGTAGGATTTTGTTGTTTTTGTCTGAACACTTATATAATTGAAAATAAATAGAAATTTCAATCTAACCAATAACTTTTTGTATAAGTTCTGGGAGTCCTTAAAGTTCTAAGTATACACAAACATCTTCTACACTCCAGTTCAAACAATCTGTCATTTTTTAAATTTTAACAAATGATTTATTTATTAATCTAAATATAACCATTCGCAATATACAATGATATATTTATTTATAATATGCATGATAAAAGCATAAAGGAATAAGAAAACTGTTTGAAAAAAAAAACACGTTGCTTTTATAATCGCTGTTGATATTAACAACGGTAATAAAAACAACTCAAATGTTTAAAGTACAAATTAAATATTGTCATGATATTCATTTTTTATTGTTATTATACCATTCTTTATAAATTCATACTGGTCTACCCAAGGAGGTTTAATAAACAGGAGACGCCGTAGTATATACTTTATATAAAGCCAGTTTTTAAGAACAGCCGCCATCTTGGTTAACCCAAAACATTGCGCGGAACTTTATATTTTTAGTATAAAACTTTGCTAAAATAAAATGAAAATTTTGATATAAATACTTGAGTAAGTTGCCAATTATATTTCTTAGGTTATATTATGCTACGAGGAATTGTTCGCTAACTGATTACCGGGTTCAGTTCATTCCAAAATATGGGAATAGTGAAATAGACATTCAGATAGTCAATATTAGCAGTTTTACACAGTGTTAACATCTTTTGGAATAAAAACAAATGTTTGTGAGTTTTTTAAAATCAAATGTAAACATAAATATATTAAATATTTCTTCATAAATAAATATATTAAATATTTCTTCTTTAATCTCTCTTTGTGTGTGCATATATATATATATATATATATATATATATATATATATATATATATATATATATATATATATATTATATATATATATATATATATATATATATATATATATATATATATATATATATATATGTATGTATGTACGTAAAAACTAAAAAAGCTTCTGTAAAGAAATTCATTTCACTTAAATTTAAGTGAAACGAATTTCTTTACAGGTGATCTTACTGACCAGTAAAATAACAAGCTTTTTGTGTTGCTGTCGACTGTCTATTAATCCAAGTGGTATAACGTTTTCTTGCATACCAGTATCTGACTTGCAAGTACTTTTCAGCAATAACTTTTATTAACAAAACAAGATGATTTTCTATCGGACTGCACTCCATCATATGATTAGTTAGTGAAAAAAATATGTTTACATGCAAATATGTTTTCAATATTGACTGTATAATTACATGGCAGCTTACATTTGACAAGGATAATGAATCATTGCTACTGTGTTCTGCATTAATTCTGAACAACTTTTCACACAAAATGCAAATATCAATTACATCCTTTGAAGGAAATATCAAAGCCCCTTTTGTTTTTAAGTTAATTAATGCGTATTGCTCATATTTGGTACTTGTATTTAGTGCTGAAATACATGTTTCACAGTGCAGCAAATTTCCCAGTTTAAACACAACAAATCCTGCAATATAAGCAACAATACTCTGAGAACATGAAGACAAATGACTAGGATTAGGAACTAAGTAATAATCGTGATCTATAACAAAGTTTTCTAGTGGTTCAATAATCCTATTTCTGCTAGTAGAGCTATTCAAAATACTAACAGAAGGAATATCAATATTTTTGTTTCCTATGTATCCACTTGAAGCAGTCAAAATAGGTACAACTTGCAATGGCAAACAATTTCAACGAACAACATCTTGAACATCACTATGCACAAGCAATTTTCTATATGCTCCAATAAACTGTTTTGCTGAAGGGCTATTATTACAACCCAATAAACTTCTTATTTTTCCAAAAAACAGCTCTATATTATCTTGGCTAAATTTAAAAGAACACATAAATTTCATACCAAACTGAGGTTTAACAATTATCCAATGATACAGAAGTAAAACATTGTCAATGGCAGCTAAAAATTCCAAAAAGCCAGTCTTACGATTTGACTTTAGTAAAGGTTTGCCATTTAATGATTCTTGTAGAGCAACAATATATTGCCTTGATTGCTGCAAGAAACAGGTTATTTCATGCAAATTTTTTTCTTGTAGAGGTGCCTTCAAGCCTTTACTGCATAAATTCCTGGAAGTCAAAATATCAAATAGACCATTAAACACACCAATAAACTTTATTGTTGGTTTCACTAATTAAACAAAACTCTTATGATGATGCGACAGTCTCGCTAAGTAATTGTGCAGCCAATTTTACATTCATTTTCTTCTTAAACCATTGCAGGTGCGCTGGCAGTAGTTTGTTCCCCAAATGTAAACCTTCATTTTCTTGAAGTTGGTGAAGTTTTTCAATATATTCCCACTTAACAAATTGCCCTTCACCATCAACCAAGGATTTTTTATCACCTAGTGTATTACCTACTAATTTAAGCATTTGGCAAGGGTCAAAAAAAAGTACAACCTGTTCTTTAGTTTCTGGATGTTGAAACCATGCTTTAAAATTAGAGTCAGCTGAATCAGTATTGCATTCTAGGTATTTTGCCATTGAAAAGTTTGAAGCACTACCATCACAAGTAAGGGATGCAACAGTCACACAAATACTATGAAGTTTGGTAAGGCACTGCCGAACCAAATTAGCTTGTTGTTTACCTGTAAGCCCGTCAATCAAAAAGTAAGCCATTGGAAGCTTACCATAAATTTTAGTGCTTCTTTTGCTAAAGGCAAGCTATCATCATCAATTTCAGTCCCATAATCTATGTACCCTTGGTACTTTTTGCCATCCCACTCAACTTGTCTAATTGCAACTTCATCCATTATTAAAGAGCAAAGAAGGTTCTTATTTTTTGCAGCCATCTCAGACACTTTATGTTACAAAGTTGTAATCGAGTCTACTGTAAAACCTGGCTTACAATTAATAATGTAAAACCTCAATTGTTCCAATACTAAAACGTGAAACCTCAATTGAAACCACTTCTCAATTGTTCTTGGATGCGGAAGACAAGTATAAAACATTTTGCGCACATATCGATATGCATGAGGCGAATAGAAATGCAAGGTTAAAGCAAAACTTCTTAATTCTGGTGAAAATTGTTGCTGAGTAGATTTTCTTAGTCATTTTGAAAATTGTTTTTGTAACAAATTTCCTAGCCCTCCAGCAGACTTTTGCAATATATAAAGGCTCTCACCATCCAGTACATTATTTCGCTCAAGATCAGCAATAACATTTTTTAAGCTAGCATTTCTCTTAGCAAGCCTTCTTTTTCTTTGTTGTAAAAATTTTATTTTTTTCAGAAAAAGCTAAAGATTTTTCTCACTTGTAATAGCAGCTTGAAATTCAACTGTCATTGATAGTGAAGTGCAAGAATTAGAAAAGTCATCATTTATAACACTTGCAGTCATAAAATCAGAGTTTGCATAGATTCTCAATTTCAGAGCCTTACGAACTGGTTTAGCTTTTTTTAAGAAGTATGGAAAAGCTTAAAAATGCTTGGTATGGCACACACGAGAGACTAGTTCTATCTATATCAGCTTCTGTAAAGTGCTTTGAACACACAAATACTGATTTATGCGGGTTAGTAAAGTTTTCTCTACGTAAAACAGTTATCCGTTTTTGTCTTAATTCTGGATATTTGACTTTTGATGGAAATCTATAAAAATATTATTTGACTAATAAAACAAAGAAATCACCAGAGAAATGGTATATATTATTCCTTTGTGGAATTTTTTTGTATGATACAGCTTAACATACCTATGAAAAGTAATTCCATTAGCACCGATCTCTTGCAGTACATACATAGGCAGAACAAGATGGCATGTCAGTTTATATCTTTTTATTCACTATATAGTCTACACTCAGTATAAATCATAAAATGCTAAAAACAATACAGTTAATGTTAATAAAAATCTTTATTTACTTTGTTTTATTATTTATTTATTTATGCTTATAAATATATATATATATATATATATATATATATATATATATATATATATATATATATATATATATATATATATATATATATATATATATATATATATATATATATATCACGGCTGTTTTACGCAATGTAAAATTGGGCATTACGTCACGAGTTTAGCAAAAACAATTTCCGCATAAAGAGTTTTTTAAAAATTTCGTATAAAAATTCAATAACTTTAAAGTAGTGGGTTTTTTTTTTCTATAAACGCTTTTGTGTTCTAATAAAAAAAAATGAAACATCTATCTTTCCTTGTTAAATAAGTATTCTGATTAATCTGAATAAAAATAAAAGTTGTAAAAATTTTGCTAATGGTTTGGGATCACTTTTCTGTTTTGTGCGTACTTTAATGAAAACCTGTCTTGGGCCAATCAAGATTAGATATTTTAAACTACATGCTTGATGATTGAAATTTTACATACTTATAAACGAATGTCTATTTTATCAGATTGTTGGAGGGCATAGATAAAAAAAATAGTTTAAGTTAAATTTTTGTTATGCCCTCCAAATTATTGAAATTGCAACCATTTATGCACATGAAAATCAAAAAAATTACTTTCTGTACTTCTAACTAAAACGTTTTCAACCTTGGCAAATTTTTATTCTTTTAGCAACAAAATTTGTAGTTACATGCGTAAAATTTTTGTTTATATTTTAAAGCAATGACGTAACTTTAAATGCGTTACTTCCCAAATTCACTATTTAATAAAATTTATTAAAACAGCTTTTTTAGCGAGACAAATTTTAGTATAAATAAAACAAACTTTGGCGGGTTTTTTTTCTCGTGGCTAATCTACAAACATCAGTTAAGTTGTTTAATCCTTTGATATCTATTGCATACTTGTTATTTGTCAATAATTATTATTTGATTTTATTTGTTTGTATTATATTTTTATTGAAAAGTTTATTTATCACTATGCATTCTAGTGAAAGGCAGTTATTGATTTATGTCAATATACAGATTTATTTGCTTGTGAGTTTCATGCTTGCTTTCCTAATGAAAGTATTACGTGAAAAATGCATGAACTCACTTTTAATGTGCCACTATTTGTTAAATCGCATAAAACTATTGGATTGCTGAATGAAGAAGAAGGAGAGAGTTTGCATGGCGGCGTTAATCAGGAATTAAGACAGTTGCATTCAGTAAGGAATCAGGAACAGAAGCTGCGTCTTGTTTTAAAACGCTTTGAATTGCACAGCAAAGCTGATAGAAAGCTTCAAGCTGCTAAAGTAAGAAAGTGTGTTGTGTGTTCAGAGCATGGCGAAAAATCGTTTTATAGAAAAGGTCTTTGTCTTATTTGTGGCCATCAAGTTCAATTATAATATTAAAAAACTAATTGTATTTAATTAACTTCCATTTTTATCTTTAGAAATTAGTTCGAATGTGCTTCAACAGTTACGTAAGCATTACAGTTTCAGTCATCATAAAGAATTTTGTCTTTCTAGTGAAAGAATGGGATACAACATAGTTCTAACTGCGTGTACAAAGAGTGTTAATACTACCTTAAGAACAAATCATTGGACCAACTGATAACTAAAAAAATTTCTTGCTTTTGAGAATCCACAAAATAAATGATTCTAATAAGTCTTAGCAGTTACACAACAGTTTGTTTCAGTCAGATCATAAAGAAAATTTTCAATCATGAATAAACGACAACTAATACGAACCATCATATTGTTGATCATTGTTGGATGGGGTATCATTAGTTAAACCTTACTCTAGAAGAAGCATGAAGCGCCAACATTTAACATAAGAAGTCATTAAGATTATGGAGAGTATTTTCCTTATGGAATGGAAATAAAACTAGTATCAATTGCATACAAAGATCGTTTACTACTTATAGAACATATATAAATATATTAACTGAAAAAAAAAATTATTTATGTCAATCCACCGAAACGATATTTATCAAATTATTTAAATTGCCTATATTGTTATGTATATTTATAAAAAATGTGTTATTTTTCCACAGAAAAGTGTTAATATTGTAATATCAATTTAAGTGTCAGGAAATTACTCTACGACCGAAAGCAAAAATAGTTTGAAACTCTTTTTGTTCTAAATCTTTAAAAAAAAAAAAAAAAAAATTTTGCGATTTTTTTATTTCGTCTATTGTAGTGCCTGTATCAGTTTGCATTCGGTGTAAATAATGTTAATATGTTTTATAATTGGTCTAACTATGTTTATATTACATATTAGCCTTGGATTATTATATTGAATAATAAAATATAAAACATTTAGTCAGTGTTCATATTCCTTTTACAGAACGTATTTATCTTTATTATTTCAAAAGTTATGAAAGTTTTAGTAACACCCCCTAAGTAATTATTTTCAAAAAATAACAAGAAGCCGTATGTCCACTCTGAAACAGCCGTGATATATATATATATATATATATATATATATATATATATATATATATATATATATATATATATATATATATATATATATATATATATAAATGTTTGTATGTATATTATATATATGCATATATAACTCCTGATAAGTCGTAACCTTTAAGAGTCCGAGGAAACACTGGAAGTTCAATTTTTTAAAGGTTTGAGTTATCAGGAGTTTACTGTGTATATATCGATGACATAGTGCACAGATGTGGTAAGTGCAAGATTAAAACTGTAGAAACTGCCATTTCTGCGCGTAATTATAATAAGAAGAGTTTTTGTATTTACCACATATTGTCAATTATTAGACTCTTTATCGTTTATCCTACACATACCATATTTATTCACAATAAACTATTAATAAAAACAGGTTTTTCTGCGTACTTATCTCAATTTGACCAAAATTTGTACTTACCATATCTGTGCACTAAAATGGTATACTAAAAACAAATGTTTTCATTGATTTTTGAATAAGACAAATTTAATCATTTGCTTCCTAAACTTTTTTCCAGTCAATTTGTTAGTTACTTCTTTGCATTGGTGATGAAAGTGTATTATTCAGTAATTTTTTGAAATAACTTTAATCAGTGAGAATAAATGCTTATCAGTTAAAGACGAATCAAGCATATGATGAGTTAGTTCTGTGAATACTTTTGATATATCAACTGATCTTAAAAAAACACTTGCATTTGCATTTTTAATTCCTATATCATTAGGAAGGGTAATATTTGTTGATGTAAGAAACCTTTGAAAACATCTTTCTGTTCCTTTGCATACCAAAACAACACTTTTGCTTGGTTTAACTAAACCTCCTCTAGAGAATTTATTCTCAATAAAATGTAACATACATATGTTACATCTTTACATACTATGTATGTGTTAAACTGTCAATAATTATCCTTCAAACTTTGAGGAATAATTATTCACAGTTGAGTTTGACAAGAGTTAGACTTTAAATCTAAGTCATTGAGAGATAATTTTTTACTTTGGAATATAAATATTGTTTTATATTTTCACTGAATATTGAGTCCAGAAAGTTAATGCATTAATTAATAAAATGACTTTTATAATCCTAGAAGGAACCTCTGAAACAATATCTAGTATGTTGGTATTTTAACAAAATACATTAGTGAATTGATATTCTAAACATGTAATAGTGTATTTTCTAGTTTTATTAAGATTATGTGATATTCTAACATTCTAAGCACTATCCAGTATGTTGTTTTTTAACAAAATACATGGGTGATGTAATATTCTAAACTTCAAATAGTGTATTTTCTAGTTTTATTAAGGTGATGCGATATTCTAACATTCTAAGCACTATCTATTAAGTTGTTTATTAACAAAATACATGGGTGATGTAATATTCTAAACATGTAATAGTGTATTTTTTAATTTTATTAAGGTGATGTGATATTCTAACATTCTGAGCACTATCTTGAAAGTTGTTTATTAACAAAATACATGGGTGATGTGATATTCTAAACATGTAATAGTGTATTTTCTAGTTTTATTAAGGTGATGTGATATTCTAACATTCTAAGCACAATTTAGAATATTGTTTTTTAACAAAATACATGGATGATGTGATATTTTAAACATGTAAAAGTGTATTTTCTATTTTTATTAAGGTGATGTGATATTCTAACATTCTAAGCACAATCGTGTTTGTTATTTTTAAAAAAAATACATGGGTGATGTAATATTCTAAACATGTAACAGTGTATTTTTTAATTTTATTAAGGTGAGGTGATATTCTAACATTCTAAGCACAATCTAGTTTGTTATTTTAAAAAAAAGTATTTGGGTGATGTAATATTCTAAACATGTAACATTGTATTTTTTAATTTTATTAAGGTGATGTGATATTCTAACATTTTAAGCACTATCAAGAAAGTTGTTTATTAACAAAATACATGGGTGATGTAATATTCTAAACATGTAATAGTATATTTTCTAGTTTTATTAAGGTGATGTGATATTCTAACATTCTAAGCACTATCCAGAATGTTGTTTTTTAACAAAATACATGGGTGATGTAATTTTCTAAACTTCAAATAGTGTATATTTTATTTTTATTAAGGTGATGTGATATTCTAACATTCTAAGCACAATCTAGTTTGTTATTTAAAAAAAAAGCATATGGGTGAAGTAATATTCTAAACATGTAACATTGTATTTTTTAATTTTATTAAGGTGATGTAATATTCTAACATTTTAAGCACTATCAAGAAAGTTGTTTATTAACAAAATACATGGGTGATGTAATATTCTAAACATGTAATAGTGTATTTTCTAGTTTTATTAAGGTGATGTGATACTCTAACATTCTAAGCACTATCTAGTTTGTTATTTTTTAACAAAATACATGGGTGATCTGATATTCTAAACATGTAATAGTGTATTTTCTAGTTTTATTAAGGTGATGTGATATTCTAACATTCTAAGCACTCTCTAGTTTGTTATTTTTTAACAAAATACATGGGTGATGTAATACTCTAAACATGTAATAGTGTATTTTTTAGTTTTATTAAGGTGATGCGATATTGTAACTTTCTAAGCACTATCAAGAAAGTTGTTTATTAACAAAATACATGGGTGATGTAATATTGTAAACATGTAATAGTGTATATTTTAATTTTATTAAGGTGATGTGATATTATAACATTCTAAGCACAATCTAGTTTGTTCTTTTTTAACAAAATACATGGGTGATGTGATATTCTAAACATGTTATAGTGTTTTTTCTAGTTTTATTAAGGTAATGTGATATTCTAACATTCTAAGCACTATCCAGTATGTTGTTTTTTAACAAAATACATTGGTGATGTAATATTCTAAACATAAAATACCGGTAGCATGCCATATATTTCTTAATTTCTTTAAAGCAATGTGATATTCTAAGGTTCTAAGCTTTAAATACAAATAATTTTTATAACATTAATGACCAATATACATGGGGGATGTGATATTCAAAATATTTGTTTCTTATAGTGTGTAATATATTTCCTAATTATAATAAGGAAATATCATATTCTAAGTTTTTAAACTAATTAGTATGATGTTTATAAACAAAGTACATGGGGGATTTGATATTGTTAACATACAGTGATAGTTAGTGATATATTTCTTATTTAATTTACTGGATGTGATGTTTTATAGTTCATAGCAGAAAATACAAATAATTTTTATGTCATATATAAACAATACATATGTGGGGTGTGACATTTTAAGTAATGTTAAACTGTTAGTTGACAATAGATTTCTTATTTACATCTAAGATTCAAAGCAGCAAATAAGACTAACTATGAAATTTTTAAACAATATACATTGGAATTGTGGTATTTTATATATATAACATATATAATACTGGTAGTACATAGGGGGTATGACATTCTAAAAATATTGATAGTTAGTGGTATAATTCTTAGTTACACTAAGGGAGTGTAATATTCTAAGCAGCAAATTTGACTAACTATGACATTTATAAACAATATACATAGGGGATGTGTGTTTAAACATAATAATATAATATGCGTTATATTTCTTAATTTTATTATGAGAGGAGATTTATTAGGATAGTATTCTAAGATGCTACTCTAAGAGATTTATTAGAATAATATTCTTTTTTTAGGTTTCTTCTTGTTGTCCCTGGCCACTAGCGTTATGTTTTGTTGCATGTTATCAGACTTGTATGGTCACTACTTTTGAAGCCTTTCTGACTTAACAATACCCAGCTGTTTGTCATCAATGCCATCTATATCATGTGAGTAACACTGACTGCTATCACTTTTAAAAAAAACAGTTAGTTAAAGTCTTCTTCAATCTGTTTCACTCGTAAGATATTTTGTATATATTTTCTTATATATATTAAAGTAAATTTAGAATATCTTAGCTTTAAGAATATTTATAATTTTTTGTCTGATGTTTTCTTTAAGTATCCCAATCTTCAATTGTAGATTGCAGCTACTAATGAAGTTTGTAGACGAATACCGTTACTATATCAAGCAGAAACCAAAGCAGTACAACCAGTACATATTTTTTCAGCACTTATGTTTATCATTATCTTACCCATCCTCCTAAACCAAATATGTTTATTCTTATCCAAATATTCTCCATCCTCCTAAACCAAATATATTTGTTCTCTACTGATTTCTAGAATGATTGCTTCTGTAATATACATGTTTCTTTACTATTATACATGTTTTTGTAATTTCTGGTCAAGGTAGAACTTATTATTCTCCACATTGACATTCTGTTCAAAAACAAAAGTGTTCTCCATAAGTTTCTTTAATTTTTACTAAACTGTTTAATAAGTGCTTGACTAAATCTAAATCTTGACACCTGTCCCCTCCAACTGCTATCCAGTCAGTCTTCTCTCTATTATAAGCAAAGTCTTTGATAATTGATCAACAAATTTCTAATATTCCAACTTGAGTCTAATATTTTACTCCCTGACAATCATTATGGTTTTTGAACTTCTTGTTTTAACGCCGACTTGCTAACTGTAATGGCATGCTGGTCTTCTCCATAAGCTTGCTTCATGTGACGTATCTGAGAAAGTTTTTGAGGTTATCAAATCATTTTTTTCTAATTGTTTTATTAATGTCATCCTCGAAGGCTAACACTCCTCTTCGTTTTCAGTACCTTCTGGAGTACCTAAAATGGTTATACTTGGTCCTGTGTTATTTTTTATCTACATTAACGATCTTCCTAATCTATCTTACATCTAAAGTGGCTCTATTTGTTGATAAATAAACTTTATACCCCTGTCTAAATAAAAAAACTGATCTCACTTTTGTAACTGCTTGGGGCTTGTAGTGCCTTTTGAATTTTAACTTCAACAAAACTCAGTTGCTTACTTCAACCTAACTCCAATTGTGGTAAAATTGCATTTTCTTCTATTTTCTACAAATGGTTGCTGCTCAAAGGAGCTATCATCTTTAGTTCCATTAACCAAAACTCATTCTCGATTGAATCGTCATTCAGCAAAGTCGCATTTTACTGTATCTGTTCCTGCATGTTCTAAAAATTATATAAACTATTTGTTTATTATTTTTTCTTCGGACTGTATTTAGTACGAATCAGCAGTGAACTTATGAAACAGAAATTATCAAACAAGTTTGAAGACTGAAAACTTTGATACACTCAAAAAGTCACTTTTCAAGTTTAATTATTTCCTTTCGAAATTAAATATACAATCAAGACCAAATTAGAGTCACAAAGTAAATTTAACTTTCTTAAAGCAAGAAAACTTGTGACTGTTGTGTTGTTTCTTCTTCCTATAAATTAACCTTATTATTTAACAACTAAATTTTCTTTTTAATTTATAATGTATTTTAAAAGAAAAATTTGAAAGAAAAAATGTTGTAATTTATAATATTAAAAAAAAAAGAACATGTTAAAACTTTTCTATATTATCTAACTTGTTTTTTTATTATTATTTTGCTTGCATCTCTTGTTATGAATTAAGAAGTATTAATCAAGGAAGAAGAGTATATAATACTTTTTGTAACATTATAAGTATACTTTTTGAAATATTAAGTGAAATTGAGCTTCATAAACATAAAGACTGTTCTCCTCTCATTTCGGTTTTATAAACTTATTGCTCAGGATAACTAATTAGACGCTGATATAAAAGGAATTAATGAGAATAAAATCAGCATGCAAAAACTTTTTGTTTTATCTTTTTTTTATTATTGTAAATGCTTACTCGACAGTTTCATTAGGCTTTTTTTAAATCATTTTCGTAAATCGTCTTTTAGCTTGTAATCTTAATCTGCCTAATTAAAGGCGCCAAAAAAATTAGGCACCTTTTTTTTTGACTAACTCAAACTATTAACCTGAGCAACATTCAAAGCAACTGTGGAACATAGTAACTTTTAATCTTGTTAAAAAGCAAAGAAATTCTTGGTTTAAGATTAAAAAATAAAAATCGGTAAACGACTATGTATTTAATATATCAAAGTTTTTTCGCTTTTAGTGAGTACATCTTTATTCTAGTTCCGCAACATATACAAAATTGAATATTTTGCAGTGTAAGGATTCTTATTTAGTGAATGCGTAGCACTAAAACAAATTCATTAAAAATTATTAAAAGTGTATAAGGAATCTTCACGCTTAATTAGAATAGTACAAGGATGAAATGCTTAATATTGTTGTACAAGTTTTTAAGATGATCCACGTCAAGGACGTACAAAAAGTGCATTACAACCAGAAATCGTATCAAAAAAATAACGTATATTTTTGGAAGATTGTCAATAAATTGAGAGAGATTTAGTAGAACCTCTAGACATCTCCTTAGGTAGTGTAAACAAAATTTTGAATGAAGTTTTGGGTTTCAATAAGTTGTGTGCACAATGTACGCGGCATTTGCTAACAATGAAACAAAAACAATTTCGGTTGCAACTTTCTTAGCAACATTTAACGATTTACAAAGAATAAAAAGAATTTTGTGCGTCGTTTCATAACTATGGCTAAAACTTAGGTCTACAATCATTAACCTGTTGTAACCTTTTGGACCAGTTTCGGACAATAGTGAGAAATGACCAGGTTTAAAAAAGAAAAAAAAAACTGTTTATCAAGAAAACGCACCTTACGCAGGTCAAAAAACCATTGCGAAAATCAGTGAATTTAAGTATAAATTGTTGCAACATTAATCATATATACCAGTTTTATTTCGGGAAATAAGGTAGACGTTGATTTAGTGTGAGAATAGCCATTAGTTGACTAACTTATGGCTATTTTCTCATAAAAAAAATTCATGTGTTGAAAACGATTTTCATTAAAACAAAGAATTCAAACAGCCGTGGAAACCTATTTCGAAGGTCTTCTAGATTCTCACTACAAGGATAGAGTCCATATATAAGAAAATCACTGAAAAAAGTGTATTGAAGTACAGAGCGATTATATGGAATAACAAACTGTATTTAAAACACTTAAATTTATTTTTTTAACAAACGATAAAATTTATTCAGCAACCTAGTTGAAAAATATAGCCACTATAAAAATATAGCATATATAAAAACAATCTTGTGAATATTGGCCAACTTAAAGTGCCGCAGGTATTCATATTTAATAAACTAATGTTTTATTTTAATTTTATGGAAATACAGTAATTCAGAGCAGTGCCGTCCCGATGAGTTTTTCCATAGGAAAAGGTGGGGAGAGGTGTCGTATGTATTTTTTTTGCCAACAAGACACCTAAAAGAAAAAAGAAAACTCAATAATTGCAATTTGCCAACTACACTTGCTCAATGTGCCAACTCTAATGCTGATATGACAGGTTTAAGAGGGCATAACACCCCTACATCCCCCGTCCGGAGAGCCCTGAATGAAAGCTATGGCATATATAAAAATATTCTTGTAGAAATTGGCCTACTTGAAGTGCTGCAAGTATTAATATCTAATAAACCAAAACTTCATTATAACAAAGAATTTCTTTGCTTTTTAACAAGATTAAAAGTTACTATGTTCCACAGTTGCTTTGAATGTTGCTAAGGTTAATAGTTTGAGTTAGTCAAAAAAAAAGGTGCCTAATTTTTTTGGCGCCTTTAATTAGGCAGATTAAGATTACAAGCTAAAAGACGATTTACGAAAATGATTTTAAAAAAGCCTAATGAAACTGTCGAGTAAGCATTTACAATAATAAAAAAAAGATAAAACAAAAAGTTTTTGCATGCTGATTTTATTCTCATTAATTCCTTTTATATCAGCGTCTAATTAGTTATCCTGAGCAATAAGTTTATAAAACCGAAATGAGAGGAGAACAGTCTTTATGTTTATGAAGCTCAATTTCACTTAATATTTCAAAAAGTATACTTATAATGTTACAAAAAGTATTATATACTCTTCTTCCTTGATTAATACTTCTTAATTCATAACAAGAGATGCAAGCAAAATAATAATAAAAAAACAAGTTAGATAATATAGAAAAGTTTTAACATGTTCTTTTTTTTTTAATATTATAAATTACAACATTTTTTCTTTCAAATTTTTCTTTTAAAATACATTATAAATTAAAAAGAAAATTTAGTTGTTAAATAATAAGGTTAATTTATAGGAAGAAGAAACAACACAACAGTCACAAGTTTTCTTGCTTTAAGAAAGTTAAATTTACTTTGTGACTCTAATTTGGTCTTGATTGTATATTTAATTTCGAAAGGAAATAATTAAACTTGAAAAGTGACTTTTTGAGTGTATCAAAGTTTTTAGTCTTCAAACTTGTTTGATAATTTCTGTTTCATAAGTTCACTGCTGATTCGTACTAAATACAGTCCGAAGAAAAAATAATAAACAAATAGTTTATATAATTTTTAGAACATGCAGGAACAGATACAGTAAAATGCGACTTTGCTGAATGACGATTCAATCGAGAATGAGTTTTGGTTAATGGAACTAAAGATGATAGCTCCTTTGAGCAGCAACCATTTGTAGAAAATAGAAGAAAATGCAATTTTACCACAATTGGAGTTAGGTTGAAGTAAGCAACTGAGTTTTGTTGAAGTTAAAATTCAAAAGGCACTACAAGCCCCAAGCAGTTACAAAAGTGAGATCAGTTTTTTTATTTAGACAGGGGTATAAAGTTTATTTATCAACAAATAGAGCCACTTTAGATGTAAGATAGATCAGGAAGATCGTTAATGTAGATAAAAAATAACACAGGACCAAGTATAACCATTTTAGGTACTCCAGAAGGTACTGAAAACGAAGAGGAGTGTTAGCCTTCGAGGATGACATTAATAAAACAATTAGAAAAAAATGATTTGATAACCTCAAAAACTTTCTCAGATACGTCACATGAAGCAAGCTTATGGAGAAGACCAGCATGCCATTACAGTTAGCAAGTCGGCGTTAAAACAAGAAGTTCAAAAACCATAATGATTGTCAGGGAGTAAAATATTAGACTCAAGTTGGAATATTAGAAATTTGTTGATCAATTATCAAAGACTTTGCTTATAATAGAGAGAAGACTGACTGGATAGCAGTTGGAGGGGACAGGTGTCAAGATTTAGATTTAGTCAAGCACTTATTAAACAGTTTAGTAAAAATTAAAGAAACTTATGGAGAACACTTTTGTTTTTGAACAGAATGTCAATGTGGAGAATAATAAGTTCTACCTTGACCAGAAATTACAAAAACATGTATAATAGTAAAGAAACATGTATATTACAGAAGCAATCATTCTAGAAATCAGTAGAGAACAAATATATTTGGTTTAGGAGGATGGAGAATATTTGGATAAGAATAAACATATTTGGTTTAGGAGGATGGGTAAGATAATGATAAACATAAGTGCTGAAAAAATATGTACTGGTTGTACTGCTTTGGTTTCTGCTTGATATAGTAACGGTATTCGTCTACAAACTTCATTAGTAGCTGCAATCTACAATTGAAGATTGGGATACTTAAAGAAAACATCAGACAAAAAATTATAAATATTCTTAAAGCTAAGATATTCTAAATTTACTTTAATATATATAAGAAAATATATACAAAATATCTTACGAGTGAAACAGATTGAAGAAGACTTTAACTAACTGTTTTTTTTAAAAGTGATAGCAGTCAGTGTTACTCACATGATATAGATGGCATTGATGACAAACAGCTGGGTATTGTTAAGTCAGAAAGGCTTCAAAAGTAGTGACCATACAAGTCTGATAACATGCAACAAAACATAACGCTAGTGGCCAGGGACAACAAGAAGAAACCTAAAAAAAGAATATTATTCTAATAAATCTCTTAGAGTAGCATCTTAGAATACTATCCTAATAAATCTCCTCTCATAATAAAATTAAGAAATATAACGCATATTATATTATTATGTTTAAACACACATCCCCTATGTATATTGTTTATAAATGTCATAGTTAGTCAAATTTGCTGCTTAGAATATTACACTCCCTTAGTGTAACTAAGAATTATACCACTAACTATCAATATTTTTAGAATGTC
This sequence comes from Hydra vulgaris, assembly GCF_022113875.1. Lineage (NCBI taxonomy): Eukaryota > Metazoa > Cnidaria > Hydrozoa > Anthoathecata > Hydridae > Hydra > Hydra vulgaris. The sequence continues at coordinate 6,998,559 of NC_061161.1, read as the reverse complement.
ATACCCCCTATGTACTACCAGTATTATATATGTTATATATATAAAATACCACAATTCCAATGTATATTGTTTAAAAATTTCATAGTTAGTCTTATTTGCTGCTTTGAATCTTAGATGTAAATAAGAAATCTATTGTCAACTAACAGTTTAACATTACTTAAAATGTCACACCCCACATATGTATTGTTTATATATGACATAAAAATTATTTGTATTTTCTGCTATGAACTATAAAACATCACATCCAGCAAATTAAATAAGAAATATATCACTAACTATCACTGTATGTTAACAATATCAAATCCCCCATGTACTTTGTTTATAAACATCATACTAATTAGTTTAAAAACTTAGAATATGATATTTCCTTATTATAATTAGGAAATATATTACACACTATAAGAAACAAATATTTTGAATATCACATCCCCCATGTATATTGGTCATTAATGTTATAAAAATTATTTGTATTTAAAGCTTAGAACCTTAGAATATCACATTGCTTTAAAGAAATTAAGAAATATATGGCATGCTACCGGTATTTTATGTTTAGAATATTACATCACCAATGTATTTTGTTAAAAAACAACATACTGGATAGTGCTTAGAATGTTAGAATATCACATTACCTTAATAAAACTAGAAAAATCACTATAACATGTTTAGAATATCACATCACCCATGTATTTTGTTAAAAAAGAACAAACTAGATTGTGCTTAGAATGTTATAATATCACATCACCTTAATAAAATTAAAATATACACTATTACATGTTTACAATATTACATCACCCATGTATTTTGTTAATAAACAACTTTCTTGATAGTGCTTAAAATGTTAGAATATTACATCACCTTAATAAAATTAAAAAATACAATGTTACATGTTTAGAATATTACTTCACCCATATGCTTTTTTTTTAAATAACAAACTAGATTGTGCTTAGAATGTTAGAATATCACATCACCTTAATAAAAATAAAATATACACTATTTGAAGTTTAGAAAATTACATCACCCATGTATTTTGTTAAAAAACAACATTCTGGATAGTGCTTAGAATGTTAGAATATCACATCACCTTAATAAAACTAGAAAATATACTATTACATGTTTAGAATATTACATCACCCATGTATTTTGTTAATAAACAACTTTCTTGATAGTGCTTAAAATGTTAGAATATCACATCACCTTAATAAAATTAAAAAATACAATGTTACATGTTTAGAATATTACATCACCCAAATACTATTTTTTAAAATAACAAACTAGATTGTGCTTAGAATGTTAGAATATCACCTCACCTTAATAAAATTAAAAAATACACTGTTACATGTTTAGAATATTACATCACCCATGTATTTTTTTTAAAAATAACAAACACGATTGTGCTTAGAATGTTAGAATATCACATCACCTTAATAAAACTAGAAAATACACTGTTGCATGTTTAGAATATCACATCACCCATGTATTTTGTTAAAAAATAACAAACTAGATTGAGCTTAGAATGGTAGAATATCACATCAGTCAAATTTTTTTAACGTTCTTGTATTATTCGGATGTACTTGGTACTCTACTAAGTTCTTTTAATTTAAAACGCATCCTCGTTTTTATTATTTCTACTGGTGCGGTGATATTCTAAGGTGCGTACTGTTGGCCAAAGAGACCGCCAGGTTTTATATCGTGTCACTTGAACGAAACTTTTTTTATTTAAGAGTATTTGCTTTATAAAAATAGAATCTAGCATTTTTAAAATCCGAAAAAAGTGCTAAGTGTCACAAATGGGGCAAAAAAGTAAATTGAGGAGCCTGATGCCCATTTGACCATTTTAGACGCCCATTACAAAAAATATATAAATTAATTAAGAATATGTGTCTTATAAAAATAGAATATAAAGTTTTTAATCTATAAAAGTCGGAACAAAGTCCTAAGGATCACAAAGGACACAAAAAAATAAAATCGAGGGGCCCTACCCCCATTGAAGTATTTTAGACGCCCATTGAAAGTAAAATTTTTTAACTTATGATTTGTCTTCTACAAATTGACTCAAGTGTTTTAAAATCGAATCAAAGAACTAAGACTTACAAATAAAGCAAAAAGGTTAAATTGATGGGGCCACAAGTCCATTTAAACATTTTAGATGCCTGTTACAAATAAAGACTTTAAGCAATTTAAAAAAGTAAAACAAAAAAAATATATATTTACAATATTAATTTATATTTGTTACACTATCCAAATATACATTAATTCATTTTCCTGCACTTTAGAAAGGAACATGTCAAAGTTAAAGATAAATTAAAGTCTTCTTTCATTGAAATTTTTTACAGAGGATAACAGCTGTTCTCTATGTTGAGCATGGTCTTCTGCACGTTTATATCTACTCCAGGTAGGTTTAAATTTAGAATGAATAGCCTCTCCACACTGTTTAGCAAACTTAGCTAGACAACAGTTATGGTGTTCGACAAAAAGTTGAACATGACACAGCAAGATGTGAAACTTCCAGCTTAAAGAACATTTTTTCCCTAGAGCCTGTTCAAGCTCTTGGGTAGAAAGGAAAGAATTTTTAAACACAGTAAATGCCATTTTATACTCTGTCAAAAGAATTCGACCAAAACAGGAATCTTTTACTATTTTAAAGTCTTTCAAACACTAAATTATAGGTCTCAGTTGAGAAACCTGAGATGCTACTACTTTATCAAGTTCATCCAGGTTTTTCAGGATCTTGTTAGAATTATTTCTGTCCCAACCTCTACCTTGATACCCTCTCTGATAAACACTTTTAGTTTTCAGCCAGTCATCAAATTCAGGCCAAATATCCATAAGTAGACATCCTAAAGTAGATACAACTCCAATCAAAAGATGTAATTCAGGAGGTGGTACCAAATGCTGAATTAGAGTATCTGGACTCTTCTCTAGATAGAGAATCCTCGGATGTATCACATTCATATATTGTTGCATGTTAGATTTTTTAGATTTATTTTGACACTGTATTTTTCATACCAATAATCAAGACTTCCAAGAGTTCTTAACTTTCCACATTCTCCATTTTTCAAACCTTCACACCACGGGCATGCTCTTTCTCCTGCATGACCTGATAGAGCAAACACAGCATTAGCGCACTTTAAATCAAATGCTACAAAAAATTGACATCTTGTAACTTGAGTTTTTCAATATAATTCTTAAGTTATGATTTGATTCAGGAACATCTTCAACAATAGTAAGAATTTGACAACGTTGAACACCACTATTTATGTACATTACAGAAGACTTTTTTTTCAAAAATTATAATTTTCAAAAAGGATCCTCCACTATCCATAGAAATTCGTACAAATGCAGAATGAACGTCTAAACCACGTTGGTTAATCAAATTCATTGTGAAAGAAGATGACTCTTGAACATACACAAGATCCTTTTCAACAATTCCCAATTCATTGTCAAGGAAATCTATCTGTAAAGATGTATAATTAGATAAGTGTCATTATTTTGTCACAATCATATAGGGTCATTATATTGTATATAAAAATTACTAAGAAAACTTAAAGATTAATAAAAAACACAAAATATTTATGTAAATTATTCAAAATCTAATTCGAATACCATTCAACTTTAAATTAGCTTCACTATTTTACAAATAATATGTACATATATTGATGGTTACACATTGTATAAGTACATTTTGTAATGAATAAACATGTTTAGCCATAACAAATAATACTTATATAAATAATACACACTCATTTGGCTATGACATTTTTTTAATGGCATTTTATATATTTATATGGCTTATGGAAGAGTTAAAGCAATTTTTTTTACAACCAAATGTCTTTCCTGGTGTTAGCCTGTTATGAAAATTAGGAATATATTTTACAACCACTAGGAAGATTAGTATTCAAAGTAATAAGCCAAAAAAGTCTGATCTAATATAAGATCAGTTTCTATCTTACTATAGGATAAGGATGTTTTATTCACAGTGAAGGACTCTCTCTTTTTTGCATATCATTTTATATTAGAAAATCTAACATTATGAAAGAGCAATTTTTTGATCAATATATTATTAGATATCTATAAATAATATATAAATATGAATATATTTAAAATATAAATTACCTTTTCTACATGATAAAAATGTGATATGGATTCCGAAAGATCATTTAACTTGCCAAAAATGTTAGTTTCTACAACAGTCTTACTCCCTATTCCTTTCCGAAGAGTAGAAATTAATTGTTTGGTCTTTTTATTAGAAAGCTCTAATACAACTTGAAGTTCCTTTATAACTTGTAAGGATACTTGTTTTACTGATCTTCTATTTACCTTGTTAGAAGGACATCCAACAGTTACACCCAACAGGTTTCCCCCAGTTGATAAAGAAAATGTTGTCCCTGTTGAAATTCCGTCTGCACCCTTTTTGTTTTGTATTATACCTGAAGCAACTTGTTCAGCCTCAATGCTCCCTAGACTTGTGGATAGAAAAATCAAGTTTTTTACAGCAGTTGATGAAGAACAGTTGTGGGCATGTCCTGCTGATAAGATTGAGTAGCATTGTCCACAGAGCTTTGAATTATTGGCCGAAAAAGATATAACTGGTTCGGTTTCACTAATTGGGAGCATTCCATTTGAATTTCTGGTCAACATTTTCCATTCAACCTTTAAAAGTGAAATACAAAATTATATAAACATAATTACTTCATTACAATTTAGAATTTGCTATAAAAAGTAAAGGTATATCTTTTTTAATAATAAAGTTAAAAATTAAAACACGTAATAACGTTATTTTCGTTTTTAACGTTTTTTTAATTATTATTAAAGCGTATTTTTTTAAGACTATTGATTTCTATATAGATGGTATCTATATCTAAAGAAATTAATATTAATAATCTTAAAACTTAATAGCTTAAAAAAACTTGACAGAAATAATGAGTTTAAAATATAGTTTTACATTCTACCTTTGATACTTTCTCTCCCCACGAGCCTCTGGGTGTATTACCGGACTTGATCATGTAAAGATTTCTTCTACAACTGGAAGAAACTACAGTTGGGTAACTGCTAATTTCCAGGGAATAACCGGGATATATATACAGCTTCATCAAATCTTTTATTGTTGAATTTTCAGGAGATAAAGACAAAGACCTTGCTCCAAAAAATTTCCAGCAGCAACAACATGTTGCATTTCGTTGAAATGAAGCAGTTGACATGCTAACACCAGCCATTTAAATTTATTGAAATCAATGTGAATTATATCCAAAAAAATGCAAACTTAATATAATACCATTAAGTTAAAATACTTAATCTTGAGAAAACTTTAATTTAAATTGCTATCTTAAAAAAAAGCTAATGCAAAATTCCTTTTATATAAAGTTACTAGATCGGCAAAAATGAGTTAAAAATCTTTTAGATATGCAGCCTGGATTTTATTTTCTCATCAAAAAATTTACCTTAAAAAGTTGCTTAATTTATTATTATTAATTTATGTTGACATATAAATAGAAAATACAAAGCGGCTATTATTTTCATTATTTAAAAAATATTTTAACTTTTAAATTCTTCTAATAAATGTGTAAGTCATTAATTTAAAATTGATGTTAATAAAAACCAGGTATTTTAAATGTTGTAAGAAGTTTGGTTAAATAACGGAAGTTGCAAAAAAGATGTTCAAAAAGATGTCGAATTTCATCATTTTAATATATAAATTTTTTGTTTCAAATGTAAAATAGAGAACTTTCCATTCAAATTCAAGCGTATGTTTCTATACAATTTTTAATCAGAATAAAATTCGTTATTATAATCATTTATAAAAATATGAGGCTAGAAACTTTTGCATTGCCCTTTTCTTGCCCTTTTTTGACCCTTTGCACCGTATTCGGATTTTAAAAAACCCTTTTTTTATAAGTAAACTACTAATACTCTAAAATAAAAAAAAAATTGTATGAGTGACACGACATAAAACCTGGCGGTCTCTTTGGCCAACCGTGTGCGGTGATATTCTATTACAGTACTCACAGCTCTCAGCTAATAGTTCATACAGCATTTGTACAATAATGTTTCTACCTACAAAAGTCATGATTTTAAAATTCTTTCAAGATTGTAGGTAGACATCGTTGCTGCTTACCATACAGTTGTGTTATTAACCTTCTAGCACACAGCATTGGGTAATTAAGAACTAAAAGGTACATAAATTATAAACCTCATTTAAAAAGTGTATACTAGCTGAATATTTAAATAATTAGGAATCAAATAAATTTATTTCGCCATCTTATTTTCCTTAAAAATAGTTTACTTTTCTTATTCGGTCAGAATTTTTATACGATTCAAACCGCTAACAGTTCTAACCCACGCCATCTTGGTAGGCCAAAATTGGCTTTAACTTTTTTTACGAAAAACAATAGAATACGCTATCCAGTTATTATTTTAAGATCAGTGGTTTTCGCTCTTTTTTAAGTTGACGCCACGTGATATAATATTCAAAACTTGATTGGTTATCGTTTATGGCGATTCGACTTTTTTTTTCGATGTAGCGAAAAAAAAATCAGTATTATCGCCTAAAATATTTAATCTGCGCATGCTTAACGACGAAAAAAATTCGCTTTGCGCGAATTTTTCGTCTTGTGAAAAACGGCCTTAAGTTTTATACTTTGCAAAGTATAAAACTTATATTTAGCATATTAAATCCTATAATTAAAACCAAGAAATAAACTAAAAGTTCATTTTTAGCAAATCGAGATTTAATAGGTCGACAATTTGTAAAACCTGTTTACACTGAAAGTTTTTGTTTTTTTCGGTGGCTTAAAATTATTTTCAAATTTTTAAGGCCAATTTTCACTGAGTTTTTTTTTTTACATTTAAGATATATAATTTTTATTGTTGATAACAAGTAAAAATTCATAAAATAGATGGTCGTAATAAACTTAGGGTGGTTTGGAAAAATATCCAAAAGTTATTAAACGAAGGGAGGGGGGGAAACGTTTATAAGGAACTCGTGAGTAAGTATTATATTACAAGTATACAACAACAACAACTATAAAGCTATTTATTTTCCGTAAATCATTTTACAATAGTTTTGATAGTAATGATAATAATAGTAATAATAGCAAAAATGTATAATAATAACATAAGATAAAAAATATGATTATACAAATTATAGTAATAGTAATAATAAGTATGTCTACAATAATTACAATGATTTTTTTTTTTTTTTTTTTTTTTTTTTTTTTTTATGGTTTTAACACTATTTACCTTAGTTAGTTGAGTTTTGCTTTTAACACTATTATAGGAATTTAATATTTTAAAAACATAATTATTACAACGGTTCTTGATGATAAGATTTAATGGTCTTCTGCAAGTTTCCCGCGTTTTTGTTTATTTTTGTATAATAACTCTTATTATTTTGTCTTTGATTTTTTATATCTACAACTGGTTTATTTATGAAAGAATAAGAGTATCTTGTATTATATTACGGAATTTAATTGTAACAAAAGCAAAAAATAAAAAAAATAAAAAATATTAATAATTTTAATATAATAATAAGTTAATGATTTATTAGGATAATGTCACTCATACAGAAACCAATTTTTAATATAATATAAGTAATAATAAGCAAGACACACACTGAAACACATGGACCGTAAACACATAAACCAAAGCACATAAAATATACATCAAAACAAACATGTAGAAATCAATTTGCAGGTTTTACTAATAAAAAAAAATAAAAAAGTGCTAATGATAATTGTAATTATTACGAAAAAGAAAACTAAAACAATACTTAAATCATAAGGATAATAATGCTAAAATGTTAGAATAAAATATTTTTAAATTGATATTGTTTAAGATGGTAAAGGTATTTTAGGATATATTTTTTAAACTCATTAAAAATGCATGCAAGGCTCTTGTTCCATTCACAGACGCACTGATAAACAATAGAACGTTTACCATACTTTTGGGTTTTAAAAGATGGTACATTTAGTTTTCCATTGTGTATATTTCTAGTCGAGTAGGAATGTAACTAACTACTTTCTGTGAACAAGTTTGTGATAGGAGATGGTATATTTTTATTTAAAGAGTCAAAAACAAAAAGAAAATTAGCATACTTTACTAGCGCTGGAAATATTGGAATGAAAAGTTTTTTGAAAGACTTTGATGTATCTGATTTAATTGGTTGGAAGTTTACTAATTTGATGGATTGACGCTGAGACGATAGCAACTTGTTAATGCGATAGTTTCAAACTTGACCCCAAACTTGACAACAATAGCTAAGATGAGATGAGAGTAATGGATTGTAAATACTCCTAAGTGTAACTTTATTGACATAATGACGAATTATTGAAAGCATACCGTTAGCTCGAAATTTTTGCTTAGTTTATCAATATGAAAGTTCCATGAAAGATTACAATCAATTAATACACCAAGATATTTAATAACTCTTGAAGGATATAGCCGTTTATTATTAATTTTGATTTTGATTTCAACATTTTTGAAGAAATTGTTTTTTTTTTGGAGATGAAAAAAAAATTAGTTCAGTTTTTTCGGTGTTGAGACATATTAGGTTAGCATTTAACCAGTGAACTATACCTTTTAGATCTGAATTAACATTTTTACATAAAGAATGATACGATTTGTTGATGTGCAAGAGATTTGTATTATCAGCAAACAGATGGACTGAAGAGAAGTGAACAGAGTTGATTAGGTCGTTAACGTAGATTAAAAACAAAAGAGGACCTAGAACATAACCTTGAGGAACACCACACAAAACTGATTTATAACTAGAATTGAAACCATTAATACTTACAAATTGTTTTCGATCTGAAAGATAAGATCGAAACCAGTCATTTACAATACCGCGAATTCTATAATGTTTTAATTTAGAAATTAAAATAATATGTTCAACAGTATCAAAAGCTTTTTGTAAATCGATGAAATCACCCCAAACGAAATGACCAGTATCAAGAGCTTTCCTGATTTTTTTATACTTATTAATGCATGGCAAGTAGAATGTTTTGATCGAAAACCAAATTGAAAATCATTTGAACAATTAAATAAGTTTAGAAAAGAGTACACTCTAGAATACATAAGTTTTTCAAGGAACTTACTAATATTAGATAAAAGTGAAATAGGTCTGTAGTTAGTGCATGAAAGTTTTGAGCCATTTTTAAATATTGGAATAACGCAAGATAATTTCAAAATATCAGGAAATTTTCCATTTATAAATGAGAAATTAAATAGTTTAGAAAGAATATTTGAAAAATCATAGTTAAAATCTATTAGAATATTTGTGGGAATACTGTTAGGACCTAACGATGTTTTTGGATTTAATTTAGATATAAGAAATTAAATTTCAGAAATATTTGTTGGAGATAATAATAAACTATGTAAATTTGGATGTTTAAGATATTTTTGATAGTTAATGTAAGATGAATGATTATCATACAATACAAGTATAGGAATTGTAAGTATAAGGTATTACTATGTATATTATGAAATTATTGTTAATAATACAAGTGTATAATTTTAAATCAAATTCAAAAAAAGTCAATGATTAAAAAATGAGGTTGATGCATAACAGTACAACCATTTTTTTGCATTTAAACACCAAATTATATCTTTATTTATATTTGACGGTGGGTAAACTTCGTTAACATCAGTCATTTTGCTTGCATAAAATATAGAAAAATCAATAGAAAAGAGTGGATAATGTAAAAATAATTTAAAAGCATTCCTTTTGATGACTTTTTAAATGTTTCTGACTAAACCAATATTTTGATTAAACTCAAGCCAATTGTTACAATCACTAGCAGAAACAAAACTTTATATTTTGATCATTTTAAAAATGCAAACAGTGTCTCAATTGAATATTTATTACATGTTTAATAGTTCCTGGAACATTTGTTTAACAAATATGTTAAACTTTGTAAATTTACTTTAAAAATATATATAAAAAAGTTTGTTTATAATGGTAATAAATAAATAAAATTTTAAAACAACGTCTGTTTAATGGAGTTTCACAGTGAAAAAACATATAAAAAAAAATTATATTTAATTACAATGTAAGTATAATATGTACAAAAAATGTAATGCATAAATGTTAAATTTTCAATTTTATTTCACGCACAATACAAATTATAAATGGCAATCATCGTTTAAGTTATGTTATGCTTTTTTTTAAACCTTTTGGGAACCTTATGGAAAACCCGTCTAATTCCCAGATTCTTCGGCCCGGATAAAAATCAGATAAAACCCAAACGAGCAAATATGCTTAATTTTATTTTCATATGGGACCCGTCTGGAAACCAAAACACCTACCCGTCAAAATCCCGTTCCCGTAAGCCCAGACAAAAAATCATACGGTACCCGTCTGTAAATATTCCTAGTGGTAAAAGTTTTATGATCTGATTATGTTAGTATTATAGGTTCGGTTTCCTTTAACAATATAAAGATGCATTAGGCAAAAAAGAAGGCATTTTTGTAAAGGGATAGCTGAGATAGTGATGAAAATTCTACACGTGATAACAAAACATTGCACCAATGTGATTTGAAAGTTTGTTTCCTTTATTTTAGAATTTTTTTTTTCTACATTTTTTTAACAGCAAGGCGTACTGAAAGACATTTAGTTAGGCAAGACATAGAAATTAAATCTTTTTTACTTTGAGAATGTCATTTTTAAAGTCATGATTTTTTTTCCTTTGCTCTATGGAAGTCTTTTATAAATAATAACAATGAAAGGACATATTAACATTTTTTTGAAACCAACATTTTAAAAGTAATATTCTTGAAACCGACATTTCAAAATAAAAGATATGTGGAATCTTTTTTAAACAAAACTGCAGCAAGACAAATTTGTTCTCTATAAAATTTACAAGCAACGTTAACGCCAGGTTTAACAAAATTCGTTTTAACAGTCACAAATTTTCTGGCAATTTTTGTTCCAAAACTGCATTTATTTTTTAATATGATGAAGTGATAGAAAGATGCGCTGAGTCTTTTATATTTAAAGAGGTAGTTAAAAGCGAGATAGTTGTAAAATCCGAACAAGTTTTGAGTACAAAACGTCTTTTTGCCTTTCACTTTAGTTTTTAAGCAAGAAAAGAGTACTGTTTAAATTAATTTATTCTGATCCGTAACTCGTGTAAAGTGCAACTTGTAGATAAACAATGGTCTAATAATCATTTTGTACAATTATTTTCTATCTAAAAAATAATCCATTGTCTTTTATTAATTAAGGAAAGGTAAAAACATTCAGGCATCAATTGAGATCGACATTATTTTTGTTTATTTATCCCCTATAAAGATGGCTCCGAAATCTCATACGCCAAAACCAACCCTTATAAAAATCGGTAAATAGATAACTATGAAAATAGCGCATAATATATTTAATTAGGTGAATCTAGGCATCTAACACCGTGAAGAGACGATTTTCTTTCTTAAATTTTTTAAGAAGTAACTTTAGAATTTTTCATTCCAAATATATATACGGGGTAATGAGCTCAAAGTATACGGAAAAGGTGCGTATGTAACTTTCATTTTTGCTCATAATCTATTGTTTACAAAAAATATTGGGAGAATAGACATAATCGATGTGGAAAAGAGTTTCTCTTTTTATGAGAAAAACAAAGTATTCTATAAATCATTTATAAGCTTAAAGATACTTATTTCGAAAATTTTAGAATTTTTTTTGTTACCAAATAATTTTTAAGTTAGTAAGAAAAGATTTGTGTAAAATAAATTAGTATAGCTTTGGTAAAAACCCGTATTTTACTTGTCCGGAAAGCTTGGATATACATATAAAGAAAAAGTATAGAAAATGTTAGCTTGAAATAGACTTACAAAGACCTGTGTTCTTACAGGTTCGGTCAGGTGAAACTTTTTATACCGATGGTCACGTTTCAAGCGGGTATTTAGACAGGTACTAATATCTAATCAGCGATTTACGCAACGGTTACTGTAACATTTAAAGTTTTTTAAGGTTAGTTATAACAGAAATTTTTATTTCTCATTGCTTTAAGAAGAAAACAATAAGTATAGTTTTTCTAGTTATGTATATAGCTATTTTTCTACAGCTCACTACAAAATATTGAAGTTAGGAATAAGTATAGAAAAGAGCGACGTGGAAAAAATTTACTAAGACTCGTATTTTACGGGTTATGATAGCTAGTTAAAAAATAATCTCATAAATTATCTTCTTAATAACACATGTTTACATAGTTTTCTATGTTAATTAAACTATAATAAAAAATCTATAAAGTGACGTCCTTTTCTGACAAGCTTCTTTCTCCCCTTGCTTTTTTTGGTCCTTTTTACCTCGACTCCCTCATCCCCCTATTTGGATGACGTCTTATATGGATGACCCCTTAACGAAAATGACACATGATATTTTTTAAGTAATTTATGCGCTTTAAAATAACGTTTAGATAATTTGACGTTTAAATAAAATTAAAACATATTTTTTAAGTAAATAACGCGCTTTTTAAAATATTATAACTTCCGCATGATATGTAAGCATTACGTCAGCCTTACATTTTCAGGGACTCAGTAAACTGGGTAAATATATATTAGATACATTAAATATTTCATTTATTATTTATCAATTGCTGTTTATATTTTATTTAAGAAATTAAACATTTTTTTCGCATCTTAATATTTTTTAATTCATCAAGGTTACGAAAATACTTTTCACGGTAGATGATTGACAAATTCTTGAGATTCAAACAGCTGATCCATTCACAAATTTCTTCAATGAAATTGATGTCATCGTGAAGCGAAAGAGTTAATACTTCACAAAGATTAATCCATGGAAGAAAATTTTCTTCAAAATCTTTTTTTGTTATTAAATCATCTGAGATGTTTATCCTCAACACTTGAATCTTATCTTTCGGTTTCCATCCTTCTAATTTAATTGGACACTTAAATGTGACATCGCGAACATTTGATGAGCATTGAATTAAAAGATTTTTTTCTTCATCACTTAAAATTTTTTTATGAACGATTAACCAAGATAACTTACTTCCAGATTTTATGTAATGATTAACGAAATAGTTATCACAAGAAGTTTTGTAAGAAGTTTTTCCATCGTGAATCGAAATCGCCCACTCTCGTCCATCGACAATTGTTTTTAATTCTCCAATTAGTGATTGACTTTCATAAAAACATTCAACGAATAATTTAATGTAATAATATTCATGTTGAACTTTAAGCTGAGATTCGTTTTCACTTTCACGAGATAATTTAAGTAGACGATCTAAAGAAAAAATTAATATCATATATAAATAAACAAATAAATATTAATTTCAGTAATAATCGAAGTTATAAAACCTATTATATAATACAATAAAAAATCTAGATATTAATAAATATATTTATATTAAGTTACAAATAAAAAAAAAACTTATATACAATGTCTATATAATGTATTTAATAATAAGATATTGTATATGTATGTATGTATGTATGTATATATATATATATGTAATACATATATATATATATATATATATATATATATATATATATATATATGTAATACATATATATGTAATACATATATATATATATATATATATATATATATATATATATATATATATATATATATATATATACATATATATATATATATATACATATATATATATATATATATATATATATATATATATATATATATATATATATATATATATATATATATATATATATATATATATATATATATATATATATATATATATATATATAATCAGGAGTATACACTCGGACTTTTGGTCAGTCGCATGAAGGGCGACTGAAACTAACCAGTTTGTTAATTTTGGTCGCCCGCCGACGTTTTGAGTCGCCCGTTACCATTTTTTAAAAAAAATTTCCACTTAGCGAAGTTCTCGCATGTTTTAGTCATTTTTTGTTATATGGCTAAATGTACACTAGAAACAATATGCGCAAATAAAAGTAATATTGAAAACTAGTGATAAAATTCAATTTTTTAATTTCAAAAACAAACACATGCCATGATATTTTTAAACTTTATGTGAGCACTCATTTTATAAAAAAATAGACGTTCGATTACAACAAAAAACTCTTGACAAATATAAAAAACAATTTACAAATACTTTAAAACCCTTTTTGCTTTTAATGTGTTGTAATTATTTCGATCTTATTTGTTACAAGAAAAACTATTTTTATTTTGAAAGGTAAAAAACATTCAAGATTCAAAATGATTATATATCATCATTAACAGCTCTATCACTGTCGTCATAGCTACTAGCAAAAATCTGTATTTTCTTTGACTTTTTATCTGACACAACTGGAGTTTTGTTGTTCATGTAAAGCTTTTTTGATTGATGCTAGTTTTATTTTTTTGTGATTAAAGCCAGAGTTTAATGGCTTTTAAAGCCATTAAACCATGGCTTTAAAAGCCAGTGTTTAAAGGCTTTTGTTGGATCGTATAAGTCCATTTCTGGACCATCAATCTCGATGCGCAATCGCATAGTTAATAACTTGTTACTGACTCGTGTTCTTTGAATTGATTTAATGTTTTTCATTGCGCTAAAGCCTTTTTCCGCGTCTGCCGAACTTAAGCTATGGTAAAATAAAAAATCAATCAGAGAAAAAAGATTAGCAAATCTATCTGGTTTGATATTAGTCGCTATTTGTGACCAAGATAGCGGTGGAAATGATTTTGAACTTGCACTTGTCCAAGTTGCCATTATTTTCTTCAATATTATCCACTCTGATAAAATATTTCTACTCGTTTATATTCGAGTTGCTGACGCAGCATATCGTCGTCAGTAAGGGCTTTTATGTTATTGTCTAGCATGTTTTTATGTAACTTTTTGTTGTTTTCAGCCGTAAAAAAGTCGCTCTCCGTTCATTCAACTGTGTTTACCCAACTCGTCCGCCTCCGCAAAGACATCTGATACATTTGAACATCGTTTCAATAAAATAATTCAGCCAATCGCTATCTCAATAATTTAGACCTTCCTATATTTATGAACAGTAGTGTACTCGATGAGTCTCCTACCCTTTATTTTCTAGGATTAACTCTTACTTCTGATTTTTCTTGGAAACCTTATATTAAATCCGTTGCAAAATTAGCATCTGCTCAAGTCGTTTCTCTTTATCGAGCTTGTCACTTTCTATTCTCTATCTCTATAAATCTCAAATCTGACCTTGTATGGAATACTTTTGCCATATTTTGGACAGATCTTCTATGGGTGCCTTTTCTTTTTTAGACAAGGTGCAAAAACGCATTGTAAACATAGTTGGACCTGCTCTTGCAGCCAACTTTCAACTTCTGTCACATCGTCGTAATGTTGCTTCTCTTTCTCTTTTCTACAAAAACTATATTGGGCACTGCTCTAAAGAGCTAGCGTCTCTTGTGCCATCTACTAAAATTCATTTTCGTGTTACTCGTCATTCAATTAAGTCTCATCCTTTTTCTGTTACAGTTATTAAGTGCTCCAAAAACTCTTATTCGTCAAGTTTTTTTCCTCGAACATCAGTTCTTTGGAATTCGCTTCCTTCATCTTGTTTTCCTGATTCATATAATTTGCAATCTCTTACATTGTCTGTCAATTGTTATCTTGCTCTACAATCTTCATCTTTTCTCTTCCAGTAACTTCCAACACTAAATAGTGGTTGCTTGCAGCCTTGTTGGAAGCGAAGTTGTTAAAAAAAACAAAAACAAGGGCGACTGAACAAGTTATAGTTTAATAAGTTAGAGCAAGAAATTGAATGAAACCATGTTTCCATTATGATTGGTATTGTTCAATCAAAACTGAAAGTTTATCTATTTTTACCTGTTACATTAGTGTACATACAGTTTAGTGTATTTGAGTCAATTTTGATGATGTTTGGTTTAAAATATTTACTAATTGGAGTTTCTTAGGAGAGTATGGTTTTTTTTATTTTGATAGAAATGATTTGCAATGTTAGTAACTTTATCAATATTAAAGTTTCAATTTAAAATTTTTAAATATTTTATATAATTTATTTTGATATTAGAAAAAAAATCAACACTAAATTACATGGATATTATCAGATTTCTTTTTTTAATGTAATAAAAATATGTGCACATGAGCATTATTTTCAAAAAACTAAAAGGTAATTTGAACATTAGTTATTGCAAGATTAAATTTAAAAATGCTTTGATACTATTTAATATTATTATTTTAAAAAAAATAGGAGTTCATTTAATTTTGAGCATAAAGTAATTTTGTGTGTTTAATTTTAGTCATGAACAATTATTATTACTTAAAAACTTAATTTTTTTCTTAGTTTAAATTTTTATTTGAGTAAAAATAGTTCTTCACGACTAAAACTAAAAAAATAAAATAACTTAATGCTCGAAATTAAACAAACTCCTAACTTCTCTAGTTCCATCTACCAAAGCTAAACTTGTCTTGACTTGCGATTTAGCAAACTCACATCTTTTTTACTGTATCTGTAACAGTAAAAAAGTTTAAAGCAGCTTCAAATATTCATAATACCTTTTTTGGAACTTTTTTAAAGGAGAAAAATCTTAATTAGAATAACAAGTCTAAATATGACAACAGTATTCTGTAATAACATAAATAAGAGATTTGTAGAGGTAGAGAATTGAATCTAATTCTAAATATGACGACGGTATTCTGTAAGAAGATGAATAAGAGATTTGTAGAGGTAGAGAATTAAATCAGGAACTCCTGATTAAATTCTTTACCTCTTTATTGAGCAAGATAAAGATAAGCAACTTTAGCAGAAGCTTACTTTTCTATCAATTGTAAGTATGATTTTCATGAAAGGTCAGTATGGAACGATAATCTAAGAAGACATAACAAAGAGGACTTAGTGAGAGGATTGGCATTCATGTATGTAGGAATGTTAGAAGTATTGTGATAGTTGTTTGCAGTTAACAAATTTTGTTGAAGTTTAAATTCACAAGCCACTATAAGCCACTATAAGTTAAAATTCACAAGCCAAGCCTCATTCTGTTCACAGTGCAAGCATTATTCTGTTACAGAAGTGAGATAGTTATAATGAAAATCAAAATTTTACTCATGAAATATAAAAACATTTTATTTATGCTTCGTTTAATACTTTAAACTTTGAAAAAAAATATTCAAAGAAACAGTATATGCAGATATAGACTAACTAAGGGTATTTTTAAATCATATTTTGTATCCTAAAAAAAAAAATTAACTATTAATAATAAAACACAAAACAAGACTGCACAAACTACCTGAAAAGTTGAACTACAAGATATATATTTTTAAATCATATTTCGTATCCTAAAAGAAGTTTAAAAAAATAAACAAATAATAAAACACAAAGCTACCTAAAAAAAAAGAACTACCTGAAAAGCTGAACTACAATCTAAAAACAACTAAAATTTAATCATTTAAAAATCAGCATTTTATAAAGTGTGTAATAGCTGACACATAAATTTATTTGTAATAAAACTGATGTATACATCTGGTATATTTTTAGCTATAGAACTTAATACTTTTTATTAAGTTCCATAGCTTAATACTATTGTTTGTTTAAAATAAAGAATATTAAAATATTTATCAAAAATTTTTCAAAAAAATTAAAATATTTATCTCAACTCATGTAAAATAATGCTAAACATAACAAATAAAAAAGAATTGTCTATCATTTAAAGAAATTCAAAATCTATATAATTTATATTGATTACCAAAGCATTAATTTAAAATGATTTATAATAATACAACAAAATATTAAAAACATACCTAGAATAGAAAATAAAAATGAAGATTTTTCAGAAGATTGTTTTGTAGGATTCAGGTTAACAAGAAACTTTATTAAACTATTTTGGCTTTTATTTGTTAATCCACAAATCATTGATAAGCAACTCTTCAATCTTTTTTCAGCCATAATTTCTCCACTACTTAAACAATTATATGCATAAACAGATGCACAAAACTCCATTATTGTCAGATGTGCAAATTGATAATATAAACCTAGATTCGTTTCAATCCTTTCTATAAATCCAAAAAAAGTGTCTTCATTTTTATCAAAGTCGATCACAAAAGTTTGAAAATCTTCTTTGGAAAAAATTACTTTATTTTCAACAAATAATTGATATGCAATTTTACAAATATTTAAAACATATTTTTTATTGAAATCATTTTCCATTATCTGATAAATCAATTCATTGTTTTTGATGATATGTTTTTGCAAAAAGTATAAAAAAATATTTGCATATAAATCTGTCATTGTTAAAAAAGAACTTTTATCTACATTTTTTGAGTCACTAATAATCTTACACATGGAAGATAAATAAAATGGAACAGATGACATGGATTTTGCAATCGAAGATTCCTTTAAAGTTGCTTTAACAATATCTTTTTTTTCCTCTAAAACATTATTTTCTATGAAACTATTTATTCCATTTTCATTAAATCCCATTATTTGAATGGTTAACTTATCCATTTGCTCTGTTAATATACTTTGGTATAGATCAATTGCATAAACTCTACCAGCAACTACATATTTGTACTTTTGAATTTCTGTTAAAGCATTAACAATTGGATAGTTCTGACTCGAACTTGGATTTATTAATTCATTTAAATATTTAAACTCATCTAATCCATCTATTATAAATAGTGCAGTATGATTACTAATATTAAAATCATTGATAATATCATGATAGAAAACGTTTAGTAATTCATTAATATTAGAAATATTTTGATATCGATTTAGCCTTCTGCATTCCAAATAAAATATAAGTTTAACGTTTTTCCAAATTAAATCGTTTGACCAATCAAGCAAACATTTTCTTAGCAACCATGTTTTCCCAATACCAGCTATTCCAGATATTAAAGTTACAGATTTTTCTTTCATAAATATTTCGCTATATGGAATTGGTGTATAACGCAATTGCTTTTCAAGAAATTCTATTCGTTCAACACCATAAACAGCATCTATTTGAGTATTAACTGCATCAATGATACATAGATCAACAAATTTATGCATTAAATCAACATTTGCAGCTGATTTTAATGGTGGTTGAATTTCATTGATTTTTTGATAATTTGTAAGATAATAACTCTTGAGGGCTATGCATATCTCAGATATATCTAAATACAATAACTTATCATCATCATCATTATCATTATCTATCATAAGACCAACTTCTTTATAGAAAGTCTACTTTTTTATAGAAGATTCCTATTTCACAAAAGTTGATAAGCCTTCCCAGGAAACACATGCAATTTTTTGTCTTGTATGACCACATGCAAGTATTTTATTTTAGACAACTTGGTCACAGCCATTTGCTAGTTTTATAATGTTAATTATTGTGGAAAAAGCTTTCAAAAACAAAAAAAAAGCAAAACTAGCCAAATAGTAAATAAAAAGGAATTTAAATTGAAAAAAATTAACAAAATTTGAATGCAATTTTTTTTTTATATGATCATAATGGTCTAAATTTTTTTTAGATTGTTGTGTATCCTGGTTTTTTTATAATTATTGTTTAAAATAAAAAAGATTTTGCATAATTTATGCAACAAAAAACTTTTTTTTTAAAAAAACGTAATTGCATAAAACTATTTTTTTTTTTTACGTATTTGCTTCTTGTTTTAATTTAAACAACAGTTATAAAAAAACTGTACACAACAATCTAAAAATAAACTTTAGAAAATTATAATCATATTAGAATAAAAAGTTTAACAAAATATTAAGATTTACCTTACACTCAAAGCCAATAACTTTGGAACAATTAAAGGTATTTTTTAAAATATTTTGCTGCTTAAGCACAAGGTAAGTGAACATATTTTTAGAATTTTTTTTATAATGATATTTTTTTTATATTTTATTGTATTCAAGTTTAAAAATTTTTATTTTTTGAACATCTTTAATGTGTGTGCGTCTTACTTAGAAAATACATCATTCAGAAACATACAACAAAAAGAATTTTTAGATACAAATAAGTAAAGATAAAAGGATACAAAACAAACATATGACCATTTAAAAGAAAAACAAAAAATATTGACAGTTGTGGATATGGAACCACAACTGTATAATATATATATATATATATATATATATATATATATATATATATATATATATATATATATATATATATATATATATATATATATATATATATACTTATATTATAAACCTCTGTGTAATATATAATTGCTTTATTAAAATTATACATATATATTTTACACAAAGATGGCAACTTACGCTTTTTTTATAAAAAAAAAAAAATATTGGTAAATCATTCTTTTTAATTTTTAAAACTATTTTTTTTATTGCTCTGACTTGCCGAACTTTGTTGCCGAAAATAACAACCACTCTGAAGAAACAAAAATAAAAACATACCAATTACTTAATTTATTATTATCATTATTTTCTATAGTTTATTTCAATTTCTTATTTTGTAGTATTGCTTTCTTTGCTTTTGAAACTTTTTTCAGCAACACATATAAAACTTGCAAACTGCTTTGACTAAAAAGAAGAAGGCTTAGTTGACAATGATGTTATAGTTTATGCTAGGAAATTTTTTAGATAATGTTCTTGACATTAAAAATTAAAAAACAAGAGTTTTATGTCACATCTTATGAGCTCATAAAATGTGACGTTTGCATCATGTTTCTATATTTTTTGCTTTTATGTTTAAATTTGCTATGATTCAGTTTAATTTTTATTTAAGTATGTGGCTTGCATTTAAAAACTAGGAAAATATACTCATTTCGCAAACACATAAATCGGGAAAAGATTACTACATCTGTCCAACAACATCCGTGGAGTAGTGAAATAACATCTGCACATTTTTGTGTAAGATCATCCGTTACTGAATTAACATCTGTGCAACAACATCCACAATTTCATTGATGTATAATAACATCTTTAGAAAGATGTAACTACATCTTTCTAAAGATGTTAACTTTTTCTTGATGTGTAACTACATCGGCCTAAAATAATGCATTATTAAAAATAAAATAAAAAATAAAATAAAATAAATTTCTGGACGTACTTACATCCGAAAAAAATCAAATGTGTAATTACATCTGCTTAAAGTAATACAATTTTTAATTAAACTTTTCCCGCATATGGGATCGCAGGTTACAGTATACAGTATAGTAAGTTTACTGTATACTTTACCGTATACTAAAAGTTACTATATACTTTACTATACCAGTTTTCTTTTACTTGTAAAATATTTGCGGACCGAATTGATGATTTATTACTTACATTATATTAATGAATTAATTATATGAATAAAATGAATAAATAAATGAAATTTCTTATATATTTTATCAGTTTACATATACGCTAGAAAATAAGTACAATAGAATCCCGTTAAGTCGGGAATATTATAGTCTGACATCTGACTCTCGGTAGGCATAGAAAGTCCAAGGGGAACTTAAAATTTGTCCGACTTAGTAATAGTCTTTTAAAAGTCTATTTTTTTTACTTTTACTTAGTAAAAATAAATGAGTCAAATGGATTCTACTCTATATATAAATTTAATTTACTTATAGTTCAAAAACTGTTCGTGGCCGAGAGAATAAAGCAATTCCTCGCATGCTAAAGACTCGAGGTCCAACTCTTAACGTTGTCTTTTTTTTTTGTAATAAGTTTTTTAAAATCTTGTATATACTTTAGTCAGTAAATAGGTTACTAATACAAAGAGATGTTGCAATATTGTAGAAAAAATGCAGAGGGCAACCAAGTTTATTACAGATTTGCAGAAACTGGTAAAAAAATTGACAAAGAGTTTTTGTCTATAGGCAATGTCTGAATAACTAGCGCTCCTAAGAGGCGCTCGGCCTATAAAAATTGGTGGACTAGCAGGGCCCCCATTTTCAAACTCTATATTAATTTCTATATAAACTCTATACATATTGCATATATATGCTTTTTCTTCATTCGTTTTTTTAGGAATGGGGCTGTAAATATTTTTCAGCATCTGACTGCCAAGAACCTTAATCCGGCCTAGTCTATAGCTCACCAAATGTGTCAATACAAGTACAAAGTTACCAATCTAGATTATCACACATTTTTAAATCATATCTCACTCACAATGATTTTACAAAGTTAGTATTTTGCCATCAAAGGTTTGAGGACAGACAGACATAAACCAAAGCCATAAGTCTATGTACATACTCTACGCTGCGTCAATTTAATTAATACATGCCAGGGTTGGCAAAAAAACCCAACCCAAAAAAACCCAACCCAAAAAAACCCACCTTAAAAAAACCCAATAAAACCCAAAAAAACCCAAAATATATTTGGGTTTTTTTAAAAATGACCTATTTTACAACTGATAACTCTGATTTTAACACTTATAAACGCTTTATTATCAGCAAGTGCAACCTTAATACTGTAATTACTCTTGTAAACACTGTATTTATATACATAATGGTCTTTAGAATATACCCAAAATCGATCAATCTGTTTTTGTAGCAAGTTGGTTATTTATTATTTTTTTAAAACATTTAGCAAGTTATTATAAATGTTATTGAAATATGTATTAAAACATTAAATTAGTTAAACACTTATAAAGGAAAAAAAAACTATTCTATTAACCAAATTTCAAGACATTACTAGTTATTTAGTATCTTTATTCTCCTCTCGAATGTCTATATTCCTTTATATTGGTATTTGATCTTTTATTTTTTAAAGCTTATGTTGTAAACTGCAAAAAAAAAAAAAAAAATACAAAGCCACAAGCAAAATACTATATATAAAAATTATTAAACTTTATTTACAGTTTAGAAATGGAAAGTTGTCAGGCAAAAAAAAAAATGCTACAGTTCACTAGATTTGTCCTTAAGTGCATACAACTTTAAAACTTAAAAAAAATTAAGTTATGTGCAAGCAAGTTTGCAACATGTTTGCTCATTCAATGAGAAAACATGTTGAAAACTTGTATGCATTTCACAAGGACAAGATTTGTTGGTAAAAATGACACTCGTGCTCATCTGTCTTTTGACAGGTTTTTAATATTTTGCATCAGCTACAAGTTTACAACATGTACCACCAACAGGGGTGACTATGAACAGCGGGTTGAAAATTAACATCAGTATCAAGTTGATAAAAGGTGAAGAAACACACACACAATAGAGCTATATAATGTGTTGCTTTGATTCAGTTTGCAATTTGCATTGCAAAACTGAGCCGGTAAAAAAAAAACTTGGTGGCAAAGACACTGTAATGGTTCTTAACAAATTTATTTTAGATATTTTAAGAAACAAAGTTTAGGCAAAAATCCATTTTTTGCCAGTCCAGTTGATCAGGCCGATAACTTTTCCAGGAAGCTGGACAGTATAATGTTCTGATTAAAAAAAATGTAGTGTTTAGGCTAGCAGTTTTCTTCTATGATACAAAAATGTTTAAAAAGTGTTCATAGTCATCCTGATTGATAATAACTTATAAGGTTGCAACATCGTGTTGCAAACTTGTTGATTACATGTTGTAAACTTGTGCAAAATAGTTTTTGAAATGATATGTTGAACATGTTAGTAAAAAAAACTAGTTTGCAACATTTATATTGTCTTACCAACTTTGAATAACTCAATTGTCATAATTTTTACACTGATTTTTTTTCAGTCAAAAATATTCTGAACATGTTTTTAATTTAGAGCAATTAATTAACATCATTTATAATTGATGGAGTCCCTTTTTGCACTATAGATAAAATGTGCTAGTAGACTAGTAGTAAAACATTTAGCTTGCAACCAAAAGGTTGGGGTTCAAATTACCTCTGCTGAAATTACTGTCTCAATCTATTTCTCCACACAGCGCCTTTGTTTAAAAATTTTAGTTGTTAATGTTGTTTGTTAGTAAAAATGGTAATGTTAAGGATTGAGACAAAATATTTTTAAAAAATGAGTTGCTCCCTTGACTGAAATGGTCATTGGAGCAATAGGGAGGTGAATTTATGAAATTAAAAAAAAAATCATTGTACTCATACAATTATAAAAATTTGGTATTTTGATCAATTTTTAAAAAAACCCAAAAAACCCATAAAACCCAAAAAAACCCAATAAAACCCATTTGGGTTGGGTTTTTTTAAAAAACCCTGGGTTTTTTCCAACCCTGATACATGCACACCCGCTGTCCTTATCCCTAATTAATTTGTTGTAAAAAATTACTTATGTAGTTAAATCATTGCAATTTGCAATGCAACTAAATTGCATTGCAATTTAGCCAATAAAATACATCAGTTGGTGCATTAAGAACCCTGCGTTCAAGTACTTTGTGTGTATGTTGGAATAATAACCATTTAACTTCGGTATCAGGTAACGAAACAACTTTTCTAACGAAACAGACTTTTTTTTTTTTTTTTTTTTCCTATTCTTTCCCAGTGGAAGCTATTAAAGTTCCACCATTTATATGGAACCATAAGGTTAAGAGATCTGTAATAGTCTAAACTGAGTGTACAATTTGTTATTAACACCACACTTTATAATTTATAATTAATATTGTTTTTATTGGAAGATTACGTTTTAACCCAGTCTATATTTTATATTTAATACCGTTTTAGTGTCAAATATTTCGCAGAGTATCAACTTAAATTGTACTGGGAGTTAAATAAAATGGGAAATCGCTTGTAGAAAAAGTAGTGTTTCATGATTTGAAACAACCTTATACATACCCCCCGATAGTTTATAATATATTTTAGCTCCAATCTTGTCAATAATATAGAGGTCTTAGGTAGGGAAAGTTATCAAGCGAAAACACTGTGTCATAAATCGACTCTCTGGTTGCAATTTAACCGACTTAAAAAAATAACGCCATCATATAGATATTTATTAATAAATGAAAAATAACCCATTTTAAAAATCTAAGAGTGCATTTTAAGACTGAAAGGGGGTCCTCAAAACTTTATTAAAATATTGATAACAAGAGGGCTGAGGGGCCTTGGCAACTTGCCAAGACTCAGGGCTGTCTCGATAGGGGGTTTTGGGGTGCCTCCCCCCTCCCCCCTAAGGTGTTATTTTTGCATGTCAGTTTGTAAATTTGTATATTTATCACTTTGAGTTGGTATTATTATTTACAGTTGGCACATTTGCATATTTTTGTAGTGGAATTTTTCTTGTTTCAAAGTGGAAGCTATTAAAGTTTCACCACTTGTTGGAAACATCAGGCGTCAATATCTTAAGAGAAGGAGGAAATATTTTTATATAAGTGCAAGAGAGTGCTAGATAATGTATAATATTTGGACAGATGTCCAGAATTGAAGAATGGTATTTAAGAGGAGAGTATTATTCAGTGATTAAGTTAGAGTTGTGTAAGTGTTGTTTAAGTTAAAGTTGAGTAAGCGTTGTTATAGTATGTATAGTACATTTGTTATTCCGTATGTATTTCGTATTATTTGTGAAGATGGGGTGGGTGGGGGTGGGGATATAAACAAAAATTTGTATATTTTATGCTAGACTTATATTTTATATTTAAAAATTGGCAAGTGGAGGGCCAGGGCCCCTCGGTCCTCTTATCAATATTTTGAGCAGGGAACATGCACCCTTGGATTTTTATAATGTTGGATTTTTCCTCATAAATATCTATAAATAGAATATTTTTTTCTAAAGTTAGATAGAGTACAGCGCACAGTGGGAAAAAGGGTGGCCAAAATTAAAAAAATTAATTAATTTTTTTGGATTTTCAAGTGGTAAATTGAAAAACTAAAGCAATTACTATGAATATGTTAAAAAGTAAAAAAAAAATTAAAATATCAATTTTGAAATATTTATGTTCAAAGTCAAACTACTTGGACAAAAGTGTGCTTCAAGAGAACTTTTATGGGTGATGTTTCGTCCAATTTATATGGAAATACTTTAATATTTTTCCAGACATATATACATCGATGGAAAGGTCCTTGGGACTAGCTTTTGATCGTTGAAGTATTTTAAGAAAAATTTGAATGCAGTTGTGCAAGTAAGGCCAAAATATAAAAAAATATCACAAAATAATTGAATGTTTCAACTTTGGTGGAGCAGGAAAACTAAATTACAATTCTTTACAATGTGGCTTCATCATTTAATAATGCTATACATGCTCTGAAAAATATTTGTGAAAAATTTAGCCGCCGTTTTTCGCCCTTTTTTGAAATAATTGATATTTAGTGATGCAAGGTCCTTGTAAAATGCCATTTTTCTACTACTGTTTTCAGTAGCAGATTTAATTTTTTTAATGTTTCAGATAAGATTTTTAGATTTTCAGATAAGATTTTTAGGGCAGTTTATTAACTTTTTAAATTAAGTTCATGCTTATTTCAAAATATAATATTTAAAAAAAAAATACTTTAATTAGAGCCTATGGACAAAATAAATCAAACGCCAGTGGCATTGAGTTAATAAAATATTTAAGTTAACAATCTTACACTAAATTTAAAATCATTTTCAGGTTTTAAATTTTATCTAATAATCCTAAGGCGTAGTTATGACCATTTAAAATTCGATAGTTATGACCATTTAAAATTTACAACCCCTCAATGCATTGAGGGGGTTGTAAATTTTAAATGGTCAAAACATTCGAACGCAAAACAATTTTTAGATGAAATTTAAAACCTGTTGATGAAAATATATTTTATATAATATAGTATATCTTATTGCCCTCGCGCTCGGGGTAAACACAGGGTCTTTTAAGAATATTTTTGTTCCCAGGCTCCAATCACTGATGCTTTTTACAAAGCATAATAAGATTTTAAATTATTTTAAATTCTCCTGTTCCCATATGGGGCTTTGGGCGAAGAAGCACTAACGTGTCGCAACAAAATCACTAAAAAAGATCGGCTACAACATGCTCGCAAGTGCTCAAGAGAAGATAATTTATTTTATGTATTTACACGTGCAATGAACTCATCATATCCAATTTAAGTACAAGATCTAAAAATAAAACTTATATTCTTCCAAAAGAAGTTACAGACCTTTTAGTACTAGAAGAAGTAGACTTTAATACAAGCAATGACAAAACGATGATGACACATTAGATGATGACAACGATATTGATCGATTTAATGAAAACTTTAATATAGATGTAGAAATTGATGATTATTAGTAGTAAAAATAACACCATCCCTGAATTCAATTTGTCTATTATTTTGACGTAAAAAGTCCAAAAGGTTGGAAAAATTATTTCGTGGTTCTAAGCGAATTTGTTCGCTTGCAACACGTTTTCACAACAAAGTTTTGTCCAAAGTTGCTACCTCTTTATTAAGATCTTTATTCAACAAATCCCTATGATTGCTTCCACATGAATGGCAGTCCAATTCATTTTGTGATACCGCATCAGGTCTTGTTTTTTTCAAAAAGTTTTGTCAACTGTGTATGGACACAAAAAGAAAATAAAAATAGTCGTCTATATTGCAAAATTTTCAATTTTTCATAATTCAATAAAAAATTATTAATAACTAAGAAAAAGGAATTTGTTCTTTACAAGCTGGCCTCTCCAAACACCCTGGACACGCAACAGCTGCCTATGATTTTAATTGGTTTTTGTAGATTCGGAATCCCTGTGCAATTCTTCAAAATAATAAACTCCGCCTATTTAAAAAATTTGTCACATGCACTGTTTAAAATATGAAAAACTGACTAATTTTTGTTAAAACACCTTTTACAAAAACTCACTTTATGTGTTCATTTTTATTACTATTTGAACTTAATATAAAATTTTCTTAAAATTCAACATAATATTTATTACGCATTTCGAATATTTTGAAAAAATATATATTTTTTAAATTTAAATTTCCCCTTGTTAATTAGTCATATTTTAGTCATTTTTCCATTTATAACAACGCCGACCCAGCCAGCAAGACAATATTTTTTTTCTTAATTTTTTTTTCAGATTTGGATTCCCCGTAAAATTCTTCATCAAAAGTCACCTTGCCATTTTTGAAATTGTAAAAAAAGTAAAAATTGACACACCCTACTCTCATAGGCAGTGGATGACTGGCTTTGCTGCTTTTTAAATAGGTTTAAAACAGGCATGTCAAATTGGCATGTCAAAGTGAAAGCAATAGCTCTATTTCATAGAGGTCTATTCATTATAGGATAAAGACAGAGTTTTAATAAAGTAGTTTGATGAATTTTTAGATGCCAATGAGTGCCAAAGATGTCCAGCTTTAATGTCCAAGTTATGTGTTCTAAGCAGTCTAAACCGTTCCATAAAAAAAAATTCTAAATTTTTGGCAATGAAAACTATCTATATTGATCGTATTTTAAATATTATTATGTTTTTGCAAACAGAGTCTATTTTTACGATTTTTAAAGCAATCAGTTTTAAAATCACAATTCAAATAATTAATTTTTATAAATAAATTATTTTTCGGATGTAGTTACATCCGAAACAACATTTCAGATGTAGTTACATTCTAAAAAAATTAAACTTGTAACTACATCTGGTTATATAATGTATTATTATAGATTTTTTTTTCTGGATGTAGTTACATCTGAATAAAATCAGATGTGTAACTACATCTCGTTAAAATAATGCATTATAATAATTAATTTTTGGCGGATGTAGTTACATTAAAAAAAAATCAGATGCGTAACTACATCTGGTTAAAATTATGCATTTAAAAAAAAAAAAACTCGGATGTAGTTACATCCAAAAAATCTACAGATGTAATTGCACGGATGTTATTATACATCAATGAAATTTGGGATGCTATTGCACGGATGTTATTATACATCAATGAAATTTGGGATGTTATTATACATCGATGAAATTTCGGATGTTATTTCACAGATGTTATTATACATGGCAAAAACGGATGTTATTGCCCTGACCTCATAAATCCACTACTTCAAAATAAAAGAAAAAACAATTGATACTTTTTTAATGTGTATTTGGAACTATTTTGACAAGAAAATGTTTAGTTGCAAAAATTGCTCCGTTTTAAATTAATGCAGAAGCTTACAAGCTTTTGGGAAAAACATTTCAAAGGGTTTATTTTGTGAAATATACTCTAAACAAATTTATAAAAACAAAAAAACAAATTACAACAAATTATCTGCTTTAGTGACAAATCCAATCGATTTAACAATTTTTTTTATAAAATTAAATGTCCCTTAAATCTTTATAGAAAATTAAATGTTTTTTTTTTAATTTTCTATGAAAGTTAATATATATATATATATATATATATATATATATATATATATATATATATATATATATATATATATATATATATATATATTTTTATAATGTTGGATTTTTCACTCTATATATATATATATATATTTCAAACAAGCCAAATAACACAGAACTTAGTAATATATCCTCTTTATCATCACTAGTTTAGAATTCTCACAAAAATGAAGTGCTTTCATCCCAAATTTATATATGGAATGTTTCCAAAATAATACCTGAATAAAAAGATTTTGTGTGGTCAGGTGACTGAACATTTTTTATTTTCTTGATTATAAAATGTAAATTAAAAATTAAACTTAGGCTAATTCATGAACTGTATAGAATTCAAACTTATTGTTCTTTATCACAGAATTTATTGACATTATATTAGAAACCATCCTAACCCACAGCAACTTTTAATTTTCGACTGATCACTACCATGGGAACACATATGGCTCTGCCTTATGCTAATTTATTTATGGGAAGAATTGATGAGAAAGTAATTGAACAATTTTTAATGTGGATTTCTTTTTATAAACGATATATAGATGATATATTTTTTATTCTTCATGGGCCTCTGGAGAAATTAACACAAGTTTTCGAATTTATAAATACCATCTACCCCATCAAACTTACTTTCAATAATTATACCAATTCTATAAGTTTCATGGACCTAACAATTATCAAAAAGCTAGACGGACAGTTAGAAACAGCAATACACAAATAGGCAACTGATACAACAGCACTGTTACATTATAATTCATTCCATCATCCTCATCAAAAAAGCAACTAAGTATATAGCCAAGTGTTAAGATAAAATAAGATTATATCGAACAATTAAAACCAAATAAAAGAGCTACAACAACTAGCACAAATTTTAGTTTAGTTTATTATTAAATCTACTAACAAATTCCCTAAAAAAATTCCCTATTATATCTACTAACAAAGGTTCTACGACATACACAACACAAACTTATCTGCAACAATTATAAAGAAGAAAGAGAAAAAAAGAGAATTTTACAGATGGTTACAACATTTGGAAAAGTTGAAAAACTCATCAATAAAATAATAAAAAAGCACTGGAATATTTTTGAACAGGATACTGATCTTAAAAATAACTCCACCAACCACCTATTGAGAGTTATAAAAACATTAAATCGATCAAGAAACTTCTAATCTAGACGGCGCATAAAAAAACATAACAACAACAACAACAAGATAGTTTTGTCTTTTATAAATCATACAATAATATTATTATAATAATATATATATATATATATATATATATATATATATATATATATATATATATATATATATATATATATATATATATATATATATATATATATATATAAATAAAGTAAAGCCCTTTTTAATTTAAATTACTTTAAATCTCTACTTAAAAAACAAATAAAAAAGACAAAAGTTAAAAAGAATTTTTTCTTCATTCTATTATTTTTAACAAAACAGCATTTTTATCTTTTTTAAAAAAAAAGTGTTGCTCCAAATTAACTTATTAATAATGAATTAAATAATTATTTTATAAACATTTTTATATAATTATTTTTACTACGTTAAGTATAATAAAATATATATTAATTCATTTTATTAAACAAAATTTCTATTAGTAAAATTGTACTAATAGAAACCAGCAACTTTTATGCTTTTACCTTTTTTGCTTTTAATGACCTTGAAACTATTGAAGTTATATTTAGTTAACTTTACTGAATGGATAGAGTATATCACAGACAAATTGCAAGTCAAAATAAAAATTATAAAAAAATTTAAATTAAATTTATTATATTATTTTACTTCTGTTCAAAAAAAATTTTTTCTGAAAAAATAATTTCAGGATATTCTTATACTTAATATAATTCGATTTATTAAACAAAATTTTCGTTTCACTTTTTTTTTAAGAAAACAATTAGAATAAAAAAAAAAAATGGAATGAAAACATCAGATTAAAAACCTTTTGAATGAAAAACTTAATTATACTTAAATTTTTAATAGTACGCTTGATCAGGAAATGATAAATTATAAGACTTGGTATCGAATATTTTTTTGCTTTGATCTTACTTGTTTGGTCTATAGATTATAAACTCCTATAGGCGCAATTATGAAGTTTTGTTTTAGTTTATTAACTAGCTCTATTTTATTTATTTGCTTCCTATTATTTTAAACGCGTTTTATTTTATAAACTGTATAAATCAAAACAAAACAGCATCACAAATTTGTTTTACATTATTCCAAGCTCTTCATATTTATAAAACAACTTTGCAGTTTGTTTTAATGTTGTTTTATAGCTTTTAACAATTAAATACTTTTTAAAATTAACACGTGTTTTAACGTCAGCATGAACGTATTAAATAGTTTTCTTTGACTAATTAAAGTGGTTTAGATATTATAATGTTGCTTTTTCTCTTACTTTTTTACTTTTACTTTTTTAAGTATCATGTTAAGTAAAAATATACTTGAAGAAATATCTTAATAGTATTAAAAACGCTATTGCTTATTACGACTGCAACTTAAACTTTAAGTTATAACTTAAGTTGTAAATAATAACAGTAACTTACGCTATTTTAAATTCTTCCAAATAAGAAAATTATAAGATTGTATTTAAATATGAGAGATAATATGTTAAAAATAGAACAATTACGTACAAAACTTACAATTATATACTAACGCAACTTCCCTCCTTTCCCCCATTATTGCAAAGCGGCACAAGGTATAAAAGGGGGGGGGGGGGTTGTGAATTTTTTTTTTTTTTGAGATTAGATTTTTTTGCGTTTCGAGCCCTGCTTATATATTAACATATTTATATATATATATTTACATATTTATATATATATATATATATATATATATATATATATATATATATATATATATATATATATATATATATATATATATATATATATATATATATACACACACACACACACATATATATATATATATATATATATATA
Organism: Hydra vulgaris; assembly: GCF_022113875.1. Taxonomy (NCBI): domain Eukaryota; kingdom Metazoa; phylum Cnidaria; class Hydrozoa; order Anthoathecata; family Hydridae; genus Hydra; species Hydra vulgaris. Next base: position 6,966,502 of record NC_061161.1, on the reverse strand, counting down.
TATATATATATATATCCTTATAGTGTAATCGAAAGAGACTTTTATGGTAAAAAAAGTCTCTTTCAACTACAATTTTTTACCTTGTCTCTTAAGCTGCATTTTATTGTTGTCGAAATGTCAAAGCAATTAAATTAATGTGGGAGTACATTACATTTTATTGTTTTTTATAAAAACTGCAATAATAATGACTAGAAAGTTTTTTATAATTAGTGGTGTTTTTGTTTTTGTTTTATTAAAAAACATTTTAAAAACATGCGTAAGTGTTGCTTCATCAACTATCTTATAGCCTGCTGCTACAAGGGAGTGTTGCTACATCAACAATCTTACAGCCTGACTTGCAAGGGAGTGCTGCTACATCAACTGACAAATAACCTGACTCGCAAGGGAGTGCTGCTACATCGACTGACAAATAGCCTGACTCGCAAGGGATTGCTGCTACATCAACTGAGGGTTTGGTTTGGGCAGGCAGTCTATCATTTAAAAAAAAAAGTTTTTGAAGTTTTTTAACATTTTCTGGTCAGGCTTATTAACGCGCTTTTTAAAACAGTTTATAGGAAAAACTTTGTGACTACTATGCAAGACTATATATATATATATATATATATATATATATATATATATATATATATATATATATATATATATATATATATATATATATATATATATATATATATATATATATATATATAAAACTTGATAATTTTTAAAGTTTTATACACATATAAAACTTGATAATTTTAACAGGATATAATCCTTTATTATTGACAAGAAACGAATAGAATTGTTTATACAATTAACATAAATTAAATACAAAAGAGAACCAAGAACATAACCTTGAGGAACACCGCACACAACAGATTTATTAGTAGAATTATAACCATTAATTCTTACAAATTGCTTCTGTAAGATAAGATCAAAACCAGCCACTTACATCACCATGAATACCATGGTGTTTTAAAAAATCAAAATGTTATGATCAACTGTATCAAAAGCTTTTTGTAAATCTAATGAATTTGATACCATTGTTAGACTCTCCGTTCGATTCTCTATCGAACTGACATATGATATATGACGGCTGACGTATAGTTTGTCTCTAAACAACGTTTTTCGGTCATTAGGAATTGTTTTTTGACGTAGTTTTTTGAAATTTACTGACAAACAACACGACAGCCGTCAAATCTGTTTGCAATTATATACTCACCGTTTGATCCTCTATTGAATGGATGTATCACATGTGACGGCTGCTGTATGGTTTGTCTCCAATTGACGTTTTTCTGTTGCCGCCCCTCAAATTTTTGCATCAGTTTTTTGCAGATTAGAGACAAACTATATAGTTTTATCAAATTCTGTTTGCGGCATTGATCATGTATTATACATCATTTCGATAGATAATTCAATGCTGAGATTGTATTGAATGGTTTGTAACAATGTTAAAAGACTGAATCACACTAAGCCAACATGTAAAAACGTATAGATTATGAAAAAAAACAAATCATGCTTTAAATGAAACTAAACTTAAAAATAAAAACATAATGCATGCATTAAAGAATAAACTTGAGGTTTGAAAAGTTTTATTTACACAAAGCACGAACACAAAAAATATAATTTAACTTAACCCCTTAAATGATTAAGGTATTCATTAGTGAAGTACAGATACAAAAGACTGATAGTGGCTACTAATAGGGTTTAATATATGTATATAAAGGTAATATATCAATTTTAGGTATGCAATTTACATATATAAGTTGGGTCTATACACCACTAGTGGTTTGACCTGTAAGCTAATGTTGATGCCTATACAATTATTTGGCTTAAATATTAGCTGACTAATCAACCAATTATTGGCCAATAGTTGAGCTGATAATTTGGCATTTGCCAAGGCATGGACATTAGCTTATAGGCCAAACCACTACAGGTGCATGAACGTATCTTATATATGTAAATTACATATCAAATATTGGTATATTACCTTTATATACGTATATTCAACAATATTATTAGCCACAATCGGCTTTTTTAATAGATACATCACTAGCATCTATGGTTTATATTTATTTAAAATAAATTTAAAAAAATATTAACATAAGATATTTAAAAAAATAATAAATTTGATGTGTAGTATTTTTACATTGTAATAAAAGTCTTAAAAATAATGAATAATCACTGAATGAAATCTGACACCATTTTTACTTAACTTTCTAAGCTAACAAAGCACACTGAAATTCAACAATTAATTTGGAAACTAGTAAATTAAATAATTACCTTTGTTGGTAGAAAATCTAGTAGAACTTTCTGGTAAATTTGAAGTTTCTAAATGATATATTTAAGTTATTAATAAATAAACATAAACTTTTACAAAGTAAAAAAAAAGAATATAAAAAATAGTGCTTATAAATATCATTTATAATGTTAAAGTGAAATTTTGTATAAAGAAGGCATTAAAAGAAAGGCATCAACAATAAACTTTTATGAGGTACAAAACAGGTATTCAAAAAATAAGAATTTTATTGTTAAAGGTTGTTTTCTTTACACCTGCCTATAAATGTTCAAAGTAAACAGACAAAGAGAACTTCATTTGGACATTAAAAAGATGTCTTAATAACTTGTCAAACTTTGTTTGTTAACTGATTTTAAACATAAATCAACATTTACATGTTCTCTATGTCAACTCAACAAATTCATAACATTGACAACACAACTATTAGAAGAACCCAATAATCAAAACTTCTTGGAATGTTTAACAATGAAAACTATGTTTAAAACTCAAATGTTTTCTAGAATTCTCATTTAAATATATATACCAGGCTTTCCCACGAAAGACGTGCGATCGCACGCCTTGTTTGTCCACGCATAGAATAAATTTTTCTGACTAACTGACCACGTTTTATTATTATGCATTTCAAGAACTCGTGCCAAAACAAAGCTTAACGAAAATACCGCAAAAATGCAAGCAATCTTAAAGTAAATAACAGAAATCTGTTTGTGCTTTAAAATTAAAAAATTCATGTATATTATTAAAAAAAAAATTTACCTATATTTTATATTTTTATTTAGTGGTAGTTATTTAAGCTATGAAAAATCAAATCAATAAGAAAAATCAAATCAAAAAGAAAAAGATTAATGTTTAAAGAAAATAAAAGGACCTTTTAATGTAAAATTTGTTTATGACTTTTATCAGTCGGTAATACTTTAAAATTCACGCTAGAACTATAAACAATTTTTAAATGTTTCGAAAATACATTTAAATGTTTAAATGTATTGATTTTAATGTTTGAATGTATTGATACGCAAGAAAACACGAAAACGATTGCTATTTATTAGTAAAATATGTTTGTTTGTTTTTTAAATGAAAGAAAATTTTATTGTCAAACAATTGAGTTGCTTTTTTTGCAATCATTAATTGACATTGTGAACGAGTGTTAATATATAATAATGTCCCGAAGGAACTGTTTTCGTAACAATGACAACAGAAGCAATGCAATTATTTTTTTAACTTCTTTCATAATTACAAAATTATGCAATTGAATAATTTCAACGTAATAAAAAGCGAGCATTGACTCAGTATAATCAGTTTTGAATAAGTCGAGAAAGAACTTTTATCACATTAACATTTTGTTATGTTTAAAATCTCAAATAATATTTTTAATAATTAAAACAGCAATTTATTTTCTTGTCAAAGTATTAGGGAATAAAGTCATCGCCTTTGCATAAACCTTCGTAAAAACTAAATTAAATGAAAAAGTTTAACTAAATATGTCTAGCGTAAATACTGAATCAGTTTTTTAATACATTGTCTGATAAAGTTCGTGAATAAATTACGTATCAAGTCTTTTTATTTTCGTGAAAACTTTATGACTTATTGTCGTCTTTTCCTTGACTTGTATCAAATTTCGTAGCTGAAAATAGCAACCCTAATAAAAGAAAACAAAAACAGTATAAAAATTTGAAAAAAATTTTCAAGACATTTTTTTTTTTTTTTGTTACAAGAATTTATTATTTTTTATTATCAAAATATTTTTCTTACATCCAATTTCAATTTTATACTTTGTTTAGACTTTGTTTCATTTTTTTAATATTATTTTTTATTTTCTGTGGATAATATCCACTTTCTTACGAAATAATGCCACGGTCACGTTTTCTGAAAAATTTATTCTATGCTTGCAAGGCGTGCAACCGCACGCCTTTCCTGGGAAGGCCTGATATACCTATAAATGTTCAAAGTAAACAGACAAAGAGAACTTCATTTGGACATTAAAAAGATGTCTTAATAACTTTAATGATCAAACTTTGTTTGTTAACTGATTTTAAACATAAATCAACATTTACATGTTCTCTATGTCAACTCAACAAATTCATAACATTGACAACACAACTATTAGAAGAACCCAATTATCAAAACCTCTTGGAATGTTTAACAATGAAAACTATGTTTAAAACTCAAACGTTTTCTAGAATTCTCATTTGATGAAAAATATAAATAATTTTTTCACATGTCTAATTATAAAAATATTGTGTTCTGCAAATTTTGAGAGAAAAAAGAAATGATAATTTGATGATTGTCTATTTTATTTAGATAACAAAATGACTCTTAGTATGAATCTTTATCAAAGTCTAAATAAAAGTTTTTTTTTTAAGGGAGGTGGAGGGGGGGGGAATGCGAAAGGTGGACTTTTTAGGGAAAAAAAGATATATATATCAATGAAGGGGCTATCCTAGACCCTTTTTCGATAGCGTTGATCATATTTGAGCGTCGATTCCGGCGCGATCAAATTAATTTAAGGACCTTTCTTATTTATTTTTTTAAGTTTTTTGATGTTTTTTACAGTGAATAATGTATTTTTAGCAAAAAAAGGCATATGTTCTGCTAAAGTTTGGTGGAACAAGGGGGTACCACCACCCAAATTTTCCTAAAATAGGCCCTATATATATATATATATATATATATATATATATATATATATATATATATATATATATATATATATATATATATATATATATATATATGTATATATATATATATATATATATATATATATATATATATATATATATATATATATATATATACATATATATATATATATATATATATACATATACATATATATATATATATATATATATATATATATATATATATATATATATATATATATATATATATATATATATATATATACATATATATATATATATATATATACAGGGCCTATTCACAAGAGCCTAATTTTTGTGATGAAATCACAAATCACTTTCACATTTCATCACAAAAGTTAGGCTCTCGTGAATTCTGGAGAATCTTTAATAGTATCAGTAATAAGGGCAAGCCTGTAATTCCACCTCTTTTGTATGGTCCAGACTTTGTCACCTCACCTGAATTGTTTGCTAAGAACTTTTCATCAATATCATCTCTTGACTCCACTAGTTGCGCTCTACCTGATATAGCCGTCAAACAGGTTGATCCATTGTTCGACATCCATATCACTACAGCTTCTGTATTTAAAGTGATTTCCTGCTTAGACTCTTCTACAGCTTGCGGTCCGGACAACATACCTATTATAATCCTGCAGAAGTGTTCTCCGAACATGTCGTCTATCCTTTCAAAACTATTAAACAAGTGCTTATCAGAGACTTGTTTTCAAGCCTGCTGGAAAGCAGCATCTGTTATCCCTATTTTTAAAAATTCTGGAGAGCGATCCGATTCATCTAACTAATGTCCCATTAGTCTTCTTCCTATCATAAGCAAGGTTTTTGAATCTTTAATTAACAAACACTTAATCTCTTATCTTGAATCTCATAACCTACTTTCTGATCATCAATATGGATTTCATTCTTCTTGTTCTACGGCTGATTTGCTAACAGTAATAACCAATAGGTTTTATCGCGCATTAGATAAAGGTGGAGAGGTTAAGGCCATCGCTCTTGACATTTCTAAAGCATTTGACAAAGTTTGGCATGCTGGTCTTCTCCATAAGCTTTCTTCTTACGGTGTATCTGAAAACATCTTTAAGATTATTGAAGTCTTTCTTTCCAATCGAAGTATAAAAGTTGTCCATGATGGAAAGCACTCTTCTTCTTATTCTGTAACCTCAGGGGTTCCTCAAAGTTCAATTCTTGGCCCTATACTCTTTTTAATTTACATTAACGATCTTCCAGATATTCTCACAGGGATGTACACAATCGTGGTCGCCCGATGGCACAAGGCGACCGAATATTGTGAAGGGCGACTCAAAATATTTTTTTTATGCAATCAAGTCGCCGGAAAGGGCGACTAATGATTTTTATCGGCAATTCTATTTTTTTTGTGTGTAATTTAAGAGATTTAAAATATGCTAAGTAACTAATGCAATAAGTAACTAAAATAATAATAAAACTCTATTTTAAAAGTCATAATGCTAAAGTTTATTTACCGCATTTTCTATTGTTAATTAAAAAATACAAGTAAAATAAAAACAAAAAGGTTTTATCGTTTAAACATTCTTTTTTTTTATATTTTAATTAAATTTTAGAGATATGTAATTCTCCAATTATTTTAAAACAATTTATTTAACCATCAAACGTATATTATTTTAAACTATCGCTAAAATCGGTTTAAATAGAGTAGATATTTATTTCAGTTCCAATCATTTTGTTTACAATTAAGTTGATTATTAAGTTGAATCTAGAAGACGAAGGAATTAGTACATATAGAAGATGAAATATCTCAACTATTCAGCGATAGTGACAACAATAACGATGAATGCAATTTTGAAGGTTTTCTAAGTAAAGAAGTGCCAGACGACTACAATAATGAACTAATAGTACATGCAAAATATATAGCGCCTCTAATGGTAGGTTTAGTTATGGATGGCGTTAATGTTTTAACTGGACGGAGACATAGTGTTCAGCAACAGCTAAAAAATAGGTGCAACATTTTTCTCGCTTACACACATTGTTTGTCGCACCGATTGCAGCTGGCACTGAAAGATGCAGCCAGCACTTCAAAGGAACTCCTAATTTTGCAGCTATTTTGTAAGCAACTCTTTATTTTTCATCGAAATTCTACTGTTATATCAGCGGTTTGTTGTAACGCTTGCAAAGTTTATGGTGTAAAAGGTATTTTAAGAATTAAGTCTAGTTATATTGACAATATCTTAACGTACTTTTACTTATTATTTTTAGGTAGTATTAACAATCAAAATTTATATTAATTAATTTAGGCAATTTTATATTTATTCAATTTAGTATTTTAATTTTTAGGCCAAATGCAGTGTCATACGAGTTAATGGTACCAGATGGGTTGCGCATATAGTAAATGCGTTGGAGAATCTTCTCAATGGTCTTAAAAGCACATATTCATAGTTATACCACTATCAGCTCGGAAAGCGACTACAGCGCAACACAGAAATCAAAGGCTAAGTTCTTTGCAAAGAAATTGGTTGATCAGCACTTTATGTCGACGGCGATCTATATTCTTGATGTGTGTAGGGCAATGACAATTTTTTCAGAGGCATTAGTAAGGTTTTTTCAGAGTATTAATTCACCACAAACAAAAGTTATAAGCTTTATAAATAAACATCAAAAAAAGTATATATAATTAAGTAATATGTGAGTTTATTGTAATATATACTAATATTATTGTTGTTAAACCTTTTAGAAGTATAAACTTTGCGATAATTAACATTCAATAATCAAAGTAAAATGTTTACAAAAGATAAAAACTTCGTTATAAATAGATTTTGTAGCGCTCTTTTTTGAACTAGTTAATTTAAAGTCTATTAAAATTTTCTTGAAAGAACAAATTCATTCAAATTTTATAATTATATTTTGTTGCTCTCATACTTTGAGTTTTTTCAGAATTAAAAACTTTTTCTAAATTAATATTTCCTAAACGTTTATTGATTAAAATTTAAATTTTCAAAATAAAATATAAAAGTTATTATTATTTGTATATTGATAAAATACATAATTTGTCGCTGTAAATTATATATTGAATTAAATACTAAATTCAAATATTTAATTACATATATAACTTAACTATATAGTATTTAATAAAAATATTGCTTTTCAAATTAAAACATTAATGTAACAAATAATAAATTGTTTACTTAGAAATTTAAGAATATACCAATAATAATATTGTTTATGTTTTTATTTAAAGGTTAACACAAAAAATGTTTTAACGTATGAAGTTAAGTCTTCGCTCGAGCATGCCGTTTGCAGTTTAGAAAGATTCGAAGAAAATCCAGACTCTGGTTTTTACTGGAAGAAGTGCTCGATATATGGGATAGTAAATTTGCATGAAGTGATAAAATATGGAAATCGAGTTTTTATTGCTACATCCATGAAAAAGTGCATTTTGAAACGATGTTCAAATGTATCAGATGTCTTAACTGAGGCGGACAAGTTGGGTAAACACAGTTGAATGAAGGGAGAGCGACTTTTTCACGGCTGAAAACAACAAAAAGTTACATAAAAACATGCTAGACAATAACATAAAAGCCCTTACTGACGACGATATGCTGCGTCAGCAACTCGAATATAAACGAGTAGAAATATTTTATCAGAGTGGATAATATTGAAGAAAATAATGGCAACTTGGACAAGTGCAAGTTCAAAATCATTTCCACCGCTATCTTGGTCACAAATAGCGACTAATATCAAACCAGATAGATTTGCTAATCTTTTTTCTCTGATTGATTTTTTATTTTACCATAGCTTAAGTTCGGCAGACGCGGAAAAAGGCTTTAGCGCAATGAAAAACATTAAATCAATTCAAAGAACACGAGTCAGTAACAAGTTATTAACTATGCGATTGCGCATCGAGATTGATGGTCCAGAAATGGACTTATACGATCCAACAAAAGCCTTTAAACACTGGCTTTTAAAGCCATGGTTTAATGGCTTTAAAAGCCATTAAACTCTGGCTTTAATCACAAAAAAATAAAACTAGCATCAATCAAAAAAGCTTTACATGAACAACAAAACTCCAGTTGTGTCAGATAAAAAGTCAAAGAAAATACAGATTTTTGCTAGTAGCTATGACGACAGTGATAGAGCTGTTAATGATGATATATAATCATTTTGAATCTTGAATGTTTTTTACCTTTCAAAATAAAAATAGTTTTTCTTGTAACAAATAAGATCGAAATAATTACAACACATTAAAAGCAAAAAGGGTTTTAAAGTATTTGTAAATTGTTTTTTATATTTGTCAAGAGTTTTTTGTTGTAATCGAACGTCTATTTTTTTATAAAATGAGTGCTCACATAAAGTTTAAAAATATCATGGCATGTGTTTGTTTTTGAAATTAAAAAATTGAATATTATCACTAGTTTTCAATATTACTTTTATTTGCGCATATTGTTTCTAGTGTACATTTAGCCATATAACAAAAAATGACTAAAACATGCGAGAACTTCGCTAAGTGGAAATTTTTTTAAAAAAATGGTAACGGGCGACTCAAAACGTCGGCGGGCGACCAAAATTAACAAACTGGTTAGTTTCAGTCGCCCTTCATGCGACTGACCAAAAGTCCGAGTGTACACTCCTGATTATATATATATATATATATATATATATGTATATATATATATATATATATATATATATATATATATATATATATATATACATATACAATATCTTATTATTAAATACATTATATAGACATTGTATATAAGTTTTTATTTAATTGTAACTTAATATAAATATATTTATTAATATCTAGATTTTTTATTGTATTATATAATAGGTTTTATAACTTCGATTATTACTGAAATTAATATTTATTTGTTTATTTATATATGATATTAATTTTTTCTTTAGATCGTCTACTTAAATTATCTCGTGAAAGTGAAAACGAATATCAGCTTAAAGTTCAACATGAATATTATTACATTAAATTATTCGTTGAATGTTTTTATGAAAGTCAATCACTAATTGGAGAATTAAAAACAATTGTCGATGGACGAGAGTGGGCGATTTTGATTCACGATGGAAAAACTTCTTACAAAACTTCTTGTGATAACTATTTCGTTAATCATTACATAAAATCTGGAAGTAAGTTATCTTGGTTAATCATTCATAAAAAAATTTTAAGTGATGAAGAAAAAAATCTTTTAATTCAATGCTCTAAAGAGCTTGCGTCTTTTGTGGCATCTACTAAAATTCATTCTTGTGTTACTCGTCATTCAATTAAGTCTCATCCTTTTTCTGTTACTGTTCCTAAGTACTCCAAAAACTCTTATTCGTCTAGTTTTTTTCACTCGAATATCATTTCTTTGGAATTCGTCTCCTTTATCTTGCTTTTTTGATTCATATAATTTGCAATCTTTTAAGTCATCTGTCAATCGTTATCTTGCTCTACAAGCAAGATAACGATTGTAAGGTTATAAGGTAACCTAAGGTTGTAAGGTTGAAGGTCCTTCATCTTTTCTCTTCCAGTAACTTCCAACACTAATTAGTGGTTGCTTGCAGCCTCGTTGGAAGCGAAGATATTAAAAAAAAAAAAATGTGACGACAAGAAAGTTTACATTTTTAAAATTTATGTATATTTTGATTTGAAAACCAATATTAAAAAAATTTTATAATATTTTTCTAAATTTTATTGAGCTGTGGACCAGATTTTTTCAGCATTACTATTAAGCCACTGTCGCCATAAAGGTCTAAATTGTTTATATTGATTATATTACTTAATAAATCTGAAATATATAGTCCAGCAAATTCACAAGTTTCTGCTCCATCATTACAGCCCATTGTTACATCAAAGCAGTCATGTATGTTTTTCTTTTTCCAAGTTTTCCTTCTAAAATAAAGATTTTTCTACAATGTTTTATCATATCGATTGTTTCTTCAGGAATAGCTGTGTGGCTTTTTGCAAATTTAATTATTTTATTTAATATATCTGCAGTTATTGAGGGTTAAATATCAATAATGTCAAATTGAATAAATATACAGTCATTTTTTGATTATGGAGAACTAATTTATATTTTATCAGTGGTATTTTTCCGCTGTTGCAAATTTCATTTATTTCTAAGAATATTATTAATTTTGTCCAATTTAACTTTGCTTACATGTCAATCTCAATTTATGAGGGAAACAATAACCTACAAATTTGGTTTATAGTCGTTTAGTGTTACGAAGACTGGGGCAGGGACAATTGATTTGATTCTATTATTAAGGTTTATTTTTTTAACAATACTTGGCGGTTTAAAACTAAATGCATTTTCCATATTTTTAGGGGCTTTCTAATAAGAACTAGTAATATCATTGTGTAAAATATTTTTAATTTTTGTTTTAAATTTATAATTAACATTATATTAGTTATTATTAAATACATCATCTATGTTTGTTTTTGGTTTTAAGAACAAAATTGTAATGAATTCTTTTAATGAAATGCGCAACAAATTATTTTGTTAAAATGCTCAACTTTTGGAAAACATCTTTTAAAACAAAACCCGATTTCAATTAATAAAACAAAAAAAAAGGCTAAACCAAAACTCCTTTAATGAAAATGTATTCAATTCCTCTAAACAAATATTTAAAGATGCCCTTATAAAAAGTGGTTTTAAAACTTTGAACTAAAATTTCACCCTGAAAAAAAGAATACAAAAAAAGAGAAATAGAACTAGAAATGTAATATGGTTCAACCCCCTATATAGCAAAAATATTTCCACTAACATAGAAAAAGTGTTTTTTAAATTAGTCAATAAGCATTTCCGGCCCTCTATTAAATGACGCAAATTTTTTAACCAAAATACAATTGAATTTATCATATCAATATTAAATTTAAATTAAAACAAATTAAAATTAAATTTATCATATCAATAAAGTTAAAGTTAGCTACAGTCGCACAAAAATATGGAAAGAGTTATAAAAGGCCACAATAATGCTTTGTTAAACAAAAAAAGAAATCCTAATTAAAAAAAACTACAGATAATTGTAATTGTAAACAAAGAAAACAATTGTTCAATGAGTGGAAGTTGTTTATCCAAAAATGTGGTATATAAATGTGTTGATTCCTCTAAGAATGTACCCGATAAACAATATAATGGCATATCTGACGGGTGAATGAAAAAAACGTTTTGCCAATCATAAGCAATCCTTTAAAAATGAAAAGTATTCAAAAGACACCATGCTGTCAAAATATATATGGCAATTAAAGGATAAAAAGATTGATGATTTTATATTAATTGGTTTATCGTTAAAACAGCTACCACATATAATAATATTTCCAAAATATGCATACTATGCCTACAAGAAAAATTTGAAATTATTACACATGCAAACCAAAAAGTTTATTAAACAAAACATTGGAGTTTAAAAGTTATTTATTTTAAACAAAATTAAAATGTAATAAAAAGTAACATTACTTTTGAGTTTAAGTTTTTTGAGTTTTTATAAGTCCTTAAATATTTTATTTTTCATAAGTGTTTTGTTCTTTATCATTATAACTTTTTTTAAATTTTCTTCTTAGTTTAAAGGGATCCCCAACTGCCAAGACAAGTTGTGTTCATATCAAAGAAAATGCTTAAAAAAAACATTTGGGCTAAATCTTTTTGATTGAAACTAAACATTGAATGCATACTAACAAAATTAAAATTTTTGTTTTTGTTAAAGCTCGCTTTCTTAATTTTTTTTTGGTTCTCGGAGTCTGTATAATGTTAGCTGCAATCTGCAGACTTGATAATTTATTCCATGCTTGTTAATTCATAACAGTTTTGGTATATGAATTATTCACAATATCTTTTTATGATAGCGTTTTTTTGTTGTTGTTTTTTTAAAGATATAAGTATTTTTTCTACTACAATAAGAAAATAAAATATTTATATAACATTTTACTAAATCACAAAAAATATTTGTGATTTAGTAAAAAATTACACAAATATATATATATATATATATATATATATATATATATTTTTATATCTATAATTTTTTTTACTTATTTTATTATTACTTTGTTGTAGAAGCCAGCCAAAAATCATGACATAATTATACATATTTTGTGATTATTAGAGTTCGCAGGCAGAGAAATGAATAAAGGCAGTATGATGCGGTTTTTTGTTTTATATTTAGTTCATATGGTTCAATAAACTTATTTGTTTTATGTTTAATTTACGTTTAGTTATGGTTTAACTCTTTCACTACCGCAAGCCACTGGTAGCGGCTTTACTTTAGCGGCTCGAGTATGCATTACAATTTATCTTGTTTTATGCATAAAGTTCTATTCTAAACACAGAATTTGTTTGTTCTGAATGTTTAATTAATTCCCTACATAATCAAGAAAAAATAAGAGCTATATTGTGTAATTATAAAAAAGTTATCACAAAGTTAATCTTGAATAATCCTTCATAAAAAAACTTAAAATTTAGTTATAAAATAAAACAGCATTAACACTGTAAAACTAAACTTGTAAAAGTGTTAAATATTTAGTAAAGTAATTACCAAAGTATTTTGAAGAAAAAATGTTATTTTTATTTATTAAATGAGGTTTGTTTTAGACTTATTGTTTTAGTTAATACTTAAAAAACAATAGTTTGCCTTTCTTATTGTTTAATGATGCGTGTTAAAAACTTTATTATCGAATTTTAATTAATTGTCAATGTTATGCTATTCAAATGTTATTCAAAAAAATGTGCGGTTGCTACAAAAAGATTTTTGTTCGGCTGGTAGCGAACAATTTAATTCTTTATTTTTATATTTATATTATAATAACTTCTTGTATATTTTAGTACAAATATTTGTTATAACTTTAATTTAGTTTGAGTTGAACAGATTTTAGTAAAATAAGTCATTTAATATTTATTTTCTACTTAGTTTAGTTTATATATTTTATTCAAGTCACTTGTTTTTTTTTTCAGTTTATACTTTAAATTAATTTATACGCTTTTGTTAAATTATTTTTTTAGTATCTAGTTTATATTTAGTTTGTACCACTATGTTTACTGTATATATTCATTATATATTAAATTCTTATTTTTATAAATTTTATAAATTTAATTTTTAATTGCATTATAAAATTTTTTTGGGATTTAGTAAAAAGTTATACAATTAACATGATTTGATGATTTTGGTAAAAAAATAATACAGCATCTTGAAAGAGAAAAAAGTTATACGATGACATCATTTACCGAAACTGTTATGAATTAAACACACATGGAATAAATTATCAAGTCTGCAGATTGCGGCTAACATAATACAGACTCCGAGAAGCAAAAAAAAAAGGAGACGGCGAGCTTCGACAAAAACGTTTATTTTAAATTTAATAGTGTGCATTCATTATATAGTTTTATTAAAAAAAATTTAACCCAAATGTTTTTTTTTTAAACATTTTCTTTAATATGAACACAACTTGTCTCGGCAGTTGTGGATCCCTTTAAGTTAGGCTAGCATTTCTTTTTTCAACCCATTTCTAAAATGTTTGAAAATCATCTAAACATCTAAACAGTTATAATAATTTTACATTCGCATTACAAATTACATAATATTTTTACTTAATTATAAATATTTACACTTCTACTTTTAATAAGTGACTATTTTGACAAAATAATTAATTGTCAAACTAAATGAAATCATTATTACTTTTAAATCTAGAACCTATATTAATTTTTTTCTTTTCATTCTTAATAACAAAACAAAACCATTATATCTAGTTAGAAATAATAGAAAAAATTGTACATCATCAGATTAGTTTATATTAAGAACTATTTGTTATTTCTAACTAAAGTACAAAATTGTAAAAGTCATCATAGATAATCATGGATTGGACTTTCCAAGTACAACCTTTAAGTTAGTAGCTTATTCTTCTGTAGATATACAACACTTTTTCATATTTTTATCAACAATCATGATTTTAAATAGAGTTTATTTCTGCAACAATTGACCTACTTGTATCTCCAAATTTTAACAAATCTTGCTTTTAATCAAAATATCAGCTGTGATTTTAGACATGTCTAAATTATAAACAATAATGTCAGTTATATGAACATCTACCTCCATTTATAGTTCTTTTGAGTTTTTCTGTAACATTTAAAATGTTTTTTTATTCCAGCTGCAATAATTGCTGTAGTTTATGAAGCAATTGCTAATGTAGGCAAAAGAAAATAATATCCTCAACTAATATGTAAACCAGAAGATGCAGTCACAATTTAATTGTTTGTCACAATTTAATTGTTTGTCAATTGAGTAAGCTATTATATCTTAACTAAAGCTTGCATAATTTGTTCTGCTAAAAAGCCAAGAGAGTATGCATCCATTTGTTTTAGTTATTTATGTAAGACAATGAAGGTTTTGAATGTGTTAGAATTAATGAACATGTACTCCATAGCTTCACTATCATTTTAATCTTACTTAGATATACAGTCATTTTTTTCCTGAAATTTTCGATTTTGCTTTAAAAATTCAACTAATGATTACTTTAAGCGCAATTCGGATTTCTTTCATAGAGAATCACTCTCTATCTATCACTGTACAGGCATAGTAGATACCATTTAAGACAAAGTTTTTTGATTGCCACACATTTACTGGAACGTAAATATTATGGGGAATTTCTTTTAATATTAATTTTGGTTTTGACCTAGTTATGTATGGCTCTTGTGTTTCAACAAATATAACTCTATTTTTTAATTAATTTAGTGTCTTTTTCAAAGATTTGGTCTTCATTATTTGTCTATTCTTTTTCAGTAAATTAATCTTCAAAATCACTATACACTTTTTAAAAAAAAGAAATTTCAAGATATAAAGGATCTTTTTAAAAAAATTGATAAATCTGCCCCCTCCCTATTTCGAAAAACCATGAAAAACAAAAAACATTTTAATTGATATTAAACTTTAGATATAAAAATTTAGGCAAAACATTCTTTAGTGGAATAAAACAATTTTTTAAGTATATAAAACTTATTTTGACAATATGCAACTTCGTTTTAATTTAAATTTATCCAATCAAAATACTTTTCATGTTTTTTAGTATCTTTAAAAATTTAAAATAGAAGTAGAAGTGATTGTGGTTGTGGTAGGCCTAGAGTAGAAGGCCAACTACAAAAATTTTTTTTAAAGTTAATTGGTTAACTGGTTAACAAAAAAATATAAAATTTTGGGACCCTTAATCCCCCTCCCCCTTCCACCTAAGTATATGTTAAATCATAAAACACAAATAACATACATAAAAAAACAATTTATAATTTAAGAGATTAAAGAGAATAACAAAAATAAAATATTTTAACAATATAATATCAAAATATAAAAAACATCAGATAAAACCTTATAATTCTTGTGACAATTTATTGGCTGTTTTAGTATGACATCATCAGTGGCATTTTAGAGTAGCTAAGTCTGCTAGATGTAAATAACAAATAAGTGTGTGCAATACACTAATATAATACTTTTATTACACTCACCAGAAAAACATTTTATCAGATCATTTCTTCCAATTATTTCAAGTACCTCGACAAAAGCATCATAGCTATCAATCCCTAGAAGCATACGGTGTTCTAAAGTTTGAATTAATTCAATAGGAGATTCAATATTTTCTAAACGACTGTAGCCAATTTGTTGTGAATAATAAAACTTAATGGCTTTAACATCTTTATCCAACAAATTGTTTGCAATTTTAAGTAAAACTTCTTTATATTTTTTATTATCCATATCTTCAAAAAATTAAATAAGAATTTTATACAACATTTTAAATATTAAAACATTTTATAAACGCAAAAAAGTAATACTAATAACTATTTTAAAAAATCAAAATAAAAAAATATTATCTATTTTTATAATATAAATCAATCAATCAATATATTTATGAAATATTTGGTATTACATTTTAAGATTGTTTGCAAATGGTATAAACTACTAATATTATGTAAACACCTAATGACAATGATTAAAATAGTAATTGGTAATTATAAAAAAATAACATTTACAATAATAATAATAAAAATAATAAATAAATAATGATAATAAAAATATTACCATGTTATTTTAACAATAGTAATAACAAAATAATAGTAATAATAATAATAATAATAATAATAATAATAATAAGAATAATAATAATAGCAATAATAATAATAATAATAATAATATACAGGCTTTCACAGGAAGATGTACAATTTCACGTCTTTATATGACCACGCAAAAAAAATGTATTAACGATTTGACCACATCATATTTTTAAAATTTTAAAAAATAATAAATATTCAAACTCAGTTAAAGCAAAAACAAAAAAAAATAAATATATATATATATATATATATATATATATATATATATATATATATATATATATATATATATATATATATATATATATATATATATATATATATATATATATATATATAACACAACTAAACCAAAACTCATCTAACTAAAATGCTTAGTCTATTTAATTTTAAATCTTTGTTTCAACATTTTTATATACTTTTTATTTGTTTAATATGTTTAAAAGTTAAATATTTCTCATAAAAAATATATAGTTATATAAATAAAATAATTTTTTTTTTTTTTTTAATTAATAAGAAGTGTTTTTTTTTTTAATTCATTAAAAGAGTTTCAATAATATAAATGCATTTAAGATAAAACTTAATAACGTGGTCAAACTGTCATAGCAAAATGTAACTAGTGTGGTCATATAAAGACGTGAAATTGCACATCTTCCTGTGAAAGCCTGATATATATATATATATATATATATATATATATATACATATATATATATATATATATATATATATATATATATATATATATATATATATATATATATATATATATATATATATATTATAATAACTATAATTCTTTATTATTATTATACATTAATTCAAATTAATTATATCATCCTTTAATAATAAAATTTAAATTAACTTTAAATATTATTATAATTAATTTGATTTTTTCAAAACATATTTATTTATAAAATAATACATTAAATATTTCATTTATAATTTTATAATTATTGTTTATATTTTATTTTAAGAGATTTTTTCTTAATTCCTGTTTATAATATGGTCTTATAAAGATTTTTAATTTATTGAGGTTACGAAAATCTTTTCACTGTAGATGATCTAAAACTTCTTAATATTCGAACAACGAATCCATTCACAAATCTCTTCAATGCGATGTCGTAGTAAAGTGAAAGGCGTAATCCTTCACAAAGATTAATCTATGGAAAAAAAATTTCTTCAAAATCTTTTTTTGTTATTAAATAACGTGAGATTTGTATCCAAAACATTTCAATCTTATCTTTTGGTGTTCATCCTTCAAATTTAATTGGACACCAAAAGTTGATAACACAAACATTTGTTGAACATTAAAAACAAAAATTTTTTTCTTCATCACTTAAAATAGTTTTATTAATACTTAGCATCGATAACTTTCTTCCAGATTTTATGTAATAATCTACAAAATAATTTTCACAAGAAATGTTGTAAGAAGTTTTTCCATAGTCAATGGCAATTGTCCACTTTTGTTCATCGACGATTAACTTTATTTCATCAGTAAATGATGATTGACTTTCATAAAAACATTCAATAAATAATATACAGTAATAATCATTATCACTTCGAGGAGATAATTTTAGTAGACGTTCTAAAGAAAAAATAAATGTTATGTATATATAAACAAATAAATAATAATTTAAATAATATTTGAAATTATAAAAAATAATATTTATATGTATAATGAAATAATTTAGATATTAATACAAATATTTATATTAAATTATAACTGAATAAAAAATTATAAAAACATATAATTAATAAATACATTTAAAAAATATATTTACAAAAAAATATTAATATATACTAATATATTAATATATACAATAATATTAAATTATGATCTTTGTATTGTAAAACAAGTAAAACTTTGAATAATTATTTATTAAAAATACAAAAAAATATTTAATTTCATTAATTTAAACATAACTTTTATCACATTTTTAAAACATAATTTCATAAACGTAACATACTAAAAATAATATAATACAAGTTATTCATTTTCATAAAAAATTACTTTATTATATTCATATTATTTTGTAAATAAATTTAAAAATTAATTTATATTAAATCACTTAATGAAATAACACATCAAGAAAATGAATGTCATTTAATTCACAGATTTATTAATATTAATAATACAAAAAAAAAATTAACTTTCTGTTGTAAGAAAAAAAGAATTAAACGAAATAAGGAAATGTTTTAAATAGATATTAAGTTGATTGAAAAGAAAGTCAACTAAAAGTACAGTCTGTTGAGAATACAATCAATTAACACCCGAATTATATTGTAAATCAATATTTTATATTTTATTTTAATCTTTATATAAAAAAAAATTAGCTGAAGATGTTTACTTTTTTAAACACTTTTTCTGGTAACATAATATAATTTACTTAATATAAAGTTTATTTTCATTTAAACTTAGTTTCAAAATAAATTTTAGAAAATAAAAACAAATAAATAAATAAATATAAAATAAAATATACTTATGACTTACGAAATTTAAAACGCAATAAATGTGTCAACAAACATTATATAAAAAATAACAATTTTATAGTGTATTGATGACAGTAAAAAAAATATTCTTAGTTGTTTACTGTAACAACAAAAAAGTAGGTTGTCAAGCTTTTAGATCTTGTTTGTAAGTATCGTATGAGTTTCACTTTAGTACTATGAAAACATTTTTTAATTACTTATTCTATTATGACATTTCTTTTATATTAGTAAACAAATGTTCTTCTAGTCAATTCAAAAATCTATCTAAAATCTTAGACTTAAAAAGCAAATTAAAAGTCATTTTTAATTTTATGACCTTGTTTCTTAAACAATAAAAACATTTTAAAATAAAACATTTAAAAATAAAGGTGTTTCATTACTTGATACGTAATCAAACCTTACCTCGCTGAAATTAATTGTACAAACATATTTGTGACTCCTATGTATATTATATATATTTATAAATATATTTAAATTTTTATCTAAATATTTTCATCGTAATTTATAAATAGATACCAACAAAGTAAATTTTAATGCTCAAAAAACACAGCTGTATAAATTTTATAACAGATTTCATAAAAAATTTACAATTTTAGAAAAAGAGTCTTATAGAACATGTGTATTTAATTTATTTTTAACAGTTTCTGTCTTATGTCAACCTAAAATCAAAAAGGTTACCAAAAAAAAAAATAAATAAATAAATAACTTTAAGGTCATTTTATCTTAAATCACCCAATGGCCCAAGGATAACACCTCAGAATTGCTTTAAATATTGACTGGCCACATATTTTATGGAAAGCAATAGCAAAACATAATTCTGAAAATTTTAGCTTCATTGTCCTATATGCTTGAAAGTAATGAATGGATGAATAATGAATGTTTTATAACCAAAGTTTGAATATGTAAAATTTACATTAGAATTTTTTGATTTTCTCGAAACCATAACTTTGTAAACAAAAGAGGTTATCAATTAAAAGTTTGTGTGTTAATAGTTTTTTACCCAAAAATATTCATTTCAGGTGATATTTGTTTTTATTTACAAATATACGGATTGTTAAAAAATCAAAAAACTTAAATTTCTTTGAACTTAGTTAATATTGATTTGAGCATGACTTTTGAACAGGTTGAAACAAAAAAAATCTTTATTATTTTTATTTTTTATAAAATCTGTAGTGGTTAAAATTTGAAGCAAATCTATAGTGGTACTATAAGGCACTTTTGAAAAACTAGATGATTTCATATGGAAAGACCTTTTATCTAAAAACAAACAAAATAGCTGGTGATTTTAAAATTAATCTTTATTTTTTAACATATGTAATGATACACAAAACAAAAATGGCTTTAAAAAAATCTCAAAGTAAAAATAACTTTATTTAAAAACACCTAAAGGAGTCCAAGTGACGTGATTTTAAAATCAATATAACCAGTAAAGAATATCAAGGACCAGAAAGTAACTTCCCAATTAAAGCTAAAACACACAACTCACGGATACCTAAGGTAAAATAGTTAACAAGTAACAAAAAATAAAACTTGTTTATAATAGTCTTTAACCAACGTTAATCTTGCAAGTGTCATAACTATTTATTTTAAATATGCATTCTATAACCTATAATATTGTGTACTGCTTTATCAAATAAACTGAACCTGTATAAAAAAGGAAAAGATACCTGTTTCAGATGTAAAGTCTTGAAACTAAGTATTTCGCAGACCTCCGCATAATGCCAAGCCAGAACACAAAAATATTTGGCCGTGGATAGAGTGCCGAAAGTCGGCACTCTAACGAAATATGCTTATAGTGCCGGAAGCCCGTTTATTGGTTAAAAAATATCACGTGCCAAAACAAATTCCGATATCATATATTTTAAATTCCAATCATTGGAAAAATATTTGAACTATATATTGGAAAAATTTCATTTCATTTATACTTTGAAGATGTCAACTAGTTTTGCATGCAAAGATATTTTTTTATCATTTGAAGATTTAAAATCTACTATTAAGAAATATGAAGATTCTCATTTTGTGCAGTTGTGGATTCGTGACGCAAAAACAATTGAAGCAGCTCGAAAAACCATTCCAAGAAAAGCTGCTTCAATGGCTCCACAGATAAAGTATTATTATATAAAGTACTGTTGTATACATGGCGGAAAAAAGTTTACAAATAAAGGCAATGGAAAACGTCAAACTTCGTTAGTAGTTGTTTTATTTTAATAATTTATTATCATTAATGAAAAGTTTATAATAAAATAAGATTTAAAAAATAAATTGTTAATAACTTATTTGTGCATAGGAAATAAACCATGTTCTAACACAAATGTTTTATTTCATCAAAAGTTAGAATATTTATTTCATGAAAAAATAACTAATTTTAAACATGCTTATTATAGGACTTATAAAAAAGAGTGTCCATTCTTCTTAAGTTTTAAAGCATCAGAAGATGGACAAACATTAATCTTGCAAGATTTAAACAATGAACATAATCATGAAGTATCTGAGGTAAGTTATAAGTACTTATAAATTTTTTTTTGATAAAGACCATTTATTTCAGGTTCCTTATAGAGTGGTTGAAAAAGGGAAAATAATTAAAACTACACCATATATTTAAAGTATTTGTAAACATTGTTAATATTTATTATCAAAAAGAAAAATCTGAAACATTGTGTTAAAATTAGGAAAATATGTTCCATTTTCTCATGGCATACCTGTTGTTGATTTTATGATACAATCTCCTGAAAAATGTGAATTGAATCTTGAAATGTCCTGGAGTTTCATTTATATAAATGCCCGAAGAAGTTTCTGCCCAAGAAGTTTTCCAAGTGACATCCAAAATTCTTTGTTTCTACGACTTAATTCAGTTCTTAATTTGTTCATTCGTCTGGTATCAACAACATGGTCATAACCTAAGATCAGTCACTTACAACAACTTAACTATTCCACTAAGACAGACAACTGAACATGGAATTAATTCGATTACATACCAGTGTATCCTTTCTTGAAACACCCTTCCGAACACCCTAAAATCAGATTTCATCCCTAGGTCCAAGAATCTGTTCTTAAGGTCACTCCATCATTTCTACCTAAAAAGTTACACTTAACTTCATTCTTTACCTCTATAACTTTTTTTTTTGTGTGTGTGTGTGTGTGTGTGTGTGTGTATAAGTACATCTTATAATTTTTTATTTGTGCATGTATATATATTAACACATTATAATAATTAATTTACCTATATCTTACCTTAAGTTCTGTTTTATGGGTGTTGCTGTGAAATTCTACTTTTATTATGTGGTTAATTTATTTCTTTTATTATTATTATTAATAATATTGTTATTATTAGTTTTTTCTTTATCTTATTTAGGTCATTGCGTTTTATTAGTAAATCACCATTTGCAATTACATGTGTTTTTGTAAAATTCTTATTAACACAGTATATATATATATATATATATATATATATATATATATATATATATATATATATATATATATATATATATATATATATATATATATATATATATATATTGCTTGATTATTGAATTTTGTGACTGCCAAGTAACCTGGAAAGGTGTCAGGATTAGACCATATTAAATTATATGTTCTGTTTATTTTCTTTATTATAATGAATAAAGAATTGCTTTTTAAAATAGATTTTGTATAAACATTTACCAAATCAAAGAAGACTTTCCAATTATGCTATTGCAAAAGCAGAAAGCTTGTTACGCTTAAAAGCTAATAAAAAACTTCTACAACAAGAATTGTCAAAGGAGACTGGAAAAATGATAACTCTTCGTGACTTATCAAATATTGCTGCTTCTGCATGCAAAAGTGATACCCGAAATAATTTAACAAGCTTTGTTAAGACTTTAAAGGAAAAATACAGTAAGAAAGTTATGAAATAAGATTTTAACATAAGTTATAAAATAATAATTTTTTTTGTAAATTATCATATTTATAATTATTTTCATTTTTGATTTTTATTTTGTTACATTTTGTGCATGCTCTTTTTTCAAATATATATGTTTATATATATATATATATATATATATATTATATATATATATATATATATATATATATATATATATATATGTATATATATTTATAAATATATATACATATACATATACATATACATATATATATAAATATATATATATATATATATATATATATATATATATATATATATATATATATATATATATATATATATATGTATATATATATATATATATATGTATATATATTTATAAATATATATACATATACATATACATATACATATATATATATATATACATATACATATATATATATATATATATATATATATATATATATATATATATATATATATATATATATATATATATATATATATATATATATGTATATATATATATATATATATATATATATATATATATATATATATATATATATATATATATATTTATAAAATTTTCAATTTCAAACATTTTAAAAGACATATATTTTGGTTGGGGAGGTAATACATACCCCTAATCCCCCTAGATTCGTCACTTTATAAATATATGTATTTTAGATGCTAATGTAGATGTTTTAACGGATGCAGAAAATAATTTACAAGGGCTTTTTTTCCAAGATATTTCAATGCATAGTGTTTACAATGCATATCCTGAATTTTTATGCATGGATGCAACTTATAAATTATTAGAAATTCGTTTGCCAGTATATATTCTGCTATGTGAAGACGGAGCTGGTTAGTTTGGATTGCTTCTTTATATAACTTTAGTTACTAATTTTAATTTTGGTTACTGTTTTTTTTTTTTGTTAGATTGATTTTTGAAATTAGCTTTAGCTTTAAAATTTAGCTTGTTACTACAAATTAAAATTTAGCTTGTTACTACAAATATTTTTCATAGGTGAAAGTGAAATAGCAGCTGTCGGTTTGCTTGCACGTGAAGATGCTGCATCTCTGAGGTATGATTTATTAACTATATCTGGCTTTGATGAAATTACTTTATAACAGATAAAACTAATATTAAATAAAACCATCTGACAGTATTAGGTGTCCTTGAGTCACACACCAAAAAATTCTTACAAAAAATATACATAGAAAATAGATTATGTGAAAGCTATGAAATTTTTTGTACATAATTTTTAGTTGGTTCATTGAAAGATTCAAGAGTTATAATATTTCTTGGCCAAAGACAAATGTTTTCATGACAGATAAAGACTTGAACGAAAGAGATGTATTGCGTGGTGCTTTTCCGGGGGTATCTCTATTACTCTGTTTATTTCACACCCTTCGGTAATAGTCATTGTTTATATGTCACTAATTATTTGATTAAGGAATATTCTCTTGTTCTGATTCTAGTTACGCTTTTTTTTTAATTTGTACCTGTATTTATTGATTATCTACAGAATCTTATAAATTTTGAGTTTTTTAATATGCCAACACCATCTTGTCTTTCAGAACTTTTAGTCGTGAAATTACAACTGCCAAGCTTGGGATTACAAGTGGGGAAAGAATTTCATCTCTTGAGTTTATTCAGAAATTGGCCTATGCTACCTCAGAGAAAAATTATGACGAACTATATAGACTATTTGTTTCATCAGCTCCATCCACTGTTATAGATTAATATAACAACAATTGGCATAATATTCGTGATGAGTGGGTTTTTGGTCTAAAATTTATGAGCGGAAACCTCATGAACAGCACCAATAACCGGCTAGAAAATTTCAATGGAAAGTTAAAAGAAGTCATTGACTGCAATAGCTCTTTAGAAAACTTTCTTGATAAATTCTATGTTGTTCTAACATCAATGCGCAATGAAAGAGATCATAGGACCATTTTTCAAATGCAAAAAGTTTCTGTTGATGTGTTTGATCCTAATTCTGCTGAGGCAGCTTATAAAAAAGTTTTGACATTGTATGCTGCTCGACATGTTCTAAAACAAATGAGCTTGTTTAAAGAAATTATATTGTTACCAGGAGAACATGGCCAGTTCATAGTAAACAGCCATGAAGGTAGTCATATAGTGACTTCAAATTTTTGTTCATGCATGTTTCGAAAGTCAATGAACTTACCATGTCGACACATATTTGCTGCTCGCCAGTTGCTTGGGATAAATTTATTCGATACTGAGTTGTGTTCTGAGAGGTGGACATTAAAGTACTATCGTCAACATCAACGGGCCTTTAGTACCCAAGTCACGGATGGAAAGCCTGGAGCTGTAGATTTTCATGTTGCTCCAAAAGTAAAAGTGCATTCTCAGCATGAGAAGTTTAAACTTGCCATACAGGAGACATCACTTCTTGCTACCCTTGTATCTGAGTCCACAGGTCATACACTTGAACAACGTCTTAGTCTTTTGCGAACTTTAAGTAAAGGTTGGTCAGATGGAAAGGTAATGGTACTTAACGAACTTATTGAAGAAGATGATTTAGTAACGTGTGAACAAATATCTAAACAAACAGGAATATCATCTCATACATCAATAGCAGCAACATTAGTTTTTTCTGATGTTAATTTAACAACATTTTCTGCAGTCGGAACAGTTAATTCAACTTGTTTACCTGTTAGTGTTGATGTATCAACCTTACAAGCTGGTATTTGTTCAACAAGTTCTTCTACTACAGTTAGTGCATCTAAAAACGTTGCTAGCACATATTCAATAAATTCATTGGAATGTGCAGCACATGTAAACGATGAAGTCACTTTAATAGTTCCAAAAGTACTCAATAAAGAAAGTATATCAGTGTCACAGATAGGTGCACAATATGAAATTATAAATAACAAATTTTTATCAGAGCAAGCTGAAATTGCAGAAAAAGAACCATATCAGCAAGAAGAGTTGACATCTGGGAAGAGTGATGCAGGTGCAGGTTAATGTATAGTAGTATAATATTGGTAAAACAACAAATAAATTATTTATAGACTTCATTAACTTCATTTTATTTTATTGTAGATTCTTTTAATTTACTAATTTTATTGTAGATTCTTACTTGGCACAGATTCACGTGCCTAAACGTGTCAAACACTGTGGGCGTCCTAAAGGTTCTACTTTAACTACTATTGGTCTACCTAAAAAACGACAACGTCAGTTGCATGAAGGGCTAGTACCTTTTTTAAAACTTCATCCGTCTAAAAGACATGCTAGTATGTATAACCAATTTTGTAGACTGCAACTTGTAGTTTACTTTATTGATTGGTATTTTTTAAGTTTAATGTACTAGCTAAATTTTTATTTCCGGCTAATTAAATAATACTGACTATATATTTTTTTTGTAGTGATGCTGGGTTGGTTTTTGAAACCAGATGATGTCCAGAAAGCTCTTTCTGGCATTCTTATACAGAGTAGTTGTATAGAAAAAAGAGTGAATTGTATTTCTTCAGCTATTCTTGATGAAAGTGCTCTAGGATCTCTTTTGTCTCTGCAATCATATTTTACTGCAGATGGATGGAAAGTGCTCAATGAAATAATTGATGTCAAGTGTCAGCAACGAATTTGGCCTTGTGCTTTGTGCCAAAAAAGCACTTCCGTGGGCAATGACATTGGGGGCTCAATAGCATGTGATTCCTGCCTTTTGTGGTTTCACAAAAAATGTGTTGGCAAGAAAGAGGGTTGGTTTATAAAATCAAAATACTGGTTTTGTCGTTTTTGTTCAACTGTTTGATTGGAAATTATACATGCCTTTGTTTTATTTGGTATTAAATGGTTTACTTTATTGTTGTATTTTGTGTCTGACACATTTTAATATTTTTACAAACATTTTTACAAATATTTAAATAGCAAAACTTCTATGCAGTTTTAATACTTTTTGGGTTTCCAATTGGTGTTTAATTATGTTCCCAACTGTTGATAAATGTATTTTATTATTACAATTATTGTTATTATTATTATTTATTCTTCAATCCTTTAAACGTATTCAAAACATGCAATAATCTTAACATTAATATGCCAGTTAACATTTAATACCACAAACAAATCGTAATCGTAAATAATGTAGAGCTAGTTTAGAGTTTTTTCTTTACTTGAGCTGCAATTAACTAGTTAAATTAATATTCATGCATATAATAATCAGTTTAGTTTTAGAGCTAGTTTAGAGTTTTTTTCTTTACTTGAGCTGCAATTAATTAGTTGAATTAACATTCAAACATATAATGATCAGTTTAGTTTTAGAGTTAGTTTAGAGTTTTTTTCTTTACTAAAGCTGCAATTAATTAGTTAAATTAATATTCATGCGTATAATAATCAGTTTAGTTTTAGAGCTAGTTTAGAGTTTTTTTCTTTACTTGAGCTGCAATTAGTTAGTAAAATTCTTATTCAAGCATATAATGATCAGTTTAGTTTTAGAGTTAGTTTAGAGTTTTTTTCTTTACTAAAGCTGCAATTAATTAGTTAAATTAATATTCATGCATATAATAATCAGTTTAGTTTTAGAGCTAGTTTAGAGTTTTTTTCTTTACTTGAGCTGCAATTAGTTAGTAAAATTCTTATTCAAGTATTTTATGATCAGTTTAGTTTTAGAGTTAGTTTAGAGTTTTTTTCTTTACTAAAGCTGCAATTAATTAGTTAAATTAATATTCATGCATATATTAATCAGTTTAGTTTTGAGCTAGTTTAGAGTTTTTTTCTTTACTTGAGCTGCAATTAGTTAGTAAAATTCTTATTCAAGTATTTTATGATCAGTTTAGTTTTAGAGTTAGTTTAGAGTTTTTTTCTTTACTTAAAATTATTATTAAAGCATATATTAATCAGTTTAGTATTTTATTAGTTGAACACGCTCCTTACAATTTTGTTTTTTTATATTTTGTTCTAATTTAGATGAGATTATGGGACGCATGAACACTCTGGCTTCTAAGATGCATGCTGGGAGTTATTGTTGAGTAATAATTTAGTGAGTTTAATGAAAGTTGAACGATTGCAAATCTTATTTTTGAATTTTTGTTAACTTTTTCTATTTATTATATTATTGATAACATTTAATTGGTAAATAGAAGTATTTTCGCTGCTTTTATTCAGTGACAAGGAACAACATCCTAATTTTTTTTGTTATATTCTATTATTATTTAATTATTTTAGTTTTACCAAAACAAAGGCTGAAAATTGTGTATGCACTGTACCATTTTTATCACAAACTGGTTGAGTTATATGTACTGAATCTTTTATGTTTTGAATATATATTTTATACAAGTTTAAACATGTTACTTTTTATGATATTGTTATATTTTATTTTTGTTTTTCTTTAGTTTTACCGTTACCATCATTTGGAATTAGTTTGCTGGCTGTTGAGATATGGTTTTAAATAAAGTAAACTTTCATGATTTGAAATTTATTTTATTGATCATTAGCCAACAGCTATCAAAGAAGTCTATTCAACACAAGGAGCTGGACCCTCTGGTGTATTGCCAGAGATGTTGAAAGCTTCAGGGGATGTGGGTGTCAGTGGATGTCATATCTTTACAATGCATTTGTACTTGAAGGTAAAATTGCTCCAATATGTGGTTCATACTGAGGAATTGAACTACTTGCCAGGTAATAATTATTTTAGAAAGAATTATTGCAAACAAAAAATAAGGAGCAGTATATTTATCAATAACATGCAATTTGGTTTTATGTCAGGAAAAGGACTGGATATCAGAATGTAAAGATACAGATGTTTCGATATCAGCATATAGGATGCTAAAACGATGATAATGATGATGATGATAATGATGATGTTGATATTGATGATAATGATGAAGATGATGATGATGATGATGATGATGATGATGATGATGATGATGATGATGATGATGATGATGATGATGATGATGATGATAATGATGATGAAGTTTTTAAAGTTTAACAGTGTAGAAATGTTTGGGGAACAATCGGTAAAAATATCATTTGTGATAAAAATATTCATTCATAATGATGATGATGATGATAATGATGAAGATTAAACTAAGTCATCATATAATGACTTTAAGCTGAAGCATTTATTAGTTGCTTGTTTTTAAGCGGATAATAACTTTCTTTCAACAGTAATCAGAACAATTTAGTGTTATTATCCTCAAAACATTGCAAAATTGTTGATATTAAGAAGTAAAAGATTATTTGTGACAATTTAAAGATCAAAGGTCAAGATCGAAACTCATAGTTAAGGACAAGGTTGTACTTTTAAGTTGTATTGTTTATGATTTCAATTTTAGAATTAAATTTTACTTTAGCTAATGTTCCCTTGATCTTTAGTTTAAAATTTAGAAAAGTAGTAAAATTATCTTATTTATCTAACAAAATGCACTAGAAGAAAATAAACCATAAAAAGTAAAGTTTATAACTTTTTTTCATTATGATTATTCAATATTTTTAAAGGGAACGGAATATATTTTTCGTTCCATTTTAAAATATTAAATAATCGGAAAACGTAACTGTGCAAAAGTTTATAAACAGCTAGTTATAATAAGTTCTTTTGTTATAATTTATCTTATTTTTCCAATTATAAATGAATTTTTCATTAATTATTCTTCTAATGTGACTACTTAGTATAATTAGCTAAAATGAAACAATAACTTAACAGTAAGAAGAAGAATGTATATATTTTGAAATGGGAAAGCTTATATAATTGTCACAATAAAAATAATAAACAATAATCCATGATTATTAGAAGAAAAATTCTTAAAAAAAATTCAACAACAAGCATAGTATGAAATGCAGAAACTGTAATACTTCTAAAATTAAGAGTAAAGGGTATCGTTGATAGTACAAAATTTTGACTGCATCAGCATAATTTGTTTGGTCATTGCCATGTCATGATTCCAATAAAATTGTTAAAGAATGGCCAAGCCCAAAACAAAATTCACCAAAGATCATTTAAATTGGACTTTAAAAGAATGGTTAAAACTCTTATTCATGACTAATCAAGGTTTTTCATATTTTGTAGCAATAACATTTTATTTAGATTTTTTGTTCAGATTTTTGCCTCTGCCAAAATGCACAACTTAAACCATTTATCAGAAGAACATTTATAAGCAGACTTATAAAATCTATTTTTAATCTACTATAAGATTTATAAAATCTTTAGAAATAATGTGAAAATATTGTTACTTTCAAAAAAAGTAGATTCCCAATTTTTATTAACTTTTGTTAACAGTAAATGGAAATGGAAAAACTTTAATTTACAAATATAAGTATATACACACATAAACACACACACACACACACACACACACACACACACACACTCACATACACACGCAATAGGATGTTGAAATTAATAAACAGTTTAATGTTTTTAACTGGTTTTTTTTCATATTATTTTTTTATTTTAACTGAAAATGAAAGGTATTTTTACCAATTGTTACCCTAACATTACATTTTGTAAAAAACTATTATTATTACTATATTGCTAAAATCTAGTATTAAATATGTACATATGTACATTATGATATTTCATGTTATTTGAGAAATTGCTATACTTTGTATATATTACTGTTGCTAATATGTTATTGCTATGCTATTACTAATGTTTTAAGACTGCTACTAGCAATAATATTACACATCATTACACAACATTACTTGCTACTAGACTTACTAGTAACCACCTGAAAGAAAGTTATTATCCGCTTAAAAACAAGCAACTAATAAATGCTTAAGCTTAAAGTCATCATATGATGACTTAGTTTAATCATCATCATTATCATCATCATCATCATTATGAATGAATATTTTTATCACAAATGATATTTTTACCGATTGTTCCCCAAACATTTCTACACTGTTAAACTTTAAAAACTTCATCATCATTATCATCATCATCATCATCATCATCATCATCATCATCATCATCATCATCATCATCATCATCATCATCATCATCATCATCATCATCATCATCATCATCATCATCATCTTCATCATTATCATCAATATCAACATCATCATTATCATCATCATCATTATCATCGTTTTAGCATCCTATATGCTGATATCGAAACATCTGTATCTTTACATTCTGATATCCAGTCCTTTTCCTGACATAAAACCAAATTGCATGTTATTGATAAATATACTGCTCCTTATTTTTTGTTTGCAATAATTCTTTCTAAAATAATTATTACCTGGCAAGTAGTTCAATTCCTCAGTATGAACCACATATTGGAGCAATTTTACCTTCAAGTACAAATGCATTGTAAAGATATGACATCCACTGACACCCACATCCCCTGAAGCTTTCAACATCTCTGGCAATACACCAGAGGGTCCAGTTCCTTGTGTTGAATAGACTTCTTTGATAGCTGTTGGCTAATGATCAATAAAATAAATTTCAAATCATGAAAGTTTACTTTATTTAAAACCATATCTCAACAGCCAGCAAACTAATTCCAAATGATGGTAACGGTAAAACTAAAGAAAAACAAAAATAAAATATAACAATATCATAAAAAGTAACATGTTTAAACTTGTATAAAATATATATTCAAAACATAAAAGATTCAGTACATATAACTCAACCAGTTTGTGATAAAAATGGTACAGTGCATACACAATTTTCAGCCTTTGTTTTGGTAAAACTAAAATAATTAAATAATAATAGAATATAACAAAAAAAATTAGGATGTTGTTCCTTGTCACTGAATAAAAGCAGCGAAAATACTTCTATTTACCAATTAAATGTTATCAATAATATAATAAATAGAAAAAGTTAACAAAAATTCAAAAATAAGATTTGCAATCGTTCAACTTTCATTAAACTCACTAAATTATTACTCAACAATAACTCCCAGCATGCATCTTAGAAGCCAGAGTGTTCATGCGTCCCATAATCTCATCTAAATTAGAACAAAATATAAAAAAACAAAATTGTAAGGAGCGTGTTCAACTAATAAAATACTAAACTGATTAATATATGCTTTAATAATAATTTTAAGTAAAGAAAAAAACTCTAAACTAACTCTAAAACTAAACTGATCATAAAATACTTGAATAAGAATTTTACTAACTAATTGCAGCTCAAGTAAAGAAAAAAACTCTAAACTAGCTCAAAACTAAACTGATTAATATATGCATGAATATTAATTTAACTAATTAATTGCAGCTTTAGTAAAGAAAAAAACTCTAAACTAACTCTAAAACTAAACTGATCATAAAATACTTGAATAAGAATTTTACTAACTAATTGCAGCTCAAGTAAAGAAAAAAACTCTAAACTAGCTCTAAAACTAAACTGATTATTATATGCATGAATATTAATTTAACTAATTAATTGCAGCTTTAGTAAAGAAAAAAACTCTAAACTAACTCTAAAACTAAACTGATCATTATATGCTTGAATAAGAATTTTACTAACTAATTGCAGCTCAAGTAAAGAAAAAAACTCTAAACTAGCTCTAAAACTAAACTGATTATTATACGCATGAATATTAATTTAACTAATTAATTGCAGCTTTAGTAAAGAAAAAAACTCTAAACTAACTCTAAAACTAAACTGATCATTATATGTTTGAATGTTAATTCAACTAATTAATTGCAGCTCAAGTAAAGAAAAAAACTCTAAACTAGCTCTAAAACTAAACTGATTATTATATGCATGAATATTAATTTAACTAGTTAATTGCAGCTCAAGTAAAGAAAAAACTCTAAACTAGCTCTACATTATTTACGATTACGATTTGTTTGTGGTATTAAATGTTAACTGGCATATTAATGTTAAGATTATTGCATGTTTTGAATACGTTTAAAGGATTGAAGAATAAATAATAATAATAACAATAATTGTAATAATAAAATACATTTATCAACAGTTGGGAACATAATTAAACACCAATTGGAAACCCAAAAAGTATTAAAACTGCATAGAAGTTTTGCTATTTAAATATTTGTAAAAATGTTTGTAAAAATATTAAAATGTGTCAGACACAAAATACAACAATAAAGTAAACCATTTAATACCAAATAAAACAAAGGCATGTATAATTTCCAATCAAACAGTTGAACAAAAACGACAAAACCAGTATTTTGATTTTATAAACCAACCCTCTTTCTTGCCAACACATTTTTTGTGAAACCACAAAAGGCAGGAATCACATGCTATTGAGCCCCCAATGTCATTGCCCACGGAAGTGCTTTTTTGGCACAAAGCACAAGGCCAAATTCGTTGCTGACACTTGACATCAATTATTTCATTGAGCACTTTCCATCCATCTGCAGTAAAATATGATTGCAGAGACAAAAGAGATCCTAGAGCACTTTCATCAAGAATAGCTGAAGAAATACAATTCACTCTTTTTTCTATACAACTACTCTGTATAAGAATGCCAGAAAGAGCTTTCTGGACATCATCTGGTTTCAAAAACCAACCCAGCATCACTACAAAAAAAATATATAGTCAGTATTATTTAATTAGCCGGAAATAAAAATTTAGCTAGTACATTAAACTTAAAAAATACCAATCAATAAAGTAAACTACAAGTTGCAGTCTACAAAATTGGTTATACATACTAGCATGTCTTTTAGACGGATGAAGTTTTAAAAAAGGTACTAGCCCTTCATGCAACTGACGTTGTCGTTTTTTAGGTAGACCAATAGTAGTTAAAGTAGAACCTTTAGGACGCCCACAGTGTTTGACACGTTTAGGCACGTGAATCTGTGCCAAGTAAGAATCTACAATAAAATTAGTAAATTAAAAGAATCTACAATAAAATAAAATGAAGTTAATGAAGTCTATAAATAATTTATTTGTTGTTTTACCAATATTATACTACTATACATTAACCTGCACCTGCATCACTCTTCCCAGATGTCAACTCTTCTTGCTGATATGGTTCTTTTTCTGCAATTTCAGCTTGCTCTGATAAAAATTTGTTATTTATAATTTCATATTGTGCACCTATCTGTGACACTGATATACTTTCTTTATTGAGTACTTTTGGAACTATTAAAGTGACTTCATCGTTTACATGTGCTGCACATTCCAATGAATTTATTGAATATGTGCTAGCAACGTTTTTAGATGCACTAACTGTAGTAGAAGAACTTGTTGAACAAATACCAGCTTGTAAGGTTGATACATCAACACTAACAGGTAAACAAGTTGAATTAACTGTTCCGACTGCAGAAAATGTTGTTAAATTAACATCAGAAAAAACTAATGTTGCTGCTATTGATGTATGAGATGATATTCCTGTTTGTTTAGATATTTGTTCACACGTTACTAAATCATCTTCTTCAATAAGTTCGTTAAGTACCATTACCTTTCCATCTGACCAACCTTTACTTAAAGTTCGCAAAAGACTAAGACGTTGTTCAAGTGTATGACCTGTGGACTCAGATACAAGGGTAGCAAGAAGTGATGTCTCCTGTATGGCAAGTTTAAACTTCTCATGCTGAGAATGCACTTTTACTTTTGGAGCAACATGAAAATCTACAGCTCCAGGCTTTCCATCCGTGACTTGGGTACTAAAGGCCCGTTGATGTTGACGATAGTACTTTAATGTCCACCTCTCAGAACACAACTCAGTATCGAATAAATTTATCCCAAGCAACTGGCGAGCAGCAAATATGTGTCGACATGGTAAGTTCATTGACTTTCGAAACATGCATGAACAAAAATTTGAAGTCACTATATGACTACCTTCATGGCTGTTTACTATGAACTGGCCATGTTCTCCTGGTAACAATATAATTTCTTTAAACAAGCTCATTTGTTTTAGAACATGTCGAGCAGCATACAATGTCAAAACTTTTTTATAAGCTGCCTCAGCAGAATTAGGATCAAACACATCAACAGAAACTTTTTGCATTTGAAAAATGGTCCTATGATCTCTTTCATTGCGCATTGATGTTAGAACAACATAGAATTTATCAAGAAAGTTTTCTAAAGAGCTATTGCAGTCAATGACTTCTTTTAACTTTCCATTGAAATTTTCTAGCCGGTTATTGGTGCTGTTCATGAGGTTTCCGCTCATAAATTTTAGACCAAAAACCCACTCATCACGAATATTATGCCAATTGTTGTTATATTAATCTATAACAGTGGATGGAGCTGATGAAACAAATAGTCTATATAGTTCGTCATA
>NC_061161.1:6890976-6928476 GCF_022113875.1 Hydra vulgaris | reverse complement strand
GATGAAATCTGATTTTAGGGTGTTCGGAAGGGTGTTTCAAGAAAGGATACACTGGTATGTAATCGAATTAATTCCATGTTCAGTTGTCTGTCTTAGTGGAATAGTTAAGTTGTTGTAAGTGACTGATCTTAGGTTATGACCATGTTGTTGATACCAGACGAATGAACAAATTAAGAACTGAATTAAGTCGTAGAAACAAAGAATTTTGGATGTCACTTGGAAAACTTCTTGGGCAGAAACTTCTTCGGGCATTTATATAAATGAAACTCCAGGACATTTCAAGATTCAATTCACATTTTTCAGGAGATTGTATCATAAAATCAACAACAGGTATGCCATGAGAAAATGGAACATATTTTCCTAATTTTAACACAATGTTTCAGATTTTTCTTTTTGATAATAAATATTAACAATGTTTACAAATACTTTAAATATATGGTGTAGTTTTAATTATTTTCCCTTTTTCAACCACTCTATAAGGAACCTGAAATAAATGGTCTTTATCAAAAAAAAATTTATAAGTACTTATAACTTACCTCAGATACTTCATGATTATGTTCATTGTTTAAATCTTGCAAGATTAATGTTTGTCCATCTTCTGATGCTTTAAAACTTAAGAAGAATGGACACTCTTTTTTATAAGTCCTATAATAAGCATGTTTAAAATTAGTTATTTTTTCATGAAATAAATATTCTAACTTTTGATGAAATAAAACATTTGTGTTAGAACATGGTTTATTTCCTATGCACAAATAAGTTATTAACAATTTATTTTTTAAATCTTATTTTATTATAAACTTTTCATTAATGATAATAAATTATTAAAATAAAACAACTACTAACGAAGTTTGACGTTTTCCATTGCCTTTATTTGTAAACTTTTTTCCGCCATGTATACAACAGTACTTTATATAATAATACTTTATCTGTGGAGCCATTGAAGCAGCTTTTCTTGGAATGGTTTTTCGAGCTGCTTCAATTGTTTTTGCGTCACGAATCCACAACTGCACAAAATGAGAATCTTCATATTTCTTAATAGTAGATTTTAAATCTTCAAATGATAAAAAAATATCTTTGCATGCAAAACTAGTTGACATCTTCAAAGTATAAATGAAATGAAATTTTTCCAATATTATCCAATAGTTCAAATATTTTTCTAATGATTGGAATTTAAAATATATGATATCGGAATTTGTTTTGGCACGTGATATTTTTTAATTAATAAACGGGCTTCCGGCACTATAAGCATATTTCGTTAGAGTGCCGACTTTCGGCACTCTATCCACGGCCAAAATATTTTTAATATGTCGTAATGATGGATCAAAATACCACATGTGTGAAAAAGCATATGTAACTGTTCCCTCTATAGGGTGGTAGCAATCCTCTGGGCAACTTGTGTAGGTCCAAAAAGGTTTCAAAACATTTAGGATTACCTATAAATAACATAAAGAATGTCATTTTTGCGATTGCAAGGATTGCAATTATATGTATATCCTTTGCGAGTCGAGAGACAAACGTCAACTAAAGTTTCACCTTTTGAAATTAAGTTTGGAGGCCGATTGCCAATTTGAAGTAGTGAATGCGTTATTTATAATATCCGCATATCGTGTTTTTATTAACAATTTCTATTTTATTTTATATATATATTTTATTTATAATTTTATTAATAACCCTGACGCACAGTAAGGTATTCATAACTTTTGTGATTTAGAACGACCATAACTTTGAAGCAGCGACGACGGAGGAAATCCAAAGTGAAATGTAAATCAATAAAAAGCACATTCAGAGTCTCGCAGACTTGGTTACCAAGGTTTGTAAAGATAAAACTAATTTATTCAATTAGTTTTATTATAAGTAGTTCATACGTACGGCTGGTAATCGGTCCGGGTCTCATTTGTTGGACCCGAAACTCGCTAGATACAGACCCGTTTAAAGCCGTCAAATACAGTACTACGAAAAAATAGGGCTCCACTGATACACGATCCATTATTAGCGCTATTTATTCCTAGCTCTGTATTTGACGGTTTCCAATTAAAAATAATTTCAATTTAACTTACAATCATCAATGACATTACATAAATAGCATAAGCGACTTTAACATCGTAGTACAAATAATCTTTCCTTGTTGTACCATTTTAGAACATTCAACATGCTCAAACAAAACAAAAACTTTGTTATGAAAAGAACTTATTGAAAATATTAAAAGGAACACACTCAATAATCGCTGAAGGTGATAAGGTTTTGCTATTGGATATAAGAGGTCGCCGATCAAAAGGTGCTGCGTTCAAGGCACAATTTAAAGGCCCTTATAATGTATCAAGTATCACACCATGTGGCAACTTTCGTCTCACGGATGTGAATGGAGTTCTTCTGCCTGGATCGCACAAAAGACTGCACGTGAAAAAATTTATTGAAAACACATTATTAAAAGGTAAAACTTTTTAGGGAATTATTTTTTTACTCTTTTGATGTAACGGTTTTAATGAAATTAGTTCCTTGTATTTGAATTGTAGACCAAACTGCGGATGAGAAAGCGCACGAAGCGTTAAAAAAAGTCAAGGGTATTTTTGTTGTTATAATTTATTTATAATTGAAATTAAAGTTCGAATCAAACATATATTTGATTATTGGGGCGTTTTTTTTTTCTTTCTCTCTCTTTTTTTTCTTTCTCTCTCTCATTTTTTTCTTTCTCTCTCTTTTTTTTTCTTTCTCTCTCTCTTTTTTTTCTTTCTCGCTCTTAATGTGTAGTTTATTTAATACCATATTCAAAATGTTTATTTTATTTCTAAGTCTTATTTTCAGATACTGTTAAAAATAGTAATAAAAATGTCAAAGAAGATAAAGAGAAAGCAGCCTACATTGGCAGCGTTTGGTTTCACAAAAAATGTTATGCACAGAGGAGAAATGAGTGCAATCCGATTGCCATTAGAAGTTGTCGAAACTAGTGTTGAATGCGAACATTGCAAAAAGTTATTCAAAAGCCAACAAGGACTAGCTTTTCATGTTAAAGTTATGCACGGTATTAGCAAACAAGATTGTAAACATTCACAATCACAAGTTCTTCAAAGTAACAAAGAACTTGTCACTCTAGCAGTTGTAGATGTACTTGATAACATTGTCAACAAAGTTGTTAGTGTCATAAAAAAAAGTGAAGAGGCTAGCAAATTAGCTGGTAAGAAACGCCACCAATACACTTCCGCCTTTAAAGCAGAGGCAATTAACGCCTATGGTTATGAGGCAAATCAAGATACCATAGCAGAGTCGTTTGGTGTAACGCAAAGTCAGATTTCGCGACGGCTGAAAAAAAAAGAAACTATTATTAAAGATGCCGAATCATCCTATCGCAAATTGTTTCTGAAGGGAAGACGTTCCACAAAATATCTTGAACTATACGAAATTCTTTACAAAGAATTTTTACAAGCCAGATCAAAAGGTCAAATTGTTAACTTTTCCTGGCTTTGGAGTAAAGCTAGAAATATACAATTAAACATTGATCCAAACGTGATAATAAAACATCATGTTATAGTTTGATTTTTACAAAAAAAGGATTTAAAAATGAGATCGAAAAAAGAAACAAAAGGAAACATAAGAAAGAAATGGAACCATTATTACAGAAACGGCATGCGACATACAGAAAAAAGAACAGGTTCTAAAAATCCCAGCTATGACAAAAAATGGGGACGGTACCAACCTGGACAAAGGCTCAACGTTGACCAGAGCCCACTTCCCTTTGTTGTTCATGGTAAGAAAACTTACGAGTATGTTCCCAAGGGTCAAGGTGCAACACATAATATATGGATCTCACAACCGGGCTCAGGATTGGAAAAAAGGCAATGTTCCCTTCAAGTTATGTTTCGGCCAGAAGGAGAGCAACCAAAGCTAGCCCTCATTTTTAGAGGTCAAGGAAAACGCATTTCAAAAGACGAAAAGTTAGCATGGCACAAAGATATTCACGTTTATTTCCAACAAAATGCTTGGTTAGACCAAAACGTTTGTAAGCACTGGTGTGATAAAACACTCCTTCCATTTGTCAGAGAGCAAAAGCTAAACTTGTTCTTTTGCTGGACAATTTGAAGGAACAGATGCAGAAGGATTTTAAAGATGCCGTGGCTGCTGCTAAAGGACTTCTCTGGTACGGTCTACCAAGTGCCACTGACCTTTGGCAACCAGTTGATGCCGGATATGCTGCAACTCTGAAAAGGCTTATTGCCATTGAACATCAAAAATGGCTTGATAGAGATAATTATTCTGATAGATGGTTCAGTAATGATATGCCCTACACTGCAAAAGAGAGACGAATTTTGATTACACATTGGGCAGGGGAAGCATGGAAAGCTTTAAACACTTCTAAGTATGACAAGCAAAGGAAGAAATGCTGGACGATGACTGGGTGTTTAATGACTTCTGATGGCTCAGAAGATTCGCTTGTTAAACCAGAGGGCCTTGATAGTTATAAAGTGCCCCCACCATCCATAATTGATCCTGGGAGTGATCAACCCAAGGGAAATCAAAGTGATATTCAACCGGTGGAGGTAGATGGTGCTATAAATGAAGATGTCAACGAAATTCTTCCAGATGACACCTTTATGGGTCCGGACGAGAAGGAATGCGAAGTTCATATCTTTGATTTCATTGATAACATTTGTATATAGTATATATTTTTTATTATACTGTACAAAAGTCAACTTTTTATTTTTCTTATAACCTTTAATAACGCGCGCACTTTTAGAAAGTATTGAAATAAGCATATTTTATTAGAAATAAGCTTAAGTTTAAGCATATTTTTAAGCCTCTTTTAACTTTTTGCTTAAGCATACCCGAGCCTGTTTCAAAAATTTCATATGCTTATAAAAAAAAAACATGTAGCTACTTGAAACAGAGGTACGGAGTTTCGGAAAAATATAAAGTATTAAAATTGCCACATGCATTGCAAGATGACAACATATTATGTGGAGTCTTCTGCATTAAGGTAAATTTAGTAAAGTTATAGTAAAATAAAAATTGACACCTTTTTTTTTAACTTTTGGAAAAGATATACAAGTTTAAAAAAAATTGTAGTTTGCTGAGATTTTTATAAATGAGGAAGATTTGGTGCAGTCTTCTTCACTAGAAGAACTAAGCAAATATCGAAAAGACGTGGTACAGTTTTTGTTGGATAGGGAAGGTTTGTTTATGAATTTCTAAATATTTTTTTAACTAAATTTGAATTTCTCATAAAATTTCCAAATTGTTAAACAATGTTTTGTTATAGGTCAAGAAAATTGGAATGAAACAGTGTGTCGAATTTGTGGCCAATTCGAAGGACTTAAAAAAAATCAAAATCAAAAGATTGATAAATGGGTATAACATTTTATTACTTGTGACTAATTTTATAAACATTTAGTAAACAATAGTTTTATAAAGTCCATCAATAGATTAAATGCGATATCTGCAAGCCAGTTAGATGGTTCGACCAAGCATGTATTTTTTATGAGAAAGAAAAAAATGTGTTTACATGCACGAAGATTTCTATTTTACAGGACAGGTGATACATTTTGTTGTAGTTTCTTGTGATTTAATTCAAATTTTTGTTATTTTAATTTTAAACCATATTAAAATTATATTTTTGATATTGTATTTAGGAGTTAAAAGAAAGATGCAAAAAGAAAAGAACAATATACTTGTTTGTGTAAATATATTTAAAACAAATAATTGAATGTAAATAAAAGTTCTTATTTAGTTGTTATGTAAATATTTATCGAATTATTGATGACAATTAAGTTTTCAAACCTGCAATATTCTACAATTAAAATCTTTACAAAGTATTTAATAATGGACTGGAATCAACTTCAGAATAAATTACAAAATCAACTTTTTATTAACATTAAAAACCAAATTCTCAGAGCTGCTTTAAAATGCTACTTCTTGCACCAAGAAAAATAGCAACAGTCATTTTATTAACTTAAAT
This sequence comes from Hydra vulgaris, assembly GCF_022113875.1. Lineage (NCBI taxonomy): Eukaryota > Metazoa > Cnidaria > Hydrozoa > Anthoathecata > Hydridae > Hydra > Hydra vulgaris. Next base: position 6,922,529 of record NC_061161.1, on the reverse strand, counting down.
AGAATTCTGATGTAATACGTATTTATTTTTGGTAAAAATATCATTATTTACGTTCAGTATAAAGTTCCACAGTGTCACGAAATGACATCTAATATGAACCCCTTGACCTTAGAAAATCCTTTTGGGGTATGATAGTGGAGATAAATAGGAGTGTATTAGAAGTGATTTTGGAATCTTTGGTCACCTGTCTGTCAGGAAGAAAACTTGATTTGAGCTTTTTTTCGAAGTTTTTTTGTGATTTCAAAGCAAATAAAAAGCTTTTTTTAAGGCAAGAATTTGCTATATTTTGTCAGTGTCAAAAGACTAGGCAATAATGATATTATATAAACACTAGGCAATAATGATATTAATATAGTATACCAACACTAGGCAATAATGATATTAATATAGTTATATAAACATAATGTTAAAATATAGTATTAATATTATAGTATAGTAATAATACTATTTAGCTCATACCATGAAGAGCACCATATCTTGTATATAACTAACAAACACTAGGAAAAACAATAAAAGATGATTCAATATACAATTATAATATATAAATCAATATATGCATAAGATAATCATAGCCGCATTCAAGTAGAGGCCCAGGGCAGTGCAATTAATTATTTCTATAGTTTGTTGTTACACGTTATTCACCTCAAACCAAATTTAAAACAAAACACTATTACTATTAAATCTCTGTAACAAAAAAATTATTATATTTGTTAAAAAAAAAACATTTACAAAAAATAAAACACAAAATAAATACTGTAATGTTTTACTGTGTGTATTTGATAATGATGTATATGACAATTTTGAAATTGAAACAAATTTTACTTCCTTTTTTCGTCTTTCGTATTATCTTAAAGTTAATGCTTTGACCATTAAAAACTAGATTTTAATGGTCTTAGTGTAAATATCAATTATTCGAACTTAAACGCAACACTTTTAAACATAATAGCTTGAAAGCGCATTCTCGTTTTGATTTTTACGCAATGGGATCTAATAATTCAGACGGATCTAATAATCTACCACAGCCATCACATAACATCATCAAAGTCACCATCACTAATTTCATCGTCACTTTCAAGCATAATGTTAACAATACCATCACTGCATCACTACCTTTTTTTCACAACTTGTTAATTTAAAACAGTGTTTACTATAATTCAAATTAAATCAGTTATACTCTTAGAAGAATTGCCATTATGAGCTTAAAATTTTTTTAGAAGAATGTTCTAGAATATAATACTGGTTTACTGCTATTAGTTCGGTATTGTAAGTGTCACACTCCTTCAAACAAATATTTGCGTACATATACGTCAACGCCGTTTTTCAAAAGTTTTGTCTTGTGAATACGTTATTATATACGTTATTAACGGTTAAGGGATTAAAGAAAACATCAACTCCTTGAGCAGCTTTTACAAAAGAGACTTGATCAGAATTTAATACATTTTAAAATTCCTTGTGCAGCTGAAGAGGAATCATTACTAATTTTTTTTTCCTCTACATACAACTTACAATGAAACTTTTTTGTGTGATTATGCAGAGGAGCTCTGGATAATTACTTATGAACAGATTTATTACATTATCTGCTTATCTGCTTTCCACATGGAATGCAAATCGCTATGAAATCACAGGTATCAACATTTTTTTATATCTGCTTTAGAAAGAATCACTTTATTTTCAACAAACAATCGATAAGCAATTTTACAAATATTTAAAATATATTTTTTACTGGAGTCGTTTTCCATTATCTGATAAATCAATTCATTGTTTTTGATGATGTGTTTTTGCAAAAAGTATAAAAAAATATTTGCATATAAATCTTTCATTGATAAAAAAGAATTTATATATATTTATTTTTTTGAGTCACTAATAATTTTACACAAAGAAGATAAATAAATTGGAACAGATGACGTGGCTTTTGCAATTGGAGATTCATATAATGTTTCTTTCACAACACTTTTTTCTTTCTTCTGAAACATTATTTTCAATGCAATTATTTATTCCATTTTCATTAAATCCCATTATTTGAATGGTTAACTTATCACTATGAATTTGACCAGTCAAGCAAACATTTTCTGAGCAACCATGTTTTCCCAATACCAGCTATTCCAGATATTAATGTTACAGATTTTTCTTTCATAAATATTTCACTATATTAAATTGGTGTATAATGCAATTGCTTTTCAAGAAATATCTTTCGCTCAACACTATAAACAGAATCTATTTGAGTAGTAACGGCATCAACACTACATAGATCAACAAATTAATGCATTAGATCAACATTTGCGGGTGATTTTAATGGTGGTTGATTTTCATTGATTTTCTTATAATTTGTAAGATAAAAAACTTTGAGTATTGTTCATATCTCAGATATATCTAAATACAATAATTCATCATCATTATCATCATCATCATCATCATCATCATCATCATCATCATCATCATCATCATCATCATCATCATCATCATCATCATCATTATTATCATCATCATCATCATCATTTAAAAAATATAATTGATAGTTATGCAAATTTGATTATGATACTTCTAATAAGTTTTAAATAAGAACAATTATTAACTAAAGGAAAATATAGCTATTATTTCTATATAAACCATATTTACTAGTTATATTTATTACTATCAAATACTATATATGAAATCAACTTAGAAAACATTATATAAGTATTCTTAACATTTTTTAAATAGTTGTAGTTACATAAATAATTATGTTATACAATCATCTGTCTAGTTCTAAACAACATGATAAATTTCTTTTAAACTGCATTTATCTTCATTAGGCCTGATGATGAGCTCAAACCTTACTTAATCCTATAACTTTTAGACATAAATGTTAAACATGGCCGCTGTATAGAGAAATGTTAAGCGAGGTATTACCAGTGGAAATAAAAATTTTACTTTATTGTTTTTTTTAATTCGTTTTTTCAACTTCCTTTTTGATTAAAGCTAATGCACCACTATACTGGCTTGGTCGGTGAGCCTGTTGCACTTTGTTTCTGACCACATATATAATATTTACTAGCAATACTTGGTCATTAGTTTTTAGATGTCTTGAGAGTATTTCAAAAATGTATAAAGAAATTTTAGCTTGACCGACGGGAGATAATTACAAAAAAAGAAACAATTAAAAAATTTAAAAAAAAACAGCAAATAAATTACGTTTGGAATAATTATTTTTTAAACTTTTAAATTTCAAATAAAGTAACTGCTAACTATTAATAATCATTTAATGGGGAAATAAACTCTTTTCAATTTATCAATGTAATTAATGTTTCTTTTATATATGTACTTATTTTAACAAGATTCTAATAAAAATTTTAATTAAAAGTCAATTTTTTTATGACTATTTCATTTAAAGTATTTGAAACAAAAAAAGGAATAAATGTTGGTTTACTATAGAAAAATTAAAACAATATTTTGAGGTGTGACTTTAAAATGTTTAAAAAAATGTGCCAGAACCCTTAACCACCCGGTGGGAAATGAGCTAGCGACTAGCTAGCGACTAGCTAGCTCTATAGCGATTTTGAAGCGATTTTTTTTTCTTATTTTATTTTTTGCAAATGTCTTTAACATCTTTAAAAATTCGATTTTTAATGGTGAGTCTAATATAATTTTGAAAATAATTGAACTTTAAACATTGCGATTTTGTAGAAATGTGTCGCTAGCTACATATCGTAGCTTTGTAGCTAGCTACAAAATATCTACAAATCTATAGCTGGTTGATAGCTACATATCAAAATTTTTTAGACAACGATTTTATTATGATATGACGCTAGGTACAATAGCCAGTGGATCTTCAGCTTATTAAGCTAGCTGTCCTCATAGCCAAATTGCTGTCTTTATCTTTAAAAATATCGATAGCTTTTTGCTAACTTAAAAAAGCTAGCAATCCTCGTGGCCAAATCGCTGTCTTTATAGTAACGATTATAGCTAGCTATTCGCTAGCCGATTTCCCAGCGGGCAGTGGTCTATAATGAACTGATCATTATAGAGGGTGATCCAAACTGTGAACGAAGTATACATTTAATAACTTTATATTTTATTAAGTCCATTAGTTTATTATATTATAACAAATATTATTATTTAATATATAAAGGGCATATTACATTTGAATCGAATAAAAGTTTCATTTAGTATTTTGCAAAATAAAAAAAAGGTAATATTGCATCAAATTATTTGAAGGTAAGCTTTATATATGGTTTATCTAAAAAGGTGAAAAATAATTTATATTTTCACAATACAGCTGATGATGTTTAGTGAGTAGGCTTTTTAATTTTTATTGTTTGTGATCTGTATGGACCTCAGTATTGTTGGTTTATCTGTAATTCAGTTTATATAATTGTATGTTTTTGTTCTGTATGGTCATCTGGCGCAGTGCGAGTTCATTCGTCACTTTATATAAATGAATGTTAGTGTATATACTTTAGATAAATTTATTTTAGTGTTTTGTCAAATCTTTTGACATGGTTTTCATCTACTCGTAATTCACTATGTATTAAGCATTTTTGTATTCCGTCGCCTGTAAGTTCCTGCATGTTTTTTTTTTTATCAATATTCATATGATTTGCTAAACTTTATATAATTTTAAACTTTCTAAACTTTATTATTAAATATATTAAACAATTACAAAACAACTAAACCCAGTTTTGTAAATACGTTATTTTTTACGATCACAAAAAAAATCCTTAATTTTTTTTTTTAATTTAAAGAACTAAATTAACTGGTGAATAGTCAGTGTCAAGCTAACCCGTGACACTTCTTGAAGAAAAAGAAAAATAGTATTCTTTCTTATGTCTATATTTCTTTATATTAACTTTCTGACTAGCTGACATAGCATTTACTTCTTTAGCATGAAAAAGAAGTAGATAACAAAAAATCATCATAAAAATATCTGCTGATATTCTGCCATGTTGATTTTAAATGTGATTACTAATCAGTTTTCTGCTTTGAAGAATACTTCTAGCTACATCCTTACCTTGAAGAACTTGGTTCTATGAGTTATCTTAATATCTGTCCATGTATTAACTTCAGCAACCACAACCATAAAATAGTCAAACTCACAAATAATTAGAAAGGATATGGTCTTGAGTGAGAATCACTTGATCAGAAATTACATCTAAAAGAATGCATCTTCAGAAGAAGGAAAACAATAAAATTCTTCTTTGTCTTTGCTTTTTAATGTTCTCCTTCTTCTTGAGATTGCACTTTTTAATTTTTAATTTCTGATCAAACTAAACATTTTCTCTTTTAACACTCACTCAATATTGCTGTTAATGCTGACTTTAATGCTTATTGTATTGAATGGCTTAGCTCAAACACCAGTGACCCTGCTGGCACTAAAAACCAATAACTTCTATCTTTCTCAATCTTTTACTCAGATAGAAAACTTTTTGCCTGGTTTTCCAGACGTCCCTAATCACTTTCCTCTGAACCAAACTTATGTTCAGTTTCTCGCAATTCTCCTTTTTTTTTCTTCTCATCAGTTCCAATTCAAACTCATTTTACTCCATGGTTTTTATCTTCTTAAGCAGGTGCTATATCTAATTTTAGTTTTTTCATCTTTTTCAAAAAGAAAACAACTTTTTTAAGATCAATCATTTATTTAATGTAAAAAGACGCTGTTTAATTCCTTCCTTCCATCTAACAGGTTAACATCTTATTGGATATTCAAACAACCAAAGCTTACTTTTTCTTTTTTTTTAATTTATTAATTTCGTCATTTGACACATTTTACAATGCAAACCTTACATTCAAATAAGTTTATACAATTACAAGCTGACTAGGGCAAGTAGAAGACGAAACGCCTTATCATCAAGCCCCTCCATAAAAATTAGAAAAAATAAAATAAAATTTTGCAACATCCAATAATATATAAAAAAAATAAATTAAAAAAAGTTTAAAAAAACAAATTAAAAAGTTTGACAAAACTAAAAAGTTTGAAAATAATAAAAAATAAAAAAATTTAAAAAGTTTTTAATAATAACTTACAATTCGGTACATATGCGTATCCAATAAACTTAATAATATATATTTAAATACGCAAAAGATAATTTGAATTTAAAAAAATTCAGAACATTTTATAGATTTATATTCATCTATTCAAATTTTTTTAAAAAAATTTAACAGACAAAAAAAAAGAAACAAGAAGGATTTATATCTTATACTGCTGAGTTAGGTGAGCGTGATGAATTCATACTGAAATAGCCTGCTGCGGCGGCTTCAGTACATACATTGACTGACAAATAGCCTGACTCGCAGTGAAGTGCTGCTAGATCGACTGAGGGTTTGGTATGGGTCAGCAACCTTTTCATTTATTAATCTTTGTTTTCCCTCATTGTTTTTTCACGATGCTCACTTAAATTAAGCTAGCAAAAAAAGTGAGCACTTGCGCATATAAATATGCTATAGTAGTATATATATATACATATATATATATATATATGTATATATATATATATAAATATATATATATATAAATATAAATATATATATATATATATACATATATATATATATATATATATATATATATATATATATATATATATATATATATATATATATATATATATATATATATATATATATATATATATATATATATTATATATATATATATATATATATATATACATATATATATATATTAGACTGCTTCATTTTGAGGTCATGAAAAAATTTAAAGTACCATGGAGTGTTATCTGCTGCGTCGAGCCATATTTTATTAGTAGAACTTTTTTTATTTTAGGATTTGACTACTTTTAGGGGTTGCTCAAGTGCCTCAAAAGTCATATTTTAGGCTTTTTTACCTTTTTTTAAGCACTTTTTTCGCACGTTTCAGCAAGTACTAAAACTCAAAAAAATTATTTTTTTTTTTCCTAGAGTTTTTTCTAAGCTATAATAAAAAAATTAAAATACATGGTAATTTTATTTTATTGAAATAATATATGTAAATTTACCTTAAGTTATGCAGATTTTTACCGATTTTGACGCAATGCAATATCTTTATGGATATGTTAAGCCATTTGGAAAAAAACCTAATTATATTGCATAAAACAGCTATATATAGCATTAAAAGTCTATAAAAATTATTATATTGCATAAACTTTATTAAATTGAATGAAATAAAAAAAAATCTTATTGTATTGCATAAAACGTCAAGCAATTTTGTTTAACAAATTACTTCATAATTAAATAATAATTAATAATTAATAACTAAAAATATAACTAATAATTAATAACTGTATTTTTTAAAAATGTTTTATTTTATGTTGTACTTTTATATTGCTTTTTTTGTTTTTCTTGGATTTCTTAGTTTTTCCTCCTTACTTCCTTTTGTAATTATACAAAAATGAAAGTGAACCCTGTCTTTTCAGAAAATGTCAATTTTGTCTTTTATGAGTTTAACGGTGCTTTCCGAGCAATCATTAACAACTGAACGATTAAAAGCTGCCTCCTAAAACTTTATGTTGAAATGGTTGCAAGTCCAATATTCTGGATAGGTTTTCATCCATTGACAGTCACTTTTACTTTGGCTTTTCATAAGGAACAATAGCCACGAATTTTCTGTGACCAAATGAACTAAGTTGGGAGGCTTCGGTCCACTGAAGTCTAAAGAATTAAGGACCTCTATGTTAGCACTTATTCGGGCTAACGGATATTCATCCAAACTATGAAATTCGAAGCTATATAGTTTTTTAGCAATATCACCTCTTCCTTTACACTTTTAATCAGCTAGAAATACAGAAATTACACTTTTAATCAGCTAAAATTCTTTTCTAAATACTTTTAATATTTATCAAAACTTTTTATTCAAACTAGAAACCTTATATATAAATATATATATATATATATATATATATATATATATATATATATATATATATATATATATATATATATATATATATATATATATATATATATATATATATATATATATATATATATATATATATATATGAGAAATGTTTTCAAGTCGCTTTGGAGAAAGTCTTAAATCAAGTCTCAAGTCACTGAGGTCAAGTCTCAAGTCATATCGTGACATGTCATGTCAAGTCTCAAGTCAAGTCATATTACAATAAAAGATTCCCGTGCATGTGGTGGCTATCAGTGACGCGGCTAGGAGTTCGGAGGCCTCTTCCAAAACCTGTCATAAAAACCACGAAAATCCTCTTACAAGAGGGGCATCGGGGAATAATAATAATAAAAGATAATTTTGAAAGTAAAAACAAATAAGAGAAAAATGAGGATTGTTAAGGAAAGAAAAAGAAAGAATTAAAAAAAATTTAAATAAGAACTATATATATATATATATATATATATATATATATATATATATATATATATATATATATATATATATATATATATATATATATATATATATATATATATATATATATATATATATATATATATATATATATATATATATATATATATATATGTATATATATATATATATATATATATATGTGTGTGTGTGTAATAAAATGTAAAACAATTTCCTTTTTTTGCTATGAAGCTACAATTTTACTACACTTTTAACTTTTTCTTATTATGATCCTACAGTTATATTAATATTTGTTAATAAATAGTTGTATTAATATTTTCCTCTAATAAGAAATAATGTATAAATAAAAGAAAAATATGTACAGTCTGGTCCCTACCTAATTGTTTGTAATTATAAAATTTGAAATCCACCCTTCATCAGAGATGTAATTAACTTTGAAAGAGTGCAGCAAATATGTTTTCCATTATGTAAGCTGATTTCGAAGCTTTTTTGTCAATGGACAATGGATAATTCTATTTTTTTTTGTTTTGGGTACTTCTCCTTCAAATGCAAGGACTATTGCAAAACCTCTTGCTCTGTAGCAAACTTGTCTTTTGGTAAGGATGACCTGAGTCATCTTTTTTCTTACTTTTTCTTGACATAAATTAATCTGTAGTAAATAGCTTTAATAAGTATATGGAGTAGATATATCATAAAAGTAATCAATATTTATTTCCCGCATTTTTAAATCAAAATTAAAAGTATCGTTTTTGTTAAAAAGTAACTTGTATAACATGTTTAAGCAAATACGCAACATTTTTAAATTAACGTGAAGTACAACAATTAGTAAAATCTGCATAACTTTGCATTTTTGTAAATAAATTTACACAAATTATTTCAATAAAATAAAATTACCATGTATTTTAAGTTAGAAAAAAAAACAGGAAAAAAAGAAAATTTAATTTTTTGAGTTTTAGTACTTGCTGAAACGTACGAAAAATGTGCTTAAGAAAGGGTAAAAAAGCCTAAAATATGATTTTTAAGGCACTTGGCACTTACCTATATAATTACCCAACGGGCATTTGTTGGTTTAAAATTGGTTTAGATCACGTTTAGATGGCATTTACGTCGATCTAAACGTTTAGGAATCTATTCTAAACGTGTTCTGAATATTTAATTTGCGTTTAGATGACATTTACGTTGTTCTAAACGATTAGGAATCAATTCTAAATGAGTTCTGAATATTTAGTTAGCGTTTAAGCGCTAAATCATGCCGGTTTCCGTTACTTCGATTAGCCCAGAAGGGATTTTGCACAGAATGAAACGGACGTTTTGGATCTTTCATTATTGTTTAAAAATTTGAATTTCATATGAATATTAAGTTATGTAGATAGTAGTTTAGAAAACTTAAAAGAAATTTGAGTAAACAAAAATTGAGTTAACGGATGTTTTAGGAGGATTAACTTTTTGATAATGACCTTTAGACATGCTTGTTTGTATATTAAAACATGCTTGTTACCATATTTAAAATCGTTATTTAGTCTGATTTTCTTATGGCATAAAAAACTATACTTAGACTGTTATTAAAATAGACTATTAGTCTATAATAATTTGCATAAATATCACAGAAATTTGAAAAAAGGTTTAGTTATGAAAGTTATTAAGATTGGTATTATTTAATTAAATTGAAGCAGTTTGTATTACAGAAAAAAGTGGTTTTACAAGATTTGAAATAGTTTGTATCAAACCAAGAAGTAGTTAAAAGATTGCAAAAGAGGTAAAATACAGATAAATAATAAGTTTCTTATTATAATTCTTATAGAATGTTATTCACATAATAGGTACTTGACTTGTAGGCTACATGAATATAAAAATATAAATATAGATTAAATCAAATTCAAAAAAGATTACAAAATCCTAATTCTAAAAAAAATGCATTTATAGCCCTTATTCTCTCAAGTACTTGAGACATTGTCAATGTAGTGCAAATAAATATTAAATGTGAATCTCAACTACTTGAGAGAATAAGGGCTATAAATGCATTTTTTTTTTAGAATTAGGATTTTGTAATCTTTTTTGATTTTGATTCAATCTATATTTATATTTTTTTTATTGTATTTATTTTATTTTACATTCGTCCTTTTTTTTTAAAAAGAAAAAGACTTAAAATAGAAGTGACTTGTTAAAAGTTAAAACAAATCATTATAAGTCTTTCAATTTTTAAGTAAAAGAAATGTAATAAAGTGTAAATTACACTGTGATTTACACACATACACACATACATGCATATACATCCTGATATAACTACACACACAGATATATATATATATATATATATATATATATATATATATATATATATATATATATATATATATATATATATATATATATATATATATATATATATATATATATGCATACATACATACATACAAATATTTTCATTTTAATAATTCTTTATGTAACGCTTTATCTATGTATGAAACAATACTAGTTTTCGTATTTAAAAAATTTTACTACTTCTTTTTCTTGTACACACAGAACCCGTTGTGAAATTTGAATCTTACCACTGATGTTTATATATATATATATATATATATATATATATATATATATATATATATATATATATATATATATATATATATATATATATATATATATATATATATATTTATATATATATATATATATATATATATATATACAGGGCCTATTCTGAGAAAAAATTTGGGCAGCTGTGAAACTCTTTAACACAGAAACACAAACCTTGACAAACTCTGTTGTCAATATGTTTGATTTCTTTATCTTTAACTTGTGTATAAAAAAATAATTTTATAACTCATTAAAAAAAAAGTATAGTTTTTACCTTTTACATTTTTTAAACTACTGTTTTTGTTTCTAATTTGTTTTATTTACTTTATTAGCGTAATTATTTAATCTTAATCTTCATAATAATAATCTCCATAATAATAATAATAATAAATCTGTGAAAATAAAGATGCAACAATGAAAAGACTCTACTCATTTAGAAGGAACGCAGTTAAATCAATTTTTAATGTCTCCAAGTATATACACTCTCTATTTAAAGTACTATATACACTCTCTATACTATATACACTCTCTACTTAAAATTAACTATATACACTCTCTATTTAAAATTAAGGAGATGTCAAGTTATATACATTAAAAAAAAAAAAAATCTATTTATCCGCCTTTTAAACAATAAAGTAACCTTTGAAATCAGTAACTCCCAACTTAACTACTGTTCAGCTAAATTTTCTTTTTTAGATGATATAAAAGAATTTGATAATCATAAACTGAATATGAACACCTTAATGCTGGTTAAAAAAAAAGTAAAACTTAAAGTCTTAGAGGAATTAATTCCTGAAGCTACTCTTCATATTTTGGTACACGCGGTTCAATGTTGGAATGTAAAAGAACAGCGAACAATTTTTGAAAAGACACTTGAAGAAAACATTCCTAAATAATACTTTTTTTTATCTCTATTTCTTAGTTTGTGTTTTTACCTTGTAAATTTATTTTACAGAGGGTGATTAATAAAATATTAATAATAATTATTATTATTATTGTTACAAATAATCTAATTATACGTTGTTATTAAGTTTATTATTTAGTTATAATATCTTAAACTCTTATTATCTTATCTATAATAATATTCATATAAATTATATAAAAAAAAATAAGTTTGTAAATAAAAAATAACATTACCTAATATTTTATTTAATTGATTTTTTAGATCATTCGTATGAGTGCAAAAGCAGAGTATATGCGAAAATATAGAAAAGTTGTTAAAGATGCAAATAATTGCTTTGAATGTGAACCTCCTGTGTTATCAAATTCTTCAACTAATGCAGAAAATTTATTCGCTTTGCATCTTCTATTGCAAATAATATAACTGATAATTTATTTAATAGTGATACCTATAGACTTGACATTGACATAGTACCACCTTACAGTAGTTCCGATGAAGAAAATTGTGATATAGATGATATTGACATCGACATAGTACCACCTAATAGCAGCTCAGACGATGAACATTATTGTGATATAGAAGTTGTTGGCAATAGATCTTTTCAATACGATCTAGCTCAATAGGTTGTTAATGCAAAACTCACACGTTTATCATGTAATGGTTTGCTAGCCTTGTTGAGAAAACATGGGTGCGAGCTGCCTAAAGATAGCCGTACTCTTTTACAAACACCTCAAGCTATACAAGTTTAGGAAAAATGTGGTGGAAAATACATTTATTTTGGCCTTACCAAATGTTTACAGAACTCAATAAATCAAGGCACTTGCAGCAATATACTCAATCTGCAAATAAATGTTGACGGTATATCATTGTTTAGATCATCGAAAAGACAATTTTGGCCGATTCTTTCTGCTGTTAATCATAGTTCACCCACAATTGTTGCCTTATATCAAGGAGATAGTAAGCCAAACTGTGTTAAAGAATTCTTAAAGGATTTTATTGATGAATATAAATTTTTAAAATGTAATGGTGTCACTCATAATGGTAAAAATTATACAGTTATTTTGCACTCAGTTATTTGTGATGCTCTAGCAAGATCTTTTCTGAAAAATATTGTTGGTCACAATAGCCTGCATGCATGTGAACGCTGTCTTGCTGTTGGTACATCAACTAACAGGCGAACAACGTTTGTTTCTTCTGATTGCTTCAATGCTGGAAAGCGTACACATGACAGTTTTAAAAATCTTGAATTCCTTAGAAGTCATCAACACGGAGCTTCGCCTTTCAATAAAATAACAGACCAATGTATCAGCATTTTTCCACTTGACTATATGCATTTGATTTGCTTAGGTGTTGTACGTCGTATACTTCAAACATTGAAAAAAGGTAATAGAAAAGTGAAATTAAGCAACAACAACATATTGCAAGTTTCTGAAAACCTTTTGGATTTACGAAAATGCATACCAAGTGAGTTTGTTAGACGCCCTAGATCTTTGTTGGACCTTGATAGATGGAAGGCCACTGAATTCCAGCAATTCTTATTATACACAGGACCTATTGTCTTAAAGGGAATTTTGAATTCTGAGCTTTACAAACATTTTTTAACACTTTCTGTTGGTGCATCAAATCTACTCACACCATCAAATGACAAAAGAAATAACATGTTGAACTATGCAAAAGATTTGCTTAGACATTTTATTGAGAATTCTCAAAAATTATATGGTAATGATTTTGTTGTATACAATATTCATCATTTGCTGCATATAGGAGATGATGTAGAGTTTTTTGGTTTACCACTTGATGAGATCAGTGCTTTTCCTTTTGAAAATTATCTGCAAACATTAAAAAGATATGTTAGAGGCTCTTCAAATCCTGCTGTACAAGTAGCAAAAAGAATTCAAGAATATGAAAATGCCCATAAATACTCTGAAATTACAAATGCAACAACACCGGTCTTTAAATTGTCAACAACATATAGAGATTCATTTGCACAACTAAAAAATTGACAATTTGTGGAGGTATATGAGGTTTTAAAAGATTCATATATGTGTTATGTGTTCAGTTTTGCTAATTTGCATCCATTTTTTATTGAGCCATGCTCATCTGACCTTTTAGACATTTATTTTGTGAACAATACTTATAAGCATTCTAAATCGAAGAATTAGAAATTTGCAGAAATCGAGAAAAAGGCTATGAAGTTTCCCTGTAATGGTGGCTTTGTGTTAATGCCTCTTCTTCATTCAAAAGAGTGCTAAATTATTTTACTAATAATACTATTATGGTTAACTTAATCAAAGGCAACAGAAAATTATCCATTGAACAATTGAAATAATTTTAGTCTTGAGTTAAATTAAAGTTGATAAATACATATTCAAAAACATTTCTTTTTATATTTATCTCCCTCTAATATAGTTTTAAATATGTTTTTATGTCTATATGTTTAATATGTTTAAATATGCTAATATGCCTAATGTGATTTTTAATTTAAGGAAGATATTTCATAGTATACTAGGTTAGCACTATGAGTGAAAAAAGCTATATATTTTTTAGCCTTCGTAGTTAATCAAAGAGTTATTATAGCTTCTTTTTTTATTAATATTTTCATTTGGTGTAAGTTATTGTAAATTTATTTTAGGTATATTAAGTTGTGATTTTATTTTCCTATGTTTTAACTTTTTAATTTTTGTTTCGATTTTGTTTACTTTTAATGTAAATCTAAATAATTTTAGATATTAATCTTAAAATTTTAAAGAGTAATTAGTATAGAAATTTTCATAACCATCTCCTCTGATAATAACTTCTATTGGTGTCTTGTTTAGCTGAAACAAGTGATAATAACAATAATTAAACTACTATTTATATGTATTAGTAAAATAATATTTATGTATTTGTAAACGACTAAACTTATATTAAACACTTTTAAACAAGTTTAGTTACAAGTTTATGTTATGTGTTGATGTACCTACAATAAAAAGAGTATTAGCATTTTAGTAAAATGTCATATCACCGGGCTGTTTGGTTGGAAGAAAATCGTGAGGAAGAAGGAGTCTTGCCATCCGCATGGGTGCGGGGAAAAGTAGTTATATGGCCCCCATCCAAAATGAATGCGTTTAAATTAATGAAAGAAGGAGTAGAACCTAATGAAAATTGGCGACTTTTTAAACTAATAAAAATAAAAATTACTTCAGGTTTTGTGTTTATTTTTTGACAACAGCTTCATAATTTACATTCGCAAAATGTTAAAGAATTTAGTCATTACTTGTTAAAAGAATTTATTTGTCAATAACTTCTTTGGATAAATTAAATGTTTTCTTATTTCTTTTACAGATTGCTACGAGGATTGTAATAATTATGATTTAACTACAGAAACTGAAGAAGATAATCAGCAAGTTTCAAAAAAGCGCAAGCGTACTGCTTGTACAACTTTTTTTGAAGGTTTTACTTTAATTTGTTAATACTCATATAAATAGTAAATAGAATATATAAACTGAAAATAATAACATATGTGAAATATACAAAAACTGACAAATAATATATAAAATATAATATTTAAAACTTATTATCAATCTATAATTTTGCATTATTTTAATCAAAATTGAAGTTATTTATTTGGATATAATACCACTACACTTATTCGGATGTAATACAGCTCTAGTAAAACACTTTGTTTTTTTCAGGCGAGGAAGAAGTTGATGTTGATATTAATACAGAAAGTAAGAATATATATTTTTTATGTTAATTCACCTCCCTAAAGGCTGAGATGACCACTACAATCGAAGAGGCTACTTGCAGTTTCAAGCCTCTCTCAACTTCATAACTCTGAAACACAAGCCTTGACGAACAAGGCTGCTGCGTGAAGAAACAAGTTCATTAATTAGTAATTTTATGAAGTGTAGAGCAGGAGCTAATAATAGCCTACATAATAATAGTAATAATAGTGTTATGTGTATGTATTTTGTAATAAAACAGTTATTAAAAATAATTTTTTACACTTGCTGTAATTGTATTTTATTTTTAAAATAGTAAAACTATCTACATTTCCACAGCCACCTGCTAAATTAGGCAAAGTGTTACCATCAAATATTTCACTATATAAAAAGGTTGTGGATGTGGTACCACAAGGATATAAAAGTGATCATGCAAGTAAGTTGTTGTACTTTATATCTTTGAATACTAATAATAATTGTAATGGTTATATCTCAAAAGTATACCCTGAGATTTAAATTGTAGCTAAACTATCACCAATTCCACAGTCACCTGGTCTTTCAAGCTGTTATTCTAAGATACCTTCATTCAAATCAAGCATGGTGACTATACCAAAATAAAATAAAATGAATCAATCAAGTAAGATGTCTAAATTTATATCTTTGGTATAGACCACCTTCACTTTTAAATAATCTTCAGATTTAGACCTACTAACTTTTACGATTTATGAACATATTTAATCCTTTATCCTTTTAAGGATAAACTTTTTTAAATCAAATTTAGGAAAATTTAGTAAATTTTCATTGAAAACAACTTTGCATAAATAATGTAACTATATAGTTATTTACATTATAGCTAACCAATCAGCACTTTCTCCTTTTCTGTTACCCCAAAAATTTGATTCTAAAATACCAATATTCAGACAGAGAGCTGCCACATCAAAAGACAATGTAATAGATCGATCAAGTAATACTTAATTTTTAACTTAAGTGTAATATCTAAGGGATTTGGTAAATATTAGAGATATCTAGAATTAACTGTAATAATGATATTAGTTATTGTTTATTTATAGTATAATGTTGTATAGTATATGGGGTCTGATTTACATATATACTGCAAAAATTTAATGACGTTTCTAAATAAGTTTTGATTTACAACGCCCAATGTAATTGTATAATTATTTATATTGTAGTGAAACTATCAGCATTAAATAGAAAGTTTCAAGCAAACATGATACTGAGTGAGCCAACTGCTCCTCAAGAAAATGAAATCGATAATGGGAGTAAGTTATCAAACCTTATTTATATATTATTTAATAATATATTTTTTAATTCGACTGTTTTTTTTTTTTTTACTGTAGATAAGGCAGTTGCTTTGCAATTGTGCTATCTATTATCAACCTATCACTGTGAACAGTTATAACGAAATTTGTGTAGTTTTTTTAATGAGGTTTTTATATAAATGTTATATATTTTACAGAGTTTCAGAGAAAAGTTCTTTATCAGTTATCAAATATGGCTAACGAAATTAAAGATTTACGAATAGCAGTGGAAATGATGGCCGTACCAAGTTTAGAGACTGTTGCTGAGGTCCATCTAGAAGTTATAGCTGGAGCTATTGGGACCTTGAATGGATACAGAAAATTAGAGGAGCAATGTAGAGTTCTTGCTAATCGAACAATTTTAGTAAGTGTATAGCTAATTGTTTTTATCCTCTTTCCCAGAAAGGTTTTTAACGTCTATATAATGTTTGTTTTGATGTCAGAAAATATGTTTTGCTTTCATTGAGGTGGCAAAACTTTTGTTTTTGTATTAATTAGAATCCCATGTGTAATGAAAAGTAGCATTTATAAATAATTTCTTTGTAGCTTTGCCTTCTTTCGCGAATCGGAGGGTCATCCATTAAAGATACTTCTAAGAATCTATTGAAAAGACTTTTTACAAATTTTGTTATGTCTCATTTGAGTATGGATGGTAAAGGTTCTCTTAAAAAGCTTCCGTTTAGAGACTCTGCTCTGTGTCAACTTGTTGTTGGTAAAATATTATTTTTATATTTTTTGTAATTGAAATTAAATTCAAACTCAGGTTATAATTCAAATCTACTCGGTACACACTACGAATTTATAAAATTGTCGAATAAATTATTTATATGAATTGAATGAAGATGTTTATTGATTTTTTTAAATTATTTTTAGAGTGTGTATTGAAACGATATTCTACGTCTTCTTTGTCCGAAATACATTCGTGCATTGGTTCTCATCTTAGAATGGCTCCGTTTCGTTTAGGTGGCACTGGGAAAGGTGGCGCCCATTTTTCCAATTCTCAAGATGGAGAGGCTGGCTTGAACGATTCAAGCAAAGATGATGCTTATTGTCATGAAAGCGATCATGATAATGATAAATACGATAATTCATATTATAATAATTAAAATTAGTGTAAATATGTTTAAGACTTGCATGTATGAAAAAAAATATCTGTATGTTTGATTCGTTTATGAGTATTTAGTTACGCGTTCAACGTTTGACTTTTCTTTACGCCGCTTATTTAAAGAAGCATATAAATTAAAGAAACGTAAATTTATAAAATTTAGACGACGTTTAAAACGAAAGATTTAGATGGAGTTTAAATAGCATTTAAAACGAACCATTTAGATTCGGTTTAAATGGAACATTCGATTGACCTACGTTCTAAATCAAAACTAAATTAAATCTAAACATTTAGAACGAACATTATTTAAACGTTGATTAAATGTTCGTATGCCCGTCGGGAAACGACTAAAAAACCTAACCAGTTTTTCGCAAATAAATATAATATCCGTGGTCAGTATTCGAGAGCGATCGCTCCCGCTTCCCGACCAAGCCTGAATATTGTGAACTAGTTCAGGCATGTCATTAATAAATAGGTTAAATAGAAGTAGAGATAAAACTTCGCCTTGTGGTACATCGCTTAATACTGGAAGCTGTTCAGACACTTTATTATTAATTACAACCCTTTGTTGCCTGTTTGAGAGAAAGTTATGTAACCTATTTGAAAAACTTTTGTCAAAACCATAAGTTTTTTTTAGCAGTTAGTAGTTTCTGATCTACTGTATCAAATGCTTTAGCAAAGTCAAGGTAAACCACTAAAGCATAAAATCCACTATTTGAAGCACTGGTTTTTACATTTTAAATTTTTTTACATTGCAAATTAAATTTATAATGAATATTTTTGACTTGAATCACTTTTTCATGAATATTTTTCATTTAATGATAATTATTTAATGTAAGTTATAATTACATCTGTTTTAGTTATTATATTATTAATAATTTTTTTTCGTGAGTTAAGAGTACCTGATAAAAAAATTAAGGATGAATTCACAATACAATATATGATCACGATACATTCTATGATCAATTAACACAGACAAGTTTTATTTCATTGATATGTTTCAACAGCCAATCCTATCCCAGCAAACATTTCAGCGTTGAATCAACGTTGAAAACCAGTCGCAGCGTAGAAAAAGCGTTACAGTCACAAAAACGACGTGCTTTCAACTAGAATGAATGTCTTTTTTTGTATACTAAATCGACGTAAATTGAAACGTTGAATAAACGTTGAAATTGTAACGTAATTTAGCTTCTCAAAATCTAACGTTTATTCAACGTGGAATCAAATTACGCAAAAAGCCACTTTAAAAACGTTTTAAAGCATATGCATTATCAACGTTAAAAACAAACCGCTTTTTAAACGTTACATTTTCAACGTTGAATAAGCGTATAAATTTAAACGAATCTTATCTTCTCAAAAAATCGCGTTTATTCAACGTTGAATAAAAGTCGGCAAATAATTACTGTAAAAACGTCGCAAAGTTTATGGTTTATCGACGTTAGACATCAGCTGCTTTTTTAACGTATTTAAGCTATTTATAAAACAACGCTCATTCAACGTTACATATACCAACGTTGAAAGTGTAGTAATTAAAAAACGTTGAAAAAGTGTTACTTTACCAACGTTAATAAAACATTGGTTTGACAACGTTGAGGAAGTGGCACATTGAAAAATTATTGTCTCAATAACTACCCAGCTAGCACATAGACGTTGGCCCAACGTCGAATAGACGTCGAAAAATTCGTTGGCCGATGGTCGGCAACCGACGTCGAGCCAACGTGGATTTGATAGTCGGCGCGACGTCGCAACCAACCGTTGGATTAACGTTGGCCCGACGTCGAATTCCGACGTTGGGCGAGCGTCGCATTCTGACGTTGGTCTGACGTAATATTAAATAATAAGAGTTTTGATTTGTTTTCAAAAACTTTGTTTTTGATTCAAAAGGTGCGCTTATCTTTTGAATCAAAAACAAGGTTTTTGCAAACAACTTAAAACTATTTCTTTGACTAAAGTGCGACGTAAGGAAAGTGCATTTCTATAAAAAAGGCGCAGAAATGGTTGATCTTAAAATAAAGATCAACCATTTCTATAAATAAAGTCCAATCATTTTTTTATTTAACATGCAACCATTTCTTTAAATAGTGCAACTATTTTAAAAAGTGCAACTATTTCTTTGTAATGTTCATTAAAATACAATGTCCAAGTAAGTTTAAATAAAATTTGATGATAAATCAACTTTAATTTGACAATTACATCGAGAAAGTCAAAACTTGTTGTAATAACTTTTATAATTATGTTAAAATATTCGTACAAAATATATTCAAACATATTAATATTCACCTCAACTGCTAAGCATCCTTACAAATCTTGAATCTTCACTTCGCTTGAGAGCAACTATAACGTTCGAATGGTCCTCTTTATACAATTTGATAGAAATCTATGAACTTGCATTTTTGGTTTGACGAGCTTTAGACATTGCCATAACTGCTGGACTGCTGGTAAAACTATAAGAATTATAACTCAGACATTTGTATATATATATATATATATATATATATATATATATATATATATATATATATATATATATATATATATATATATATATATATATATATATATATATATATATATATATATATATATATATATATATATATATATATATATATATATATATATATATATATATATATATATATATATATATATGAATATTTAAATATATTGAAACTAAAAATATTTTCAATAAATAATTGGTATCAAAATAAAAATCAACAAACATATGTACTATATACAAATAAAAAGCACATAAATGAAAACATAATAAAATAATTTTTTCGATATACTACCTGCATAATTATGGCAACAAATCATTATTTAAAAAATAGTCAGCACATTTGTTGATATTGCATTCATTTTTTAATGTCACATCTAAAAAGAAAATTATTGAAAAATAGTATCAATATTTCACTCCAAAAATTCGCAATTCTATAATACAAATATTATAAAAATTCATATTACCATTAAAATGCCGCAAATGCATATAATTAAACATAAAAACATACAATAAAGACATACTATACAGAAACAAGAAGTAATATATTATATTATAATTTAGGAAATTATAATATTTAAATTTAAATATTATAATTTCCTAAATTATAATATTTAAATTTAAATATTATAATATTTAATTAAATTAAAAAATAGGAATGAAGTAAAAACATTTACTCGCAATATCTGTTATCTAAATAAACACATGTACTTACAAACAATATCTAATACATGTTGTTTAAAATAATATAACATAGTAATATAACAACCACTTCTAGTGATTCAATCTTCTTTGCATAAATTAAATGACCAACAGCTAACTAAAAACGGAATTAGATAAAATTTTAACCAAATCGTTTTCGTAAACTTGTATAAAAATGTTTGATAATGATGCTTTAAGTAAAAGTTTAACGATGTAATTATTAACAAGATACAGACGACAGCTATTAAAGTAAATCCTGAAATTAAAGGATTCCAATGTTGGACAAACGTAAAAATCTGACATTGGCCCAACATAATATTTTAATAATGAAAGTTTAAATTTGTTTCCAAAAACATTGTTTTTGATTCATAAGGTGAGTGCACATTTTGAACCAAAAACAAAGTTTTTGCAAACTAAAACTATTTCTTCAACTAAAATGCAACTACTTCTTCAACTAAAGTGCAACTATTTTTTTAAATAAAACGCAACTATTTCTTTGTAATGTCCATTAAAATATCCAAATCATTTTTAATAAAACTTAAGGCTGATAAACACAAGTAATACATTGATGCTATGAACCAACTTTAATTACACAGAAAACCAAAGTTTGTTGTAATAATTATTATAATTACTTTAAAATATTCATACAAACAATACATATATTCAGATATATAATTATATATATATATATATATATATATATATATATATATATATATATATATATATATATATATATATATATATATATATATATATATATATATATATATATATATATATATATATATATATATATGTATATATATGAATATATGTATACAAACTATACATATATTCAGATATATATATATATATATATATATATATATATATATATATATACACATATATATATATCTTTATATTGTTTGAGAGCAACTAAAATGTTCAAATTACACAGTTTGATAGAAATCTTTGAACTTGTATCTTTGATTTGATGAGCTTTAGGGATTGCCATCACTACTGTTAAAATTATAAGTATAATTGTGAGAGTGTATATATATATAAAGTATAAATAAATAAATAAAAAATATATATATATATATATATATATATATATATATATATATATATATATATATATATATATATATATACACATATATATGAACATGAATAACTGTAAAGTCAAGAATGAGCAAGTAGAAAATACTGGGAAGTGGGGATGTGGAGTGTGTAGGAAGAGAGTTGGAACAAATTCCATTATTTGTACAGTTTGTAAGCAATGGGTTCATAAGAGATGTAGTGGTATACAAAGTTCGTACAAGATGTACTGTTGGTGAGTATAGAGAAAAAGTTAGAAAAGGTTGAAATAATAAGTGGAGGAGCAATAGAGTGTGTCAGTAAATTTTGTTATCTTGGAGATACAATTGGATCAGCTGGTGGAGCAGAAGAAGCATCTAGGGTAAGAATAAGGTCTGTTGGGCCAAGTTCAGAGAATTATCTCCACTTTTACCAGCAAGAGATGCTTCATTAAAGATTAAGGGAAAGTTATACAGCATATACATACATAGTGTTATGATGTATGACAGTGAAACATGGGCAATGAAGGTTGATGATGTTCAGCATTTGGAAAAGACAGAAAGGATGATGATTAGATAGATGTGCGTGGTGACTCTAAAAGTCAAGAAAAGCAGTGTTGATTTAAGAAAAAGATTACACATAGTGACTGTATCTGATAGGGTGCTTCAGGGAAGATTGAGGTGGTTTGGGCATATAGAGTGTAAGGATGCAGATGACGGGTTATCAGCATGTAGAAAGTTAGACGTTTCAGGAGAAAAAGGTAGAGGTAGAAACAGAAAAACTTGGAAAGAGTGTGTTTGAGATGAAAACGCTACATTTAAGGTACGAAGATGTAAGAAGAAATTCAAGACCATGTATGTTGGAAAAATGGCATTATGAGAAACGTGAAACCCATGCAAGCACAGAAACAAGGACGCTAAAACAATGATGATGATGATGATGATGATGATGATGATGATGATGATGATAATGATGATAATGATGATGATGATGATGATGATGATGATGATGATGATGATGTATATGAATACCTAAATATATTCATACTAAAAATATATTCATTGAATATATTTAATTCATTGAATATATTTTAATAATTTTATATTCAATTCATTGAATATATTTTTATTAAAAAGATATTTAAAATATGTACAACATAAATAATAAATATCAACATAAATAAATACATAATACAATAACTTGTATGTTGCATAAACATGGCAGCAAAATGTACATTTCAAAATCAGTGCATTTGTTGATATTGCATTAATTTTTCAAGTCATCTAAACAGAAAATAGTTGAATAAAAGTATCACTCAAAAATTAGAAATTAAAAGCTTCAAAAATTCGCTTATACAAGTATTATAAAAATTCCAATTACCATTAACGCCACAAATGCATATAATTAATACACTCCCATTTAATTGTTGCTTTATCCGTCTTTAACAACAGTCGAACGAATTAAAAAACAAAAGCTTCACTGGACATAACTGGAAAAAACAACAATTTAAACAAAAGCTTCATTCAGTAATTAATTATGTGTCAGGAAATAACACATTTACTTCCCCCTATTCCTTAGTAAACCCTGGAAACTTTATCTAGGCATTGTAAGAAATCTGTAATTGTTTAACTTAAAAATATTCCTAAATTATATATATATATATATATATATATATATATATATATATATATATATATATATATATATATAACTAATAATTTTGAAGTAAAAATAAACACAAAAATGGAAATTAAGTATTCCATTCCTATTGTTCTCAAACAAACAATTAATATAATTTCTTTTCACAACCACTTTTTTTGCATAATTTAATCTTATTTAATTCTTTTAATAAGACTTCTTCTTGTGATTCAACCTTTCTAATTTTTCCATTAAAAACCACTCTTTCTCGTTATTTAACCTTTCTAATTTCTGTAACAACCTTTTTTTCATTAACAACCTTTTTTTTCTTCAACAGCCTTCTTTTCGTTTTTCAGCCTTTCTGAGTTCTATAACAATCACTTCTTTTCCTGATTTAATTTGTTTGTTTTAAAATAATACCTTAACAGAGACCTTGCATAGCTTAAAAAAAAAAGAAAAAAAAAGGGGTTTTATACAAATTTAACCAAACTTATTCATTAATTTTTTATGAAAAAGTTTGAAAATAATAATTAAACAATATTAGCACTAACTATATTATTAAGTTAATAATGTATGTAGTACTCACAGTATAAATAAAAATATATGACACATTATGTAGTACACTGTACGATAAAATCTGAATTAAAATAGACAACTACTCACTATTATACATTTAGTAAAATTTAAATGATTTACATATTGTGTTTAGTGTATAATCTAAAGTTAAGGCCTAACTTGAGAGTTAAGACTTAAGTCTTAGCTCCTAAGACTTGGGAGATACACATTGTGTGTATAAGACTTGAGAATTTAGCCTTAACTTGGGCCAAGTTAAGGCTAAATTCTCAAGTTTTATACACACAATGTATGTAGTATATGTATACATTCTGTATCATACAGTGTATACACTGTAAAATACAGAATGTAAACATATACTAAATACATTGTGTGTATAAGACTTGAGAATTTAGCCTGTACATTGTACATCATACAGTGTACATGTACACTGTATGATACATAAAAATTATGTATGATGAAGATAACTTGTAGTTGTTAAATAAATTAAGTCTTAAGTAAGTAATAAATATGTAGTTGTGTCTATCATACAGTCTTAAGTGAAGTTCAACTCAACTTAATGTTGAGACTTAACTTTGTAAAACCATTTTTTAACGAAAGATTTGAAAATGCATGTTTAAAGATATACAAGTTACAGCATATTTGTATTATTTTATTATGATCTGATATTCAATTCAAAATTAATCACAATTATTATAAAATCATTAATTTTTGAATTCAAAGCCATATAAAGCAATTCTCTAATAAAAAGTTACAATAGCTATACAACAACCCTTCAACAGCTTTTAAATATGGCCGAAAACTTGAATAAAGCTAAAACCTGTAAAACACTGTACGCATTTAAAAATCTAAATAATGTGTCGTATTCCGACGTTGGCCCAACGTTGGTCTGATGTCAGCGCTTATATTATAAAACTGTCCTACGCTTTCGACATTGGCCCGACGTTGGCCCAACTTATGTGTGCTAGCTGGGTAGCCATTACAAATATAACTTGCCGTAATAGAAAAGCAAGCAAAACTTAATAGAATGCATGCATATGGTTTGAAAATATTTTAATAAAGTTATATTTTATAACCTATTTGTATTGAGAATAATTTAAAACTTAGATATTATATCATATTGTATACAATATACAAATATCTCAGGGTAAATTTGATTTATTCAGGTTATTTTTATCGATTTTATATTTATTTTAAGCTGACCATTTTAATAAAATGTTCAACTTTTTTAAATATGTTAGTTAGAAATAATACTTAGTTTTAATAAGATTCAAAATTGTAAAATATTATCAAAATTAATAAAACATAATAAGTCAGACTAAATCTAGTCTGTTAACAGACTAAATTCTTAACTCATTTAAAAAACTTTGAACACCTCACCCTAATTATCATGTAAATACTTCAGTATGAACCTTCCACCAATAATGAAAATATACATTATTATGTTTTTTTTTTGTATAAAAACATGTTTGGATAAATAACTTTATTTCCATTTTTTAAAAGAGCTTCTAATTTTATCAGGGAAAATATCTAGTCTTAATTATAGAGTTGGTGTTGTATATTAAATTCTAACAATTATATATATATATATATATATATATATATATATATATATATATATATATACATATATATATATATATATATATATATATATATATATATATATATATATATATATATATATATATATATATATATATATATATATATATATATATATATATATATATATATGTATGTATATATATATATGTAAATTAAAAAATGCTGCCTGTTTAGATAATCGATTATAATGGCTTTACAATCTTGGGATTTTTTTTTTTTTTTTAAACAGGGTTAAAGCAGAGGCATTTATTCCAGCTTGTTAGGTAAAAGATGGATGTTTATTTTGTCCAACTGGTGTTCATGCAATGAAAACTGCCTATAATCATTTTCAATCGATGATTTCTGTAACAAGCTCAGACTTAAAAGAGTTAAAGTAACTGGAGGTTATTAAATTTCACAATACTTATTGCTAATTTAACTGTTTTATATGATTAAAAAAACTATTACATTTAACGTTAAAGTACTATACCAAAAAAAACTTTTTTTTTTTTTTTTGAATAAGTAATATTTTGAATCTGTTTATGGTATTATTATTGCCTAGATATATATTGTAATCTTTTTACACTTATTATACATTTTAGTTTTTACATATTTTTGTTTATATTTATTTTACTAAATAGTTACTAATAGATAAAGAAGTATGCGATGGATTTAATTTCCCAACTACAGAGTACTCCAAAGAATGTAGATAATTATGTTTGTGAATACTTTTGTTTTTCTTTTGATTTAATTTTTCTTTGTTTTTTATATGGTAAAGAATAAAATAACACCTAATATTAACTATTGCTCAAAACTAATTTTAATATTACTGTCTAAATTATTTGACTTGTGGTAGTTTGATTACCAGTGTAATTTTATTTAGTGAAGTTTTGGTGGATAAGGATCGAGGAATAATATGGTTTTAACTGCTTTCGATCTTATGAACAAAGTTTATATTATGATTTAAATATATAATTTATAGTTACACCTATTAAAGAAAGTTTTGTTTAGGTAATTAATGTATGGGTATATGACTATTTTTAGTTGTAAAATATGTATATATATATATATATATATATATATATATATATATATATATATATATATATATATATATATATATATATATATATATATATATATATATATATATAATATGCAAAAAAAAAAATCATACACTTGAAAAAAAATAGTAGTTTTAAAGATTGCATTATTAGATTAAAATATTTGAAAATTTTTTTTAGATATCTTCGCAAGTTTTGTTTTAAGAATTTATTTGTGTATTGTGTATGGTGAGTTAATTGCTTTCATACCTATTAAACTTTACACAATTGATCTAATGATGCATATAATTGACTGCAAAAAAAAATAATCGCACAGTTCAAAAATAATGTCAAATTGATCAAACTTCATGAAATTTAGTATCGAGTGGGCATCCTTTGGCCTTGATGGTCTCAGCTAGACAATTTGGCATTGAGTTGACCAAATTTTGGGTTTCTTTTGTTGTTATATTATCCCATGCGCTCATTATAGCTTTTTTTTAAGTCGTCTTTTTGTCTAAATGCTCGGTCACCACTTTTTCTGTCCAAAATATTCCCCAAATTTTCTATAAGATTCAAGTCCGGACTTTCAGATGGTCATTCCATAACATTGATGTTATTTGTGTCAAAGCATACCTTTGTTTTCTTAGCAGTATGTTTTGGATTGTTATCCGGCTGCAGTATAAAATCCTTTCCTATTCTCAATTTTGTAGTAGATGGTCTCAAGTTGGCTTTAAGAATTTCACAATACAATGAAGCATCCATTTTCTAATCAATAATTGTTGAGTTCCGTACCCCTTTCCAACTCATACTACCCCAAACCATCACATTTCCTCCGCCATGCTTTACACTACCTCGCAAACAACTTAATTTATAAGCTTCTTCTTTTTTTTCGTCACACTTTTTGAACTCCATCCGATGAGACAAGGTTGTATTTGGACTCATCCGACTACAGAATTTTTTTCCAATAAGATATCGGCATTTTTTCGTACTTCTTTGCAAATTCTAATCGATATTTCATTTGTTTTGAAGTTAAAAAAGGTTTTTTTTTAGAACTACTCTACCTCTATATCCTTGTCCTCTAATACAATTTCTAATTATTGAGGGGTTACTGTGATATTGTGATCTTCTTAAACTTTTAAAGCTAATTTAGCTGCCGAAACAAATCTATTTTTCTTCACATTAATGATGATATTGCAATCAATTGCACTAGTGGTCTTGCGTTTTCTTCCTCTGCCACCCACACTAGTAACAGTTCCAATAAGATTATGCTTCTTAACAATTGAGGACACTGTCGTAAAAGAAATTCCTGTTTCTTTTTGGATCTGACGGTAGGATTTTCCTTGATTTTTTAAATCAACTACGAGGCTTCGTTTATGGAAAGACAAATGTTGGTTTCTTGACGCCGTTTTGCTGAAACACTATATTTTATTTCTAGAACAAAAGTGTATTTAAAAAATTACTATTTTTAATTTTACTAACTAGTTTAATCGTTCAATTCGCTCAATTTATGCTAAAATAACAACATATTTTGTCAGCGTACGATTATTTTTTTTGCAGTCAATTATATGCATCATTAGATCAATTCTGTAAAATTTAATAGGTATGAAAAGCAATTAACTCGCCAATACACAAATAAACTCTTAAAACAAAACTTGATAAGATAGCTAAAAAAAATTTTCAAATATTTTAACGAAAAACTAATTTTTCTGATGCAATCTTTAAAATTACGATTTTTTTTCAAGTGTACGATTATTTTTTTTGCATACTGTATATACATACATATATATATATATATATATATATATATATATAGACACACACACACACACACACACACACACACACACACACACACATATACAGTAAACTCCCGGTTACTCGAACCTCCAAAGGGTAAAAGAAGAGTTAACTAACTCATAAAAAAGAAAAATTTATAAGTAATAATAAATTGACAATAAAATTAAATAGTTAAGTTTATAGCATAACGTGGAGGACTTGTTTTATTTTTAATTTGTGTTTTGTTAGGGCATTATCTAAATTCTCAAAAGAATCATAGTTAGCCAGATTTCTGAAATTAATAGATAAATTTAAGTGTTTAAATATATGAGATTGTTTATCACTTTTAAGGTGCTCATTTATTCTAGTTGCCAAATGTCTGGAGAGACCTTCAGATGTTTGGCAGACATTTTTTCAGAGTTTTATAATTGTAAAACAATTTTTTGAAAATGTAAATAAATTTTACAAAACATTAGTAAGTGACCAGGGCCTGGGCCCCAGCTAAAAACAAGACTTTTTGCAAACCTGGCCCCGCCATAAATTATAAGATTTAGCATTTAAAAATTTATAATGCTTAATATATTATAATTTTATGCATGCATTTACTATTTAATAAATACTGGCATATATTTATATGTTTTAAAATCTAATTTATTTCCAACAAGATTGCAAGCAACCACTATTTAATAATGAGTTACTTTCAAATAAAGAACTAGTTAAAATACTAGAAAACCTATAAATAAAAGGTGTAAGTTTTATAAAAAAGGAAATTATGAAGTTTTGTAACAGTCTTAAATTTTTTTGATGTTCAAGGAAAAAAATTGAATTATTTATCATGCTGTTAAAAGATTTTATAGCATGAAGGAATAAATGCAGTTAAAGGATGCAACTTGTTGAATAAATTGCCAATTGAGAATGAGTTTTGGTTTATCGTTATAGAGATGAGAGTTTGTTTGAGCATTGACTATGATTGTATTTGTAGAAAAAAGAAAAAAATGCAACCTATAACAATGGGAGAGTGGCTCAACCTTGGCAGATAAAGCTGATCTTATTACATTTACAATGTGATTTTAGACTTTGTCTGAGAGTAAGTGGGTTGTTATTTGTCAATATAGAAATGCCAACAATATGGTAATATTTTTTGCAGTTAATAAATGACTTTTGTTGTCTAACAAAAATTGTGAATTTTAAGTCCAGAATTTAAATCCATAAGCCATAGCAAGCTATAGGCTGTTACAGAAGAGAGGTCAGATTTAAAATTGGCTGCTTGTTCTATGCAGTTAAAGATGATTTTTTGTCAAGACAAGAGTGTAAAGTGGATTCATGAACAAATTTAGTCACTTTAGATTTCATTATGATTGTTATTGCAGATAAAAAATATTACAGGAGCAAATATAGAACCTTGTGATTCTCTTAAAGTTACTTGAAATAAAGAAGAGGGTAGGCCTTCAAGAATAACTTTACAACTGCAGTTAGAAAGAAATAATTTAATAACCTCAAAACTTTTACATAGAAAATTATAAGAAACTGATAACAGAGTGAAGAAAAATTGTAGGATATTTAGAGAGGTCAAGGTGTTTTCTAGAGTTTTGAAAAATTTGAACCATGTATTTAGCACTTTATTAAAGTTTAGCAAAAATTGTTGAGAGTTCTGAAGAACACTTTTTTAAGACTATGATGGAAATCTTGTCTGAAGCACAAATGGTAGAAGTGTTTAATTGAGAATAAATTTTAGTATTGAAAGCCAGAGTAATTAAGATGCTTAACAATGGATTATTCTGTTTAACTATCAGGAAGAGTATGTCCATTATATTCGAGTTAAAATGATAGAAAGATTTCTTTGTAAATAGCTCTGCTTTACTCTGGGGTAAATTAAAAAGATCAGACCCATGATTTAGAGAATAAACGTTAGACTTACTTGAGTTAATAACACTGTTGAAAACTAACAAAAAGTCTCTTGAACCTAACATTTAAGAAAAGATACAAGGTTTAGTAAATTGAGAATAACAGAGATTTACATCAGACAAGACTTTTGCTTATTGTAATAATAAAAAGGATAATTTGTTCTTAAGAGAGATGTTCTTATAAAAAAGATGAAAAAAGTGATTAATGTTGAAAGATGTAGAGTAGAATGTGGCTCGACTTAAAACTGAAGAGAAGTAATAAAAGCTTCCAAACTTTTATTCCAGAAGCAATATAAGCCTCCAATATGCACTTTTTAATGATGTGATTATATCCGTAATGCACACATTACGGATATAATCACATCTGTTTGCTATTTGTTTAGATGCTGGCATACAATATCCTTTCATTTTTGTATAAACTTGAGTATTTCTATGGTGTAGTATTTGCCAAAAGAGAAGATGATCAGATGGATGTGTGGTGTGACTGTAACAAGACATAAAAAAGAGGCATAATCTTAGACCAATTTTTATTTTGAAAAGGTTGTAGTAATTTAAGTATCAACATTTAGAGTGGTAGCAACTTCAGAATAAAATGTATAGAAGTAAGAAAATTCGAAGAGTTTACCTTACATATTGTATAAATGAGCTTTAGTTAGGAATAGAAGTGTACTAGATTGTTTATATTAGGAAAACAGCTTAAAAGAATAAGGCTAAAGCCTAATGGTGATGATGATGATAATAGAGATGATGATGATCATGATCATGATTATGATGATGATGATGTGCGTGTATATATATATATATATATATTTATATATATATATATATATATATATATATATATATATATATAT
>NC_061161.1:6768476-6888476 GCF_022113875.1 Hydra vulgaris | reverse complement strand
TGTACGCATATAATTTTGATATAACAATATATTTTCATGTATATATGTTTACATACATACATATATTATACATACATTCATACATACATACATATATTATACATACATACATACATACATACATACATACATACATACATACATACATACATACATACATACATACATACATACATACATACATACATACATACATACATACATACATACATACATACATACATACATACATACATACATACATACATACATACATACATACATACATACATACATACATACATACATACATACATACATACTTACATACAATATAAGAAAAATCCTAATGTAAACTAGATATAAATTATATTATTGCGTACTTTAAAATATAACGAAATTTCATAATGCTATACTTTTTCTCTAAAAACAAAACACCATGAAAACAACAATATTTTTACAAGTAAAATATATTTCTATACTTTGTAAACAAGAGAACTTTAAAGCTCACTGGAAGGCTGAAAGACATTTTAACTTTTCATAATAAAGGTCGAAAAGTTTACTCTTTTAAAGTCCTTTAACAAATAGTAAATTTTATATTGAGTTATAATTAAATTTGAAGCGGTATAAACACATTACCAAACAACCAATTTTTAATTTGTTAAACATGCAATTATCATGTGTTTTATTTTTATATTTTATAAATATAAAAAATAAAACTTTCCTGGCATAGAGTCATAGAGTTGAGAGTTATAACTACATTTTTACAAAAAGGAGCTTTTTGACTATAGTAGGCTTTATGGCTTCGAGGGGAGCTAACATAAAAAAATAAAACACTTAAAAAAAGTTGTTTTCGATAGTAATTAAAAAAGGTTAAAATTAATTCTTGTTTGTTTTAAATTTGTTTAAGACTGAATTTATGAAAATGTGAAACTATGATTTATTTCGATAAATAAATATCGACTGAGAGTGTAATTAATTCAAATCAATATTTTGTTTATTTTAACTAAATTCTGGTGTTAAATTTAGGTGTCATGTGGTTGTTTCTTTTCAATATGCTTTTGAGTTATTCCATCTAAAATCACGTAGTTTTTCAATAGAACCCGAGGGTACTACCTCCACTTTAATTTAATATTTGACCACCCACAGCTTTAGTAAAAAAAACACATACAAAAAAATCTCTGCTTGATTGACCAAACTGTTTAAAAGTTATGATTGAACTAATAAAGACCAAAATCGGCAAAATTTAAGTATTTAGCTTACAGTAGATTTTTTTAATTTTTTACGAATCATAACTTTATGAATAAAATAGATGATCACCTGAAATATTTTATAGTAATATTTTTTCACCCAATTTATCTATTTTTGCAGATGTTTTTGACTGATTTTAAACAATGTTTGAGTTCTTGTACTTCGAAGTTGCTAAATAGCGCAATATTAGACACAATTTTTGAATTAACATTAATTCATTAATTTAATTTTCAATTTAATGAATTAATGTGCTACAGTTCAATACTAACAGACAAGCTCTGCCATTTTATTTTTAATTTTTTTGTTACATTTGTGTACTTAGAGTAACCATTTGAGCAAAAAATTAAAATTATGCGTTATAAGTTATTTTAGCACTTGCAGCAATATGTTGAAATAATACTTTTTTAAAAAAAATACGATAAATTACATTCACTTTGTAGGCATAGATAGTAGCGCAGACTGTTAAATTAATTTATAAAACTTTTTACTGGCAAGGTTCTAAATATAGAACCTTGCCAGTAAAAATATTTATATCACAAAAAAAATTGTAAAGATTTATACTCTATCTTATGACATAGTTGTTATGACTTATGACATAGTTGTAGCCTTCTGCCATAGTTGTAGCCTTATGACATAGTTGTAGCCTTATGACTTAGGTGTATAATTTTAATTTTTTTCTGAGTAAATATAATCAGTTTTCCCTATAATAACATTATGAGTTTTTTAAGTTAATTTAGTTGGTATAATTTTATAGTAATATGTATTTTTTTTAATTTTATGCATTAAATATAAGTATAATTATATAATTTTCACATGGTTATAATTTGAGTGTGAAATACTTAAACAGCTTGAAGAGTTTGTATTAAAATCTAAATCGGCACCGTATTTTCCGGATTTTATTGTTTTAGTTTTTAAAATTGCAAGAACCAAAAACTAAAATGATTTGCGTATGTAGATATAGTTAAATGTAAAAATAGTATATTGATTGTAGATCAGTAAAAAATGTCAGAGAAATATTTTTCGTAAAGAATTTTAAATGAAGATTCTGATAAAATATCATATTGTAGAAGGGTAGGAAGAAAAAGACTAAAAGATACTGGTATTAAAGTTTTAATTCAAAGTGTAGGATAAACTTTTGAACTAAAGAGGAGATATGTTTTCACCATGAAAAAGCCTATATTTCTAGATATAAAGCAGCTCAAAATTTCTAGATAGGAAGCACTTCTGTTGTGATCCATTTAATGTCCTCAAGAAAAATTTTATCAAGAGGTAAGTCAACATATAAATAGCAAATCAACTTTAAATCAAACCTGGTCAAAAAGTTTGTACTAACTGTATGAGCTCAAACTGGAAAAAAACTACAAAAGTTAGTCAAGATGAAGCAGGTAGTATAAAGTAGCCGCGAAAAATTAGGACATGAAAAGCAAAAACCTAAAAAACTTGCGACTAGTATGGCAAACCTAGTATTTTCAGCCTTGGATATAGACCCAAAAGATGTAGTAGAATCGGAAAAAGGAAATGTATAAACATTAATTATTTCGACAACATGTTAGATGCAATAAAAAACAAAACGAAAGTAGGTTTAAAAGAAGAAAAAGTTCAACGTACTAACACTATCTCCTGATGGTTGGTCAAGTGAAAAAACAGTTTCAAAACATCTGGTTAAGTAAGTTCGAAAGTTGAAAAATGAAAAAGGAATACTTGTTAAACCTGAGGCTTAAAAAGGACAGCCATTTGAAGTTGTTGTTAAACAAAAAGTCATTGAAATTTATGAATCTGAAGAGTTTGAGAACTTTATCTTAAGTTTAAGAAGTTATACGCTACACACAAAGTTAGCTTCAACAAGTTCTGTGAACTATAGATAAAGTGGTGCATCAAAGTTGATAGTAGTGAAAGTCACTCAATTTGCTTATGTTTTTATAACCTAAATGCTAAGTTGATGTGCTTGAAAATGTGTTTGAAAATAATGATTTTGGTTTTGACGATCAGATCACATACAAACAATGGGTGGCAACCGACGAAAATACACTTGTTACAGTTTAAATAAGCATAATTGAGTTTATTGAAACTCATAGTGAAACTTTGTAAAACCTTTGTCACCAAAACTTTATCAAAATCACAATGCTCCTATTTAACAGAGACAAAAATAAACATTAGTTGAACTCACTTGCCTTAATCTTATGGATTTTGCAGAGAACTATAATTTTCTTGAGCATGATGTTGCGTAAAGATATTACCGGCAAGCCGATCAAGTTACTATACATCTATTTGAAGTTTATTACAAAGATGAAAATAATCAACTCAAATGTGAATGCTATTGCAAAATTTCTGACCATGACCAATTAACAGTACATTGTTTTCTCACAAAACTATTCCAAATGATCAAAATCAAACTACCCACAATCAATAAAGTAAAATACTACAGTGATGGTGCTGTGTCACATAAAAAAAATTACTAATGTCTGTTAAACTTAATGTACCATCTTGAAGATCACAATTTAAATGCTGAGCATCACTTTTTTGCTACATCTCATAACAAAAGTCAATGTGATAGAATAGGATGAACTATAAAAACAGAAACAGCAAAAGAAAATTTATGAGCAGCAAATGCAAACCAACGTTTTATACTATATGAACTTATTACATGTGTTGAAATAAACATTAAATGCGTTAAAAAATTTTACAGATCAAAAGATGATGTCAATAGCCATAAAACTTATTTTAACCTAAAGAAACTTTATGTAGAGATGAGAACAGTCCCATGCACAAGAAACTATAACAGCTTTGAACCAGGTGGAGACAAATTATTTTTACAGAGAATCTCTGGCGATAATATTTCTGAATAATATTAACTTGGCAAAAAAAGATCCTCTAAACCTTTAACCTGGTAAATACATTGCATATTTTTACAAATCTCAAACATGTTTTTACGATGATAAAAATCTCAAACACAAGCCCTATGTACATAAGGTTTGTGTTACAGATTAGGAATGAAAACTAAAATGTTAATGTAAAATGATTAGAAACTAACTAAATTTGAAATGGACAAATGATGCACCATCTAGTCAGTGTTGGGTTCCATTAAGCTATGAAATACGTCACACAAGTGCTCCATCCATTGAGAGTAGAAGTTCTTGTTACCACAAACTTGCTAATAACAATTATCACAGTATTGTGAGTTATGCAAATAAGAAATAAAGAAATTAGTGCACTTGTGTTTCATGTGTATATACACTTCTTTTTTCATTATTTTTAATTTTATTTTTTTGAAACGTAGTATAACTTGTACTATTCGGTATCAGATTAAACTAAAAAAGCATTACACTCAAAATGCTAAAATTACGTCATAAAATAGAGTATAGATTTTTGAATCTTTTTGGGGGATTTCCTATATATAGAACCTTAATAGTAAAAAGTTTCACAATTTTTTTTATCTACATTACTTTCTATGCCTACATAGTGAATGTGATTTTCTGTATATTTAAAAAAAGAATTCTTTTAACAGGTTGCTATAAGTGCTAAAATTACTTTTAACACATAATTTTAATTTTTTCGCCATTGTTGACTCTAAGTACATAAAAGCAATAACAATTTGGCACAGCTTGTCTGTTGATGTTAAACTCTAGCACATTAAAGTTTCCAAAAATTTGTCTTATAATGCGCTATTTAGCAACTTTGAGGTTTAAGAACTCAAACATTGTTTGAAATTAGTCAAAAACACCTGCAAAAATATATAGTTAGGGTGAAAAACTATTACCATTAAAAACTCAGGTGATTATCTATTTTATTCAAAAAGTTGTTATATGTTAAAACTCAAAAAATCTACTGTAAGCTCCAGGTACTTCAGATTTTTTATCAAAAATCAATCAATCATGCAGTGGCGCAGTGGTTAGAGCGCTTGATTTAAAAGCAAGAGATCCAGGTTCGCAACAAGCTTTGGCGTCACGGTAAGGAAAGAGGCATAAATTTTCTGATTAAAAGTAATGTTGTTCGAAAATTATTCTAACATTAATCAGACTAACGTTGGTTTAATGTTAATCAAACAACGTTGTTCCAACATCGTTTTAGTGTTAAAATTCTAGACCATAGATGGTAACAATTTTTAGACGATATTTCAATGTTTGGTAGACAAACAATAAAAGAACCCCGTTATGCCGACGTTGGAATTTAGGTAACTCGCGTCGCGTCCAAAATCCAACCAAATTACAAAAACGGCTCGATGTCTTTTTCTTAATGGGTCCGGTTCTCACAATTTTTTTTTTTTTATTCAAATACTTTCCATCGGCTTTATATTTCCTACTATTTCATTCATCATAAAAATGACATAATAATTTTAGCCAAAACTTTTTTTTTATATGTGTGTGCGTGTTTCTAATTATTCGGTTTGAATTTATTTATTGATAGTGAATAAATGTCCATATTTCTTTGATTATTTGTTAGAATTCTTTTATTAAACGTGGAGCTGTGGATCACTAAATAACCGCTTGATTAACAGTTCGCTTGTTATTAAAAGCGCTTATAATCTAAGTTAACTTAGACGACTTATTGATGTCATGATTAGGGTCTTTATTCACCAATCAACTAAGCCGAAACGCCTACCTTAAAAACAATTACTTTTATTAAGGGGTGGTCATAAAAAACGAATGCTCATAGGGGCGAGGAGTGAAGTTTAAAAAAGCGTGCGATAGCGTATGGGAGGGGAGTGAGAGAGACTTCAATTTAAAAGCTCCACCAAGCAAACACATTAACGTAATTATTTTAACTTCATTAAAATAAATTATTATAAAATAAATATTTGCTGAAATATTTAAAGACGTTTTTTAAATTAGGATCCTGTGCCGTAAAAGCTTTTATGGCGTATAAAGTATCTGAGTTACCTCCTCCATCTTTTTTTTATTCCATTAACTTTTTTATTGAAAAAAAAGTTTTTGTGTGGGGGGGGGGGTATTTCGAAAACGTACGTACTTTTTAAGAAGGAGAAGGATTTAAAAGTACGCATGGCAACAGGAAGAAGGGAGGGGGGTCAAATTTCAAAATTTTTGACGTACGCACTATGGAAAACCCCTAATGGGTTTCGAATAAAAATATTAAAAAAATATGTATATTAATTTGACTTTTATTTTTTTAATTGCATAAACCAAATAATATAATAAATAAATGTTCGATGCTCTAATTCCAGAAACTTCGTTTTGTTATCACTAATCTAATAAAAATATTTTCTTGAAAGTTTAATGATGCAAGAGATTTCATTAACTTTTGTTTTTCATTTTTAGCTTTCGATACAGTTTGTCTAACTTTTTTCTTTCTGGAACGTCATTTACTCGAGTTAGACGCATACAATTATTAGATTCACTTTCCCAATTATTTTTTACGCAATCTTCGTATTTAC
Source organism: Hydra vulgaris (assembly GCF_022113875.1). NCBI lineage: Eukaryota > Metazoa > Cnidaria > Hydrozoa > Anthoathecata > Hydridae > Hydra > Hydra vulgaris. Next base: position 6,881,857 of record NC_061161.1, on the reverse strand, counting down.
CAAAAAATATATTATTTAATTGAACACCATTCCTAAGAGGGCACCAATCGTTATCGTTAATCCAACTAAACATGCGATTATAGTAATCGCATGGTAAAGCACACGATCGAGAATTACGTTCAAGAGTTGTCCCATAGCAACTTTCTTCGTACTCAAAGCTTATATCTTGTTCGGTTATTTTTGGAGGACAGTTGCTTTCACAAAGATCAGGTTCAAAGAATAAATTGACTTTCTCGACCATAACATCCATTAGAATGCGATTCGTGCTCTTCATTATGACGTTAAATATATTATTTTTGACATTGGATAAAAGTTCTTCGTAAACTTTATTTTCAAAAGGATCTCTGTAGGTTAATGTTGCCTTATTGGAACGAGCCTTCCATCTACTTGATTGATCAATTCCTTCTAAATTTTCGTAGCGTTTTCGATGCAATGCTTTTGCAGCCATGATTACCTCTGATCTCAATGTATGCAATTGTTTATTATAATCATCTTGTGTTTTTACTACTTGATGTTTTTCGCTATTTTTTATCAGCTCCAAAAAAACTGTGTTTAAATAAGTAATATAACCTACTATAGCTGAGCCAAATTTTTCTGGAACAAATTTAAATAAGTTCCAATATGTTTGAGGAAAAAAATGGCCTTTTATATTAATCATCTGATTAAAATTATCAACTGTTATTTGATGTTTTCTTCTAGTAATAGTTTTCAGAAAAGCTATATGCGAAACCAAATTATAATGGTTGTTTTGTGTGATTTTTTTTTCTATTGCTGATTTCACTTCTGAACTAATTTGACCCCAAACACTCTTTCCTGGTATTGCATCAACCAAGTTATTGAATATGTTTAAAAAGGTTCCTACTACAGGTAAATTTTCGCTAATTTTTAAAATTGTTTTTAGAGCAGTAACAAAATACTCAGTTCTTTTTTGCCATTTGTCATATTCATCTCCTGATTCAACACCTGTTTTAGGAAATAAACTTTTTGTTATATGCAAAGGCCCATTAGATTCCATTTTATCATCAGACGAGTCATTCTCAATACCTGAAGAAAACTCTGTAGTGGTATCATTGCTGTCAAAACTTTCTGGTGTTATAACAGCGATATATACAAAAATAAATTGCATTAACAAGATAGGCGGGTAAAACATTTCTAAAAATATATATATATATATATATATATATATATATATATATATATATATATATATATATATATATATATATATATATATATATATATATATATATATATAATATATATATATATATATATATATATATATATATATATATATATATATATATATATATATATATATATATATATATATATATATATATATATATATATATATATATATATATATATATATATATATATATATATAGTAGTAGTAGAGAAATTTTTTATGTAGTTGTTTAGTGCTGAAAAGTGTTGAAGTTATTAAAGTTGAATTTGTTAGTCTTAGTGTATCACATCTGTGGCAAACATACTCAGGGTAAATAGAGTCCTAGCTTCAAAACATAGTACTCCTTTTAGGGTTTTTCCTTCAATTTGTCAGGTCTATAAATGTCAGGTCTGTGAAGTGCAGAAAGCAACAGACTTGGCACACATTGAACTGGTGTGACAACAAATGACACTGGGTAAAATATTTTTTTAAAGGTATTGAAAAGAGTATTAGTTTTCTTTACTTTTTAAACGGGTTAACCCGATTAGCCTTAACTAAAATCTAATGCACATATATAAGTAAGAACAGAATTTTTGAGTTAAAAAATACAGTTATAGCCCCAATGTGTACTTGCTGAGGAAAAGTTAAAGTTATGAGCACGTGTTTGTCTGAAATGTTTATGTGCTACTTAAGAATCTTAAAACTTTATCAAAACTTAAGACAAAATTACTTAATCTGTTTATACTGATAGAGTTAACCTGCTAATATTAGAGTTGCAATAAGTAAAATCTTTTTTTTTTTTTTTGAATTTGTTTTTTTGTTTTTTTTTTAAATTAAGGATATTTTTAAATTAAAATAACTTTTTACATGTTATATACGAATTTATTATGGTGTTAACAATTAATACAAAGTTTTAAATAATTATCTAAAACGTAATTTTAAATTATTTTTTAGACAAAAAGTTCTGCATGGGTAGTATGGATAATTCAGTAACTCCGGTAATTTATGTTTAGTAAGGTCGGTTTACTAAATCCGAACAGTAACAATGCCCAGATTAAATTCTTGGCTTTGACTTTAAGTCTTGGGTTATTCTGCATCGTTATTTTGATTTGTAAGTTCTAAATTACGGAACTTAAAAAAACTTTGATACTCTGTTATTTGTTAATCCAGGGCCGGAATTGGTGGGGTTTCTGTGCCATGTTAATGTGGAAACCCCTTTCATAGCCCCGTAAGCTCACCGAACTTACGGGGCTGTGACTCCCAGAAAATTGTTTTTGAAAATCAAAACTGCTGTACGTGAGTTTTAGCGTCGTTTTGGTGAAGGGAAAATGGCTTATAGAAAAAGTTTTTTTCTCCCATTTAAAGTTGTAGTTGAATATTCTTTAAGAAAAATTGTAAATGTTTTTATCAAAAAATTATTTTTTTCTTCCAGAGACACTGTCTCAGCAGCAACTAAATCTTTTTCATGCTCAACGCATGCCTTATCATATTCTGCTACATTTTACAAAGAGTTTGTAGCTAAAACCATATAGAGGCATTTCACAGAAAAGGGGCACGGAAAAGTTGCCACTGGTGGAATAGGAGGTTGTATCAATAGAACCGCAGAAAGATAATTAGGACAAGAGAAAGATATTCCTGATATTAGTTGTTTGATTGAAGAAGTAAAAGAAAATTGCCTAACTATAACCGTCTATTCTATTAACAACACAGATTTCAATCTCTATGAGAAATGTGTACCGAAAAACCTAACAACATTCAAGGGGACTTAATAAGTTCATGAGGTGTTTTGGAGTTCCACTAGAACAGAAACATTGTATATTAGAGTGTTGATATGTACTGGATGTAACAATGATACAAAGTGCAAAAACTATAGTGTTAGAGAAGAATTAATCCCTGTAGGTTTTTTTACGGATCCTTATCCTCGTATTCTTTTAATGTATAGCTTTTAGAAACTTTTAGAAAAAAACGAAAAGAGAAACACTATGTTGGGCTAATTTAAGCCTTAGGTGCGGATGAGTTTGTCTTAAAGTTTTTGAGAAGCCAGGAATTTTTTGCCTTTCTAGGGAAAGATGAATTTTCTGTCATTATTAATAGTGTTGAGATTGTGCTGGCCAACCCTCAATTACAGTGGGCAATATCAGTTGATATCAATGGATCCATTCGAAACTCTGTCTCGTCGGATTTTTCTCGGAGTTTCGGAGTTCGAGAAAATTCGAGAAACTTCAACAGAACTTTGACGACGTTTTTAGAAAATATGTATTTTTTACTCGTAAAATAATTTAATTAATATTTAGTTTCTACGCGGTTTATACAATAGTTGTTGTTGTTTTCAGAATGCAAGCGTTCTCTTTGTTTAATAACAACACTAATTTACATTGCAAAGTAATTGGTAATGCACAGTAGGCCAGGTGGAGGTAGAAAAAACCTCAAAAAAAGCTCATTTTATTTAAAACCATATAATGAAACGTACTCATATTTTTCCATTGCACTATTTTAAAATATCTTTTGAGTATAATAGTATCTTTTTATTAATAGTTTTAAATCCACAAAAATCAATTGCGTTATAATAAAATCAAATATGAATAATAAGTATATAAATGTAATATGAATAATAAGTATATAGTAATGTAACATATAATGAAATAACATTTTTTTTTTGTCAAAACAAGCAAGATTTTTTTAATTTTCAAACAAAGATATAGTAAACAAACTTTTAAAACATTATGTGTATGTGATATTAGTTCATATATTTTAACTATTCAATAATTTACCTTTACAAAAAAAAAAAATTTACTCAAGATTATTATTTATAATGTGTGTATGTGTATGTGTAATGTGTGTATGTGTATGTCTAATGTGTGTATGTGTATGTGTAATGTGTGTATGTGTATGTGTAATGTGTGTATGTGTGTATGTGTATGTGTATATAGTATGTATATTGTGTATGTGTATATACATATATGTATGTATATACATATATGTATGTATATACAGTACTGGAAAAATTATTATGGATTTTTAAAATACATCGTTATTTCGGACTTAAGGCATTACTAAAACACAATTTGTTCATTAGTTCATAACCAAAAATGATTTATTTACACGTATTACACATTTTTATACATTTTAATACTTTGTTTGGCCACCTTTCGCAAGAATTAAAGCTTTTACACGATGTGGCATGCTCTCAATCAAACTTTTACACAAAAATTTAATTTTTGTAGAGTGAAACCACACGTGTATTAACCTTTCTATCAGTTGGCTTTTTGTTGTTATGGGTATTTGGTGGATTTCATTTTTTAGTATATCCCATAGATTCTCTATGGGATTCATGTCGGGCGAGTTTCCTGGCCAAGGAAGAACCTGGACAGCATTTTGTTGGAACCAAGTCATAACTTTTTTGGATTTGTGGCAAGGTGCAGAGTCTTGCTGGAAAATCCAGAAGTCTGACCCATACCATTCCCTAATTTGTGGCACTAGTCGAGATTCTAGCACCTTAATGTACTTGTCCTGGTTCATTGTGCCATCCACGATGTACAATCGACTGGTTCCATGGACCGAAAATGCCCCCCATACCATTATTTTTTGAGGAAATTTCACAGTCTTCTTCAAACATTCTGGCAAAAATTCTTCCCCGGGTCGTCGACGTACGGTTTGGACCCTATCATCCAAAATTGCGATAGTCGACTCATCAGAAAACACAACCTGAAACAAAATTAACTGCTAGAGAAAGTAGAGAGAGAGTGCCTTACCTCTAAGTTAAAATTTGAAAATTATTGTTTATTAAATACGTATTATTATAATGTTACAAGACCCCATCACAACTAAAATAATTAATAAAGACAAAAGTAATTTAACTGATTATCATTCCTAAATGTATTTAAGATTAAAAAAACCATTTTTACCTTTTGCCAATCATCATAAGTCCAAGATTCATGCTGCTTTGCCCAATCGTATTTTGCTTTTTTCATATTTTCTGTAAGACGTGGCTTTTTTCTTGGACGATATGCTTTCAATCCGAACTCTAACAATCGATTGTTTACCGTTTTTCTGCTCACAGAGATTCCTTCTTCCCCTAACATACTGGAAATCTTCGAACATGTTGCTCTTCTATCCTTAAGTGCCATATTTTGGATTTTTCTATCGGTTCTTGGTGTGGTTATTTTTTTCCTCCCACAGTTTCCTTGTCGTTGAGAGCCCACATCAATCCCTCTCTCAATTTTTTTCTTAATCAGACTAACAATTTGTGTCGATATATTTAATTTCCTAGCGATTTCTTTTTGTTTAAGTTCAGAATCTTCTAGTAAAACTTTAATTTGTCCAATTTTACGAGGACTTAAATCACTATTTTTACCCATGACTTTATATACAAAACTAAATGAAATAAAAAAAAATTAAGTAACTTTTTTGGTTTAGATAATATTAAAAAAACTTAAAACTTCAATAAAATGTTATAAAAACTTTAATTCTCAGCGACGACAAGCCCTCGTGACGGAACGCAGCGAACTAACATAAATGTGCATAATATGCATAATTATGACACAACACATAAAAATCGTGTTGCCATCTATAAAATGATAAAAAATGTTGACATTTATGAAAAATATGGTACACAATGAATGTATAGTGAAAATAGAAAGAATTTATGTGAAATATAATACTTTAAATAATAAAATTAACTAAAATTGTTGCATAAATTGTGTTATTTTAAAAAATCCATAATAATTTTTCCAGTACTGTACTATGTACTGTAGTATGTATATATAAAATAATTTTTCCAGTACTGTACTATGTACTGTAGTATGTATATATAAAAAAATCAGTCTTAAAATAACGAGGTAAATTTTAAACATGTAATAACTTTACTTTGTACGAGTAATATCCTATGATCAAAATAATTTTGTCCTTTATAAATTTAATATCCAGGCCACTGTGTATTGTGGCAAAATTGTGTAACAAAATGTTATCCGTAATAACAAGTGATAATAATCAATATTTAACTATATTTATCTATTAGATTAAATAACTTAATTAATGACTTAAAATGTGATAACTTATCACATAAATCTTTATTACAGAGCACTGCGGATTCACAGTGTCACGAAATGGTCATCAACCTTAACCTCATGTCCCAAGAAAACCCTTTGGTGGGATGATAGCCCACATATAGTAGATCACTTAGATATAAATTTGGAAATCGAACTATAACGTCCGAGAGAGATATTTTAGTTTTTATTTTCTTCAATTCTGGCATATCAAAATTTAAACGAGATGATAGGAATTTGGCATTTTTTCAGTATTTATAGAGCAAAAAGTTAATTTTCCCATATATTTCTATAAGACATATAAACAAAAACATATTTTACAATAAAATTGATCCTTTTTATTCTAAAATGAATGTTTGCTGTTGAATTGCGGTAGTGGTGTAGTGGTAAAGCACTCGCTTCATAAACGAGTGGTTCCGAGTTCGATCCCTACCACGTCCCTGGTAGTACCGCGCTCAACTCGTTTCTCCGCGCAGCGGCCTTGTTCGTCAAGGTTTGTGTTTCGGAGTTATAGAGTTGAGAGAGGGTTATAGCCACAAAATAAGTAGCCTCCTCGTTTGTAGTGGCCTTCTCGGCCTTGAGGAGGTGAAGTAAAATAAAAAAAAAAAAAAAAAATCAATCACACAATTCAGAAGCTTTGATTCATATTCTAGATGGTTTCTTGCCCGTTTGTAACGCTGCCAATGGGAACTGAAGTCGTGATGAAGAGATTCTGTAGCTTGCTCTGAGAAAATGCTAAGATTAGAATTGTGTTTAAGGATGAAATCCTTTAGGTGGAAAAACACCGCATGTGCTTTGGGAGTGACTGAAGTATTTGGCAACTTCAGGTACGACTCCTGAAACTGTAAAATTTTTTGTTCAAAATCGGGGCTCAAGTGATTTCTAAAGTAAGCATTCACCACTGAGTCAAAATGTCTCAATGTTTCAACAAATGGCACAGCAAGAAAAAATGAGCTTTGCTCAGCTAAACTTTGAAAGCGATCAGTGTTTTTCAAGAGCTTGCGACAGTCATTCCCTGCAAATTGGCCACCATGAATAACTGCTCTTGAATATGAAGGGCTGCTGGCCATTCCTTTGCTGCGGGCCAAATCTGGCCTAAACTTTTGTAGAGATGGTTAACGACTGCAAGAAGCAGATGAAGTTCCATGGGAGGAATGATGTCCAAAATCAGTGTGTCATCTGGCAGAGTCATTATGGGTTCATGGATGACGTTTTTGAAGTCTTTTGCTCTCCTTGCATTGGCACCACTGCTTTGAAACTGCAGAAAGTTTTCTCGAATTAAACCAAGTGTTCTGAGACTTCCAGAGCGACTCAAATCTTTTGATTCTGCATCACACCATGAACAAGGATGTGCACTTGCATGGGACTGAAGACCACAAACAAGATTGGCGACTTTCATGTCACGAGAGATTATGTAGGAAAGTTTGTGAAGTTGAAGAGAAGAAATTATGCTTTTCAAGTTGTCATAACTCTCTGGCAGATCTTCTGAAATTGCCACCAGAAGTTGCCGTTTGACTCCTGTGTCTTTAAGCCCTCGTTTTGGTGGTGGAGAATTTGAATCTGTGTTTCTGGCAATGATTGCAAGAGATACTTTCAAAAACCCACCACCTCCATCAATGCCAATCTTTATCAGCGGATCTCCTGAAACATTCCTTACTTTGATAACGTGATTTGCAAGACTTCCTACATCTGGGCAAAAAACAAGCAGTCGTGAAGGGTGCTGGTCATCATTCTTTGTAGAATCTCGTATGGCCTTGGTCTCAAAATGCTTAGAAAGAGATTTCCCGAAACTGTCGAATTTTTCTCTGAAATTTTTTTCTACAATCCGGAGAGGTGTAGCTTGGTTCAAAGATGATGCCAATTTGGACATGCCACGATTTGACAATCTAGTTCCAATTTGGACTCCAACCATGTCTTGTGCCGTGAGCTTGGGCGCAGCAGGAAACAATTCTCTTGCACTTGATGGTCCTAAAGAACATTTAATAGCCAAGGTTAAAATTTTCTACATTTACATTTTAAAAGAAATTTATAAGTGGTTTATGCTTAAATCTATATTTCTTTACCTGAAACAACGGGAAAACGATTTTCTCCAAGTGGTTGACTTAGCCGAACAGTGCCAAGAGGTGATGGATTTTATTAGCAATTGTTAATGATGCTACCCTCTCTGCCGCAATGCGATCCCTCGAAGCAACTTCCACAAAATTTTGCCTTAATGTTCCTGTTGTGCAATTGTGAGGCAATCCACGACCAATCACAGAGAAGCAATCAGAGCACCTTTTTTCAGTGCTTGAATTTTCTTTGGGTTTCCGTGGTTCCAAAGGATGACGCTGATTCATATTTGTCCTTGCAGTTTGACAAATCAAACAATTACAAGGAATATTTGTTGCAGCACGCTGAACTGAGATGGTGCTGAAATCAAAGAGCCTCGGGATAGGTGCATCCTCCCCTTCTTCTGCGAATAGCCACACGACATCTTTCACAAATTCCACAAGGGATTTGAAAGTTTGAAAAATAAAGCTCAATTTTGAGGACTGTGCGAATTTTCTCCACTAAAAAACTTGTGATTTCTCGATTTGCCTTCTTCAAACATAGGGAACAAACACATTTTTGGTTTTCTTCATGAGTTTTAGCTTTGTTAAGCATTTTATCAAACTTTCAATGTGTCTTATTTGAAAAAAACTGAATGTGCACCCTTTTCCCGGAGTTAGCAAAATTAAAAAACAAACAAAAAATAATAATGATTTCAAAAAACCTGCTCCAATTAGTTATATAATGTCTTAAATAGTACTCTAAGCAACGTAACAACAAAAATGCTGTAAAAATGCCAAATTCCTATCATCTCATTTAAATTTTGATATGCCAGAATTGAAGAAAATAAAAACTAAAATATCTCTCTCGGACGTCATAGTTCGATTTCCAAATTTATATCTAAGTAATCTACTATATGTGGGCTATCATCCCACCAAAGGGTTTTCTTGGGACATGAGGTTAAGGTTGATGGCCATTTCGCGACACTGTGGATTGGCATTTAACTTAAAGTTATTAAGCCATTTATTCGATAAAACTTGATTGTTGAAAATTGTGATAAAAAAAATTTAAGTACTAAGAAATATGAAATTATAAGTTTTTTAAAAATTTATAATAAATCATAAATTGAAATATATAAAATAAAAATAAAACATACAAAAGCAATGTTGAATTATTAACTAAATATTTTAGTTTTTAATTTATAACAGAATTTGAATCTCCAATTTTTTTCTCGACTCCGACTTCGTTTTTTCTCGATTTCTCTCGACTCCGTTTTTTCTCGATATTAGATCCTTTGGTCAATATAAGTAAAGTAAAAACATATAACACAAATACACACACAGTATACAATATATACTGTGTGTGTATTTGTGTTATATGTTTTTACTTGATTTATTTTAATATGAATGTACTGATATTGTGTTTTGTATACTATACGTAACACAATATCAGTACGTTCAATACTTATTCTTTATTGGACCTCGCAATCAGTAAGATGAATGCTGAAAAAGTCTATTATATTTTTAAATATGAAGTTCAACCTAATAATGAATTAAAAAAAAAAAAGAAAAATATATTAAATACTCAGTTTTTTGTTATGATATTTATAGTTATTAATAATATAAAGTCTTTTAGTTTTCAGTAAATTCACTGTATACTTATCAAAAATTGTCACAAATATGTTGAGAAATATGTTGAATGCTCTTCAGGTTAAAAGTTTTATCTCTTTTTAATTTTAAAAAAAAGACAACCTATGTCAAGTTATCTCCAGCAACTCTTAAAATGCGCAGTGGAAAATACTGAACTAAATCTACAAATAGAAGAGGTATTTGAATATTTTGAGTTTAATATGTATATTTTATTTGATCTGCTTTTTAAATTTTTTAGTTAATAATGAATTTGTTGAAAAAAAGATTATTTTATTCTTTTAATATGAATTTAATTAAATATTAATTTATGTTTACAAAAATATTTGTTGAAAAGTTGTACATTTTTGTCTTACGGTGTACTTGGTAACATCTTTAAGACTATTAAGTCCTTTCTTTCCAATGTAAGTATAAAGGTTGTCCTCAATGGACAACACACTTCTTCGTATTCTGTAATTTCAGGGATTCCTCAAAGTTCAATCCTCGGCCCTACACTCTTTTTAATTTGCATTAAAAATCTTGTAGATATTCTCACATCTAAGGTAGGATTGTTGGTTAATGATACTACCATTTATTCTTGTCATGATAAGAAGCCAATACTCTCTGATTGCTTGGAGGGGGCATTTTAGGTTAAAAAGGATCTCACTTTCCTTACAGCATGGGGCTCAATAAAATTAATTTTTTTCAGCCAATCGTTATTGCAATAATTCAGGCCTTCGAATATTTATGAACGGTAATGTACTCAATCATTTATCTACCCTTCATCTTCATTAAATAACTCTTACTACTGATCTTTTTTGGAAAACATATGTCCAATTCTTTGCAAAATTAGCATCTGCTAAGATTGAATCTCTTTATCGAGCTGGACACTTTTTTTTTCATTTTTTATCTCTATGAATCTCAAATCCGGCAGTGTATGGAATACTGTTGCTATATCTGGGGCGGATCTTCTTATGATACCTTTTCTCCTTAAGACAAGGTGAAAAAACGCATTTTAGACATAGTTGGACGTGCTCTTGCAGCTAACCTCCAACCATTATCACATTGTCGTTATGTTGCTTCTCTTTCTCTTTTCTACAAATACTATAATGGGTACTGCTCTAAAGAGATAGTGTCTCTTGTGCCATCTACTAAAATTTGTTCTTGTTTTACTTGTCATTCAATTAAGTCTCATCCTTCTTCTGTGACTTCCTAAATATTCCAAAAATTCTTATTCCTTTAGATTTTTTGCTCGAACATCAGTTGTTTGGAATTCGCTTCCTTCATCCTGCTTTCCTGATTCATAAAATCTTTTAAGTCGACTGTCAACCATTAAGATAATGGTCTAATGCTCTAAATCTTCATCTTTTTTCTTCCAGTAACTTCCAACTCTAATAGTGGTTGCTTGCAGCCTTGTTGGATGCGAAGATATTTAATATATATATATATATATATATATATATATATATATATATATATATATATATATATATATATATATATATATATATATATATATATATATATATATATATATTATATATATATATATATAACATTTTACTAAATTATTTTTTTTTTTTTTGTTAATTTTTATTACTTTATCTTTATTATCTCGTGATAGTAGAGTTATTTTTTTTTTGTTTTACTGCAAATATTATGTATTAAAAACATTTTAAATTTAGTTGTTATTCCATTTCTTTAGTTCTACTTTGGTGCTCTACCGACTATCATATGTTTACATTGTCTTCTGTTGAAATATGGTTTTAACTTAGTAAACTTGGATTATTTTAAACTTACTATGTTGATCATTAGCTAATAGTTTGAAAATAAATTAGTTGCTTGCAATTAAGGTAAAAATAATTTTATTTTCTTCTTGAATTTATTATTAAAATAATTGTTTGCACCAATAGCTATTATGTTTTGTTACTTTGTGTCATACCTATTTTGTCTTAGCACTATATGTTTTTATAAATAAAATTATTTTTTTTTTTACTTACAGACTTTGATTATTGTTAACAATGCTTATTTTATTTTTTATTTATTTTATTTTATTTTTCAATTTTTTGCCGTAGAAAGTTACAATTTATAAAATAACATAAATAATAAAACAAATGGCTGGAGCAAGAAGAAGACATCAGTTTGTTTTATCACCGAGCCCCATAGTGACTTCATTACAGGTCGTTTTTTACAACAAAATATATAAAATCGTGATAAATTGTTTGTGATAAAATATGTAAAAATGTGAAAAACTACGTTTTACAATTGATATCACTGTTTATATATAAATTCGTTTAGTAAAATAAATTTAGAACAAGTAAAAGTTAAAACAAATAAAAGAAATAAATTGTGCTAGTTTATTTTATACTAAAAAAGAAAAAGAAAATTTAAGTCCGTAGATAATAAAAAACGCTTTGATTCAGATTTGAACTGTTCAAGTGTATTTCTTTTGATAGAAACAATCTGGGGAAAATTTTTCCACAAATAAGGTCCGCGGTGTTGGATTGAGTATGAATTTAACTTTAATAAAAATTTTGGGATGACAAAGTTGTTATATGAGAATCTAGTAGGGTATTTATGACTTATTTCGCTAAAATAGGGTTGAAATATCGGCGGAGAGTCCATTTTTTATTTTGTACATAAACTGTAAAACAAGATGTATGTTAATTTTGTATATATTCAATGCTCCAAGTTTGCATAAGAGAGGTTCACCAGACGCTTTTTTACTTACTCCGAAGACAATTCTACAGGCATGTTTTTGTTTACTGTAGAGTTTTTTAAGCTTAGTACAGTTTGTGCTTGCCCAGGCCATGTTACTATAGCTTAGATGACTATGTATTAATGAAAAGTATAAACTTCTTAATGAAATGATATTTAGGAAAGGTTTTGCTTTATACATTAATGAAATATTTCTTGAGAGCTTTCTCTCTAAAGTGTTTATATGGAGCTTCCACGACAAATTTTCATCCAAGACCTCACCTAAAAAGTCTATAAAATTTTCTCTTTTTATATTAGTATTATTTATTTTAAGATTAGGTAGTTTAAGAGGAATATTTTCGTTTTTATTTGGTTTATGAAATAGGATGAACTTGGTTTTTTTGACATTCAAAGAGAGTTTGTTACACCTAAACCACTCATTTATTTTATGTAATTCTTTGTTAACTATGTTAAAAAGTGTCCTAATGTCTCTATGCGAATAAAACAAACTGGAGTCATCCGCAAACAAGATTAAATTTAATAAGTTTGATGTTGAATATAAATCATTTATATAGAGTAAAAATAATAATGGTACCAAGATCGAGCCTTGGGGAACCCCGCAAGTTATGGCGCTATTTGTTGTTTTTGTTGTTTCATGCTGAATATATTGCTTTCGGTTTGATAAATAATCTTTAAACCAAAGTAAGTTATTAATTTTTACTCCATACACTTCGAGTTTTTTTAGAAGAATGTCGTGATTTACGGTATCAAAAGCTTTAGAAAGATCAATAAAAACTCCTAGCGTAAAGCAATCATTACTAAAAGCATTAGATATTTGATTAACTAGCTCAATTATAGCATGGTCGGTTGAGTGGTTTTTTTTAAATCCAAATTGTTTACCGTATAAAAAATTGTTTTCCGTCAAATAATTGTAAAGTCTATTATACATGACGCGTTCTAGTAATTTGGAAAAACATGGTAAAACTGATATAGGTCTATAATTATTAGTATCAAAATCATCTCCAGATTTAAAAATAGGGGTGACTCGAGCAATTTTTAGTTTATCCGGGACAATGCCTGATTTTAGCGAAAGATCAAAGATGTGGTGCAATGATGGTTCAATGATATCAAATACTGATTTTACGACAAAGCTGTTATTATCAAAGCCCGCACTTTTGTTGTTTTTTAGATTGTTTAAAGCGGATCGCAGTTCATTAGAATCTAGATGTGTTTCTTTCATAATCTTTTCTGTGGTAAGGTTCTTAATCAAGTAAGAATGAAATGTTGCAGAACTCGACGGAATTTCTGCTGCTAAATTGTGACCCACATTAAGAAAAAAGCTATTTAGATATTCAGCTATTATTATCTTATCACTGACTAATTTACCATCAATTAAAAGTTTTTTCGGGAGATTGCTTTTTGTACAGTTGTTATTACCGATTATCTATTTAATCGAATTCCATGTTTTCTTAGCATTGCCATGGTTTTTTTTTTATCAAATTTGAATAATAAAGCTTTTTTGAGTATTGTTTTGTTTTTTCAAACAAGTTTTTATAATTTTTATAAGTTATTTCATTTTTATAAGTTTTATTTTTTAGGAATTTGTCGTAGAGTTTTTGTTTTTTTCTTGATGATTTGATTAAACCTTTAGACATCCAAGGAATAAGAAGTGACTTTTTGTTTATAACAACAGTTTTAACTGGAAACGCTTTTTCATAATATTTACAAAAGGAAAAAACATCAGCAACAGATAAATTGGTTTGCAGTGTCTTTAATAGTTTTACTTCTTTTATCTCGTCACTTTTTTTATATAATTTTTTTTCATTTTAGACATCTTCTAATGCTTTTTCAGCATTTTGCAAATAGAAGGCACACATCACATAAGGCGTGAGCTTAACTTTACGGAAACCCCCCCCCCCCCCTCCTTTATATATAAATATACTTTTTATAGAGAGTGGATCTTATAAAAAGTAAAGTACTAGGAGAGAGAAATTCGTGGATAAAAAAATGCTGCATCTCTAATTAGTATTTATGTAGTTGGTTAACATTACCATTGTTGATTGATTATGCAAATTAAGTTTAATTTTTTATGTAAACATATACTTTTCTATATATAATTTGTTTTGTTAATATCAATAAATAAAATGATTTCCATTAAACAGTTGTGATGTATTTTTTTAATTCGGTTACTTTTTTTAGATTAATCAGATGATGCGTTTGTTCAATATAGACATGCAATTTAAAACTATTGTAACTGTTATGTTTTGTTAATTTATTAATAAATTTGTAAAGAAAAATAACTTTACTTTTAAAAAGCTATCAGGCATTTTTTTTTAAACCACAATCTGTAATGGTTAGTATTTTATCTATTTGAACGAAAGTTTATGCAAATATCTGCCAGATCAGGGAATTCAGAAATCTGCAAAAAAAATTAGATAATCGGTAGAGAAATCTCTAAAATTTCATAAAATTTCATATAAAATTAAATTATTTCGTTGTCAGAAAAACAAATTTAAATTTTGGAAAAATCAGGAAAATGGCTCTTTTGTCTTAAAATATTAGCAGACACCCTGGAGCATGTAAGCTTCAAGTTAAGTATGTTATTCAATATTATATCAAATTATACAGATAAAAATTACTTAAATATTTTATTGCGGCAATATCTTCTTAAAATCGATTTATTGGATTTATTTAGTTTAGTTTTATAAAGTTTAATAAATAATAACGTTTTTGTTTATTAAACAGTGTTAAAAGATGATATAGCATTCCAAAGTGTTTGAAGTACTTGGCATGGGGTAAATCCTTTTGTTTATGCTTTTTTTTTTTTTTTTTTAATCTTTTCCAATTTTCTGGAATACAAGGCAAAACATTTTTAAAGGCCTATAGATATAACATGTAAACAATGTGTTAGATATAACATGTAAACAATGAATATAGTATTTCTATTTTTATGTAGTTATTTTTTTACTTTTTATAGTTATTTTTCTACCTTTTTTTGTGTGGTTTTATGGTTACGTTAATTTTCAAAAACCTTACCTTTGGTTTGATGATTCAGGTTTTAGCTTGAACTTCTCTTCGTTAACTTTATTAGTAAATCAAAAATTTGGTTTTTTAATTTATCAAAAGTTCTGAAATTATGTTTATCTGCTTCAATGATTTTAATGATTTAAAGCATAGTTGAACTTATTTTCATGTGTCATTAAACGGTTGTTAACCGGAGGATTCATTTCGCAAAAGCCACTTCCGAAATTTAGCATTTCGCAAGTTGACATACGAAACAAAACTATTTTGCAACATACGAAAGTAGCGGTTTCGGAAGTCGCACTTGCGAAACAAACATTTTCGCCAAACGACGTTTTGAAGTCTATAAAGAAAATTTGTTTGCCAGACTGATTTTAATTGTAAAAATTAACATCTTTAAATCCCAAAATGTTTATAATGAATTTTTATTTTCAGTATAATAACATATCAAATTTTTATGGTTTTATTTTTAGAAATATTGATAAAAAATAAAATTTCTTTCGAAACGAAAGTATTTCGGATCACAACATACGAAAGAATTCTTAACGGAAATAAACTTACGAAACGTGCCATAATAAATATATATAACAATTCATATATATAACGATTCATTACGTATATTAAAAATAAGAATGATGGGTAGAAATATACATGTTTTTTTTTAAAGCATATGAAATTTTTTAAACAGGTTCGAATATGCTTAAGCAAATAGTAAAAAGAGGCTCAAAAATATGCTTTAGCTTAAGCATATTTCTGATAAAATAAACTTATTTCAATAATTTCTAAAAGTGTGCACGTTACTAAAGTTCTAGCAGATTTTAAAGGTATGTAGAGTCCTGTTTGAATACGCTTTTCGAAGTATAGATCTTAGAAAATAGTTTTTAATTTTAATAAGATATAAATTTAAGTATAAGATCGTATAGTTCAGTCAGTTAGATACGTGATAATTTGCTGCAGAGATCCGGGTTCGCATCCCGCAGCCATTGTAACTTTTGTTCATCAAACTCTTTTTACTTAAGATAGCATTTTTTGACCTCCATGTTCTATATTACAGATCTTTCGTCACCTTCATAATAGTGACAACCTCTCTTCATTTAGTTATTCTTTTAAGATTGAGTTCATTGTGCTTAATTCTACACGTTTCCCTTGCTTTAATAAGTTCTACTTAAATTATGATGAAATGTACGTAAAACAACTTTTTCAAATAATATAAATCATTTTGCTTTAAATCTTGTGCTTTTTGTGCTAGACATCTGTCCTAAACACTTTGTAATAATTTTTAGCTAACTCTGAGTCTAATACAATCATTTCTGAATATAATTTCCCTGAGGCTCCTACAGCCTATTGTGTTCCATTAAAAGTAACTAGTTTTTGAGTCCAGATATTAATTATAAGCAACTAAAGGTTCACATTACTATATGATTTTTGTCTGTGGAAGATGCCTGGGCTAGCTTTTTAGTCATAAGTCAGTTATAAATCCATGCATAGGTGTTTAATCCATCATGGTTTTCTGGAGTATGGCTGGGCTGGCTTGGTTTAGTTCAGAGACAAATCTTTTACGCTGGTTACTAACAATACAAGACTCTACTGAACGACATAAACAGCACAGACTTACACATTACACCTATACACCCTTATGCACATATAGTCTGTTTACATCTTTTGTATGCTTTTTGTTCTTTCATAGATAAACTATCTTTGTTTGAACTCATCCTTATTTAGATAATATTTTCTTTTAATAGATATGTTGTTAAAATGTAGATACACATTTGTATGTTATCTATATATATATATATATATATATATATATATATATATATATATATATATATATATATATATATATATATATATATATATATATATATATATATATATATATATATATATATATATATATATATATATATATAATATATATATATATATGTATATATATATATATATATATATATATATATATATATATATATATATATATATATATATATATATATATATGTATATATATATATATATATATATATATATATATATATATATATATATATATATATATATACATACCCATGAAAACTTGCCCATATATATATATGTTATATATATATAAACATACCCATGAAAACTTGCCCATACACCCATACACCACAAAAAAATAATAAACACACAAAAAAGAAATAAAAATATTTTTTAGTATGTTTTATTATAAAATACCCCGCTATACTTTAACCTATATATTATTAAATTGGTAATTGCTACTTATTTTGAAGTTAAACAAAAATTTTTAAGGATCGCATAAGTCACACAAAAAATATCCTGAAACTGATCTGCAACATTTTTGATAAGCTGGCTTATTAGTAAATACCAATGTAGAGCAAATTTTAATATGCCATATGTATCAGCAGCTTTTCTAGTTCTAAATTTCTGTTTACTTACACTAAAACTGAATTTTATCCCGTTTTGGATGATTAATCTTTCATATATAATTTTTTACTTTTTTTGTTTACATTAAACTTATATTAATTAGGGACTTTCATAAGGGGTAGTTTCGGCACATGAGATTTCGACGCCATTTTTATAGGGGATAAATGTACATTAACAAAATCAATCTCAGTTAAGAGAATGTTTTTTTCAATTAGGAAGTTACAATTGATAATTTTAAATAAAAAACAATTTTATAAAATGATTTTTAGCAACAAGTTGCACCTTTTGCGAGTTGCGGATCAGAATATATAAATTTAAACAGTATTCTTTCCGTGCATAAAAACCAAATAAAAGGCATAATGACGTTTTGTAGTCAAAGTTTTTTTGAATTCTACAAGCATCCCGCCTTCAACTATCTCTTTAATCAAAGAAGACTCAATGTATCATTTTATCACTTCATCTATTTTTAAAAATTAAACTTTGATTATAAGAAAAAGCAGTTTAGGACACCCAGAAAAACTGCGACTTTTAAAACGGATTTTAGTTCACCTGATGTTCACGTTGCTTGTTAGTTATAAAAATCTTATTGAGAAAAATTCTTCCTGCTGTAGTTTTAATTAAAAATAATTCCACCAGTATTTTATTTTGAATTGCTGGTTTCAATAATATTATTTTTGAGTAATTGGTTTCAAAAAATGTTGATATGTCCTTTTATTGTTGTTATTTATAAAAAACTTTCAAAATTCTTGTTGTGCGTATCCTGGAAAAAATTCAAAAGCTTAATGCACCACACTAGTTTTCACTATCTGGTAATAAATAATATGGATAGGTAAATATTGCTGAAAATATACAACTTCCATGTGCTGAAATATCATTATGCATCAAATACCATAATACTTATTCAGTTTGTGTACTATTATAGTGAGGAAACTCAAGAGGGCTGAAATTAAAATTTGCAGTTTGAAATTATGTTAAACTTTTTGAAATTGTGCACAGTGTATAGTCATTTAAGATAAACGATGTCCATTCTTGACAAATATTTTCGAATTTTTTTTCGATAAATAAGATAATCTGGTTGAAGTACAACATTGTTAAACAATGGCACAAAATAATATCCATGCAACAAAAAATATTAATTATGCATTTGGAAACTGGTAAAACATGAGCCATAACAACCAATGCATGAATACAAGTTATTAAAAATAAAATAATTTAGTTATTTAACTATAGCTCAATTACCGGTGCCTTTACAATCTTAATACAAAATTGTAAATATGGACTAGTAATATCAAATAAAACATTGCAGTTAGATAAAAGGTATTTTCAATATAACGGATTATTATTGATTAATGTATAAGGTTTTAATAACTTTGTTGATAAAAATTTACTTTTCACTTTTAATAATAATTAATTATTAAATTTTGGGAGAACTTTTACTTTTATATACTAACTCTTTTTTTTTTTTTTTTCTAGTATTTTTCTGCATTACATTTTTTTTTTTGTCTAGTTTAATGGTTTATTTTTTTATAATAAAGAAAATATTAAAACTAAATTATTTTGTCATTATTTTGTCTATTATATTAAGATAAATATTTTAAAATTATTCTTTAAGAAACCTTTGAGATGATAGGAAATAGTAGGAGGAGTTTCTTGAAGATTTGGGTTGTTAGCAATATCTAGCTTTATTGTATATCATTTCTATTTATACCTTTAAGAAGGTTTTGGTTCGTGAATGACTAAAGAATTAATAACTAATAATCATTAATATGATTAATGATTAAAGAATTAATAACTAATAATCATTAATAACAGATTAATTTGTTTGAAATCAATATTTCATTTTTTGCATAAACCTTTATGAATAACATACTGTAATACTGATATAAATTATAGATTAAAGATGTTACCTATATCTGAACTCTAATCTTCATAAAATTAATCCATTCGACCAATTTATGGAAGTTAAGAAGATTGAGCTAAAACAAATTATTATTCAATAATACATTATTTAAAACCCACCTACTTTTTTTTGTACCAACGTTATTGTAACATAAATATGACGTATAAAACCACTTTATATTGTTAATACCTTTGTAATAATAGTTATTTCAACAAAAAACACCCAAATTTTGACAATCAAAGTCATTTACAAAATCTAAAACAACAAAAAATCTCTTATAATTAACTTAACAATACGGCCATTTCGTTCGTTTATCCCCTATGAAAAAGTCATATATTAAAACCGCACGCTGTGAAAGTCCGTAATAATCGAAGTTGAGTTAAAAAAACAAAGATTTCTTTAAATTTATTTCTAAAATTGATTTTCTAAATAAAATAAAAACTATTTTAGATTAAAAATGAAATCCTTAAACTGCAAACAGCATTGCAAAATGGTAGTAATATGCTCAATTATATAAATACTGAAATTATTTTACTAAAATTGATATTACTCAAAAAGCTCATTTCCAAATTTATTTTTTTTAACCAGATTCTCAAAAAAGATAAAAAATACTGTCTGAAAAATATAAATCTTTTATAGAAAAAGCAAATTCGCAACGGTTCAAGATAAATCTTTTGTCGTTATATCGCTTAAGAAAATACGCAACTATTTTTTTTTTCTTTTCGCAAACTTACTAAAGCATTTTGATACTTTTAATGAATTTTAGTTTTTCTAAAATTAATTTTTTTTTCTACAATAATAAAGCACAATAATTTAAAACGTTTTATTATAAAAAATTCAAAAAAAAAAAATAATTTTTTCCTTAGATATAAAGCTTCAAGTATAACTGTCCCATTATGCCCCGCTGTCCCGGTATGCTCCGCTCTACCCTAAATAAATAATCTTCCACGTTTTATGTAAATTTACATTTCAATATAAGTAATTAATTTTTTGAAACGACTTTTACTTTATAGTGTAAGTTTTTTTTACTTTTAAAAGTAAGTTATGTAGATAACATCAAATAGTAATTTACTTTTACACGTAAAAGTATGTCACATGAAAAAGTTGTTTACTTTTACACTTAAAAATAATTTACTTTTGGAAATAACATCCATAAACTACATCACGCAGATTTTAATCACGCAGATTTTATATATATATATATATATATATATATATATATATATATATATATATATATATATATATATATATATATATATATATATATATATATATATATATATATATATATATCACTTTAGATTTTGTAGCTCTCAAAAAAAAAGTAGCTACTTTAAAAATAACCCCGGGCAACAAATAATCTTAGTTCGGTTATGGGTTTAGATATTCTAACTATTCTTTGAGCTAAGCCATTTTAAAAACTTTCTTGAGTGATAATGAGATTATTGTTTTGAAGATGAAGACGAGACTTACAATTTTGGTCTCGGTCAAAACTTAGCAGCGGCAATACGGTACATATACCCTGAAAGATGCAGAAAGGGTGGACTGCTTTTTATTAAATTCAGTTTTAAGCTGCGGTACATAAAATAATCCGCTTGCTTAATTAGCCCCGGGAAAACCTAAGTCAGTCAATAAGGTTAAGGGCCAACGAGTTTATTATACGCTTGCAAAAATTGCAGAATAATTGCCATTTTAACTTTTTTTACAGCTAAAAGAAGTTAGATAAGGTTTAGTGTTGTCATGACACTAAACCTTAAGTTTAGCGTTGTGACGATACTAAACCTAAGGTATAGCGCAGTTGTGGATTTTAAGTATATTAGGAAATCAAAAAAATACTAAAATATTAGCCACCTATTCATCAAATATGAGGGCAACAAAATCAATTTCAATTTTCATATTCGTGAAAGTTCTGCGACAGGTTTTATAAGTTCAACATTTATGATTAAGTTTGAATGTATAAATAAAGTTTACATATTTTCCAAAATGAGGAAGTTGTTGAAATTTTTTTTTAAATAAACGAGAACACACTTATGCGCATATACAATTATATATATAATATATATATATATATATATATATATATATATATATATATATATATATATATATATATATATATATATATATATATATATATATATATATATATATATATATATATATATATATATATATATATATATATATATATATATATGTATATATATATATATATATATATATATATATATATATATATATGTATATATATATATATATATACAAGGCCGGCGCGATAGGGGTGTGACACTTTAAAACAGGGTCCGGTATAAGTTTTTTTTTTAATTTTTTTATTGTTTTGGAATTTTAAACAAAGTGGAATATCTGTGGGATAAGCAGTGCAATCAAGCACAAACATTAAAAGTGTGAGGCAAAAATTACTGCAATTTTAATACAAAGTTTGTATCAAACTTTCAGGACGATCAAATTTTTTTTTAGTTTGTATTACAAGCTAAAAAAAATTTGATTGTTCGAAAAATTATTTGATCGTCTACTTTTTAATTTTTATCATTTCAGCCGATCAGTGTTGATCGGCAACATCTAAATAATTATTTTGAGCGCTGTATATATATATATATATATATATATATATATATATATATATATATATATATATATATATATATATATATATATATATATATAAGCGCTTTTAAGTACAAACTAAATAACGATGTCAAGAGAATATGTCGGACAAAACATTTACACAAGCCGATAAAACTTCGAATTTATATCAATTATCTAAAGAATTATACAATAAACTGGTCACTAACTCAATTACTACATCCTATGAAAAATCAGAGTTACAGATAAATACCCTGTTGAATATGGAGGAAAAAGTTATGTTAAAAAATCATGAGGTTTTTAACAGAATTGAAATTAACCATCCAACTGCTTTATCACTTTAAAAGATCATAAAGACAATTTTTTAAACAAACCTACTGCCCTTATTTTAAATCCAGCAAGAAATGAAGTAGGAAGAATCAGTAAATTTATTTTATCTAAGTCATTGCTGAGCTGAAAAATATTCTTAGTCTCAATCAATTGAAAAGCATGCAAAATGTTTTAGATTGGTTCAAAGGTATTAAAAACAAACATTTTTATAAACTTTTAATTTTTGACATTTTTGATTTTTATCCTTCTATCAATGAAAATCTTTTGAGTAACCCAATTAAATTTGCTGAAAAATAAATGTAACCATCAAAAAGGAAGATAAACTAATGAATAAACAAGCCCGGAAATCATTGTTGTTTAATAAAGAGCAACCTTGGATTAAAAAGAACAGTGGTTTGTTTAATGTTGCAATGGGTGCCTATGACTGAGCAGAGGTATGTAAGCTTGTCAGAATTTTTCTTCTTTTTCAGCTATCCCAGCATTATAAAAAAACAGATTTTGGCTTATACTGAGACGATGGGTTAGCAGTTTTTAAAAATGCAAGTGGCCACTGAATGGATGCAATGAAAATATATATTATTAAAGTTTTTAAAAATAACAATCTTTCTATCTCTATACAATGTAACATAAAAGTTGTGAACTTTCTTGATGTGACACTGAACCTCAATGATCAATCTTTTCAGACCGTTTCATAAACTAAATGATGAACTAAGTTATATACATGTTGAATCCAATCACCCTCCTAGCATTTTAAAGCAATGTCCTCGTTCTATACAATTAAAGCTGTCAGCTAATTCATCTAATAAAAATATTTTTGCGAAATCTTCATCCGCTGTGTATCAGGATGCATTAAAAAAGTCTGGTTACAAAATCAAACTTAACTATATTCCAAAGCCTTTCCAACCTCTATCAAAAAATCCAAGTGTTATATAATCTGGTTTAACCCCCCATATAGTATAAATATTTCTATAAAAACTGCTAAATACCACAATATTTTTAATAGAAATACTTTAAAAGTGAGTTACTGTTGTATGGCAAACATCAAATCAATAGTTAATTCTCATAACCATCATATAATGAAAAACAACACATCTGATTCCAATGAATATTGCAATTGTATTATTAAAAGAGAGTGCTCTCTAAATAAAAAATGCCTTGTAAATAACATAGCATATCAAGCCACTTTGTACCCAGGCACTCCGGATAGAAATGAAAAAGTGTATTTTGGAGTGAGTGAAACCGCATTCAAACTTAGATACGCTAACCATACAAAATCTTATAATATCTTACACCAATGACAACTTATTAAATAAGACTACTTAATAAATCAGTTTCTAAATGTAGACATAAAAAGCAAATTTCTTCCTTCAAAGTTCGATTCGGGTGATTAGGCAGCCGTTTATAGTTTTTCTTTTTTCTTTCTGTTGTTTATTGATATGACAACGGAGCACACTTCATTGTAACTTTATTTTTGAATGGTTTTTTATTTCTTGATTTTGTATTACATGGCCGATGCTTGCCTTTAGGCATGAAACTATTAGTACCATAAAAATGTGTATTTACTTTATTTACAAATTATATATATATATATATATATATATATATATATATATATATATATATATATATATATATATATATATATATATATATATATATATATATATATATATATATATATATATATATATATATATATATATGTTTAAATTGGCTGCCGCTAGGATGTCAGGGGGAATTGGTTAAAAGCAACACCCTCCCCTCCCTAACAACAACAAAAATTTATATCAAACCAAAACTAATTATTTGAATTAAAAATTGCAGGTGAAAAATAATATAAATATCACATGCGAAAATTCTTAAAACTTCTTATAAATCGGGTATTTATTTTTTCATGAAATGCTGCTACTCTAATTTTCAATTTATTAATCAATCTAAAGATATATAAGTTTATACATTAAATTAAAAACAATAATATAAAAAGTATGCCTGCAATACAGAATAACAAAGATTTGATTAAAAATGTGATATAAAAACAACACAAATATAGTGTCAACACGGTATGATTTACAATGAATATTAGTGCCTTCATAACTATCTGCAGCTGATTTTTTTTAGGAATTTTTAGGCGATAACAAATTTTTAAACTATTTTTAACAAATTAAGTACCAAGTACGATTGTATAAGGAAAAAAAAAATGTTTTTGAACATGTATTTATAGAAATAAAACAAAAATAGAGACGTTTTATTTTAAGTATTTTTGATAACATAAAAAAGGTATGTTTTGGGAGCTTTAAAGTTGGTTTAGATAATTTTATCTGCAGCTGATTTTTTTTTTGGAATAATATATGCATATTAGGGTTTAATAAAATCATATCGATCAAGTTCACGCATGATGACTTAAGTTTTAGTAAGAAGTTGAAATTGAAAAAAAACTTTTGTTTTATGCTAGTTTCAAACATAAATAACTTATGCAAATATACTTTAATAAAAAATTATTATTATTTTAAATTAAACTCTATACTATAAAATTTGTTTAAAAAAAAAATTTATACTTATGTGCATATAGTTTTAAATTAATACACAAATGAAAAAATGTTGTATTTCTGCAAGTAATATTCACCAGTTTTTAATCGCGTTTAGATGCAATCATTGATATTTCTTTCAAGAAAAAATATGAAACCTATATATATTTAAATTGCCTTGACAATTTTGTGTTTAAAATAATAAAAAATTACAGATTTTTTTTTTTTTTTATTTTGACCAAAAATCAAGTTTTTCAAACCACTGTGCACTTGTATAGTTAGACATCATAACTATTTTTTTACAATGTAATTTTAAGTTTAATAATATATAAGAAAAGTTGAATAAATATATTATTTGGAATAAATAAACATAATTGATGAGGGAACATGAGGGATTTGTTTGTTTTTCTTATTAAAACGATGTGTCATTGCAGACCAGGCATTTATCTAAATAAAATATACTATATATATATAAAATATAATCTAAATATATATAAAGAAATAAAAATAAACTGGTTTAAACTGATTCGGGTTCATACTTCTTCATTTAAGTTTTAGTATAAAGTTTAATATACAGTATAAAGTGTCAGAATGAATTTAGTACAATAATGATGGGTTTAGGTACATTTTTAAAAAATTGTTATTTTTTATGAACATAGTTAAACATATAGTTAAAAATAATTCAACAAAGTTATTAGTTTGCATTCTTGGATTAATTAAATGGGCAAAATATCTTTATTAGATAGACTTGAAAAGAGAGTTATTGTGCTTCACAAAGAGGGTTATTTGCAGCTCCGAATTTCATCCAAAACAGGATATTTAAAGACTCCTTTTACTCCTCCAAATCATTATATTTTAACCAATGTCCTGTGGGTCACCATCTCTGAAATTTCTCTACTATTGTTTGTTTTGTTGAGAAGAAATCAAATCAATTAAATAAATTTCTTAAATTACGTTTTTACAAATCAAGATTGTTTTACTTGGATTCTTTATTTTACTTTTTAACTTTAACTGTATTACTTATTTTGTTATTGACGGTGATTGATTGTGCTTAAATATGCATTTTAACAATTTTTTTTATAAATTTCTTCAGTTTTCATAATGATTTGTTATTATATGGAAAAAAAAACCATCTGCCTCACATACATTAGAAGATATTAATTTTAATTTTGCCTACTTATTGCAGACAGTAGTAGCTAATCAGTAAACTTACATGTAAAGATGAATAGTAAAATGCTACATCTAGTTTTTCCCTAATTTTTTACCTAAACACTTTAGAGTAAGACAACATACTAAAAGTAAATTAAGCATTTGAATCAATCAAATTTTTTTTTAATTTTTTTATTTTGGTGTGCAAGAAGACCTAACGGTCTTGTTACAGAGCATCACAGAAGTGAATTTAACCAGGAAGTTCATTCCTCCTTCCTTACAGTGGCGCGCAAATATGTCCAGAGCCTGGGTCTCCTGCTTATAAAGCAAGCGCTGTAACCACTGCGTCACAGCCGCCCATAATTTATAAACTTAGCAACTTTAATTAAATGGAAACTTCATTGTAATGCGCTTCAAAGTTTTTTTGATGCTACCATCTGATACCCCATTTAATAGAATACCAATATCATAATGGCCACTCTTAGAAGCAGAAATTAGAATATTTGCTGAAAACTGATAAATACCATCACAAATAGATACAAACTTTCCCACATCTTGAGAAAACCCAGTTCTGCTCTTAAACAAGCTAGGCTTACCTTTAGCATTCCATTTTAAAATACAAATCATTCATATCTTTTTAACCAGATATGCAATTAATTTCTAATTTTCAGGGTTGTTTCTTTATAGATAGAACTGCAATACCTTACTAAAACTAAACTTGTTTCCATTTGAATTTATTTATATTTTAGCAAAAGTTTTTGCATCGAAAACATCCTTTAAAATTAAAAGTGCTGCCATTTTGAAAAAAATAATTATTTCAAGTTTTTCTAGTAAGATTTTGCTAATTACACTCAAGGAGATCAATTTATTTGAGATTTTTTGCTTAAGTTTTTTCTATTTAAGCAAAATAAACTTCTGTAGTTTACAGTTACAGTTTTTGTTTTTTTTTTCCTCGTTATTACAATCTTTATACAAATATAAGTAAAATAAAAAGTTAATTTAAATTAACTAAAAATAAAGATATCGTTAAAAAATGAAGATAGCATAATAAAATAAGAGAAAACTTGTAGAAGACCGTGATGTCTTGTCACCGAGAAACTGCTCAATTGATTGGAATGATTTTGCTGATTAGATATAGAGCTTTAATGTTTTGTTGTTGTTGTTGTTTGTTTGTTTTATTTTGTTTTTTTTATACATCAACAGGTTTTCTCAGTAATCCTTCGTTAAACTGGTAGAGCTGATGAATTTTCTTAAGGACTTCTTTTTCTTTTTGTAAGGACTTCTGGGATCACCTAAATACATATCGGGTGGACACGGAAAAATCCGGTCAACTTTAAATTGAGATTGCTCCAAAACCATAAATGATTTTTATTTAAATTTTTTTTTAATTAAACCTTACTTCCTTATCTTAAATGGTGTTGATAAATTTTTGTTTACAAATTAATGATTTGCAAAATGTTTTGGAAACAAATTGAGGTGCATAAAAAAGTTGTGAATTTTTTCAAAAATCCATCGACTTCCTATCGCTTGATTGCTAAATGCACAAATGTCCCAAAATCTACAGTCATAGATATTAAAACAAGTTCAAGACTACTTAAAGCTTCGAGAGAAAACCTGAAAGTGAAAGAAAAAAAACTTTCTACAAATCCAAAAAGGTAAAGTCGATTTTACGTTCAATAGCAAGAAATTCAAACCAGTCACAGCTAGATCTAGCGAGAAAATTCAAGACTTCTCGTTCTTAAATCAAAAAAGTACTTAAAAATGCTGGAATTAAAGCATTTCGTAAAAAAAATACACCTAAGAGAAGCTTAAATTGTGAAATTGAAGGAATTCAACGCACAAAGAAGTTAGTTAAAATAATGGCGGATAAAAATATGTGCATAATTGAAGACGACGAAACATATTGCAAGGCGGATTTTTCATAACTTCTTGGTCAACAGTTTTACTATGAAAACAAAGATAAACCTGTCGATGATCAATTTAAATATATTTGATGAGAAAAATTTGCATCCAAGTGTGTGGATGTTTTACAAATACAACCACAGCTACAAATTGCTTGCCACACAAATTCCTTGTGTGGCAAGCAATTTGTAGCTGTGGTATGCAGTCCTCTTGTTTTGTCACTAAAAATACCTTGATATCAATCTCTACATCAAAGAATGCCTCCAAAAAAGACTTTTTCCTTTCATAAAAAAAAAACAAATATCGTCTAAAAATATGTCTCTTTTGGGCCGATCTTGCTGCCTCTCACTATTCTAAAAAAGTTATACAGTGGTGCAAATATAATAATGTGAAAATTGTTACTAAAGATGCGAATCCTCCTAATTGTCCTGAAGAGCGCAAGATTGAAGATTTTTGGGCAATAGTTAAAGGAGTTCTTTGTAAGACAGGTGGAGTAACAAATAATAAAAAAGACTCCAAAAAAAAGTGGATTAATGCCACCAATATGGTGAAAAAAGAAAAAATCTGTGAAATGATGGCATCAACCCGCTATAAAGTTAGATTTCTTGCCAAACAACTCATCAAGCCCCTTAAAATTAAGTTGAAACTCTAATTTATGTAAACACATTTAATAATAAAAAAATTGAAATAAAAAGCATTTATGGTTTTAGAGAAATCTTAATTTAAAGTTGACCGGATTTTTTCTTGTCCACCCCATACAAAAAAAAAAAAAAAAAAAAGCTAAAATTAGAATTATTCACACTCCAGAGTATACTTGGTGTCTCATAAATAATTGTTTTTGTAATATATAGATAAATATGCGGTAGTGGTGTAGTGGTAAAACACTCGCTTCATAAGCGAGAGGTTCCGATTTCGATCCCCACCACGTCCCTGGTAGTACCGCGCTCAACTTGTTTCTCCGCGCAGCGGCCTTGTTCGTCAAGGTTCGTGTTTCGGAGTTATAGAGTTGAGAGAGGGTTATAACCACTATTAAGTAGCCTCCTCAAATGTAGTGGCCTTCTCGGCATTGAGGAGGTGAATAATAAAAAAAAAAAAAAAATAGTAAAAGTTTTCCCTAATTTTTTAACCTAGTAATCGACAATGTTTGTAATTATTTGAACTTATTTGTAAAATCTCACACAAGTCATGTGCGAATTGCAATTTAATTTTGTTTAAATAACAATATGAAAACACAAACTTTATTTTAATCTGCGATCTGATCATAATAGAAATCAAAATAGTCGTGCGAGTTTATTCACTTTTAAAATAGTAAAAGTGTATTTTAGTGGCTTCAAAATGACCACTTATCTCTTTGTGACTTTAAAACAATAAGAATCAAAAAAAGTTTTTTTAATTCTTATCGTTTTTATATAATTTTATTTTATAAAATATTTTTAAAATTATTAGTTTGTGTTCTCCAATTAAAATAGCTAAATTATTGATTAACATATTTTCAAACTTTAAACGTTTTTTATTAAATGCGATTAAAAAAATATATTATATATTAAAATTAAAAAAATTTTGCTTTTAGATATTTTTTTCAAACAAATATTACAAATTTCAATCTTTAAAACAAAAAAAAATAATTACTTTCACAACACACAACCATTTTATAAATATATTTATAAAAGGGTTAGTGTTGTGAAATTAATTCTTTTTTTTTAATGATAAAATTTAAATTTGTAATATTTGTTTTAAAAATATTTTTACAAACGAAATTTTATAATTTATCGATTAGACTTTCTGTTTTTATCTCATCTAGGTTTGTTGTTTTTTTCTTTCTAAAATCATTTATATGTTTTTGCAATTATGTCTAATGTTACCAGATGCCCTTGATTTTAATAGTGGTAAGTCGGTAAGGACTTTTTGGAGCACCTGGTAACCATAGCTTTGTGCTTTAACGATGAAATTATTGTTTATTATGTTTAAATATTATTAACTATTATTATTGTTATATCAAATGATTTTTTCGAAAACTTTTTAATTTAAACATTTATTAATAATATACAATTTTTCATTTAATTTTAACTTAATATATAAATATTAATATCTAGATAATTTTCTTTTATATATTATGTTATTGTTATTATTATTTAAATTATTATTTAATTGAGTGTTTATATATAATGTTATTTTTTCTTTAGATCGTCTACTTAAATTATCTCGTCAAAGTGATGATAAAAAAGATTATCAACTTAAAACTTATTACGTTAATTTATTCATTGAATGTTTTTATGAAAGTCAATCATCATTAACTGATGAAATAAAATTAATCGATGAACGAGAGTGGACGATTTTGATTGACGATGGAAAAACTTCTTACGAAACTTCTTGTGAAAATTATTTCGTAAATCATTACATTAAATCTGGAAGAAAGTTATCGAGGTTAAATGTTGATAAAAACATTTTAAGTGATGAAGAAAAAAATCTTTTTATTCAATGTTCAACAAATGTTCGCTATGTTTACTTTTGGTGTCCAATTAAATTCGAAGGATGGAAACCGAAAAATAAGATTGAATGGTTGTCGATCTCATATGATTTAATAACGAAAAAAGATTTTGAAGAAAGTTTTCTTCCGTGGATTAATCTTTGTGAAGAATTAAGTCTTTCACTTCACAACGACATCGATTTCATTGAAGAGATTTGTGAATGGATTCGTTGTTTGAATCTCAAAGAGTTGTTGATCGACTACCGTGGAAAAGATTTTCGTAACCTCGATGAATTAAAAAAATTTATAGAAAAATAAACACGAAACGCGAAAAAAATGTTTAATATTTTAAATAAAATTAAAACAAAAACTAATAAATAATAAGTGAAATATTTAATGTATTATTCTATAATTATATATATTTAAAATATAAGAATTAATTTTAATAATATTTAAAATTTTAATAAAACTTTTTTTTTTTTTTTTTTTTTTTTGATTTAAGAATATAATTAATTTGTCATCAAATTTATTATTAATAAACAATTATAATTATTATGATATACTTTTATAATTATTATTATTATTGTTATTATTATTATTATTATTATTATTATTATTATTATTATTATTATTATTATTATTATTATTATTGTTGTTATTATTATTAGTTATAATTTTATATTATTAATATATATAAATTTTATTTAATAAAATTAATAATAATAATAATGTTGATTTTATATTATTTTTTTTTTTAATTTTTCAAAGTGGATGTTTGAATTTTTTCTAAAGTTTATTGTTTAATTAATATTAATTATGTATACTACATTGTTTATTACATTGATCGTAAAATATATAATTATAATTCTATATAAATAAAAACTAGATTAACTTTTGTTATGTTTTACTTATTTAATGATTTAATTTTAAATATTTTTTAGAGGTTTTAAAACTTCAAAAAATGTTTGTAAAGTTACGTTGAAAATTGTTTGTTTGTTTTTATGTATTTTTTTTTTTTTTTATGTGACTTTGTAGATATTTAATTTTGTAATGAAAAATTAAAACTTTAGTTTTTGATTTACACGTTCTAAATTTATGTTAATGACAATTATTTTTAGATGTTAAAGTTTTCGCCATTTGTTTCTTTAAAAGATTTTTGTTGTCAAAGAAATAAAAAAATATGAATGTTTTGTAGAATTTTTCTTTAAAGTTCTAACAAAATGTTTGAAAGTTGAGTTTTCAATTAAATAGCGTTGTTTACCTAAATATATACTTAAATATAAAATATATACTTAACTATAAAATTTTTAATAAAAACATAAATTTAATAATAAATAACGTTGACTTTCTCTAATTTCAATAAACGAATAAAATAATTTTTCTTATACAAAAGATAAAAGAAAAGTTTTTTTATTTGATTTACCAAAAAATAAGTTTCCATAAACCTTTTCTAATTACTGACTTTCTGTTATTAGATTTTTCGATCATTAAAAAATATATATTTTTGATTCACTTTTTACATCACACAAATTCATCAAAATTGAGAAATACTAATAATCTTACACTTTGGTTAAATTCCTAAATTACGAGAATGCCAATATAATTGATCAAAAAACTGCAAAAGCTCTACAAATTTTGACAAACATTGTAATTAACATGTTATATGTTGAAAAAATAGTTTTTAAGAGTCGAAGAATTCATTATTTTTCTTGCTTAGCTTTTTAGCGTGCAGTGCGCGCGTTACGTTTGACAACACAACTAAAAATAATTTAAGTTTTTATATAATTTTATAAATTTTCAACCAGAAATAAAATTTTTAGTTACATTCTTCTATTCCCAATCGCACATCTAGTTACTCTTTCGGAATTAAAATATACAGAGACGTTATTCAAGATCTAGGTGTAAACCGGTTGTATCAAGATCATATCCCACTCGCAATGATTTTGACAAGTTTATTAACTTGCCAAACAATGAATTATTTAGAGATAAAGGTAGTGAGTGTATATATATCGACTGATTTAGGAATAGGCACAGTGAAGTGAACACGCATCGACTAAAGGTTTTGGTTTAAAGAGGCAGCATTCCAGTTCGCAATTTCATTGTTCAGCAAAATACTAATACTATACAATTGTTGCGATTGGGATATGATCTAGACACAACTGTGCGAGTGTTTATTACGGGCATTTTTACTCGAGTTTAATACCTGTTTTTTTTTCACATTTTTATAGAAATTTATTACAATATAATACTCCAGTTGTGTAACGGTGGAAATATTAAAATTTTAAATGGTGTTTATGGTAATAGTTAGTTTCTCGGATTGAAAACCATTCTTCACATGTGTTATTCTTTTTGTTTTAGAAGTTTTTTTTTTGTTGTTGTTGTTGTTTTTTCTGTTTACATTTGCCGTAAAATAAATAATATTATTATTATTTTATTTATTTTTTTTTCGTCATTTGACACATTTTACAATATTAACCTTACATTCAAATAAATTTATACAAATCCAAGCTGACTGGAGCAAGTAGAAGATAAAATGTCTTATCATCAAGCCCCTTCGTGAAAAAAAAAAAAAAAAAAATTTACAATTTCCAATAATATATAAAAGAGTGAAATTAAAAAACGTTTAAAAAAAACAAATTAAAAAGTTTGAAAAAATCAAAAAGTTAAAAAAATAATTTATAAGTTTGACAAAACTAAAAAGTTTGAAAATAATAAAAAATAAAAAAGTTTAAAAAAATAATTTACAAATCCGTACATATGCGTATACATATCCAATAAACTTCATAATATATATTTAAATATACAAAAGATATTTTGAATTAAAAAAGATTCCGAACATTTTATAGATTTAAGTTCATCTACTCATATTTTTTTTTTTAAACAAAATTAAAACAGACAAACAAAAAGAAAAGAGAAGAATATATATAAGAAGGATATATGTATATATATATATACACATACACATATACACATACACACATATACATATACACATATACATATATATATACATATATATATATATATATATATATATATATATATATATATATATATATATATATACATATATATATATATATATATATATATATATATATATATATATATATATATATATATATATATATATATATATATATATATATATATATTTATATATATATATACATACACACATATACATACACACACATACATATACACATATACATACATACACACGCAAAATACATATATATCTATTTTTTTTTTCAATTAAAAAAATGAAAGAATGTACGTATTGTTTAAATTTAGTAAGTGTTTTTTTATAGCTCTTTTAAATATATCAATAGATTTTATTTTTTAAATATTTTCGTCAAGAACCGAGTTCCACAAGCGTGGTCCCCGACATGTAATTGAGAAGTCAGAATTTTTGAATAATGTTAGTGGGATGTAGTAATTATTTATTGAGTGTATTGTTTTTATAAAAATATTTTGTAATTAATTCGTTTTGAAGTTTAAACATAAATAAGAAGTTATGGTAGATGTTTAATTTGAATACATTTAGGGCATTTATTTCCTTGAGTACTAATACTATATTTTACAAGAACAAAGAAAACAAGTCTTCTGAAAGAAGATAAACTGATCTTATTATTAGACTATTAGACTATTAGACTATTAGGCTAGATTATTAGAACCTTTACAATTTTATCATACCATAAAACTGAAAATATAATCCAAAAAACGATCGTAATAATGAATATATAATTATAAATTCATAATAATAATCACGTACCTGTAATAATAATTCTCATAAATCTGTTATAAAAATCCATAATAATAAATTTTATAGATCTGTTATAAATTAAAGAAAATAAATCTATTAATATAAATATTACTATAAATCTCATAAATCAAGTTTATACTTTTTTTTTTTTTTTTTTTTTTTTTTTTGTATGTATTTAGGTGCTCCCAGAAGTTCTTATGGTCTTATCACAGAGCACCGCGGGAGATCATTTAACAGGAAGTTCACGCCTCCTTCCGTACCAATGTCGCTTGTTGGGCTAGAGCTGGCGTCGAACCTGGGACCTCTGAGTTCTGAGCCAGAACTCTAACCACTGCGCCACGGCTGCTCTTAAAGTTAATAGTAACCTAAAATGTCATTCATAGCAAGAACAAAATTTTTTATTTCATTTTTAAAAACAGATAAACGGATAAAAGGATCAAAATTAGTCAGAACTATTTTATTCCAAAGGTAAGGTGCTCGATAATTAATACAAAATTTATTAAATTTTGTTCTACAAAATCGTTCATTTAGTAGAACAAAATTTAAATCTTTATTTCTTAGTGAGTACTTATTAGTAAGTTATGTAAAAAGGTCGTTAAAAACAGGTAGGGAGAAATTGTTTTTCCACATATAAGTAAAACATAAAACATTAAAAACGTTAAGTCTGTAGACATTAAGTATTTTATTTCATCAAAGAAATGCTTTGAATGTGTAGAGCGATCCACATAATTAATCACGCGAATCGCATGTTTCTGTTGGCGATATAGACATTGTAGTTTACTTTTTTCGGTACTACCCCATGCAATATTTGCGTAGTTTATATAGCTGTGTATGAATGAGTAATAGAGCTGCGTAAGGCTTTTTTTGCCTAAGTAAGGTCGGGCTTTATACAAAATGCCAATACTTTTAGATATATGATTAATATAGTTTTTCAAGTAATATTCTCATCAAGATAAACACCTAGGAATCTTATAACAGAATCTCTTTTTATTAGAGTTTCATCAATATAAATTTGAGGCATAATGTCTGGTAAAGAACGTTTTTTTGAGAAGGAATGAAAAAGAATCCATTTAGTCTTGTTAGTATTTAACGTTAGTTTATTACATTTTAACCATTTAGAAATGTTCATAAGTTCATTATTAGTTTTTGAGAAAAGTTTGTAAACATCAGTATGGGATCGAAATAAGTTAGTGTCATCTGCATAAATAATACTCATCAGGTTAGAGGCTTTGTTTAGATCATTGACATATATAAGAAATAACAGCAATCCAAGAATAGAATCTTGTGGAACACCACAGGTTATATTTAAGGATCCACTTTGAACGTCATTATTACTATAGAATATTTTGATAGATCTATAAAAATACCTAATGAGCTTATTCAAAGGATTTGGAGATGTTGCGTACAAATTGAATAATGGCATGGTCAGTTGAACTATCTTTTTTGAAACCGAATTGATTGTTGTATAGTAGATTATTGTAATTAAAATAATAATTAACTCTGTTAAACATAGTTCTTTCTAGGATTACAGGTAGGATAGAGATGGAATACAATAGAGGGTATAGAGATGGGGCAATAATTATTGATATTGGATCTGTCGCCTTCTTTGTGAATTGGAATAATTTTAGCAATTTTTAAGCAATCTGGAAAATTCCTTGATGGATGGATGCTTTGAAGATTTTAAAAAGAATATTTTTAATTTGTTCATAGCAATCTATAACTATATTTTTGTTTATTTCATCAGGCCCAGTTGCTTTATTTTTTGTTTAAGGTTTTAAAAGCTTATAAACACACAACAGCGTTTTAAACACGCAATAGAAACCAACATTTTTCTCAAACAATAAAGTTAATTATACAACTAATTACATATTATATTTAGAATTTATGAAAGTAAATACAACAATCACTAATAAAACAGATAAAATAAAAGATAGAGGGGCAAATTTTTAATGATAAAAAATGTATACTTGCTAATGGATTCATAACATTTTTATGAATTATGAAATTTGCAGGTGTGCATTCAATTTCGGGCACTGACACAAAACAGTTCTCGTTAATGTTTGAGATACAGATTGCACTGTAAAACAAAATTCATATTAAAAGGATGTTTCTTCATCAGGGTTCGTAGCCAACTATTTATATAAAATTCATCTAAAAAAATCTTTATCTTATCTAAAAAATTCTTTATTTTATCTTATAACTTTATCTTTTCCTAAAAAAACCTCACATTTAAAAAAAATTTTACTAAAATAACCTCACTTTTAAAAAAAGTGTGACCATTTTCAAGTGTCATCACGTTTTCAAAATACAGCATTCAATTGTGAAACGAGTAACTTCTTAACTAGAATTACTGATTTTTACATGACTAACTCAAGAAATCGTTCCCTGACTTTTCCAGGTTTTCTTGACTTTAGCCAATATTAACAAATTTTCCAGATTTTCAAGGTACAGTACGGACCTTGTTAATGTTTGTAAATAATTTTTTTTTTAAATATTTTAGTTCTGAATTTTATTAATACAATTTTTAAAAATAATATCATCTACAAAAATATTGTTTTACCTTTGTCTATTAGATAAATTTAAATAAACATTTATATAATGAATAATAATGAACCACCAGCAACTATTAAAACTTTAAACTGATTTAAATACTCTATTGTTTTTTTCAACAGTTGATTTCAAATGGATTTTAAAGTTGGTGACACCAACTTTGAAATCCAACAAAAAAATTTTGTTACGTTCATAAACTTAATTGTTCTTAAAACAACTAAAAAACCTGGCCAGTTTTTTGCAACTAAATATAATTTCCAAGGTTAGTATTCGAAAGCTTCCCAACCAAGCCTGTGGTGTAAGCTTGATATGTTTATTACTACACAATAAAATTCTAATTAACACTTAACTGACTTTTTGACCTTAATATATGAAAAAATATATAATATATTAAAATTGTAAAATTTAAAGCTATGAAAAAAGATTTTTAATCATCAGACTTTTATAAAATAAAAACTTTTATATAAAAACATTTAATAAATTTTGTTCATTCAACTTCTCAGAACAAAAATTGAACTTCTGTAAAGAGTTTGGAGTTACAGGTAACTCCCAAATTTTAATAATATTTTTTGTTTGATTATAAGAAATTGAGAACAAATCATCTACACCAAGATATACAGAATTTTTAGTCTCTTTAATTTTTCTTTTGGCTGATCATTTTCGCTGTCTTCCTTTTTTATTTCCAGAGCAGAAGTTTAGCCCTCTGCTAAATTCAATCTTGTATTGCATTAAAAATCTATAAATCAAATCATTAATAATTAATTTATAACTGAAGTTAATGTATAAGCTTAAAGTTGTTAATTGTTGTACACAAACTAAATATGAAAAATATCCAGAGATATTAAATTGAAAAATAATAAAACCAAGAATAATGTCCCTCTGCCTCATAAAGATGAAATATTAGAAAGCTCTATATAAGTAAAATATAAGTTCTAGTAACATTACTTTTGTGAAATATTAGCTTCTAACAACATCAATGCCACATATATATTAATGATACCTAAAAATATAAATTTTATAATAGCTATATAATCTAAACTATTATAAATAAATTATGAAAAAAAAAAACTTATACTGTATGACATTTCAAATGTTAGATTTATTTAATAAAGAAGACATTTAAAATGTCTTCTTTATTAAATAAATCGAACATTTGGAATGTTTTATTTATTTATTAAAGATTAAATAATTCAAACATTTGAAATGCCCATACAGCAATAAAAATAAAAAAATAACTTTAAAATCTTACACAAAAATAATTTGATTATTGCCTTTATTATTACACTAATAATTTAGATTGTAGTAAAAAATGTTTTAAGCATATTATTTAAAATTTAAATATAAACTTTAAGAGATTCTCGTGATTTATTGTTTTGTTTTTTTAAATAATGAAATATTTGTTAACATTTAAATTAAATGTTAACAAAAATTTTAATGTCAATAAAAATTATCCTACCGAAAGTTTTTTTTTGTTAGTTAAGAAATGTCACGTGTTACAATAAAATAACTAAATAAATATATTTTTAAATACGTAAGTTACAATGTTTAGTAGTGTATCGGATATGATCTTGACACGTTCGGGGTTCGAATCCTTCCTAAGTTATATTTTTTACATTTCGATTGTTTTTTTCCATGTTTTTTAGGTTTTATTATGCTTATTAATTGAATAATTTATTTAGGGATATACGCGGCGAATAGCACAATGCATTAATAGACGCAATGGAGTGTTCATACACTGACTGATTTAGGGATAGGCACCGAGGAATGTACATGCATTTACTAATTTAGGGATAGGCGCAGCGAAGTGTACATACATTTACTAGCTTAGGGATAGGCGCAGTGAAGTGCACACACGTTTACTAATATAGGGATATGCGCTGTGTAGTGTACATGCATTGACTGAGGGTTTTGGTATAGGGTGGCAGTCATTTCTATTTATTTAATGGAAAATCCTATTTAATTGTTTACATTTTTTACGTTTTTGTTTTTTAAAAATAATATGTCATTTTACGGTATAACAAATATTGTTTATTTTGACATGTGGTATTCTCAACCAATAAAAAAAGCTTTCGGTATTTTTTCCGCTACCGGCTTTCGGTAGGCTATCCACGGCGTCTTTTATTCTGTCAAACGATACCATTTTTAAAATTATTACTCAACAATAGTATATAATAATACGAAATTACATTGGCCGAATATTGGCTACGGTTTATATGTAAGAATCACTGATCTCTATAATAAAATAGATCAGTTATAATAGAGATCAGTGGTAAGAATAGATTTTTATACCAAAATATTAAGCCTAAACTACATTGGCCAAATGTTGGCCCAACGTAGTACGATAATTGCAAAAAAACGATTTGTAGAATTGCATAATTACGCCGAAAAAAAAACATTGGCTAAATGTTGGCCCAATATAGTACGATATTTGCAAAAAAAAGATTTGCAGAATTGAAAATAATACGCCGAAAAAAAACATTGGCTAAATGTTGGCCCAACGAAATAAACTTGCCAATGTTAAAACTTACGTTGGGCCAATGTAAGCTTGCTGTCTGGGTATAGATATGGTTGAAACTTAAAAACTCTAAGGTAAGTTTAATTATTAATTTCAAATTTTATTTTCTAGATGATTATTAAAAGTATGTAAGACTTTAGATTGTCATGTTGTTTTATCTTTATCTAATAGTGAAGGTTGAACATTCTAATTCAGCAGAAGATTTGCGCCTATTAGGTAAGCAATTTGTAGATAGCAAATCCTAAAGTCAGATGGATAGTCAGTAAAAGGATTATTTTTTTCTGAAATAGAACTATGCGTTCTAATTCACAAAAATTGATCCTAAAACTCCTTCAATAAAAAAACTGCTGTAAAAACATGGAATTTGTGCAAGCATCAGGTTTTGAATTGCATAGTATGATTCTAATACTAATTTGGTGCATTTTAGTATGTGCCTATAGTGGTATGGGAGGAGTTTGTAATTAAGGTTAGGGTCAAGGTTAGTTTACTCTCAATAAATGTATGTAATTTTAGCAGCAAACCATAATGGAATGTCTTGCAGCATCAAATATTAATAACAGCACGCAACTCTTAGTAAAATATAAAAACTTTTGCATTATTCTTACCAGAGGGCTTCCTATATAAAAAACTTTTCTTTTATAAATTAAAATAATTTTAAAACACAACAATGCTTACGTTATAACTAATAAGCATCTATTAAGAATGCACCGATGCGTCTGCATCGGCCTATCGATGCATCAACCGTTTAGCCGATGTATCGCCGTCGGCATCGGTAATGGTAATCATAGACCAATGCCAATTGTTTTAAAAAATCTGTTTTTTATTTTTGTGTTTCTATATTGTATACAAAAATATATTTATTCCACAAACGAAAATGAAAGTATAAGCTTAGTTATTATGCAGACCATCTGTAACCAATTAACCTTTAAATATTTTTAACTATATTTGGAGGTCCTTGCATTTTGTGTCTTTTTATAATATAGGAGAGAAACTTGACTTAATAGATTCAAGCCATACAGTTTATAATCAAGAAATATAAATGTGATGTGAAATGTAAAAAAAAATTTTCTTCCAGATGTTCCTCTTTTTGATATTTTTATTTTGAAAAATTTACAAATTGCA
The DNA here is from genome assembly GCF_022113875.1 of Hydra vulgaris. Taxonomy (NCBI): domain Eukaryota; kingdom Metazoa; phylum Cnidaria; class Hydrozoa; order Anthoathecata; family Hydridae; genus Hydra; species Hydra vulgaris. Next base: position 6,841,010 of record NC_061161.1, on the reverse strand, counting down.
ATATAAAAATAGTCTATTATTCTAACACTACACTACTTAGTAACAAATCATTACAAACACTTGAAACTACTCTACAAACACTACACTACTTAGTAACAAATCACTAAAAATAACAATATGTAAACTACAAACAGACAAAATGAACAGTTAAATTAATTTTAAAAAGTTAAAACTCGCGCGTGATTAGCTCAAAATAAAAGATACTCGTAAAAATACATCAGTGTTGATTTAAAGCAAACAAATTACGTAGTGCAAATACCAAATTCTCATCAGGAAATAGTTATGGTATTGACCCCTTTTGAGGGAGTCTTTACCCTGGTATATTGACGTTTTGAATGTTTAATACACCAACACCTAAAAACTGGCGTCGGAGTTTTATTATCAAAATCAGCATAAGAAACCATTCCAAAGTCAAGCCTCGTTCATGTTGCAACATTAAAAGGACACTACTTGGAGCCAAATACCCTGGCATTATGTCATAAAAATGTAAACACTAATTATTACACAATAAAAAATAGTTGTGCATGGTAAAATGGAAACATTAAAAATATGTATCAATGCGATGATAATGTTTATTAACTGGATAAAAGTAATACTGTTAAAACTGATTACATTCAGAGATGTTATAAACTTGTATTCTGTGGATGGAATACTTTTTAAAAACAAACTCATTGACTAAAAGGTGTTTTTCATTTGTATTATATGTAATGGGCATATTTAGCTATAGCTCCGGGATACTTAACGTAAAGTTCCCTAGAGTATCTTTAGCGTGTGATAATGGATAAATGGCATCTATATGGCAATTAGCTAGAGAAGGATAAACCGCAATACCAAAAAATTATATATATTACTTTTGTGAAACAAAGAAAAGTAGACGTTTTTTCCGAGTCAGAGTTTTTTGAGCTTGTGTATAACATATTTATAGCTTTTACTTCTCTCAACTACGGTGTAAAATGATTGCAAAACACAAAGAATAAATTATTTTTTAGATTAACAAGTTTTATTGCGTATTATTTTTGTAGAATATTTTTAAGAAAAAAATATTTTTTGTGTGTGAAGATTGCATATAAAATTTTCAAAAAGATAAAAAAATTATTTGTATAAAGGTTGCATTTAAAACATTTTTAATCATACAAGTTGCCCACCAGGCGGTATTGATTGAAAATACGGTATACATTTAAACCATTTTAAAGTATAGCATAGTTTTTTAATTTATTGATTAATAAAGTCAAAAGTGCCCTAGCAAGGTTGTGGTGAGTGAGACTCAAGTCTTAAAAGCGCTCATTTAAAACATATCGGCGGAATTTATGACCTTGAAATCATTAGCTCTTTATTTTTAATGCTAAGTGTATTTTTAAATAGTTCAAATTTACAAGTCACCATAATAAAATAAAAAATACATAATATGTTTCTTTGTAGTATAGACAAAAAAGTTTAATAAATATTTTCACAATATAAATATTATTGTCAAATTTTGATATAAAAGAGTAAAAGATTTTCCAGCTTAATTTTAAAGCAATGCAAAGAAGTAGGTAGATCAAAAATTAAATTAAGGAAAACAATTTTATTCAAAAAATAAAATGTCGCACAATAATCAATGTAAAAGTGCTTAAAATTTGTTTGACAAAAAAGCTCATATAAAAAGTTGGAATTACTTTGAGAGTTTTTATTGGTAGTTTTAAGGTAAATAGATCATTAAAAACGGCTGGAGAATGATTATTCTCAAATGTATATATATATATATATATATATATATATATATATATATATATATATATATATATATATATATATATATATATATATATATATATATATATATATATATATATATATATATATATATATATATATATATATATATATATAGGGAAGTGGGGGCATAACCGCATATGGAGGCACAACCGTTTTTTAACATTTCTCTCAAAAAATGTTTTCTAATGTGGAAAAAAACATACCACACGTTAGTAAAGCATTTTTCTTCATTTTGCATATGTCAAAAAGAGTGACTGTTAAGTTTCTGAGAAGTTGTGAATAATAATGTTCATTTTCATAAAAATATTATATTTACATCATATTTTTCCTAACTTTTTTTTTGAGAATTAAGCAATATTTGATTTTAGTGTTAAAGATATATGTTATCAGCATTATTTCATGAAGTGAAAGCCATTTTTGATAATACCATAATCTAATAATTAAACTATGAAACTGAATTTTTTCTAAAAACTCTCTTCTGAGGCAGAACTCTCTTCTGGGGCAGAACTCAAAATGTAAATACTAAGAATGCCTGCACAGTATGTAAACATGCAACAAAATCATCAAATAATCTGAGCTCTGAAAATTGTAAAAAAAAATGTACCATGAAAGGTGTAGCCCCATCGATTTTTGTGAGGGTGCGGTTGTGCCTCACAATGGGGGCAAAACCGTTTTTTTCACTAAGTGTAATTTTTGTGTAATAACATTTTCAAAACCCGTTCAACTTTTTTCTTAAATGCATCAATTTAAAGCTTAATGATGTGGTTATTGAAATAAACTGCTAAAAAAACACATTTCGTTTTTATTTTCATATAACATTAATCCAAACGTTACGGGGGCGGTTATGCCCCCACTTCCCCTATATATATATATATATATATATATATATATATATATATATATATATATATATATATATATATATATAAAGCATAAAATATCAAAAAATATTGAGTTCGTAAGTATTAGGTCTACTCATTTCAGAAAAAAGTTGTTTGGAGTAAAAAAAAACTAGCAGCAAATTAAATTACACGCATTTTTCTGACGACAATAGAGAGATAGTAATTTTTTTTTTAAGTGCTTGCTCAAGCAACATTTGCATAATTCATACAACTATGAATAAATGTATTATAAAATTGGGATAAAAGTTTTTTATTTATATAGATTCTGGCATTATAAAGAATTCCTATATTTTTTGAAACTTTTGTACCAACTCTATGTTGCTTCCATGTGTTGTTCTTCAAGGAATACACTTAAAATTTTTGTGACGCAATCTTTTTTTATTTCAATTTGGCTCTCCAAACCAGAATAAAATGAGATTGTGTCGCAAAATTCTTTATGTGGTTCCGCAAGGATCAAATTTAGCACCAAGATTGATCCTTGCGAAACACCACAAACGAAAAAACACAACGAAAACAAATTGTTTTTGGTTTGTTAAATAAACTTTAAAAATTTAGAAAATTACGCCATTCACTGCATAATATTTTAAAACTGGATTAAATGCTTTTGATAAATCTAAAATAATATCTAATATGAATTGTAAACATTTTAAAAGAGTTAGAGATTTTAATGACGAATTGTATGATTGCGTGCTCAGTAGAACTATTTTTTTAAAACCAAACTAGTTTTTATATAAAAAATTATTTTTCTTAAAAGAAGTATATAATCTATTGTAAGTAATTTTTTTAAAGATTTTTGAAAATGTTGATAAAATAGAGATAGATTGGTAGTTACATACATTAGTTCTGTCTCCTTCTTTGTAGATTGAAATCACCTTGACTATTTTTAACTGATCAGGAAAAACTTCTTGTTGTACGCTTCTTGTTGTACGCTTCTTGTTGTACGCTTCTTGTTGACACTTTGAAAACTCTAGAGGGAATATCTTTTAATTATTCAAAGAATTCTAAGACTATGTTTACGTTTATTTTATCAGTTCCAGAATTTTTGATTTTTTTTATAAATTTAAATGACACTTCAACTCCTCAAATGATAGCTCAGAAGATAATTTATAATAGCAAATACAATCATCCATCGGTGTTAAAAAGTTATTGAACACAACTTGGTTATTAGGAATATTTGTGACAGTTTGAAATCAATGCTATTGAAGAATTTGTTTAAGTCATCAGCTTTTATTCTAGGTTTAAAAACATCTTTTTATCCATTCTACTCGCCTGTGGTAAAAAACCTGAGAAAGTTTTTTGTTTTCCATCATTTTTTCTTAATACTTTCCAAGTGCGTTTAGAGTCGTTTTTAACATTTTCAAATAATTTTCAGTAGTAATTCTTTTTTTAATTATTTACTAGTTTTTTTCATATAAATATTTAAAATCTTTTTATAGTTTTTCATTTAGAGATGTTTTTGTTTTTAAGTAATTTATATATAGTTTTTGTTTGATCTTGGATGATTATTTAAAATCCTTCATTATCCAAGGAGCATTTAAGCTTTTTTGATTTATTATTTTTTCATTGACAGGAAAATTGGCATCATTGACAGAATAAAATGTTTAAAAAAAATTTTCATAAGTTTAGTTTGCGTCGTTATTAAAGTTTATATGCTTCGAACGCATAGTGGGAGCATTCCATTGAAATAGCTGGCCCAAAATATAATTGTTGTATTTATGTAGGTATTAAACTTTTATTGGTTTAATATATAATAATATATGATTTAAGATAATATTTTTTATTTTAGGGTTAAAAAAGTTCAGGCGCAGCAAGGAGGGTGTCAAAAACCAATTGAGCCAGTTGGATTTTTTCTATATGTCATACTTTTGGACATAAATTTAAACAATAGATGGTTATCCAATTCTCCAAACTTGTTATGCATGATATCCACAAACAAATTTATAAATTCTGTGTCGAGATTCAACTGCCTCCTTTCCCATTAAACCAAGTGGAACTAGTAAATTAATAATAATTTCCCCAGCATGTGTTAATACTTTGTGAACGGGACCTTGAATCAATCAAGGTCCCGTTGTCTTTAACAACTTCTGATATGTGTCATTGCATTAATTATCAATTTTTCCCCAATTAAATTGGTTTTTGCAGTTGATTGCAATTAGAATTTTTATGTAACCTGATAATAATTTTTTCATCCATTTCTAAATTTTTGTTAAGTAATAGAGGGTCAGAAAAAGCTCGCCGGTACAAATTCCTGATCTCAAACTCTCAAACCAAAATCTTCAAACATCCTATTATGAATAATTTTTTATATAAGTTTTTATTGCAACTTTATATAAAGTTTTTAAAATAAACTAAAAAAAAACTAAAAATTCAAGCATGTAATGGTGGCCATTACATGCTTGAATAAAAAGGAACAAGACCTTCTTTAAAGATTTTTAGATTGCTAATCATGTTAGGTGTGGCGTGACAATTCGGAAAACATTGTGTCAAAGAATGTCTGAGATGTAAACTAAAATTATCCCATTAATCATTAAAAGGACAAACTATAGTTAATAAAAACATACTTATGTCCTAGAAGATAACTTTAACAGGATAAAAATTAAGAATTTCTTTTTCAATTTCCTCCCTAATTTTTAATACCACCTCTTTATTTTCTTTTAAATACTCCAGCATAACTGGTCTACAGAATCTAATACTCTGAGACATTATATTATTCGATAAAATATTTGTTGAATCTAATTGTACATACCCAGCCGGCATAAGAAAAAAACATAAGAGAATAACACATTTCAAGTGTAGATCTTTAATTCTATGAATTTAACCATTACTGTTTACCGAAATCCTTAAATATAGAAATATTAAACATCAATGGTTTTACCGTTACGGAATTAAAGCATATATAATAGTCTAAGTTTCCGTAATGAACGTGAAACCATATATAAAAGCAAGCGACGTTTTAATAAATACTATTTTGCATAGTACGAATGATTTTTGAGTATGGTTAGTGCAATCATAGCCTAAGTCTGGAAGCATACAATGACCAATTGTTTTAACTTATTATATGCAACTTTAGCTATCTCCAGATCTCCAACTTGCACAAGTTTTTAAAAATCCTGTTGTTTATCTAATAAACACACTATATTTTGTGTAAAAATTCAAGATATATTGCAAATGCCGTGTGAAAACTGTTCAATTTATTAATGTTCTGCCTCAAGAAGATTGGATTGCTTTCTTTAAATTTTTTGATAACTTTTGTTATACTTCATTCAAGTTATTAGAAGAAGTGTTTCCAAAATTTGAATTTTTTTTCAGAAGATTCCATATATGTTACTATTCGTGTGTATGGATGGATGTTACTTGAAACACATAAATTATATTTGAAATATAAAAGGTCATTTCTAAATGTGATTTTCTCACAGTTTATTTTTGAAATAGAATATTTAGAATTTTGCAATGGAATAAATAGTCCTGATCCTATTGAAGTGTAAAATTTTCAGAAGCATGTTGTTGCTAAGACTGTTGATTTTTTTGTTTATAAAATTTTTTTTTCAAAGTCTAAACTGCATCAAATTGAATTTTATCGCAGCAACTCTTGTGAATTATTAGCCTTTGGAAAGAATCAGGCTTGCAGATTTTATCATAAACTTAATGTTAAAGTAAATTTTAATATACACTCTAAAAGATCTACTCTTAAGGCTCCTGCTAAATTAAATGCGGCAATCTCTGTCATTTTTTCTAGTAGACTTAAACTGACTTTGCAGCAATGCAGACTTCAATGCAAGCATAACAAAAAGAAAATTGAACTAATGAAATCTGCTTTAAATATATGTAGTAAGAAAATTTGTTCAGAACTTAGCAGGGCTGTGGAGTCGTAAAAAAAAACCTAATGACTCCGACTCTAACTCCAGTTATTGAAATTTTTTGAGCACAACCCTGACTCCGACTCCGACTCCTACTCTAACTCCAAAGCAAAATTTTCGAAAAATTCTTTGAATTCTTAAAAAAATATTACGCGATAAGTTAAAAATTTCTTTTTTGACAAATTTATGAAACGTTCATTGAGGTTTAGTATGAACATAAGGTTAATTGAATGATTTGTACATGCACGTGCAATACCGAGAAGTTTTGCTATTGGAGTCGGAGTCGCAATTTTGTTTAGCAACTCTGACTCCGACTCCGCTAAAAATTCCGCAACTCCGACTCCGACTCCACAGCCCTGGAACTTATTAAAGACTTAATCGCGATTTATTCAGCTAGTGAAACTTTTTTTTGGGAAGTATTTGAGTTATTCCAATCTTTCATTTATTAGATACCAACCTGCAGTGATAAAATATTGTCTAAACCTAGCTGCTAAATCACCATCTGCTTATAGCAATTTGCAATATGATCCATAGACAGGTGTTGGCATTTTCTTTCAAGCTTAAGAACTTTAAGAGATTATAAAAATTACATCCGACCTACTAGGGGATTTAATCCAGCTGTCTTAAGTGAACTTAACAAAAAAGAAAAAAAAAGAAAAAGAATTTTCTTCCTCATGAAAAATTTGTTTTAATTATTTTGGATGAAATGAAGATTCAAGAAGATTTAGTTTGGAACAAATATACTGGAGAACTAATTGGTTTTGTTGATTTAGATGAAAAAGAAATCAATTTTTCTACTTTAAAAAATGTTAGAAAATTAGCTACTCATATACTTGTGTTTCTCGTAAAAAGCATTGTTAATCCTTTATCATTTAGTTTTGCTACTTTTTTAACTACTGGAATTACGGTATTTTAGCTGATGCATATTTTTTGGAAAGCTGTTTATTACCTTAAAAATCTAAATTTAAAAGTTATTTCTGCAACAGCTGATGGTGCCTCTCCTATTTTTAATATGAATGTGTGTAATGATTTAGTTTACAGAGCTCACAAAATTTACTCTAACGAGAAACATTACATATATTTCTTTTCAGATGCTCTACACGCTCGCAACTGCTTTGCAAATTCTGGATCTTGACGAGGTACTCGTTATATGTGGAATAATGGCTTACATATACTCTGGAGTCATATTTCTCTTTATTATCAGAACTTAAAATGTGGCTTAAGATTAGTAAAAAAAAAGTTACAAGTGATCACATTAATTTAACACCATATTCAGTAATATGTGTTTACTTGGCTGCTCAAGTGTTATATAAAACAGTTGCCATTTTTTAAAAAGAAATTGGTCTACCAGAATGCGCAGGAATTTCTCAATTTTGTCTCATGATGGATAAATTGTTTAACTGCTTGAATGTTTCAAGTAAAAACAAAACTATTAAAAATTTAAAAGAAAATCCTAAACCATACGAATCTGTTAATGATGTACGTTTTGAATGGCTTGACAGTTTACTTTTATACTTTGAAAAATGAAAAGATTCTATTGACAATTGAAATGGAATTATACTGCTAATGCTAAAATTAATATGTTTATTTCTTTGCAAATATATGAAGGTATCCAGATAATAGTATATTCATTCAAAGAAGTTTGTAATTTTCTCTTAGAAAATGGTTTTCCTTACATTCTTTCAGAAAAATTTTGTCAAGACGATTTAAAAAACTACTTATGAAGGTAGTCTGCCATTGGCAGCATTCGTAATAGTCCCGCTGTCAGAGATGCTGGGTTTAATGACAACACTATCAAGCCACAATATTCTATACAATCTATTGTCGGTAACGTTCAAGATCAAAGACATAATTTTAATGAGATAAATGCTTTACTACTACCAAAAAGAAAAAGAAAATCAGACTAAATAGAAAATTAACAAAGTCCCAGACAGTGGCTATAATCCTATCAAAATAGCTATTTTCAAAGCTTCAATTAAAAATAATTACATTATTTAAGAATTCACTTTTTATGCTTGTGTCAACAGTTACTGTTTATTCATATTATTATTTATTTTGTAAAAGAAAGTGTTCCTTCGATATAAGCAATTCTTAATCAATTATAATGATACTCTTAGTTGCTTTTGTTAGTCAGACTTTTATCACCACCCTTGTATTAAGCACCCAAAACTTACAATAAATTAAAATTTAGCATTGGCAGCATCGAACAGCCCGCTTTTTAATTTAGTATAAAAAAAAGTTATATTAACAAAAATGATAAAAAAAGTTGCATTAACAGAAATAATAAAAAAAATTGCATTATTAAATAAAAGATGTCTTGTTTGTTTTTATTTTCTTGAAAATATATAGAAAATATAAAAAAATGTAATATATTTTGTTATATTTTCTGAAGTTTCCAACACTATTAGGCTTTACATTTACTAAATGTTAAGCCTAATAGTGTAACATTTACTAAATATAATCTTTTAACCATGATTGTATTATCAAGAACTTATTAAAAAAAAAACTTTTTTTCGCTAAAAAAATTGTTTTAATAACAATCAAATTTGTTTGTTTATATTTTTCCCCCACAATTATACTAACTTGAACCACAGAAAATGTAAAAAAGGATCAGGTGATCTCAATGATATATTAAGAATACTCTTAATATATCATAATTATGATTTATTAAGAAATTAAAGTTGGGTAAAGTAAAAAATTTAAATTAAAGCATACAAAAGTTCCTTTTTTCTTGAAAAATTGTTAGGGTGTGACATTTTTTACACATTTTGTGTATACAGGAGCGCAAAAAAGTGCAGGATGTGGGTCAGTTTCCGACGGGCAACACGTTTATGGGGCATTATCAGAGGATAAAATAATTACTAGAAAAATATTATCAGTAGGAAATATTTAAATTGGGCAATTAAGAAATCAGAATTGTTTATTTTGTTATTAAATTTTATTTTGATGCAATCTGATTTAAAAAATAAACATAAAAAAACATAAAGTAAAAAAAAAACTATAAATTATTATAGGATACATTATATATACGATGCTTATAATTTTATAGTGTTTCGATGAGTATTTCAAATCATCAATGATATAATCATTTCTCTATGGATTAGTATTTATACTAATGGAAAACTGAATGGATTTAAATCAATTAAATTAAAATTCCTATATACATAATTTATATATAAAACATAAAATTAAAAAGAAACTAACACTTTTTTTTATTTAACAGCATATCAATATCAATATTTTTATTTGAAAATAACTAAATTGTTTTAACATTTTAATAAAATTTGTGGCTATAAAAATAACCGTTTTGTATCTTCTAAAGCAGATTGACGATGAACTCAAGACCAAATTTATGGATCAACTACATTGCTGCACGTCGCTTTTAAATATCTGTTCTTATCGAAGATTTGCGCGCTTGTCACTTGTTAATTTGATGTTTCTCACGAATATTTGCGCGCTTGTCGCTTGTTAATTTGATGTTTCTCACGAATATTTGCGCGCTTGTCGCTTGTTAATTTGATGTTTCTCACGAATATTTGCGCGCTTGTCGCTTGTTAATTTGATGTTTCTCACGAATATTTGCGCGCTTGTCGCTTGTTAATTTGATGTTTCTCACGAATATTTGCGCGCTTGTCGCTTGTTAATTTGATGTTTCTCACGAATATTTGCGCGCTTGTCGCTTGTTAATTTGATGTTTCTCACGAATATTTGCGCGCTTGTCGCTTGTTAATTTGATGTTTCTCACGAATATTTGCGCGCTTGTCGCTTGTTAATTTGATGTTTCTCACGAATATTTGCGCGCTTGTCGCTTGTTAATTTGATGTTTCTCACGAATATTTGCGCGCTTGTCGCTTGTTAATTTGATGTTTCTCACGAATATTTGCGCGCTTGTCGCTTGTTAATTTGATGTTTCTCACGAATATTTGCGCGCTTGTCGCTTGTTAATTTGATGTTTCTCACGAATATTTGCGCGCTTGTCGCTTGTTAATTTGATGTTTCTCACGAATATTTGCGCGCTTGTCGCTTGTTAATTTGATGTTTCTCACGAATATTTCTAGCATAGGAAAAGCTTCTTACTCTTGTGAAAAAAACTTTCAAGAAGACAAAAATATTTCTTTATCAATTTACACTTCAGTACTGTAACATATATTGTTTAAGGTACTTATAATCACTGAGTCCTTAAGCATTTCATTAGAGATTTCCTGTTAATAGATGTTACAAAAGATTTGCTTTGTTTACTAAAAAATTGTTTCACATTGGATGAAGACATTTTGGTTATAGATGATAATTTTAAATAAACAACTTCTCTTCTTAGTATTAACATATTTTTGAGTATCATCTGAATCAATTTTTCATGCTGATATTTCTATGCATTGTTTTTATATTTTACTCTTTATCAGAAAAAAGATAAGATGACGATATTTTGCTATTAGATGAATTATTATGTTTACTTTCTGAAAGATCTCGAAGTATGTGATTTCTAACTTCAGTAAGCAAAGTATTGGTCAGTAAAATATAGTCAAACTTTGATGGCAATAAATTTTCGTAAAGAAGTCCATAAAATTGAGGAAAAAAATTTTCTGCATCATTATTGTATTTTGAAATAAAACCCTTAAAATTTTCTAAAAAAAAAGTTGAATTTTCAGAACTAAAACACAAATTCTGCTTTGAAAATTTGATTCAAATTTCTTTAGGCAAGCATAAATCATTTGATAATTTATAAGCACATTCTTTCACAATTTTCTCAAGATCAAGATAGCTAAATTGTATGGAGTCTTTATCTTCACTAATTGAGTTGATATGTTCGTGTTTCAAAGTTTTATGTCTTTTCAAGCCATATTTCGTTTTATAAACATTTCCGTCAAAAAAAATTTATTGGTACTTGAAACTTTCTTAAAAACATTGACTTTCAAAATGAAGTGAAAAAATATTTATATATATATCTTATTTTTTACATTATATTACCATCAAATAAAATTTGATTTAATTGTAAGACATGGTCTTTGATGTTCTCCTCAAGAAAGTTATTCAAAATAGCCTAATATACTCTTTTCGTGAAATATTCTAAAATATTTTAACATCCAATACTAAAGTTTCTAACTAATAACAGCAGGTAAGGAATAAAACGGTTAAAATGGCTAATATAAACTATAAGTTATGAATTTCTGCTGCCTAATATATTAAATCAAATAATGGTAGCAGTTCTTTAAAGATGTTTATTGTTCTGATCAGTTCTGCAGCATTGTATTCTTTGTACTCTGGATGATTGTTGTTTCGTGAATACCTTGACTTTGACGATTTTGTATTAGCAAGTTGTTTCAGAACATCCACATTTTTAATTTTTGATTTCATTTTTTTTTTTTTTTTTTTTTAAGGTGCCCTAAGAAGACCTAACGGTCTTGTCACAGAGCACTGCGGAAGTGCATTTAACCAGGAAGTTCATGCCTCCTTCCTTACCGTGACGCAAAAATATGTCCAGAGCTCGTTTCGAACCTTCATTTTTTTTTTGCTTAAAAGACTCAAAGCTAGATTTGATTGAGATCAGTGTTTGCAAGTTTTCAGATTTGGCAAGACACTTGGACTTGACGTCGCACCTTGTACACGGGTGCACTTGTAAACTTGAATGGGTTCAAAGACCAAAAATTGCACCTTTGATATCGCAGACCAAAATCGATTTAACTCTAATTGCATTAACTAATAACCATAATTGTTGAATGTTAAAATCTTCTGATACCGTAACAAGAATTTATTTCTTAATTCCAGTGTGAATACACCTATATTATTAATATATGTAAAAAATGTTTTACATATATTTAATAATAAACATTCCATGTTTATTATTAAATATATATAATCAATAATTTTACTATTTTTTATTAAATAAAAACATGCTTTAATATTTTTGTTACAAAAATCGTATATAAGTTAAAGAATGAATTCAACTGAATTTTGTTAAAAAATTCTTGTATCCAAATCTTGTATTTGGCTTATCGAATTTCAATCGACATGATCGCTAAACTGTTAAATCTATCCTAATTTACTGTTGATCTTAGATAATTTTTCATAAGTTTTACTCTTGAAAATGATCTCTCTCCAGAGGCAACGCTCACTGGAATTGTTAAGTTTACGCGAAGGGCAATAAATAGGTTTGAAAATGCCGTAGCTCTGTCATTCTCAGATAAAAATTGAAACATTTTATATGGGTTTTGGGAATATTCAGATGAAAGAATAGATTTTAGGGTTTCTATTTTTTCAAGTAACATGTTACCTTCTAAGTATGCTTCAGGCTTCACAGTGTCATTCGATGTATCCGTTTGTATAATCTTAGAATCTGTCAGAGCAATTTCTAAATCTAATGCATGTTTTTTTAGTTCTTCTTTTTTTTTTTTTTTTAAATCTTCCCAAAAACCCAAATAAATTATCATGATTTTTTAATTGTTCAAAACGCTCTTCTAGCAATTGTTTATCTTTATGAAAAAAGATATTCTTGAATGTATTTAAAGGGTCTATAATAGGCTCATTATTGCCTTCGTAATTAAAATCCTTTTTTTCGTTTCCGGAGTCGCTTATTTTGAAATTCTGGATACATTTCTAAGTCTTCTGCGAGTGCTTTTGCCTTGACTAAAATGTGCTCAAATCCAGTGCTTCTGTAATTGATCAACCAACTTAAAAGTTTTTCAAATGAGCTAAGAGCTGTCGATAGGTCTACTGATTTACATTGAATTTCTTTACTTACAAAGTTTACTTAAAAGAGAGTCCAAAATACCAAAAAACTTATAATCTTTCATTAAGTTTCCAAGTAATTCAGCTTCACTTTTGATTTGTGGATTTTTGGAGGTTTCTGATACTTCAAAAAGTGTATCGCAAAATTCACCTATTTGGAATCTTACTGCTTTAGCACTTTGAATCCGACACTCCCATCTGGAATCACAAATTGGTTTCACAGTAAGCTCTTTCACATATTTGAGAAGCACCAGCCATCTTTTTGTAAATACCGAAAATAAAACATACAGGCGTTGAAGAATACCGAAAAATGTTATAGCTTCTAGGCAAATTTTGGCTATATCTCCTAATAGGAGATTGTAGTTATGACGTGTACAAGATGTAAAAAATGCTCTTGAATTTTCTTTTAGTATTCTCGCCTGAACACCTGAAAAGGAAATGTCATTAATGTTCAGTCCTATAGATTGAATTTCATGTAGAGAGCTGAACAGAAGAATACCTATTTACACAGAAAATAGGTTTTCTTCTGTACAGCTCTCTACATGAATAAATCTAATAAACTATTCATATACATTGGCACTTGAACCTGGTAGTGTACCGTCTGTAACATATCTAAGGCTAAGAGACATTTGTTCTTTATGACTAATGTCTGGAGTACAGTCAAGAATAACAGCAAAATACTTTCCTTTTTTTATTTGTTCAATAATTTTATTTCGAATTTTAATGCCTCTTACATTTATAATTTCATTTTGGATTGTTTTACTTAGATGATGTTCATTAGTTGTTTTTCTGACAATTCGCTGCATTATTGGATCAAATTTTCCAAGTAACTCTATAATACATATATAATTTCCATTTCTTGCATCACCTAGTTTTTCAACAGATTCTTGAAATGCTATATTACGCTCAGCTAAAAACTGAACCACAGAAAATAGTCTTTCTAAAATTTTATAACAACGAATTTGCTCTTGATTGAGCAACTTTTGCTGCACTTTATCAATTCTTTGTTCATCAGACAGCATTTTCGAACATTTCCACATTTTAACATTGCTATCAAATGATTTTTCGAGTTTTTATGTAATGGTAATCTTTTGTAAATATTTGACCAGTTATTAAATCCAGAAGTAGCAAGTGCATCAAATGGTACACTAAAAAGGCGACAATAAAAGCAAAATATTCTGTCCTTGTAACTCAGAGTATATTATCCACGGATGAATTATTATTTCTCCATTTGAAAACTTTCTCTTCAAATGCACTTTTTAAAAATGTCTTCCATTGTTTTGACAGGGAAATTATCTGAAAGAATTGTTGGTCCTTTCTTAACTAAATCTCTTATTTGTAGACTAATTATCTTGGGCCAAGTTGAAGGATCATCTGTTATACTCAGTTCTTTATCATAATATTCATCTTTACTCCCAGTCGTATTTGGTTGAATTGTTTCTAGTGTAATGTTTAACTCAAGATTCTCTACTTTCGAATTTTCTTCCTATATCTCTATCTTATTTTTTGTTTGTTTCCACATTTTAACCAGATGATCTAGGCAACAAAATAAAAGATGCCATAAGTTATAAGAAAAAACACTTAGAAAAAAAATACATTTATTTTCTTTATAAACATTTTCAGTAAATAAGGAACAATTTTTTTAAAATAACAAATATAAATATATACGTTGTATTGATTGACTGGCTAGATGAACTCAAAGTTGACAAGCAATATTTGTGAACTAAACCTTCGAAAAATAAATTTGTTAAGGCCATATATTTTCATTTGTTTCCTTAAGTTTTTCTAACGAAAATAATAATAATAGTTTATTATCACGGCTCTGTATTGCTGTAATTATATATACATTTTTTAAAAAAAACTTACTTGTTAATTGAACTTGTGCTTTGAATAGAAAATATTACATTAAGTCTTAAAATACTCTAAATTCTTGCGACTAATGGTTTAATAATTCGTAAAATAAAATATTTTTAAATATATTTATTGAAAAGTTTTAATACTGAGGTTTTCTAATATAATGTTCCAAAATTGACTTCAAATTTTTTTTTTTTTTTCTATTCTTTCAACAGCATTCTGTCTCCGCGAGGCCCTTGTTAGCGCGAGGCTCGATGCAATCGCTTTTTTCGCATCACCTCTTATCCGGCTCTGGCGGTAACCAAATTGCAAGCGATAACAATTGCTCAGCTATTTTACATAATGACTTTATGTAGGTAACCAAACATAAAAAGCTATTATAGAAAAACACATTATGTAATCATACTTCATTCAGTGGGTGAAAGTCACACTACCTTAAAAACACGGTACAAAAGTAAATATTACAACAACATAAATAAACACCTTTAATAAACCTTATAAAATGGCTGTAAATTTATAAAAACTATAGTCAATATTATGATACAACTGGCTTTCCAGTAACAAAATCCGGCTTTCCAGTAACAAAATCAGGCTTCCCAGTAACAAAAAAAAGCTCCCCAGTAACAAAAACTGGTTTTTCCCAGTAACTGGCTTGCCAGTAACAAAAACTGGCTTTCCGGCAACAAAAACTGGCTTTCCAGTAACAAGAACAATTAGTAAAAATTAAACGATACATCAGCATCAGGTGTACAAACACAAATTCAGTTTAACTGATTTAGTGTTATTGAAATGTATTTAAAATTGCAACTGACATTACAAATTAAATTATTATACCTCATAAAATATTTTCATGCAGTTTATAAAAAAAAGTACAATATATAAGAACAGCAATAGTCAATTATTTAATGACAAAAATACATGTTTAATAAACAAAGACAAATGAAAAAGAAAAATTGAAATGAGACATGATTTGATAAATCCCAAATCCTCTGTAGGGTGTGGGTCCTGCTTTTCTTCCCCTGTATATTAAAAATATCTCATAAGACAGATCTGAAATGAAAAACACAAATAAAAATATCAATGTATGGTATAGCAACAAAGAATATTTTAACACAAATCAATATACGCAATTTTCGTAAGTAAGTACTAATGCAGTCTTTGATACCCGGTATCAAAGACTGGTTTTTCTTACCCAGTATAAAAAAGACTGGTTTATACAAAAACTGGCTTTGTAAATTGGCCATGTGAAAAGTAAGGCTTTTAGAAATAAACATAATGTATTACAATTACATATAATAACTTTATATAACACATATTAACACATATTAACACATAAGACAAATTTAATTCAAATAAAATTTTAAAACTACAAATTAAGAACATTCGAAAATATAAGATTATCTGTGTAACTTTTTTCACCTACCATACCTTGAATAGGATTTTTATCAATTTTAAAAAACAGACTATTAAACGTCCTTGTTCTTTTTTTTATTATTATTATTTTTATTTTTTTTATTTTTGTTCTTTATTACATTTTAAACAACATTCCGTTATAAATATACAAATTAAAAAATAAAATATAGAAGTTACAAGAAAATAACAAAAAAGAAAAATCGTAAATAAGAAATAAAAGAACGCGGGGACTCGTAGAAGACCGTAAGGTCTTGTCGTCGAGAACCGCTAAAAAGAACGTGGTACAAACAAATTAAAAATATTCAGAAAACCCGTTATGAATATAAAGATCAGTTATATAAATACTATATAAATTAATAAACATATAAATTGTCGTATATATTGATACATATTCTTGGTAAATATATAAGTTATAAAATAATAATAGTTCTTTGATAAGTGGAGGTAAAATGGGAAAACTATTAAAAATTATTAAAAGTAAATTGATAGATCGTCAATTGTAAAAATTAATTCTTTTAACTTTCGTTTAAAAGAGTTGTAGTTAGATTGTTGGATAAAATCTTGAGAAAAGTTTTTTAAGACAATTTTGTTTCATAAGAATGGTCCGCGAGAAGTAATGCAGAATTTGCTCAAGTTAGTTTGAAAAAATGGCTGCTTAATAAAATTGTTATTGTGTAAAAAGTATTTATTTTTATCTTTTAACATATACAAATCATGGAAAGAAACTGGTGAAGAATTAGTTTTACATTTGAACATAAAACAAAGAGTATTATAAACATTGAGTTAATATACATTTAAGGCGTTCATTTTTTTTAATAGAGGCTTTGCATGAGTAAGACGTTCACTAAAATGTATCAAACGTGCTTCTGATGACGATAAAGAGTTTGCTTTTGCAAGCCCATGCAATGTTTGCATAATTTATATGGCTATGAATAAAAGAGAAATATAATTGAGTTTTTTTATTTAAAAAGTTTCTTGCTTTATATAAAATTCCTAAACTTTTTGAAGTTTTGCTATATAAATTTTCAATATGATTTTTCCACGAAAGATTATCATCAATATAAACACCTAAGAATTTTGTAACGTTTACTCTAATTATTTCGATGTTATCAATAAAAAGGGATGGCATTTCATAAGGCAGTAGTTTTTCTTAGAGGGCGGGTGAAAGAGAGTCCAGTTTGTTTTTTGAATATTAAGCGATAATTTATTTAATTTAAACCAGTAAGAAATCTTGTTTAATTCTACATTCATAAGTTGAAACAGAGTAGTGATGTTAGTATGAGATAAGAATAAGTTTGTATCGTCTGCAAACATGATTGTTTTTAATCTGGATACTTTATAGAGATCTTTGATATATATAAGAAAAAGAAGTGGTCCGAGAATAGATCCTTGAGGAACACCACAAGTAATTTCTAACAAACTTATTGGAGAAGAAGCGTCAATGGTTACAAATTGTTTGCGATTACTTTAATAACTTTTTATCCACTTTAAAACATTTCCAGTTATTCCGTAATTTTTGAGTTTTTTAAAAATAATTTTATGATCTATTGTATCAAAGGCTTTCGATAGGTCGATGAAGATGCCTAAAGTATATTCGGATTTCTCGAAAGATTCTGTGATACTACGTGTTAGCTGGAGAATCGCGTGCTCTGTAGAGTTGTTTTTTTAAATCCATACTGGTGGTTAAATAATAAATTGTTGTTAGTTAAATGATTGTAAATTTTGTTATAAATAATTCTTTCTAAGACTTTAGAAAAGGCTGGAAGAACAGAGATAGGGCGATAGTTATTGATATTTGTTAAGTCTCCTCCTTTGAATATCGGTGTGATTTTTGCAATTTTAAATTGATCAGGAAAAATTCCTTGTCTGATTGAAAGTGAAAAATTTTAAAAAGCACGTCTTTTATAGCCTTGTATGAATTTTTTATTACATTGCCATTTATATTATCGGAGCCACTTGCTTTATTTGGTTTTAGCGTATTAAAAGCTGTTTCAAATTCTTCAAACGATAATTCCAAAAAATCAAGATTAGCTAATGCAATAGATGAGATATCACTTGTTTTCTTTATATTTGGTATATTTCTTACTAAATTAGGTCCGATCGTGACAAAAAATTTGTTTAGTTCGATTGCTATTTCACGTGGATCATAAGAGATATCACCATTAATTTTAATGCCATTTTTCAGAGCGCATGATTTAATTTTTGCTTTACCGGTAATTTCTCTTAAAATTTGCCATGTGCGTTTTGAATCACATTCGTATCGAATAAGTAAATCGGAATAGTATTTTTTTTTAAGATTCTTTCTAATTTTTTCAAATTCTCTCGCATATTTTTTGTAGATGGTTTTACTTTCTATCGTTTTTTCTTTAAGGTATTTAATGTATAACTTTTGTTTGACTTTTGATGATTTTCTTAGGGTGTTTGTAATCCATGGTGATTTTACACTTTTGGTTTTTAAGTTTATTTCGCGTTTCGGAAAATTTACATCATATACCTCATAGAAAGATTGAAAAAATTGGTTGTAAGCAAAGTTTACGTCAGATGAAGTGTTTATATCTTTCCAATGAAGCAATGACAGTTGTTCATGAAACGATAATAAATTAGCTTCGTTATAGATACGTTTTAAAAAGGTTGTTTTTTCATTAGGTAGTACTTTTGGTTTTATATTTATAGAGAAAAAAATAGGGAAATGATCGGAAATGTCACTTTAGTGACATTTTGTTCTTGAACACACTACATATAATTGACCATGAGAGAAACATGGTTTTTTTAAATAAACACCGAATCTATCAAACGTTTGACCTTGACTTTTATTAATTGTCATAGAACATGCCAATTGGACCGGAAACTGACGACGTTTTAGAACAAAAGGTAAATTAGAATCCGACGGAACCAACTGAATTTGAGGAACAAATACCCGCTTACCTTCAGAAACACCTGTCAAAACCTCTGCATCATTATAACTATTTTGGAGAGCACAAACTTTCATTCGAGTGCCATTACATAGCTTTAAAATCTAAATTTCTAAGTAGCTTAATTACACAACCAATTTTCAATATTAAATAATGAGTAGACATACCTGAAAGGGTTAAACTGTTCAAAAACTTAAAAAGAAAATTATTTCTCTCATTAAGGTCGTCAGTGTCAATTTGATAAGCACTTAAATAAGTTTTGACCTCTACATGGAGGCGTTCAAGCAGTTCTTTATTGATTGACAATAAATCCACATTAGTGGGTGTTAAAATGACACGTTTAGCATAATCATTATGTTGAGCATCTCCAAATATCTTTTCAACAATTGAGTCGTTTTCTCTAATAATGTACTGCTGTGGTATTTCAATACATCTTTTAAAAGGATCTTCCTCCTTGACAGGTATTGTTCCACTTTAATAGCCGTTGGAAAAACTCTCCTTTTCGATCACTTACTCTCATATTTTCAGTTAATGTAAACTTCTGCAGCCGTTGCCACTGTAAAGAACCTTTTATACATGATTCAACAACTTCAGCTGATTGTCCTCTTTTCACAACAGGCAATACTTTCCTAAAGTCACCACCAAAAAGAATGACTTTTCCTCCAATGGGAAAGTTATTGTTGCAAACATCTTTTAACAACCTATCGATTGCATTTAAAGCATGTTTAGGAATCATGGATGTCTCGTCAAGCATAAGCAAACTAACTTGCGATAGAAATTGTCCCTGAATAGAGTTAGGAGTCACATTACATGTGCTGTTATTCAGTTTTGGGACAGGAAGTTTAAATAACCCGTCCAGTATAGATCAATTTGTTAGAAGAGTTGCTGCTATACCAGTCCATGCAGCTGTAGCAGATTTAACACCCCTACTGCTCATTTAAGCAATCAAATAACTATATTCAAAGGTTTTGCCACTACTGGCTGGTCCATCCATAAAAAATAATGCGGAATGTTGATTTTCTATACTTGGTTCTAGCACATCAAAAAAAATTATTTAGCTTATTAAATTACTGTATTTGATTTTTTTATACTAAATTTGTTTTTTATATCTGGACTTAACAATTTAAAAAAAGCGCTTTTTTATTATTTTTTCGATATTTTTCTTGACGCCATTATGGTACTCCGTTTAACCTACATGGCTAGTTATTTAGGATAAACTGACCTATTTCTGGCTGCGTCGTTATTGTGGCCGATTTTCAAAAATCTTTAATGGGCGCTAATTTACATCTCTACTCCGTACTTTTATTTTTGATTTTGATAGAGAATTTTATCCTGATTAAGAAATGTATAAAAACATAATTCTGAAAATCAACAGAAAGTTTTTAATTCGATGTTGAAGTTTAAAAAATTACACTAAAAAACGCTAATATTTGCCATTTTTAAAAAACGTTTTACATCTAAGTTTTTATTTAAAAATCGATTGTTTAGAAAAAAAAAATTTAATTATGCAACCCGGTTTTTATTGTTTTCAAAATTAAATTATATTTAAATTAAAATAAATTTTTTATGAATATATTTTTTATTTTATTTTCAAAAATTAATTTAAGATATCGCTTTTTAAAAGTGCATAAATCGACTGACAAATGGATTGGCGCAACTAAATGTACATATGAAACGGATTGGCACAACTATATGTACATTCATTTCATTATTCATGTACATATGTACATTTCATTTCCGACAATTTTTCGAAAATGGTAACGTTACATGCATAACGGGGTAAATAATGGGCCAAAAAAAAGTCTGTAAATTTTTCAAAACTTTAAAATATCATTTATAGGTCGCCGTCTTGAAAAAATGCCGTTTTTTACTCTTTTTTTAACTTTAAATTTAAATTATTTAAAAAGTAATTAATTTAACCTTATGTTACCTCGTGTGTATAATAAAGGTTAATATCGGATAAACATTATGATATCGGATAAACATTTGGCCAAATTTTCAAAAATATTGGTTAATGTCTAGAGGTCGCCGAATTATAAAGTTTTATTTTTTCAACATATTTTTTTGCTTAAAAAATTGCTTAAATGCTTTAAAAAAATTTTACCTTAAATAAAATGCATAATTTATGTTTTGAGCATAATTGATCACTAAAAGTTGTTGCGTGATTAAATAGTTTGCAAACTAAACATCTGGACGTATCCCAGCGGGCACAGACGTCAATCAGATGTCTTACGGACGTCTTAACTAGGTCGCGACGTCTCAGACCAAATTAGGACGTCCTAAAGACGTCCGGTAGAGACGTCTTTGTTAGGACGTCAAAGTGACGTTAATATAAAGACGATATTAGGATTTCCATATTTAGACGTCCTATTGACGTCGCTAAGACCTACATTAGACGTCCTAATTACCTTAAAAATAAGTTAAAAAATTTATATTAACAACTTGGCGCATACAATATTATGCGCTAACTCGGTTAATTAAAAATGTCTACTTGTTTTGGTTGATATTAATAATGATATTATTATTTTTGTTTAGTTATTTATCGTTTAAAAATATTTTTAAATTTTCTATATTCTATACTCTATGATCTATAAACTATAATCTATACCATTTTTAAATTAAAGAAAATTTAGTTTAGTTATTAAGTGTAACTAAGTTACAATTATAATGTACATATATATATATATATATATATATATATATATATATATATATATATATATATATATATATATATATATATATATATATATATATATATATATATATATATATATATACATATATATATATGCAAAGATTTGTAATATCTTGCTGTAAAAATAAGTAAATAAATAAATTGTATATATTTTGTTGTTCACGTGTTGTTTCATTCAATTTGATGATTTTTCCTTTGATGGGTTTGATAAGTTTGATGGGTTGTATATACAATTTTAAGATTATTACTTATGTTGATACCTCGTTACTGTATTGTTTCGTTTAATTTAATAATTGTTCCATTGTGGGATGTATATATAATTATTTATACATGATTTATACATTATATTATAATGTTTACATAATGTATACATATTCATTATATATATATATGTATATATATGTATATATATATATATATATATATATATATATAATATATATATATATATATATATATATATATATATATATATATATATATATATATATATACACACATATACATATACATATATATATATATATATATATATATATATATATATATATATATATATATATATATATATATATATATACATATATATATATATATATATATATATATATATATATATATATATATATATATATATATATATATATATATGTATGTGTGTGTATGCGTGTGTGTGTGTATGTGTATGCTTGTGCATGTGTGTGTATTGATAAATGTGGTATACTATTCGAAATACAACTCTGAAAGGAAAAAAAAAAATTTTCTCCATCGATTTGATTCTGCTGAGTATTGGATATTTGATGTTAGATGCTGTTGCAACGCTAAACTTTTCAACTATTAGTTTTTCAGGATATTCAAAACATTTTCAATATATGCAAGTTGAGGTATATATTTTTGTAATATATTTGTTTTTTAATCTTTTTCACTCATCAATCATAGAAAAATTATGAAAAGTGTCAAAAAAAAAGTAAAAGCAACTTATCTAAAAGCGAAATTAAAAAGAAAATAAGGGAAGACAAATTTTGCATTTTTCCCGGATATTTTATTCAACCAACTTTCCATATTTTTAAAATATGATTAGGATGATCTATGTTTGATAAATGTATATATATATATATATATATATATATATATATATATATATATATATATATATATATATATATATATATATATATATATATATATATAGATATATATATATATATATATACATATATATACATATATATATATATATATATATATATATATATATATATATATATATATATATATATATATATATATATATATATATATGTATATGTATATACATGTATATATATATATATATATATATATATATATATATATATATATATATATATATATATATATATATATATATATATATATATATATATATATAGATATATATATAGATATAGATATAGATATATATATATATGTATATAAAGTAGCGATTCTTTACAGTTTTTAGCATTAGACAAAAATCTTATTATTTTCTTGAACTTTACTTGTTTATATATTTTTTTAAGGTTAAGCATGAAATTTGAAATTTTTTGCATTATTAAGTTTAAATCTACCTCTTTTCAACCATATATAAGAAGTACTATTTACTATTTTATGTACTGTTTATATTGCTTCACTTATATATTTTACTTTTCAGAGTTTCAAAAAAATGTTTTATTCCAATTTGCTGAAATTAACAACATTTTAGTAGATATAACTGCACAGTTCTCTAATGATCCAGAAGAAGGTTTTACACAACGTAAAATTTCAGATGAACTTAATGTTTTGAAAAGAAAAATTGCAAATATAGATATCCAATACATCGCTTTTGTATTAGTCAGTTTTATCTTTATAGTTTATATGTTATATATTGTTACAATAATTCTTTTAAATTGTCATAAACATTTTCAATGTTTCTTTCACATTGTTTCTTTTTAGGTAAAACAGTTATCATTAATAAGCGGTAAAAAATAGAGTAGATACAATTAAAAATATTTTGCTCTTGTAAGTAATTAGCAAAAGTTTGAATTTTAACATTTATGATTGACCGTACATTATTTATCATCTTTTTTATATATGTAGACTACCAACAGACACTATTTTGTCAGAATACAGCATGAATGGTCTAAAGAAGAAAAAAAAGTTTAAAGATTTGACAAGTCTATGTAATGCTGGTATTCTTATTTGCTTTTTAATGTGTTTGAATAACTTTTAAAATTAAGAATGATGTTTTAATAAAATATATATATTTTTTTATTCTTTGGCTATGGAACCTGACATGTATTCAATTATATTTTATTTTATGATCTTATTGAAATATGTCTTGTTGTTTTTATTAGAAACTGCTTTAAAGTCAAATAAAAACAAAATGGATGCCATCCATCCAACTTATTGGGAGAGTAATTACGAATTCTTCTGACCGATAAAAGAAAACATCCACTAATATGAATATCGATCAATGATCGGCTTAATTAGCTGTTGTATTTTTTATTTATTTTCCATTTTTCAGCAATTTTCTTCTATTTATAATGCACTATCGATTATATTCTACAGTACCTAATAGTTTTTAATTTGGAAAGGGTAATTTTATTTGAAAAATTATTCTTATTTTTTGTAAAGTAATTAATTTATTTTAAATATATCAAATTACACTTTATTTACTTAGATTTCTTTTTATAACTTCCCTTGCCTAAATTAAGGAAAATCTAAGGTGTGTGTTGTAATTTATTGCGTTTTTATATAACTTTTAAAAGAATGTCTTGGTAATATTCAGACGTCTCTAGGACGTCTGAATAAGACGTCCTTAAGTCATTCATATGACACCAGTCAGAGACTTCTCTAAAACATCTGCAAAAAATGCCTTTAGAACGTTTATATATATATATATATATATATATATATATATATATATATATATATATATATATATATTATATATATATATATATATATATATGTATATATGTATATATAGTTGGATAGCATCCATTTTGGTTAAGTTTTTATTTGACTTTAAAGCAGCTTCTAATAAAAACAACAAAACATGTTTCAATAAAATCATAAAATAAAATATATATGTCATACTTGAATACATGTCATGTTCCAGAGCCAAAAAACTTTTTTTTTTTTTTTTTTTAAAACATCATTTTTAATTTTTAATTAATCTAACACATTAATAAGCTAATAAGAATACCAGTGACAGCGTTACATAGACTTGTCAACTCTTTAAACTTTTTTTTCTTCTTTAGACAATTCATGCTGTATTCTGACAAAATAGTGTCTGTTGGCAGTCTACATATATAAAAAAGAAGATAAATGCTCTACTGTCAATCATAAATGTTAAAACTCAAACTTTCGCTAATTACTTACAAGAGCAAAATATTTTTAATTGTATCAGCTAGATTTTTATCGCCAATTAATGATAACTGTTTTATCTAAAAAGAAACAATGTATAAGAAACATTGAAAATGTTTATGACAATTTAAAATAAATATTGTAATAATATATATCATACAAACTTTAAAGATGAAACTCATGTATACAAAAGTGATGTAATGGATATCTCTATTTGCAAATTTTTTTTTCAAAACATTAAGTTTATCTGAACTTTTACGTTGTTTAAAACCTTCTTCTGGATTATTAGAGAACAGTGCAGTTCTATCTACTAAAATTTTTTTTCATTTCAGCAAGTTAGAATATAAATTTTTTCTGAAACTTTGAAAAATAAAATATATAAGTAAAGCCATATAAATAGTATATAAAGTAGTAAATAGTAATTCCTATATATGGTTGAGAAGAGGTAGATTTAAACTGAATAATGCTTAACCTTATAAGAATATATATGTATATATATATGTATATATATATATATATATATATATATATATATATATATATATATATATATATATATATACATATATATATATATATATATATATATATATATATATATATATATATATATATATATATATATATATATATATATATATGTATATTTATATATATATATATATATATATATATATATATATATATATATATATATATATATATATATATATATATATGCTAAGATTTGTAATATCTATATATAATATATGTATATATATCTATATTATAATATATGTATATATATATATATATATATTTATATATATATATATATATATATATATATATATATATATATATATATATATATATATATATATATATATATATATATATATATATATATATATATATATATATATATATATATGCTAAGATTTGTAATATCTTTGCTGTAGAAATAGGTAAATGAATAAATAAATTGTATATATTTTGTTGTTCCTGTGTTGTTTTGTTCAATTTTATGATCTTTCCATCTCTGGTTGTATAAATAATTATTAAGATTATTTCTTATGTTGACACCAAGTTACTGTGTGTTTTAATTTAATTTGATGTATTATTATTTATATATACATGATTTATACATTAATGTTTATATGATGCATACATATTCATTATATATATATATATATATATATATATATATATATATATATATATATATATATATATATATATATATATCAATATATATCAATATATATCAATATATATATATATATATATATATATATGTATATATATATATATATATATATATATATATATATATATATATATATATATATGTATATATATATATATATATATATATATATATATATATATATATATATATATATATATATATATATATATATATACATATATATTCTTATAAGGTTAAGCATTATTCAGTTTAAATCTACCTCTTCTCAACCATATATAGGAATTACTATTTACTACTTTATATACTATTTATATGGCTTTACTTATATATTTTATTTTTCAAAGTTTCAGAAAAAATTTATATTCTAACTTGCTGAAATGAAAAAAAATTTTAGTAGATAGAACTGCACTGTTCTCTAATAATCCAGAAGAAGGTTTTAAACAACGTAAAAGTTCAGATAAACTTAATGTTTTGAAAAAAAAATTTGCAAATAGAGATATCCATTACATCACTTTTGTATACATGAGTTTCATCTTTAAAGTTTGTATGATATATATTATTACAATATTTATTTTAAATTGTCATAAACATTTTCAATGTTTCTTATACATTGTTTCTTTTTAGATAAAACAGTTATCATTAATTGGCGATAAAAATCTAGCTGATACAATTAAAAATATTTTGCTCTTGTAAGTAATTAGCGAAAGTTTGAGTTTTAACATTTATGATTGACAGTAGAGCATTTATCTTCTTTTTTATATATGTAGACTGCCAACAGACACTATTTTGTCAGAATACAGCATGAATTGTCTAAAGAAGAAAAAAAAGTTTAAAGAGTTGACAAGTCTATGTAACGCTGTCACTGGTATTCTTATTAGCTTATTAATGTGTTAGATTAATTAAAAATTAAAAATGATGTTTTAAAAAAAAAAAAAAAAGTTTTTTGGCTCTGGAACATGACATGTATTCAAGTATGACATATATATTTTATTTTATGATTTTATTGAAACATGTTTTGTTGTTTTTATTAGAAGCTGCTTTAAAGTCAAATTAAAACTTAAAATGGATGCTATCCAACTTATTGGGAGAGTAGTTAGGCATTCTTCTGACCGAATAAAGAAAACATCGACTAATATGGATTTCGATCAATGTTGGCTTAATTAACTGTTGTATTTTTTTTCCATTTTTAAGCAATTTTCTTCTATTTATAATGCACTATCGATTATATTCTACAGTACCTATTAGTTTTTAATTTGAAAAATTTAACTTTTTTGTTTGAAAAATTATTCTTAATTTTTATAAGGTTATTAATTTATTTTAAATATATCAAATTACACTTTATTTACATTGATTTCCTTTTATAACTTCCCTTGCCTAGATTAAGGCAAATCTAAGGTGTGTGTTGTAAATCATTGCATTTTTATATAACTTTTAAAAGAATGTCTTGGTAAAATTCAAACGTCTCTAGGACGTCTGAAAAAGACGTCCTTAAGTCATTCATATGAGACCAGCCAGAGATGTCTCTAGAACGTCTGCAAAAAACGTCTCTAGGACGTCTTTAAAAAACGTCTTTTGGACGTCCGGAATGGACGTCCTCAAGCCTTTCATTTGAGACCAACTAAGGATGTCTTACGGACGAGACTTAAGACGTCTTACGGACGTTCTTTGGACGTCAAAATGCCCGCTGGGATGTATATATTTTTCATAAACTTATAAAAAAAAATTGGTTTTTATATCAATTAGCAAAATTGAAATTTTAAAACAATTTTAAAACTATTTGGGTAATCGAATATTTTTTTGTAACGATGAACTTAGGAAAAAATAATCAAGATTGGTTAATTGGTTACCCTGAATCCAATAAATTATCAAGTTTCAGTCGTCTACCAAAAAAAAAACATGTTTTGGGTAGATACTCTCATTTACATTTTTATTCAAAAGGCGACACTTCTGCAAGAGATATTTTTAAACTTGTTCTTGGTGAACTTAAAGAAGTTTGGGAAAAAGCTGGAGTACCAATTCGATCAGATAATTGTTACCAAATTTTTCCAAAAACAATTTGTTGATACCAAATTGTTTTTGGAAAAGGTGAAAATAAATAAAATTGATCAAGTCGAGGTGTTAAAGCTGGAAAAGAAAAAATTGTCAGATTTTGTAATGAACTTGAGCAACTTTGCGACATTTCAGCAGTAAATGCATATGAACAGTTATTAGTATCACGTAGACCAAATGGAAAGAGGATTGGGCATTTTATGAAGATCAAAAGAATAACAGAAAGTATCATATGACAGGTAGCATCGATCTAGGTGTTTCAAAATTTTTAGATCGTCGAGAAGATAGACTAAGCATAGATTTTTGGAGAAATTCAACCGAAGATCAAAAATTGAGTGAATTTGAAGTGAATCCAGTGAATTTGAAGTCAGTGAATTAGTTGAAAGTACTGATAAAGAAGAACAAAAAAATACAGAGTTTACTCCTTTATCACTAAAGAAAAGAAAGATGCCTTTAACAAATTCACTAAAGATATGTTTATCAGTTTATATGTTTTATCGTTGTTCTTCATTTTGCGCACACTCGCGGATATCACCAATAAATTGACAATCGAACGCTATTTTTTCAAGATGGCAACCTCTAGATGACATTTAAAAATTTTGAAAATTTTTAGACTTTTTTTTGGCACATTATTAGAACAACTTCTATTTCAATCCACTGTCATCTGCAAAAGCGGAGGCAAACTTGATGAAACTTCTATGTCAGTATCAACTATGCATAGTCAAAAATAAAATGCGCGGGAGAATATTGTTCTGTCAATTAAAGCTGACTGAGAGATAAAGGCCATTTTACACTGGGATTTGAAGCTTTTTCATTTAGACATAGCTCATAATATAGTTTATAGTATAGTTTATATATAGTTTATAGTATAGTTTATAGTTTATGATGAAAGAAAAACTAATTATGAGACAATTAAATGTGGTGTTCCTTTAGGATCAATTTTAGAGCCACTTCTATTTCTTGTTTATATAAACGATTTAAATAAATTTTCTAACATTTTAAATACAATTTTATTTGCAGATGATACCAGCTTGTTTTATTCCGATAAAGATATCAATATATTATTCCAAACATTAAACAAAGAACTAGACAATCTAACCCAATGGTTTGAATCAAACAAGTTATCTTTCAATATTACTAAAACAAAATACACTTTATTCCATCGCATACATAAAAAATCAGATATTCCCTTAGAACTCCAAGACCTTTTTATTGACAATCAATTAATAGAGAGCAATCAATAAAGGTTTTAGGCGTGTTTCTAGACGAAAATGTAACCTGGAGGGAACACATAGGTGTAGTTGAAGATAAAATATCAAAAAATTTAGGTATAATGTACAAAGCAAAGCAATTATTACATCGATCTTGTTTAAAAAACATTTATTTTTCTTTTATTCATTGCTACTTAAGTTATGCAAACATTGCTTGGTGTAGCACTAAAACGACGAAAATAAAAAAATTGCTTAGCAAACAAAAACAGGCTATAAGGATAATTTCAAACGTAGATCGTTTTTCACACACACAAACACTTTTTAATGAACTCAATATCCTAAATGTATATAAACTAAACCTCTATCAAGTTCTTATTTTCATGTTCAAACTTGATAAAAAAATATTACCAATCTTATTTTATTCAATTTTTGAAAAAATAAATCACATATACCCTAAAAGATTTTCAAAATACAACTACATTCAATCCAAAACTTATTATTCCGCTACTAAATTCTCTATTGTAAACCGAGGACCAAAGTTGTGGAACATAATATTAAATAATGAAATGAAAACTAATTATTCTCTAAACCAATTCAAAACAAAACTTAAGCAATGAATTTTGTTAACTGAAAATGAATTAAATTCTTTCTAATAAAACTTCTTTATATTAGAAATCAATAATTAATAGTTAAATAATTAATTACTTTAGATTATTAATACATAATTAATCAACAATTGTACATTGGGTATATCATAAAAGAGCCAAAAACTAAATTTTTAGAATTTTGACTAGCACGCTTGGATTCCTATGTATTTGGGTATAGGGAATTCAAATATAATAATATTTTTACAAAATATTGATGTCTAGCTACCGGGAAACGGGTTTTAAAATTAGGGTTTTTTTTCGAAAATTAGTCTATTTTAACTAAAGCTTAATTTTGGAAAAGTTTTAGTCAATTAATACTAAAAATTACAATTATATTAGGTAAAAAGTAAACTATGTGAAATAAAACAAATATAATTATTATTTAACTTCCAGGATTCTAGATCCAGAGTGCATAAAAAAGGGCTACGGCTCCCCCCCCCATTTTTTTTTTCAACATTTGATAGTTTTATTATGATTATAAGATCAAGGTATATTACAATTATTATATATATATATATATATATATATATATATATATATATATATATATATATATATATATATATATATATATATATATATATATATATATATGTATATGTATATATATATATATATATATATATATATATATATATATATATATATATATATATATATATATATATATATATATACCCACACACTGGATTAGGAGTAAGGGGAGGGTGCATAGGGAGGGTGCATATATATATATATATATATATATATATATATATATATATATATATATATATATATATATATATATATATATATATATATATATACCCACACACTGGATTAGGAGTAAGGGGAGGGTGCATAGGCGAAATCCCCCTCCCCTCAAACTTACTCAAAATACCCGTTTAAATTAATAATTTTGCTGTTGTTTTTTTACTACAAATTTTCTTTTCAGCCCCCTAACATTCTTTTAAGATCAACATAAAAAACAAGAATTTTTTCAAACATTTAATGTTATGCACAACAAAGTTTAAATAAAATCAAAAAATACCAAATTAGTAATTAAATAAGCTACTGAAAGTCTCTCTCGCAACTTTGAGTATGTAATGAGTATGGAGGTAGCTGCAGGGGAGAAACTATCAATGCATTGAGTTGGACTAACGACATGTTTGTAGTGAAAATTGGTTCAGTAACAATCTCTTTTTTCCAATCAATAAGTTCTTTAATGTCACATGAATCAAGGTTTATTGTTTGTGGAACTTTAAAAGGTCTAACATCATTTGAGCCCAGCTCACTTCCCTTCCTAACGGCCAATATTGTGTCGACTGCAAATAACCTTTGTTCTGAGTTATCAGAACGGAGAAGCGAGACAAGTATAATCTCAGGATGAGCCCACCAAGATTCATTTCTGAGATTAAGTTTAGATGCTTCTTTAATCCTATCATCTTGCTTCTGCCAAAGTCGAAACAGCTTTAAAAGATGACAAGAACCGTATTTAATGTCATGCTTTACTTTAATCTCAAAGAACATTGGAAGATAAACCTGAGTCACCCAAGTTGCAAGCAGTCTTAAGATCTCTGCATTAACAGGTTCAAGATCATAATTACTCATATAGAGAAGCAAGCATCTCATGCCACAAGTAAGCCATCGACTGTGAGACAATCTACCACATTTAAGAGCTTCTACTTCAGAATCAAGCTTTCCTTTCAGAATTGCATTCAAGTACTTCCATGCAACTAAACTGTCAGTGCTCATTTGCTTTAAGAAATCTTCACTGATATTAACAAGAGGCTCCAGAAGCGAAATAGGAGTAAATTGAGTAATTCTTTCAAGATTTTTAACTTTGGAAAATAGTTTACCTACTGCTTCACACCATCCTTTATCTGAAGAAGTTGGTCCATCAAGTTTTTCAACAATATGACGGAATGGAAGCTCATTAATGTGAAGCCAGCAAAAAGATCTAAAAAGTTTTCGATTGAGAAGTTTTTCCACAAAATGAATCATTCCACCTTTCCATCCAGACATTTCATTTGTAGTATCACTGCCAATTAGTTGGAGATTAGATTAAGATCTTTACCTCTTTCCATTAACCAGTTGAATAATCCAATAGCACATTGCTTGGCTGGTTTAGATGTTTCTGACTTATGCTTTGATGTATAATGAGTAAGGTAACGACCTCTAGGTTCTTCTGTCACAGTTATATGATTTTCTTTGATAATTTTTTTTCTGAAGGTGCCTGTGGTTTTATCATGGATAAGAATTAAAGTTTTGTCTTTCCTACCATCAACAAAAATGATTATATTTCTTTCACAGTCGAAATTTTCTTCAATTCTGGAATACTTCATAGCACGCTCTTTGGCACGAAAAACTTTCATGCTATCACATATAAGATTTTTTTTATCTTCAACAAGTTTTCCTGATTTCATAATATCTTTCAGTAGACCATTAATGATTGCAGCAGTAGCAGTCGATGATACACCAAATCTAACAGAAACAACGGCAGCATTACTAATATCAAGGTAGTTTAGCTTAACATAATTATCTTGCTTTTCTATGGTCGAGTCCTCTTTGCTATCACTGACTATATTACTATCACTAACTTTATCGATATCACTGACTTCTTCACTATCACTGACTATCACATCATTTGAATTACTATGCATTTCTATTGTAACATCCACATTTTCAACATCAAATCTAACAGCCGGTGGATAAAATGTTTCTAATGACTCTTACTTAGATTTTGAAGCTTCTTCTCGTTGTCGTGCGAGTCTTGCTTGATGGATTGACTTGCGTAAGTGTTTTAACCTAAGTTTGGCAGTCTCTTTAACATCCAAACCAAATTCTTGCATAGATGAAATACTGCCTTGTTTTTCTTGCTGGTTTTTTATCCAAATAAGCTTATTTTGAGGAATTCTTAAATTTAAGTCACATTTGCAAAGGCAATGATTGCAAAGGCACCGCTATCACAAGATTCTTTGCAAGAGGGATCATTCTCACTGCAGTAAACAATTCTGCATTTGCAAAGAGCAATATCTAAAAGTTTATTAAGCTTAGGCTCCCAGTGTTTTATGTAAGATTTTTGAGATTTGTTTCAAGCTATCTTAGAGAATGCAGAATAACTTCTACTGAGTCTTAGTGTTATTCCTTTTGTTCCACAAACTATGGGTTTTTTAAATTCTGTGTTGGAAATAAGCCATCATTCTGCAACCTCATAAGCAACACAGGTAATAAAAAAGGAGCAGCAACTTCAATTGAAATTGAGTTAAAGAGACCTCTCTTTTGGTTAGAATTTCTCCATCATCATAATGAGCTACACACCAAACATGCATTTACTGCATTACGAGGAGGTAGCAAAAGTCCAGATGAACATATTTTTAAACGTTACCAAACCGAATTTTCCAGAATTGATATTGATTACTCAAATTTTAATTTTTTTGAATGGCCTACTGATATTAAATCAGAAATTTTTACTCAAGCAAGTTTAGTTCTGAAATGGGCTTACCAATGCCTCGAAGAGAAATTATTTCCGCGAGATGATTATCTTGAGTTTGAATTGAATTAACTATTATCTACCTTCGGGGAAAACTATCAATGGACAGAATATTCAAAATTCACAAACCAGGTGCAATTCACAATGCGAGATTTATGTCACATTTTATATAAACTAAGCAAATTATGATCCACTACATGGTCTTTTTTATTCGATGCAATTGCTCCGCTCGAGGATTTCCGTATTTGCTCCAGTTGATGACTTCAAATTTTTTGTTCCAATGAATTGGTATCAAGAATATATATTGCAACCGCTGTGATTTCGTCGATTAACCGTCATCTTTGGTATTTAACAGAAGAGCTTGTTATTTTATCTTTATTTAATGAAAAATTGTCAGAATTTACAAGAACAATAATGGCAAAGAAACTTTTTTTCTACCCCAAGACAAAAAACATTTTTAATTAAGGTACCAAAATTTCCGACATTAAATTCTTCAACCTTTATTTATTTTTCAATTAGACCGCGGTCGTGGCTTCTTTTTGATTTATTAGGACTAATAAACAACCAGGAATGGCTCCGGATGAATTTACAAGAGTGGAGAATCGTCCAAGATTATCGAACTGCAGAAAATTTTGTTAAACAACTCGAGGTGATCGAGGTAACAAATGATTGCGCCGAAAGAGGAATCAGACTTATTGGTGATTTCCGCGAGTGTGCGCAAAATGAAGAACAACGACAATTTATTTTGCAAGTTGTTGAACAACACAGAAAGCAAAATCCATCTTATTCGAAATCAAAACTAATTAATACTTTATAGTATTTTTTATATTACTACTATCTTCTTTATTTATTATTATACTTATAAAAGCCTAAAAATTGAAGCCTAAAAATTGCCTAGTTGAATTTTTTTTCTAATATTTAAAAAAAATAAAAAGTTTTTTAGCTTTAATACTATCTATATATAAGCAAATAGTCATAACAGTAAAAACAAGTTTTTATATGGAAAAAAAGTTGAACCAATTACCAAAAAATATCATACATATAGAACATATTTATCTGACTGTAGAATTTCAATAATTTTTTTTTTAAACTTTGTAGAAAATTATATTTTTGTGAAATTTTTGTATTATTTTATTGATTCACGTTAACAATAAGGCTATATCATTGGCTTTTCAGAAATTATTTAACAAATAAACTGTTGCCATATAAAATATTCTCTGTAGTTAAGAACCGTAGCCATTTTAAAAGTTCGTATTTTCTTACGCATGCGTATCTAAACATAGCGCTTTTTACTAATATCTAAACGACCGTGTGAGCAATATAATATTTATATTTTAAGTGATCGGTCAGCAAATCCGACTATCGTAAATTTAACAGTTTCTAGTTAAATTCCGGATAATCCGGAAAAACTTTTCGGGCATAAATCACAGCGAATGTGTAACATGAGAAAGATAAAATAAATTAGTCAACAAATGGGTGTGTGGCATTGTTTTAAAGTCAAGTAACTGTGAATGAAAATAAAGTATTATGGAATTTCAGTATTCTTTATGATTTCATCTTTTGCATTTGGAATCAACAGAAAGTTGAATTAAACAAGTATACTTAATTTTTGGTTGTGTATTTTGGATATTTTAATATTTATATATATAATATATATGCATTATATATATATATATATATATATATATATATATATATATATATATATATATATATATATATATATATATATATATATATATATCATATATATATATATATATATATATATATATATATATATATATATATATATATATATATATATATATATATATATATATATATATATATATATATATATATATATATATATATATATATATATATATTTAAATATTTTTTAAAATGTATTCTACAAAATAGAGTGCTCAATGTTCTTAAAAGAACAGAGCAATTATAAATTAATAGAAAATCACTTAACTAATTTTTTTTTTTAAATTTTACACTGTGTCTCATCAATAAAGACTCATCAGAAATGAATGATCAAATTAATAAAACTTCAGTTTATACCAAAAAATTAAATTACTGGAAATTGTAAATGTTTTAACTACTGTAAATTTTCACCATTTATAGAATTTGCTGACACTAATATAAAAAGAATTTTTTAGAAATAATTACTTTTGTTTTTTTTAAAACAAAAGTAATTATTTTTAAAGTATTTTTAAAAGGAAGATTTAATGTAACTATTATTTGACCTCACTTAGTTTTATAGTATTTTAGGAAACTTTTATTTGTGTCTGCATTTAGAAATTAATTCAGATTTTTTGTTTAATAAACATTCTTGGTTTGCATGTGTAATTATTTCAAATTTTTCTTGGAGACATAGTATCCATTTTTTGGAAATATTGTTGTATGCAGGCGCTGTTTTAAGGATGGACCAATTCAGTATAAAATCATCAATATTTTTATCTTTTAGTTCCCATATATATTTTGACAGCATGGTGTCTTTTGAATACTTTTTGTTTTTAAAAGATTGCTTATGATTGGCAAAACGTTTTTTCCATTCACCCTCTGTTATGCCAATATATTGTTTATCGGGTACATTCTTAGAGGAAACAACACATTTATATACCACATTTTTTGATAAACAACTTCCACTCATTGGACAATTGTTTTTTTGTTTACAATTACAATTTTCTGTAGTTTTTTCATTTAGGATTTCTTTTTTTTATTTAACAAAGCATTATTGTGACTTTTTATAATTCTTTCCTTATTTTTTGTGCAACTGTAGCTAACTTTAATTGTATTTCGATTAAAATTTTTATGTAATTTATTAGAGGGAGGCAAATGCTTATCGATTAATTTTAAAAACACTTTTCCTATGTTAGTGGAAACATTTTTGCTATATGGGGGGTTGAACCAAATTACATTTCTAGTTCTGTTCCATTTTTTTGTATTCTTTTTATTAGGGTCAAATTTTAGTTCAAAATTTTTAAAACCACTTTTTTTAAGGGCGTCTTCAAATATTCGTTTGGAGGAATTAAATACATTTTCATTAGAGGAGTTTTGGTTTAACCTGTTATTAATTGAAATCGGGATTTGTTTTAGAATTTGTGGTGGATGATTAAAGTTAATATTAATAAACAATAATTCATTGTTTGGTTTTTTGAAAGGCTTATATGAATTTTCAGAGAGGTTAAATGTGACATCAAGAAAGTTCACAATTTTTAAATATATGTTTATTTCAATTTGAAAGCCAATATTTTTCAAAATTTTTATAATATCTTTTTGAATCTTATCGAGCTGTGGACCAGATTTTTTATGCATTACTATTAAACCATCGTCGTGATAAAGGCCTAAATCATTTATATTGATTATTTTACTTAATAAATCTAAAATGTATAGTCCAACAAACTCACAAATTTCTGCTCCGTTATAACTGCCCATTGTCACATCAATGCAGTCATGTATGTTTCCTTATTAAAGTAAAGTAAGGTTTTTCTACAATGTTTTATTATACGGATTGTTTCTTCAGGAATAACTGTGTGGCTTTTTGCAATTTTGATTGTTTTATTTAAAATATCTGCAGTTATTGAAGGGTAAAAATCATTAATGTCAAATTGAATAAATGTACAGTCATCTTTATTTTCGATTATGGAGAACCAATTTTATTCTAAGAATTTTATTAATTTTGCTTACATGTCCAATCTCACTTTTTGAAGAAACCAATAACCTACAAGGAAGTTTGTTTTGAAAGTTTGGTTTATGGTCTTTTAGTGTTACAAAGGCTTGGGCAGGGGCAGTATATTCGATTCTGTTATCTAGGTTTATTTTTTTAGCAATGCTTTGGGCTTCTAAATTAATTGCATTTTCCAAATTTTTAGGGGCTTTTTTTTAGGCAATATTACTAGTTCTTTCTCATAAGAACTAGTAATATTGTCGCGTAAATTTTTTTCTTAGTTTTCTGTTGTGAGTTGGTAAATGTTATTTGTTTTATCAGCAAAAACCAAAACATTTGGGTTTGATTTAATTTTTTTAACATCTAACTTTAATTCTGTTTGAAATTTTATTTTTTATAGGGCGAAACTTTATTGTTTTAATTAAATGCAATAAGTCGTTTTCAAAATTTTCTAAATCAGGTATAAAAGGTGGGGTATTTTTTGATTTAATTCCATAATTATCATTATCTTGGTTGTTATTAAATACATCATCTGTGTTTATATTTGGTTTTAAGAAAAAATGGGCTTTCCAACCAATTTTTTTAAAAAAATGCTCAACTTATTCAATCAAAGAAACAGTATAACTTTTTTCATCTAGTATAGGTATGTTTTTCAACGAGTAAGACTCTGAACTGTTTAGCAATTACAAATTAGTAGAAAATCACTTAACAAAAATTTTTTTCATTTTACACTGTGTTTCATCAACAAAGACTCATCAGAAATGAATGATAAAATTAATAAAACTTTAATTTATACCGAAAAATTAAATTACAGGAAGTCGCAAATGTTTTAACTACTCTAAATTTTCACACATTTGTGGAATTTGCTGACACTATTATAAAAAGAATTCTTTAGAAAAAACCTAAAAAACTATAAAAATAAGTGAGCTCAAATAATAGTTACATTAAATCTCCCCTTTTTTTTAAAATATTTTTATAAAAAAAAAAAGCATAAGTAATCATGTTGTTGATAAAACACAGTGTAAAATGAAAAAAATTTTTGTTAAGTGATTTTCTACTAATTTGTAATTGCAAAACAGTTCAGAGTTTTAATTGTTTGCAAAATGTAGCATGCGCAAATAATAAAGGTAACAATAAAAGGTGCAATATGAAACAAAAAACACAGTAATATATTAAAAAAGTATTTTTATTATCAAGATCCAAAATAAAAAATCTTTTAGAATGGTATTTATGATGAAAAAAGTGAAGATTTCTTTATGTTTTTATGCAATAATAATATACTAATCTAAATATATAGTTGAAATAATAATAGTTGAAATATATATATACATAACATAAATAACAATAATCTATATGGAAAAGTCTACAGTCTGAATTTATTATTTTTATATACATATATTTCTTAAATCTTATTCTCTCCGAACAAGGCTGCAACCATTATTATTTTGGGAGTTGCTAGAAAACCAAGAATAAAATTAAATAGGTACAGTTGACAGAAGAAAAGTTGTAGGTTTTATGAGTCAGGAAATCATTAAGATGGAAGAGAATTTCAAAAGGTTGGAAGTACTGGGAAAAAAACTAGACAAGTAAAAGTTTTTAAAACATGCAGGGACAGATACAGTAAAGTAATGAGACTTTGCTGAATGACTAATTAAGCAAGAATAAGTTTTGGTTGATGAAAGTAGAGATAATAGCTTCTTAAGCCGTTAACTTAATAGTATTCATAGAAAAAATAAAGAGATGCAACTTTATGATGATGGGAGAGAGGCTCAAGCTTTGCAGATAGTGCAGGTTTTTTTGAGGTTATATTGTATCACAAAAAAGCACAATTAAATGCATTAGAAACTGCTTCATGAACAATGCAATATAGTATAACTAAGCTCTGTTAACTCCATTCTTCATCACTGAGTCTTACTATTTTTAATCTTTGTTTTTTTTTTTAGTTATTAAACATAAAAGCTACAGAATACTGATCAGTGATCAACTGGTATTAATTTCATGACAATCTCTTAATTTTTAAACCACTTCAATAATAGCCACAGTTTCTTTTTCTACTGCTGGGTAATTCATTTTCTTTTTAAAATCCTTTTGGTTAAAGGTAACTCATTGGTTACAACAATAGGTGAGTCCTCATCAATAAAACTCAACACACAGTGTGTTATTTTAACCGGAGGAAAAAACTAATTTTTGAATTTACCTCAAAGTTTTTGTTTTATTTTATATTTTAAAAGCCATTGTATTTAAAGACTAAAAAAGATTTTCTTTTTGAGCATGCGCAAAAGAATCTTTTTGAGTAAGTGCGAATTTTTAAAGTTCTGGTACAGACTTATAGACAATAATTCAACACCTTTAGTAATTGTGCATTACTGAATATTATTATGTGACTATTACTGAATAATATTACCTAATATTATCACATGATTATAGGGAAACTAAAACTTATATCTATGAGGTAATAAAACCAAAAAAAACATTTTTTGCATATTTGAGCAGCAATTATATTTCTTCTTATTAGAGCAGCTCCTTCGATTCCATGATGGTTCTATTTTGGTGCAAACCCCTCGAAAGTTTGATGAAATGATGAGTTGTGTTATTGAAAAATTAGGCGTTGTTGGATTGTCTTATGTTGCTTCAAAGTGTTTTAAAATTAAAATGACAAACTTTCAACAAATATTTGAGGAAAATTGGCTAAAACAGGAAGACATTGACAGCACTTCATAGACTACTACTCTGCTTAGATGAGTAAAAACTTTGAATTTAATGATCTTACATATAGATAACAAAAACTCAGCCCTTGCAGTCTTAAAGCTCAAAAACACAAGTGCATTGTCTACTAGAATAGCTAAGAGCTAGATGTGGTCATGACAATAAAGTTGAGGAAAAAAGAAAAATAGAATTCAGCTACTATTGTTAAAAAAGTTTTGATTTTATTTTTTCAACAAGGTACAATTTTAAAAAATACACTTAAGTCAAAAGTTATAGTTGATGCTAATCTCTCCACTCGTCAGTGCCAACAAATTTGCAAGCAAGCTAATACTTTAAATTGCAGGCTATTTTAACACAGATTAAAGTCATATTTGGGCTGGTTCTTCTAACGATTCCCTTTCTCTTCTTGACAAGGTCCAAAAGCACATTGTAAATGTTGTTGGACCTAGACTATCTGCTAAGCTTGAGCCTCTTTCCCATTGTCGTAAGGTTGCATTTCTTTCTTTTTTCTACAAATACTATCATGGTCACTGCTCAAAGGAGTTATCATCTCTAGTTCCATCAACTAAAATTCATTCTCGTTTTACTCGTCATTAAGCTAAGTCTCATTCGTTTACTGTATCTGTCCTGCATGCTCTAAAAACTTTTATTCATCTAGTTTTTTGCCCCGCACTTCAATCCTTTGGAACTCTCTCTCTCATCTTCATGTTTTCCTGACTCATACAACCTTCAACTTTTCAAGTCTTCTGTCAACCGTTTCCTAGCTCTATAACTCTGTTCTTTTTTTTCCTAGTAACTCCCAACTTAATAGTGGTTGCTTGCAGCCTTGTTGGGAGTGAATGCAAATAAAAAAAAAAAAAAAAAAATTTAACTCAGATAAAACTCTTTTTTTTCTTCAGCCAATTGTTATCACAATAATCTAGATCTTCCTATATTTATGAATAGTAATGTTCTCAATGAATCATCAACACTTTATCTTCTAGGATTAACTCTTACTTCTGATCTTTCATGGAAACCATCAAATTGATTGCAAAGTTAGCATCTGGTAAGGTTGCATATCTTTATCAGGCTTGCCTCTTTCTTACTCTTAATTCTATTCATTATGTCTATAAATCTCAAATCTGTCCTTGTATAGAATACTGTTGCTTTTTAATTTAGACAAAGTGCAAAAACCCATTGTAGGAAAAGTTGGACATGCTCTTGCAGCAAACCTTTAACCATTATCGCATCATTGTAGCGTTGCTTTTATTCCTCTTTTTTATAATTAATATAATGGACACTGCTCTAAAAAGCTAGAGCCTCCTGTGCCATCTACTAAAATTCATTTTTGTGTAACTCATCATTCAATAAAGTCTCATCCTATTACTGCAACTGTTCCTAAGTGCTCGTAAAAATTATATTTATCTAGTTTTTTTTTTGAACATCAGTTCTTTGGAATTCGCTCTCTTCGTCTTGTTTTCCTGATTTGCAAACTTTTAAGTTGTCTGTTAATCATTATGTTGCTCTGTAAACCTTATCTTTTCTCTTCTAATAACTTCCAACTCTAATAATGGTTGCTTGAAGCCTTGTTTCAAGTGAAGATGATTAAAAAATTATATATATTTTTCAAACCACATTGTTATAGAGGTCAAAGTTGTTGTGTTATCCTATGGTTCCAATACAAATTTTCTGTGATATAGGCAATACCAAAACCATCATTTGGAAAAAGACTTTAGTTATTAAATCATCAGATTTGATAAATAAAGATGTTAATGGTATAAAACAATTGAAATGCTTTTGCGCACAAAGTATCTCTCACAGATCTTGAAATAACAATAATACCAATGATGATACTTTGCATCTTAGACAGAAAAGTTTGCAATCTGCTGTCATCATGTTTTTCTGCTCATTGCTGATACTTATGCAGCACAAAACCTACTGAAATGAAAAGTATAAATATATTAGTAATCAAAGAAGCAAATAAAGTTTATCTTTCATTTGGATTATCACCTCTTTATGCCTGGATTAAAATTTTTAAATCTATTTTTCATATTTCATACTGCTTAGAAATTAAAATATGGCAAGCAAGAGGGAATGAAAATAAAGATAAGGTGGAGAGAAAAAAGAATGAAATCCAGGATAAGTTTAGAGATAAATTGGGTCTTTTAATTGAAATACCCAAACAGCAAACTGGTAACGCAAACAATAAAAACCTAAAACAGTTTCAGGTTGGCACCTAAACCTAAAAAGGTTGGCAGAAAAGCAAACTCTGAATTTGCTTTTCTATTTT
The DNA here is from genome assembly GCF_022113875.1 of Hydra vulgaris. Lineage (NCBI taxonomy): Eukaryota > Metazoa > Cnidaria > Hydrozoa > Anthoathecata > Hydridae > Hydra > Hydra vulgaris. Next base: position 6,798,317 of record NC_061161.1, on the reverse strand, counting down.
CTTTTGTCAACTTTTTTTTTCAAGTTGAAGTTTGCTTAAAACCTTAAAACAAACACAGGATTTTACCACATAAGTAATTTAAAAAGACATTAGTTTTTGATAAAGCAAATCATTCTATTCATATGATTGTATTGGTTTGCTTAAAACCTTAAAACAAACACAGGATTTTACCACATTATAAGTAATTTAAAAAGACATTAGTTTTTGATAAAGCAAATCGTTCTATTCATATGATTGTATTGGTGATGTAAATGTATTGTAAATGAAATGAATGTATGCTAATTACTTTTATTTTTTTAGCTGTATCAACCAAATTTAATATTTGCTTGACACAGTTTCAAGATTTGATTCAAATAGCTTTACGTTTATAGGAGATTGTTTCGTTAAATTTTAATTTTATTTTATCTAATTTTTAATAATCCTTAGTTTGTATAAAATGAGACAAAGGTCTTCTGTGTGCATGTGTATGCATGTTTGTTGCATTATAATTATTAATATTATATTATTTAAATAATTTTTCTTAACAAGCTTTTTTAACATTTTTTTCTATTAAAAATAATTATTATTATGTGGTTTATTTGTGAAGTGTTAAAAAATAGGTCACCATTAAAAGGTTGGTTTACTATTTCTAAATATCATATAATTAGTTTTAGGATGTTTATATACGCATATATATACAAAGTATAGCATGAATTTTGAAAAAAAAAAATTCTTTAGGATGTATAAATGTTTATGCAGTCCCGGTCACAAACCTGGCCCTGGCCCTGGTCAAATATCAAGCCCTGTCACTTACTATAACCAATGAGCAAAACTACAGTGAACCGTCTAAAATAACTAAATAGTTCCTTGATATCAACATCTTTGACCATATGTTAGGCGGCTAAACCTTTTGTAATGATAATGGTGCACATTAAACACATTACAGTGTTTAATGTGTTTAATTATATTTCCACCTTTTTAGCTAAATTACTGGCAGACTGGAATCGATTCTTATTGATTTGTTGGAAAATGAACACTGCATCAAGATCTAGCCTCAAACAATACGTAACAGGATCAAGGAAGCTGGTTTCCAAGGAAGACATCTTGGTAAAAAGCCATATTTGACAAAGAATCATTTGAAACGTTGATTGGATTTTGCTAAAAAGTACAGAAACATGGATATTAATTTCTGGAAAAAGATTTTATGCAGTGATGAATCTAAATTTATTTTGAAGTCATCTGATGGAGCTAAAAAAGTCTGGCGCAAGAAAAGAGAATTATATAAATTGAGCTGTATGAAAGGCACAGTAAAGTTTGGCTGTGGCAATATTATGGCTTGAGGATCTATGGCTTGGTAAGGAATTGGAAAACGGGCATTTATTGACTCAAAAATGGATGCTCTATTATACAGAGAGATTCGCAAAAATAATCTCAAGTCTTCAGCTCAAAAATTGCGACTAGGCAATAGTTATATTTTCCAGCAAGACAGCGACCCCAAACACACAGCTAAAGATAAAACAAAATGGTTCACTGGTAATAGTGTGGAAGTCCTTGAATAGCCCGCACTAAGCCCGGACTTGAACCCCATTAAACATTCGTGGGCTATTCTGGACAGAAAAATTGGAGATCGGTCGCTTAGAAAGAAAAAGGAGCTTAAAGGGCCTGTTTACAGCGGCATGGGCGAAAATTATGCCAGAAAAAGTTTGGTTGAATCAATGCCAAGACGATGTGAAGCTGTTATCCAGGCTAAAGGTGGACTCACCAAATACTAAAATGTGATTTATTGATACTAAAATGTGATTTATGATTAAGTTCCTTCAAAAAAAAAAATTTTCTGCAATTTTTATTTTGCACTTTAAATCAAAGTCAATTTACATTAATTTAAAATTAAAAAAAATTTAATCATGGAATTTATAAAATGGAAATAAAATATTGAACTAAATATAATAAAGTATATCTCTCCTAAAAAAAAGTATTTATTAGTATTTTATTTAAGTTTAAAAATAAAAAATTTGAAAAAAAATTGTTTGCTTCATTTTTTTTGGCACACTGTATATAGTCAATTCAAAAATTTTCTATATACTTATATAAAGTTTAATTGCTACATTTTTAAAATAGTTATTCTCTAAATTAATGTTCTTTTAAAGTAATGTTTTTATAACCAATTAAATCATTAATTCTTTTGTAAAAAGATGCAGTAAATCAAAAGCATTTTTTGCCAACTTGTATCAGCATGAAATAAAAGTATTGATATTATTTTTTAGCTGTATCAACCAAATTTAATATTTGCTTAACACAGTTTTAAGATTCAAATAGCTTTAAGTTTATGATAGAAATTTTTGTTTATTTTTAATATTATTTTATCTAACTTTTAACAATCCTTAGTTTGTATAAATTGAGACAAAGGACTTTTGTGTGCGTGTGTGTGCTTGTTAGTTGCATTGATATTTTTGATATCTTAACAAGCTTGTTTGAAATTTTTTACTATTAAAAATAAATTATTATTATTATGTGATTTATTTCTAATGTGTAATGTGTCTATTAAAAAATAGATCACAATTAAGTTGTTAAAAAGTTATTCAATTTTTTTTTTTGAATTAGTTTTACTATTTTACATTTTAAAAAGTTCTTATAATTTTCTCTAATTGTAGCAAGTTTGTTACAATTTGAAAAAACTCTAAACAAGTTAATGTGCCTGAACAAAACTTTTTTTAAAAAAAATAGATGCTATTTAGAATTTAATAATTTTTCTACATCATCATTACTCTGGCGATGTATTGATGAAATTATTCAGTCTACGTCTGCTGGTGGCACAGAACAACAATTACCAACAGGTGTTGTTACCCAACTAAGCCAGTATCTGGCAGAACCAGAAATAGATAGACACGCTGATCCACTACAGTGGTGGAGTGACAACATGCAATGATTGCCAGCTTTGGCAACAGTAGCTCGAGTTTATTTGGGTACCCCACTGACAAGTGTACCATCAGAACTGATTAAAGACAATTAAGAAAAATAACTGAAACTGAAGTTACTTTACTTGACTTTTAAATTTAAAGTTTCAATCACTTATTAATTATTGTGTTATATTATGTTATGTTATGTGAAATTGTGTGCTATTTTAATAAGAACAATGAAGTTTAACAAAAAACAGTTGTAACAGTTCTTGGTATTGAGAATGGTCAACATTGTTGATCATTATCAATGTCATGTAAAGATGTTCCGGATTTCAGCTCCTGTAATTTTGTTTCAAAATCCGGCTCCGGATTTGGCTTTGGTCGGATTTGTCAGTAAAAATTCGGCAAATCCGGCCCCGGCCGGATTTGGAAAAAATTAAATCCGGTACAGCCCTAGTTTAAATTCATCATCTTTCAAACAAATGATTTAGAAGTTACTTTAACCTGGTGTAAAATTTGCAGAAACAACTCAAACAGCTTTTAAAAGTTGTAAGAATTAAAGTAAAGACTGTTCTGTTATGTTATGTTATCTGCGCAAAAAATAACAACATAAACAATATTATTCTGTTATGTTCTCATACCCATGCATCAGCTGTCTTAAGATTGAATGAAGTTATAGCAAAAACTCTTGATGCTATCAATATCAACATCCTAGGCCATACGTTAGGCTGCTAAACCTATTGTAATAATAATGGTGCGCATTAAACACATTAAACACATTTTATAGTCAATTCATAAGTTTGCTATATACTTACATAAAGTTATATTTTACAGATCCTGTATAATAGTGAGTGTATGTTATTTGTACTCCCTTAGCTATGCAATTACTTGATTCTGTATAAGTATAGGTAAGTAGTTGCTTTATCTTGTTAATAAACCTAAAGTTGTAGTAAAAGATTGCTAAGTAGCCTCAACAATACACACCTAAAACATTTACATTAACACCATTAATGGGCTAACACAGCAATGTTTGTATTTTATTTATCCTCTTGTACTATGATATTTTAAAGATGTTATTAGAATCAGCGTTTTCAACACAGAGTTTGAAAAATTATACTATCTACAAGCTTAAGAAATATTAGCATAACATACTTTCATTAAGATATAGAGTCTTATAACCATTTAAAATAGATACATGTGTTAAGTGTATGTTATGTAGGGTTGAAATTTAAATTAAGTAGATGAAAACAAAAAGTAGATAAAAACAAAAAGTAGATACTTACTCAAATATAGCAGTGGACTTATGACCTCAAAATCATTATTTTATTTTTATTGCTAACTTTATTTTTAAATAGTTTAAATTTAGCAAAAAGAATTTCCTTACATTTTACCTTTTATTAATTGATAACATCTTTAAATCAAGAAAAAAATTGTAAAAAACTCCAAATACTTATGTAAAATATTTTTATATATATAATTTTACAGTTTTCAGTAATTTGTTGGTCAATTTAATAGATATTGACAAATATGGCAATGAACATTATATATTGGTCAGTTTAATAGATATTGACAAATATGGGAATGAACATGTTATAGCAAATAACAAAAATTTTACCCATTAAATATAAAATAACATATCTTTTTTTGAAAATCTCCAAAATTTTGCAACCCAATAAATGAAAATTTTAAAATCTTAAAATTTATTTATATATTTAAATTAATGATAATTATTACTACACTATACGACATATTATATATTACATTATACTATTATTATAATAAATATAATATTTTTTTATATTTATTTTGTTAAAAAATAATTAATAATATTATTTGTTTACATTTGTAAAATGTTTAAATATTCAAAGTAATCTATAGAATTTTTATTTAGTTTTTTGAAGATATGGATAATAAAAAATATAAAGAAGTTTTGCTTAAAATTGCAAATAATTTGTTGGACAAAGATGTTAAAGCAATTAAATTTTATTATTCACAACAAATTGGCTATGGTTATCTAGAAAAGATCGAATCTCCTATTGAATTAATTCAAACTTTAGAACATCGTATGCTTCTAGGGATTGATAACAATGTTGCTTTTTGTGAGGTACTTAAAATAATTGGAAGGAATGATCTGATAAAATATTTTTCTGGTAAGTATAATAAAAGTATTATATTGATGCATTACACCAGGGGTCGAAATAAGTGCGGGACATCGCCGCCCCTCAGACCATTTTTGAGACTTGCTAGATGGGGACAACAAACCATTGTTCATTTTTTCAGTAAAAATGATCAATGGTTGGTTGCCCTCATATAGCAGGTGTCAAAAATGGTCTGAGGGGCGGCGATGTCCGGCACTTATTTCAACCCCTGCATTACACACATTTGTATGTTACATCTATCAGATTTGTTTAAGAATTTTATTACACACATCTATCAGATTTAGTTACTTTAAAATGTCACTGACATGACATACATGTCAATCATACTAAAGTAGCCAATAAATTTATTGGCTACTTTAGTATGACTGACATGTCATACTAAAGTAGCCAATAAATTTATTGGCTACTTTAGTATGACTGACATGTCATACTAAAGTAGCCAATAAATTTATTGGCTACTTTAGTATGACTGACATGTCATACTAAAGTAGCCAATAAATTGTTACTTGAGAATTATAAGGTTTTATCTGATGTTTTTATGTTTTAAAAATTTAACTTTTAATGTTATATTGTTAAATTATTTTACTTTTGTTATTCTCTATAATTATAAATTGTTTGTTAATGTTATTTTTTATATATATATGGTTGTAAATTGCTGTTCATTTTTAACTTCCCATTATTTTTCTTATTATCATATTTGTTATTCTTTTATTTATTGTTGTACTTCTGTTTATATTATTTATGTTTTATGACTTAACATATCTTAGGGTGGATGGGGGTGGGTTAGTGTTGCAAAAAAACGTGTTTTTTTGCTGTCGCATTTTTTTCACCCAAAAAAACGCATTTTTTTGTTGTTTTTTTTATTTTTTTTGGCGTTTTTTTGGTTTGGGTGTAAGTTTTTTTGGATTTTTTTCAACTCTTATGATATATTTGTTTACTAATTTTGTGTAAACAGAGTGTTTAGCCAAAATGGTATAAAAATATTTATCTTTTTGATTAGGAAAATGGCTAAACAGTTATTTATTTTTTAAAAAAATTTCAAGATTTTTACCTCAAAAAAATTATTCATTTTCCTTATATTAAACATGAAAATGATTACCTTTTTTTATTTTGCAAAGCAGTGTTTCATATAATAAATATATTTCTTTCATATAATAAAAATATTTATTTAGATAATTCTGATTCATTCTATTAAATAATACATTTATTATTATTCAAATTATGGATTAATAAAAAATTTAATGAACATAAGTTGAAGAAGTTAAAAAAGTTGAAAAATAATTTTGTAATTTTAAAACCAGTGACAGATCCAGGGGAAATGAGAAGTATGAACCTACCATCCCGCACCAGAATCCATAAATTTATAAAATATCTTTAAATTTTTAAATTTTTTTTTAGTAGGCAAAAATGTGATACAAAATAAACTAAATTTTTAACAAGCCCCGATTCCCCTTCACACCCACACCAAAAATTCCCGGATATGACATATTTTGCGATGCAGTGTTACTTCATTCATTTAATAAATTCTTAAAACAGATCAATATTAAAAAAGATACAATTCATGGCCTTTACTTATAAAAATTTACTTCTTTGTCTTTACTTATAAGAATTATTATTAAAAATTATTAAAAAAAAAAATTGTTTTTCTAATTAATGCTGCTTTTTCAAATTTTTTTTTTTTTTTTTTTGAATAAATGAACAATTGCTAAACTAAGACAATACTAAAAATATGGTAAATGGAAGTATTTAAACAAGTATTTAATAAATATCACCAAAAATAAATTTTAAAACCATTTCAGTGTTTAAAATGCAAAAAGAGTAGTTTTTAAGGCAAAAACGCAAAAAAAACAAAAAAACAAAAAAACGAAGTCCTCAGTTTTTTTGGCCAAAAAAACGGTTTTTTTGGCAAAAAAACAAGTACCAAAAAAACGACTTACATCTCTAGGTGGGGTGGAAGAAAGGGGTCCAAAATTTTATAATTTTTGTTTAACCAGTTATCCTTAAATAACCTTTTTAGAAAAAAACAATTAATTTTTTTTTTTGTTGGTTAGGTTTTCACTTTAGGTCAGCAACCACAATCACTTCTACTTCTATTTAAAAATTTTAAAGATGCTAAAAAACATAAAAGAAAGTTTGATTTGATAATCAATCAATATATTCTGATTTACATGATCTTACAATTCGGGTGTTTACGAATTGCATAATTACTAATAATCTGTAAACACTTTATACTAATGATGTTAATAATAAATAATAACAACTCTAAAAATCATAACGCTAACAATAAAAATAACATTAATAATAACTATAATAATAAAAATAGTATTAATAATAATAAAAATAATGATATTAATGATAAGAAGAAGAATTATATTTTTAAAAATAGTGATTTTATTAAAAATAGTGATAATAGTAAAATTAAAGGTAATCACAATAATAATAATGATAAAATTCTAACAATGGTATATTTAAATATATCTATATACACATTGAAACATTTTTATGACAATTACACACATATATTTATATTTTATTTGCTGACCTGACGCCAATCTCTAACAGATTAAGTTTGGCAAAATATTGCTGACTATATATTTCCTTATATTTAAATGTATACATATATACTTATACACATATATACATACAGATACACACATAAATATATATATATATATATATATATATATATATATATATATATATATATATATATATATATATATATATAAATTATTGGCAATTATTGGGTAATATTTTAGACCAATATTGGCTGCAAACATTGGGAAAATATTGGGGAGCGCAAATGGGGCTTTTTTTGGAAAAAAATCGGCAGATTACTGGATAAATCATGGTTCCAATATTAGGCTAATAATGGTTTAAATGGCTAATTACAGCCCAATATTGGTTCAGCAATTGTCCAACACAGGCCAAACAATGGCATAATAATGGCGATAAGTTTTTGAATATTTGTACTCTGCATGCCATGACATTTTATTTAAAGATCTATTTGAAAATCATGCATAACTTCAAGAATAATAATTGTTATTGTAATATTCAAAAGCAAATTGACTTAACATCAATCATTGACTTAACATTGTTTTAAACCAAACTCTAATTTTTCTTTTTTTTCCTGTAACGTTATAAAGCATTAAGTTATAAAACATTGATAGTTTTACTGTCAAAGTTTTCTTAGCAACTTTTCTCAAACAATCATCAAGACTACTTCCTCCAATTAAAAACAAAAAGATAACCTATAAAGAAATAGACATTTATCATTTCCACTTTTACCATTTAGAAATAAAGAAATAAACATTTATCATTAGCTATATCATATGAAAATGAGTTTACTAAAGTATAAGTGTTATTATATATGAAGTCAATTCTAAATAGGAAAAATATACTAATTTGAGTTCTTAATTTTAAAAAAAATGTAAACTTTTATATTCTTTATATATTATAATGATAATATAAAACTTACTGCATTTGATGGACATTCTTTTAATGGAAATATAAAGTTTTCTGGAAGATTTCCACTTGAATTATAACCAGAAGACACTTATTTTTGGCGCTGTACACGTAACTCTGACTTAATTTCCTCCAACTGTTTAATCACACTTTAAAAATATGGTCGAACAACATCAGCCACAGCTTATTTTACTAAATCTTGTTTTCAAATATAGGAAATGTTCAGGTATATAGAGTCCCAAAAAAGATTTTGTATCAATATCAAACATAATTTTGTTGACAGATTTAATTATTTTTCTTCTCTTTGAACAATAAGATGGCTTAGAATCCATGACCTGTTTAAATCCTTTTTTATATAAGTTATATAAACTTTATAAAAGCTAAAATGTAAATAAGCTAAAACTATGAAGAAAAAATATGTGTATAATACATATATATGTATACTTTGAAATTTAATATGACTTCAAAACTAAATACAGTTCTATAATAATAATAACTTATTTCCAATAATATTGGTCCAAAATGATTTTTTAGTGTTAGTCGAAAATGTGTGCCATATTAAAAAATCCGACTTCATTGCAGCTATATTGCAGCTATATTATATATAATCCGACTTTATTGCAGCTTTATTGCAGGTTTAAATATATAAATTTATTAGCCAATCATGGCCTAATAAATTTCCAAATAAGTTGGTTAGTATTTAGGCTTCTATATCAGCTGCAAATGCAAGCCGAAAAATGCAAAGGCTCAGCAAATAAGGCAAAATGATGCCATACAATGACTCGTTATAAAGTGCTATCGTACGGTGTTTACTGGGTATACCCATGCATGTATACTTACATATAAAGTCATCGTACAATTTGAATTTAAACTAAAATGAAGAAAAGTTGCATATTGTCAAAATAAGTTTTAATTAAAAATTTGTTTTACTCCGCTTGAGACAGCTTCGCTTTTGTTTTTTTCAAATAAATTTTCATACCAATAAAAATATTTTTTTGGCTTTTATAGTTTCCAAAGTGAAGCAGGGGGAAAATTTATCAATTTTTTAAAAGAGGTCCTTGATATTTTAAAATTTCTTTTTAAAAAATAGTGTAAAGTGAGTTTCAAGATAATTTTCTTGAAAAAGAATTAACAAATAATGAAGACCAAATCTTTGAAAAAGACACAACTAATTTAAAAAAAAAGAGAGAGTTAGATTTGTTGAATGCTATACATGTCCAGGTCAAAATCAAAATTAATATTCAAACGTAATTCTCATATTACCACCAAATGTGTGATAATCAAAAATCTTTGTCTTAAATGATATCTACTATGTGTGTGCAGAGTTAGATCAAGAAAGGTTCTCTATGAGAGAAATGCAATTTGCACCTAAAGTAATCAGCAGTTGAGTTTTTAAAGCAAAATGGAAAATGCTAAGAATTAGTTGAGTTGACCCAGAGGATGGTGACCATGCATGACCATCATATGGAATCTGATGGTCATGCATGACCATCAGATTCCATATGATGGTCATGCATGTTTGAAATCTGTTAACAAATAAAGTATGGCCATGATAAGTTATTAAGACATCTTTGAAATGTGTAAATGAAATTGTTTTTGTCTGTTTATTTTGTAAATTTATAGGAAGGTTTAACAATCTTTAAAAATATTTTTAAGAAAATTACAAAGCTTCTTTTGCATTCAAACAATTTAAATTCAAACTAAGGATTCTTTGTATTACCATTGCACTTTTGTAAAATTTTTGTGTTTCTTTCCTTACAAAAAGGATTTTTTTTTCTTAAAGTCTGCGGGCTAAGTTTTGTGCCTTGGATAGTTCTCTTGTGGACTCTGAAGGTACTAAGAGATAACTATCTTTACTGACTTTTTAGATAGACCCCATAAGCACCACTAACAGTCTCTGCTTTTTTAAATATTTTTTACTTTGTGAAAATTTTTATTTGTTATGTAATTACTTAAATTTATCATTTAGAAATTTCAATTTTACCTGAAAGTTTTACCATATTTTCTGTCAACAAAGGTAATTGTTTATTTTGTTTAAAAAACATTAACTAATTTCCAAAATAATTGTTTTCAGTTTCAGTGTGCTTTGTTTGCTTAAAAAGTAAAAATGGTGTCAGATTTATTTCAGTGATTATTCAGTATTGTGACTTTTATTACAATGTAAAATACTATACATCAAATTTATTATTTTTTTGATTTTCTTTTAAATAAATATAAACCATGAATACCTTAATCTTTTAAAGGATTAAGATAAATGAATAGGGGTATTTTTTTCATATACTTTTAAATAGAAGTGCACTTTAAAACTTCAAGTTCAACTTTTTTCATTATCTATTTTTATGTTAGTTTGATTTTAATTAAAAAAATAGTTTTCTTTTTTCATAATATATACATTTTTACATGTTGGCTTAGTTAGGTTTTATGTTTTATCATTTTTACAAATCTTTTAAAACAATTTTATTGGTTTCTTTAAAAACATTGGAATAATAAAATTTGTTATAATCATATATCATGTGATATTATGTTTGTTATTTTTATATATCATATGTGATATCATGTGATATATGTATCATATATGATAAAAAAAAATTATATAAAAAGAAATTAATCAAGTGGTACATTATTTTGATTTTTCTTATAAAAATTGTATATTAAATACATTTAAAACATAATATATAAAAAACTTATGGTTTGAACCAAGACAGATGTTGTTGGTCAAAGTTATAACTGTTTAAACTTTGCCTTGAATTAACAAAAATCTGCCATTTTAAAAAATGGTTTTGATCTTTGTTTCTGTTTTGTGTGTAATGGAAAGCTGAAATATGTATACTTACATACTTTGAGGCAAAGAACCCAATAAAACAATTCAAAATATTAAAAATAAACATAACACCAAATAAATAGTCCTAATTTTTTTATATTAAAATTTGTTTTGAATAATTTGATTATCACAGTACTTTTTGAATAATTTGAGAGTTATGTTTAAATATAAGTTTTGATTTTGACCTGGTCATGTATGGCTGTTTTGTTTCAACAAATATAACTCTCTTTTTTTAAATTAGTTCAGTGTCTTTTTCAAAGATTTGGTGTTCATTATTTGTCAACTCTTTTTCAAGAAATTGAAACTCACTTTGCACTTTTTTTTTTTAATTTTAAGAGATCAAGGCTTTTTTAAAAAAAATTGATAAATTTGCCCCCTGCCCCCACTTTAAAAACTATGAAAACCAAAAAGCATTTTTATTGGTTATTTATTAAAATAATTTAGTTATTACAGAGATATCACAATAAATGTATATCATTAGTAAATAAATTTAATTAAAAAAAAATTTTTATTGCTATCTAAACAAGTTTGATTTGATAAATTAATTTTGATGAATAATAAACAGTTGTTCTTTTACTGACAATTGGTTGAGACAATTTGTAAAAAATATAATTATTTAATAAAGTTGTTTACCATAACTTTTTTATTTTACCATTATTTAAATTATAGGTGCTACAAAAAATTTTATATAATTAGTGAATTTATTATTTTATGTAGTTTAGCATTTAATATTTTATAAAATTGAGCTTAAAAGATAATTCACAGTCAAAATGATTGTTAGATTCTGGCTATGAATATGTAGCAAATATGAACAATCTACTTCTGTTTTTTACCCAAAAAATATTTTAAAGAAAAAAATTCTGGCAATAATTGGAAAAGGGACTTCATTTTAGAAAACATACTGCAATAGTGGCAAGTATTATTGTTATTTCAGGAGGTGATGTTACTAATTTTGCACAGTCTTTATAAATTGGGTTTAGAGTTTTGGATGAAGTTGTAATTAAAGGAGGAGAAATGATTATAAAATATACTAATCATTTGCACTCATATTTTAGCATAATAAACTTGCTAAACTTTTTCATTTAATAGACAAGTTAAGTTTAATATTTTTTTCCAGATGTTATAAATTCGCCTGAGTAAAATTGCAATGAAGGTTATAATTTTAAGTGTATAAATAAAGGTTATAATTTTATGTTTTTTTTTTAAATATATAAAGTCATTTTATTAGATTCCTTTCCTCAAAATATGCAAGTATGCATTTTTTTCAGCCTTCCATTGAATAAAGAACAGAAAAAAAGACCAATACAATTTTTTTAAATGTCTAGTTTTCGTTATTCAAAGTAAAGTATAAATAGTTTTAATCTTTAAACTTGTTAGGAATTAGATCATAAAACTTTAAGGATCCTCATAAATTATTAAAATCTTTGAGTGGTGTGAAAATTAGCAAAATCTGAGACTTGCATTTTGAAAAAAGTTGGATATTTTAATATGGAATTGTCCCTCATCAATAAAAAGTAGTATTCTTGGAGTGAGTGTTCTTTTCTGTACCTTGATCTTGAGGTAATGGTGGTGGTGATAAAGGTTAGAGATTTTATTAGAGATTGGATTGGTAAATGCCAAAAAAAAAGTTGTGAATTTATTTTTCATATATGTAATGATGCCACAATTAACTTTCATATATGTAATGATACCACAATTTTATTTAAATACTTATCAATAAAAAAGCTATATCGATTTAACATTGCAAAAATTTATTAAGTTTGCTATTTTTTTGATTCATTTAAGAATGCAAAAATTTATTATGAATACTATTTTTTGACTTATTTAACAATGCAAACATTTATTAGGTTTGCTATTTTTTGGATTCCTTTAACAATGCAATAATTTTTAAGTTTAATATTTATTCATTTTATTTAACAATGCAATAATTTATTAAGTTTACTATTTTTTGACTTATTTAATAATGCAAAAATTTATTAATTTTACTATTTTTTGACTTATTTAACAATGCAAACATTTATTAGGTTTGCTATTTTTTGGATCCATTTAACAATGCAATAATTTTTAAGTTTAATATTTATTCGTTTTATTCAACAATGCAAAAATTCATTAAGTTTGCTTTTTTTGATTCATATAATAATGCAAACATTTATTAAGTTTATTATTTTTTTTGACTCATTTAACAATTCGAAAATTTTTTAAGTTTACTATTTTTTTAATTCATTTAACACTTCAAAAATTTATTAAGTTTACTATTTTTTTGACTTATTTAACAATACAAAAATTTATTAAGTTTACTATTTTTTTAAACCCTTTAACAATACAAAAGTTTCATAAGTTTACTATTTTTTTGACTTGTTTAACAATGCAAAAATTCATCAAATTTACTATTTTTTTTTACTCAATTAACAATACGAAAGTTCATCAAGTTTGCTATTTTTTTGACTCATTTAACAATGCAAAATTTATTAAGTTTACTATTATTTTTTGACTCATTTAACAATAAAAAGGCTTGTTAATTATACTATTTTTTTGACTCATTTAACAATGCAAAAAATTTTTAAGTTTTGTATTTTTTTGACTCATGTAACAATATAAAAATATATTAAGTTTACTATTTTTTTGATTCATTTATTAAGGCAAAAATTTATCAAGTTTACTATTTATAATTTTTTGACTTATTTAACAATGCAATAATTCATTAAGTTTGCAATTTTTTTGACTCATGTAACAATTCAAAAATTATTTAAGTTTACTATTTTTTTGATTCATTTTACAAATCAAAAATTTATTAAGCAAAAGTTTATTAAGTTTATTATTTTTTTTTTGATTCATTTAACAATGCAAAAATTTATTAAGTTTACTATTTTTTTGACTCATTTTGTTAATGTTTTATATTCACTCATGATGGAGGAAATAAATAACGATATAAATGTTTAGAAATATTATTAAAAGTATACATAAAACATAGCGTCGTGGCTGAAGCTGAAAAACTATATATATAAAATATATATACGGCACATAAAAATGGTGCCGATATAATTACATATTAAAGATGGTGTCATAAAAACTCAACACCCCAACTTGACAACATACTATTTTAAAATCCAAATAAAAATTCCTTAAACTTTTGTAATAAATCTTTCTTTGCTGGCTTCGTAAAAACGTCTGCGTAATTTTCTTTTGATTGTATATACTCTAATTGTATACGACCTTGTTGGTAAAGTTCACATATAAAATGATAATACATATGTCTATATGTTTATCATTTTATATGTGAAAACATATGAAATCTAAACATATAGACATATGTAAAAATATATGTCTATATGTTTAGATTTCATATGTTTTATAGGATTTTTTGCCAATGAAATCGCCTCTTGGTTATCGTTTCTGAGGGTTGCTGGTTCGAATTTTATTTTTAATAATTCTTCTAATAGTTTTGTTAAATAACTAATTTCTTGGCAAGTTGCTGATATCGACATATATTCAGCTTCACAGATGGAAAGTGCAACACTTGATTGTTTCTTTGATTTCTAACTTATGATTGGTCCATTTTTACACAAAGAAAAACAGTAACCTGATATACTATGTCGATCTTCGAAAGATGAAGCCCAATCTGCATCACAGAAAGCATAAAGCTTTAACTCATCAGTCTTTCTAAAAGTTAAACAGTAGTTTAAAGTATGTTTAATATAACGAAATACATGTTTAATCATAATCCAATTACCACTATTTGGATTTGATAGTTGCTGAGATAATCTTGTTACAACATAGCTCAAATCTGGTCTCGTACATGTCATTGCATAAAGAATACTTCCAACCATTTGTCGATATGCTTTATCTCTGAATCATTCAATTTTATTTATTCTTGATTATGGTATGAATTGGGAACTTGCTCACATGGGGTTGATCTTGGTTTGCAATTGTCAAAACCAAATTTTTGTAGAACATTTTGCAAGTAATCTGATTGATTCATAGTGATATAACAACTAGTTGATTTGAATTGAATACCAAGGAATGAAGTCAATGGTCCTAAATCTTTCATTTTAAATCGCTTACTTAATTTTTTCCTAATTTTAATTAATAGTTCATTTGAGTTGGCAGCTATGATTATATCATCAACCCATACTAGGATCATTGCTATTTCAGTATTGCTTCTTTTAACAAAAACGCAAGCATCAGCATTTGATTGAACAAATTGTATTTCCTTGAGAAATTCACTTAAAACATTCTGCCAATTTCTACCAATTTGTTTTAAACCATAAAGTGGTTTATTTATATTCTATACTAATTGTTTATTGTTGTGAGTTTTTTCATAACCAGGAGGTTGGTTTTCATAAATTTCATGTTCTATAGGTGCATGTAGATAAGCACTTTTAACATCCATTTGATGTAAAATGAGGTCATATTGGATAGAGAGTTGCATTAAAATTCGGACTGATTCCATCCTAGCTGTAGGTGAAAAAGTTTCTAAATAATCAATCCCTTGAATTTGCTTGTAGCTTGCAACATATCTAGCTTTGTATATAATTTTTTTATTGTTCCCTTTAATTGTGTAGATCTATCTTCCCCCGACTACTTTTTTATTTGCTGGGAGTTCAGTAACAAAAGTATCATTATTCGTTAATGATTGGATTTCTTCATTTATGGCATTTTTCCATTTATCAGACTCATCGGTGTTGATAGCATTACTGTATGATGTAGGTATATTCATCAAATAACAATAATCTATATAGTTAATTACATCGTCATTATCATTATCAAATATGTAATCTTCCAGATATTTTGGAGCTTGTCTTTGTCTTTGAGGGTAACGTGATGAAGAAATTTCTTAAGGTATATTTTGTTTATTATTAGGAATGGATGGCTTAGGTGTAGGCTCTAGCTTTTGGTTCAACATTTATAAAATCACCTGTATTGTAGGTATCTATTTGGCCAACAGATTCATATTTTTTCTGTAAATTTTACAAGTCTGTGTTTTAAAACTGAATTCGATTCTGGATAATAAACTAGGTATGATGGACTGTCTTTATTGTATCCAACAAAATAACCTTTAATGCTTCGTGGTTGTAACAAATTGGTAGAAATTGGCAGAATGTTTTAAGTGAATTTCTCAAGGAAATACAATTTGTACATTATGTACATGTGGGTAACATACTGATCCAAATAAGTGTAATCTCGAAATGTTTGGCCTTAAACCAGTTTCTAATCCGTATGGTGTACTTTTAATTCGTTGCACATAGCATCGATTTCTTATATATGTTGCAGCGCTAATTGCATAATCCATAAATGTTTTGGGAGCTTAGATTCGAAAATCATGGCTCTTGCCATGTCAAATAGTGAACACCAATATCTTGTTGCGGTTCCATTTTGATGTGGGGAATAAAGTGATGTAAACTCATATTTAATGGTATGTTTTAGAAGTAGTTCTTTGAATTCTTTTGATAAATATTCGCCTCCATTATCACTGCGAATACATTGTACATTACCAGATGGAGAAATATCATTATAAAAACTAAATGTTTTAACCTTTCCATATGGAGCAATATCTGCTAGAAATTTTTCAGCAGCTTTTTCAGCAGCTTTGGATACTTTTGAGCCAGTGGACATTTTTCTTATTAAATTGGCAAAAAAACTTTTAAAAATAAAGCATTTTCTTAAAGGTTTTTGGGCTCCTAAATCTGCGGGACTTGGGGTTGTAGCCCCAATAATCTGGAACTGCTTTAAACTTTCCCTCCCTAGCTTTTAAATACTAAAAACTTTTACGCAAAAAACCTGTAAAAAGAACTAATAATTAAGCCAATTATGCTTTTTAAATAGTCAACCCATTTTCAGTATCCCACGTGTATAAGCCTTCTCACTGCTTTTTTTTCATTCAGATTCAGCTTTGTCTGAATTCTACTTATTATATAGAATATTTTTAATTTACTTTAAAAATTATATAAAATGTAAGCTTATGTAATTTTATTTTTGTTTTATATAATTTATTTTTAATAAAAATTTGTTATTACTTTTAGAATAAAAAATCTTCTAATCAAAAATTATTATTTTATTTGTAAATTTAATTTGCATTTGGTAGCATATTGCTTTTATGGAATTTATTATCATATGCAAGTTTTTTTTTTTAATGTAACTTTTTTTTAAATTTGTGACTTTTATAGGTAAATGTAAATTACATTTTGAGGAACTTTTATATTATATAAAGTAATTTTAAAAAGTAATTAACTTTTATGCTTAAAAGTAAACAGTTTTTTCATGTGGCTTACTTTTAAAAGTAATTAACATTTACATGTGACCTACTTGTAAAAGTAAATTACTATTTGATTAATCTTCTTTTACATAATTTTCTTTTGAAAGTAAAAAAACTTACATTATAAAGTAAAATTCTTTTAAATATAATAAATTACTTAGACGGAAATGTAAGTAAATCATTTTATTAAAAAGAATTTACTTTTTCATAAAAATTAACTTACTCTTGTAAGTAAAAAAAAAAGGAAGTCAAAGAGCCTAACAATGCAAATTTTTATTTAGTTTGCTTTTTTTTTATTACAGAAACTTATCATGACTTAAGTTTTTGCACAATTTATATTTGACTCATTTAACAATGCAAATATTTATTATGAGATAAATAGTTTTTGCACAATTTCTATTTAATATATATATATATATATATATATATATATATATATATATATATATATATATATATATATATATATATATATATATACACACACAAAATATATATATATATATATCTTTATTAATTTTTTTCTTTTTTGACTCATTTAACATATCAAAAATTTATTAACTTTATTAAGTTTTCTATTTTTTTAACTCCTTTAACAATGCAAAACATTTTTTAAGTTTAATATTTTTTTGATTCATTCAACAATGCAAAAATTTATTGGATTTAACAATTTTTTTTGACATGTTTAACAATGGAAAAGTTATTAAGTTTATTAAGCTTGTTATTTTTTTGACTCATTTAACAATGCGAAGATTTACTAAGTATGCTTTTTTTCATTTGTTTAACAATGCTAAAATTTATTTAATTTTTTTTTTTTTTTGACTTGTTTAACAACGCAAAATTTATTAAGTTTACTTTTTTTTTTCGACATTTTACCAAAGGAAAACTTTTTTAAGCTAGTTTTTTTTGACTGGTTTATCTAAAAACAAAGTTAGGAGTTTGCACAGGTGTTGTGCAAACTCCAAATTTAATTATATTTGTTAATTTCAAACAATATCATTTAGCAAAAAAATAACCGTGATTGGGGCCTGGAAACAGAAATACCCCAAAATTAGTTCATAACTCTAAATGTAAAAGCATTAAGTTGACAAATTTTTCTTTTTTACTTTTTTATACTAAATTTATATTCATTGACAGGTTTATTTAAATTATGTTCATTGTTTTATAATTATGTTTTTATAATCATTGTTTATTTAAATTATAAACCACTCATTTGATCACATGTTTGTTTTGGCATGACATAGCGTTGTACTACTACGCTAAAAAAACTTTGGAGTGGTATAAATTAAGAAAGGTAAATTTTGTATCAAAAAATCTCAATCCACCAATTGCCCACACTTTCAGCCCATCAAAAAATAATGGGGTATTGGCAAAGGTTGTTTGCCTAAAACAGCCTTTAGTATTAACCATGCAAGAAAATGACAATATCGTTTGTGCAGAAATTAATGGGCACTATCACTAGTAATGTACGATTATGTTTTTGAAATTCAGAAAAATTTTGAAAGTAAATCTATATCATATCTCTAATTTTTTTATACTCTTTCATTTCTTAACTTTAAAACAAAACTAAAGAAATTTGTAAAAAAACAAATTTAAATAATAATGGTAAATATAATGATTAAATGCAAAAATTTATCAAGTTTACTATTTTTTGACTCATTTAACAATGCAACTTAACTAAAATGAACAGAAATTTAGATTATAAATTAGAAATTTAGAAATAAATAGAGCCCATACTGCTCCAGCGTTGCCAAAATATAACAACATTGGCGACGACCATGATGATGATGATTATGATGATGATGATGATGATGATGATGTTGATGATGATGATGATGATGATGATGATGATGATGATGATGATGATGATGATGATGATGATGATGATGATGATGATGATGATGATGATGATGATGATGATGATGATGATGATGATGATGATGATGATGATGATGATGATGATGATGATGATGATGATGACAAATTGTTGTATTTAGATATATCTGAGATATGCACAGCACTCAAAAGTTATTATCTTACAAAATATGGGAAAATCAATGAAATTCAACCACCATTAAAATTACCCGCAAATGTTGATCTAATGAATAAATTTGTTGATCTATGTATCGTTGATGCTGTTACTACTCAAAAAGATGCTGTTTATAGAATTGAACGAAAGAAATATCTTGAAAAGCAATTGCGTTATACACCAATTCCATATAGTGAAATATTTATGAAAGAAAAATCTGTAACATTAATATCTGGAATAGCTGGTATTGGGAAAACATGGTTGCTAAGAAAATGTTTGCTTGATTGGTCAAACGATTTAATTTGGAAAAATGTCAAACTTGTATTTTATTTGGAATGCAGGAGGCTGAATCAACATCAAAAAATTTCTAATATTAATGAATTACTAAATGTTTTCTACAAAGATATTATCAATGATTTTAGTATTAGTAATCATACTGCACTATTTATAATTGATGGATTAGATGAGTTTAAATATTTAAATGAATTAATAAATCCAAGTTTGAGTTGTCACTATCCAATCCTTAATGCTTTAACTGAAATTCAAAACTACAAATATGTAGTTGCTGGTAGAGTTTATGCAATTGATCAATACCAAAGTATATCAACAGAGCATAATGATAAATTAACCATTCAAATAATGGGATTTAATGAAAATGGAATAAATAATTACATAGAAAATAATGTTTTTGAGGAAAAAAAAGAGTTTGTGAAAGCAACTTTGAAGGAATCTCCGATTGCAAAATCCATGTCATCTGTTCCATTTTATTTATCTTCCATGTGTAAAATTATTAGTGACTCAAAAAATGAAGATAAAAGTTCTTTTTTAACAATGACAGATTTGTATGCAAATATTTTTTTATACTTTTTGCAAAAACATATTATCAAAAGCAATGAATTGATTTATCAGATAATGGAAAACGATTCCAATAAAAAATATGTTTTGAATATTTGTAAAATTGCATATCAATTGTTTGTTGAAAATAAAGTAATTTTTTCAAGAGAAGACATTCAAACTTTTATCGATGACTTTAATGAAAATAAAGACAATTTTTTTGGATTTATAGAAAGGATTGAAACGAATCTAGGTTATTATTATCAATTTGCACATCTAACAATAATGGAGTTTTGTGTATCTGTATATGCATATAATTGTTTAAGTAGTGAAGAGATTATAGCTGATAAAAGGTTGGAGAGTTGTTTATCAATGATTTGTGGATTAACCAATAAAAACCAAAATAGTTTATTAAAATTTCTTGTTAACTTGATTCCATCCAAGCATTCTTCTAAAGAATCTTTATTGTTATTTTCTATTTTAGGTAAGTACTTAATGCTTCATTGCATTATTATAAGTCATTTTAGATAAAGATACAGGTGTTTAAAGGATATAAATAGTATAGAAATTATATTAAAAGTATTTTCTGTTGATAAAATATTTTTTCTTACTCTAATAAATTTATAATTTATAATAGCATGTTTATCCTAAAATAGTAGTTAAGTTTGTAAATCATGTGTCTAGTATCTTTGTGTAAATATGTCTAAGCTTTCTTGTTTAATGGATTTTAACAAAAGTCTTCTAGTAATATTCTGGTGTATCTACAAGGGTCAAATGAGTAATAGTATAACAATTTTGCTTATTGAGTTATTATATAATAAAGTAAAAAACATAAACAACATAGGGAGTATACTTAATGTGTAAAATAATTAAAATACAAAATTGTAACATGCGGGTGGGGGCAGAAGTATGCCCTACCGGCTAAATATGAACTAGACCAAACAGTGGATATTCAGTTATTGTGATTGGCAGTGTATTTAGTGCCAATAAGTCTATTTCTCAGAGGGAAAGTGTATTAGTGTGTGTGTGAGGTTGAGTGCTGGTGGAAACAGTGTGGTGGGTCTTTGTGGATAAGGTGCCAGTTGTGTAATATCACTTTGTTGATATGTATACCTTGTTCATTGTAAGGTGTGACTATGGGGAAGATGTGGGTGTCATCGGGTTCTTTGTTTTTAATAAGATTTTTCTCTGTGTGTATTAGGGCTTTAGTGATGTTCCTGTTGATGATACCAAGATGGTACCCCTTAAGAACCAATTAGCTATTATGGGTATATAAACAATTATTTAATTATCGGCCGTTTTACCAATTAAATTTTTATTTATATACCCATTAATTTAAATATTTTGTTTTATATTGATTTATGTTATTTTAATTAATTTATGTTATTTTTATCTATTTATGTTATTTTTATTGATTTATGTTTTTTTTAATGATTTATGTTATTTTTATTGATTTATGTTTTTTTTAATGATTTATGTTTTTTTTATTGATTTATGTTTTTTTTTTATTGGTTTATGTTATTTTTATTGATTTACATTATGTTGAGTAATTTGATGCATATTTTTTGTCTTTCACCAGTGTGAAAATAAATGCGAGGCTGATTAATGTAAAAAAAAAAATTATTTATATTTTAATTATTTATATTTTTAATTTCTATTATTACACCTTAGTGTGTATGTGATTTTGTATGCCTGTTGTCAATAAGGTACATGGAATAAAATATGATGAAAATGTTTTGTAATAACTAAAATCTGTTTATAAATATATATAATATACATAGGAGATACAAATATGTTAGTGCTATTATTTTCAGTAAGATAATGTTTGGTTTGGCTTTGTTTGAATCAGTTGCTGTTATATTCTTAAAAAAGAAAATATTAGTTTGTATAGTTCGTGCTTCTTTTAAAATTGTATGTTAATGATAATTTCACTGATGAAAATTTTATATAATGAGATTCCATTCCAACTAAACAAGCTAAATGTTAATAAACTATTATACTCTGTGTTACATTATAATAAACATCTAAATCAGTGCATTAAAGCCTTAACAAGACACTTAAATCTACCAAGCCAAGAACATCCAGTTATAGACAAGCCTTAACATGTTATTTAAATCTACCAAGCCAAGGACATCCAATTTGATTTGTCTTCTTTCTTTTTTAAGGACAACTGCTTGATAATCCATTCTGTCAATATGTTCGCCATCAAAGTGTAAGGACCAACTTTCCAAATGCAACTTTTTAATCATTTCTTCCTTCAGCTTGATTGCCTCTTTGATTGTTGACTTGTAAATAGCTGATTGACGTGGAGTTGAGATGTCAATGTCTTCAGGAGCCAATTGGTTGCTTTTATTAGCTGCTTTGTTTATAGATACTCTTGTGGAGGTCACCAAGTTGACTGCAATTTTTGCTAAGATATATATATATATATATATATATATATATATATATATATATATATATATATATATATATATATATATATATATATATATATATATATGTATATATATATATATATATATATATATATATATATATATATATATATATATATATATCTTAGAGCTTTGCTGAACTAATAAAACTAATTTTCTATTATATTTGTTGGATTGAACACATGTTTCTTTCCTCTATTTAGAAGTTAAATTGGATTACCTAAATTTCATTTATTGTTAATTTCTGATTGTAATCATAAATGTTTTTTTGTTTGTGAACTTTTTACTTAATATAAATCTTTTAAATTGTAAAAATCCAACAAAAGGTTTAAATGTCAAAGTGGATGACATTTTTCAGTTTTTTACAAACTATTTTAAGTTAAGTCTGTTTACAGTATTACGATGACTTGAGAAAATTGTACAAAAACACTGGGCTCTAGAATTTTATTGTTTGTTTTCAGATTTTTCTAATCCAGTTTCTTATATGGTAAATAAGTATGTCTGCTTGCTGAAAAAATTAAATCAACTTTCTTTATATGATTTGATGAATTAAACAGCCAAATTTGTGCCACTGTTTACACAATATTGTTTTTATTTTGACCTTCACCTCCATCACTAACTAAACGAAGTGTGTCAAAATCAGTTAAATGAAATGATTTTGGCAAAAGTGTTGTTTGAAAATGATACACTGCACTGGCAACTTCATTTGATCCTCTACCTGATTGGAATTTTAACCAGGTGTATGAGTTTGGTTTGCTATTCAAATCATACAGGCCAAAATTATACAAGCTAAGTTGTCTTAAGTAAAGCTTCTTGTATCGTAACAATTGTGAATTCTCAGCTTAATTAAATAATCAGTCTTTTCAATATCATTGCAATTTTTAATCATTGCTCCTGATACTTGCACAGCAATTAAGTGTTGTGGAAGTATCAGAAGCAGGTGATTTAAATGAAATAAATTATGAAATGAAATGAATTAAATTCAGCAACATATATTCTGTAAAATATTTTGTATACAAAATAATTCTTATAAGAAATAGAAAATTTTTCTTATAAGAAATAAAAATACCAATCAAAAGTGACTTTTTTGAGGTAATGTACACTTGTTATTAATTTTTAAACATGTTTGAAGAAAAAGTTTTACACATTTCTTGCGACCATAATGACTTTCTATAGCTCAAAGAGTAAAATTTTTTTTGGCTTCTTTTAACATTATTGTATTGTAGTATTTTGTATCAATTGTATTTTGTATCAAAATAGATTGTGTATCAATTTTTCTACTTTATACATTTTTTGCTTTAATTTTTTTGGTTTTTCCTGTTTTAGTGTAAACAAGAATAATATTATCAAGTTTTATCTTATTGCATGGCTGAAGCAATATTTTTCCAAGTTTCTCAACATCATTGTCAGTGAGCTCTTACGTTTGGGGCAGGGTTGGGGGCAAAAATTTAGGGGTTTTTTGTTCTAAAGCTCCATTTATCACAATGATTTTCAAAGCATGCTTATTTGACATAGTTATAAAAATATAAATGTTTGGAGTTTGATACATGTCTGGAAATTAGCAAATGGGTAATTACACAAGTTCTTTTTCAACAAAATATCTGTCAAAAAGCAATCTAAATAAAGAAGTTTTATACAATAAATATATAGACGGGTTGCTTTGTTTACATTTTAAAGCGCACGCGCAAAAAACGACAGGCAAAACATATTAAAATTTTGTTTAAGATCCTGCGTAATTCCAAAACAGTGCAGTTATTTTCTCAAAATATAAGTTTTCATTTCTTTCCCTTTGTCATCAAATCATGCCTGATAATAAGTTAGTGTTAGTGAATTCTATATATATATAATTCTAATATATATATATATATATATATATATATATATATATATATATATATATATATATATATATATATATATATATATATATATATATATATATATATATAATATATGTTTATATATATATATATATATATATGTATATATATATATATATATATATATATATATATATATATATATATATACATATAAAACATTTGTAAAATCTATGCTGATGACACTAACATCTTCAGCGTTGTCAATAAACTTGCAGCTCAGCTTCAACTGCAATCAGACATTGATGAAATTGTTCTTTGGAGCAAGTCTTGGCTCATGGAGTTAAACGTAAAAAAATGCAAAGTCATGCACTTTAGTCAAAAAAATTCAATTCCCTTCGAGTACTCAATGGAAGAAACTGGCTCTAATTCGATAGTGGCACGAATAAATTTGGAAAAAACCACCTCTGAACGTGACTTGGGAATCCAAATTAGTAATGATCTTAAAGTGAAAGCCAATCCATCATCGCATCATGTAAAGCAAACCAAATGCTTGGTATTTTAAAACATACCTTCCAATGTCGTGATGCTTCTCTGTGGAAACAACTATACTCCACCTATGTCCGTCCTCTACTTGAATTTGCTATCCCAGTTTGGAACCCTCATTTGGTGAAAGACGAGCAAGTTATTGAGAAAATGCAACACAGAGCCACAAAGATACCGCACAAATTGAAAAATTTAAACTATCAGTCTAGATGTGAAAAACTTGGCCTCACATCTCTAATTGACCGCCGTAAACGAGATGACCTCATTCAGAAATTTAAAATTGAGAAAAACATTGACATAATTAACTGGTATTTTCCTCCTATTACAATTCCGCCGAGAGCTAAGAGAGAGATTTCACCGTGAAAAATATAACAACAATTTAACATGTTTTAATTTTTTTAATAACCGAATTGCCAACACATGGAACAGCTTGCCAGATAATGTAGTCTACTCTTCATCTGTCAACAGCTTTAAAGCGAGACTTGATAGGCTTCAAAGTTACAACAGCTCGCAATTCTCTTTGATGGAAGTTGCATTATGAGCTTCACAAATGTTATCTATGATTTGACAATCTACATTTGTATTTTGTCAACTGTCTTTACATTTGTTGTAACAAATATATACTACTACTACTATAGATATATATATATATATAAATATATATATAAATATATATATAAATATTTATATATATATATATATATATATATATATATATATATATATATATATATATATATATATATATATATATATATATATATATATATATATATGTATATATATATATATATATATATACATATATATATATATATGTATATATATATATATATATATATATATATATATATATATATATATATATATATATATATATATATATATATATATATATATATATATATATATAAAAATTGTTAGTGAATTCTACAGAAACATGAAACATTGAGTGCTCAATGTTTGAATGCTACAATAAAAAGCATTGCTACAATAAAAATAATTTTTTAAATTATATATATGTATAAATAAATATATCACATAAATGTATATATATATATATATATATATATTTATACATATGTCACATAAATGTATATATAAATATATATATATATATATATATATATATATATATATATATATATATATATATATATATATATATATATATATTTATATATATATATATATATATATATATATATATATATATATATATATATATATATATATATATATATATATATATATATATGTATATATATATATATATATATATATATATATATATATATATATATATATATATATATATACACATATAGATAATATGTACAATATATATATAATGTATATACATTATATATATATATATATTATATATATATATATATATATATATATATATATACACATATAGATAATATGTACAATATATATATAATGTATATTATATATATATATATATATATATATATATATATATATATATATATATATATTTGAATATATAAATCTTTTTTAATAATTAAATGTAATTGCAATTACATTTAAATACAATTACATGTTTGTTGTGAGTCGCTAAATTTGCATATCAAACTTTTTAGCTATTTATAAGTCTGTTTCAAACTAAAGTTAAAAAATAATTTAATTTAAATTCAACTAAAATTTATATATATATTTTTTTTATCTACAATATTTTTGAAAATTTAAGTATTAACAATGTTTATAAAATGTTTTATTACAATTGGTTTGTCAACAAATCATAAAATATGTTTTCCAATTTAAAAAGAAGTTAAACTTTATTTAGTAGTGTTACACAAAAGCTTATTATATTGTCTTTATCCTGCAAAATGCAGGTAGAGGAAAACCATTTTTTATTTGAAGACAGTGGTAATGATATCATTTGACTGGACAATGAAAATTTACACACGCAGAACAGCTGTAGTTGATTTGGATTCAATTTGTAAAATGTAATTTCTTAAAAAACTGTTTTAAGTTTGTTTTTAAAGATACAGAGTTTATCATTTGTCATGTTTCCATTACTTCAACAGATAATATTTTGTTTTTGTTACCATCGTTTGTTGTTGTATTTTACAGTAATTCTTGTGATTAGTTTTAATTAGATCATTTTTATTAAGTAGATAATTTTGGTTATCTTTCCACAACTCTAAGCTGTTTCTATAATTAAAGAGAATTTCATTTAAAAAATACCCGTTCCATGACATTTTCATTCTTTTAATTTTATCTTGACTTGCACTAAGGATAATTAGCATTAATGTACAAACCAGCGATTGTGGAGACATTGGATTCAAAAGTTTATATTTTGCAATACTTTTAATTTTAAGATTATATTCTTTTAGAATATAGCAAACAATTTTAAAATATTAAATTATTTGACTTATAAAGACTTGTAAGGGGTTACCAATATTTACATAGTACCCCATTTTATAAACAGGTTCAGTATTTTATAAACAGATGAAGTCCAGGCCTGCGATTTTTCCAAGAAGTGTTTTTCCTTCAAGTTTTAGACAAATTTTCTATTGTATTAAGTTAACTTTGATGAGAATTCATTAACAATTTGAATAAAACTTTTGACTTTTCTGTAATTTTATCTTGGCTTTCGTTAATAAGCTATGGCTCATAATGAACAGTAATTGTTCATTATGATCTTTAGGAGTAAAGTAAAACTCATTTTCAAATGCTGTTTCATTAAAGTTCTCCGTTTGATCGATTTACCAACTAATGATTTTAAAAACAACAGCTTTTGATGCTAATTTATGTAAATTTTGAAACAAATTCTCAGTTTTTATATAACTTTGCTGGATTGATGAAGTATAGATTAATAGAAGTATATCCTGTTAATTTTAAATTTATTTTACTTTTAAAAATTGGCAAAGTATTTTTTGATACTGGTTAACAAATTTTGACATATTTTATCGCGTTGGTTCCACTTTGTGAGACTTTTTATTCACATAGTTTACTTGTACAAACTTCACACCATAACTTTTACTTAGCTTTAGATCAAATGTTTTGCCTGTTGTTTTTTGCGCACGCGCTTTAGAATGTAAACAAAGCAACCCGTCTATAGATTATTACTTATGTTATGACAAGATATGAGAGAGGTTATACATACATACATACATGTATGTATATATATATATATATATATATATATATATATAATATATATATATATATATATATATATATATATATATATATATATATATATATATATATATATATATATATATATATATATGTATGTATATGTATATATGTATGTATGTGTGTATATATATATATTATATATATATATATATATATATATATATATATATATATATATATATATATATACACTGTTAAAAAAATATCGCGTTTTTTACGGAAAAGTTCCGGCAGCTGCCGATGACAAAACCTCCCGTTATTTTACGGAAAAACCCATCGCATGTAAACGGAAGTTTCCGTAAATAAAGGGATATTTCCGTTCAAATATAATGGATTTTTTCCGTTAAATAACGGGAGGTTTTGTCATCGGCAGCTGCCGGAACTTTTCCGTAAATAAAGGGATATTTCTGTTTAAATATAATGGGTTTTTTCCGTTAAATAACGGGAGGTTTTGTCATCGGCAGCTGCCGGAAATTTCCCGTAAATAAAGGGATATTTCCGTTGCAAATCAACTGGTTTTTCCGATTAAACAACGGAAAGGTTGTGGAAACTCAACTACTGGATAATTTTCGCAGTTATAATGTTGCAGTTATATTCCGTTCATATGAAAATTTAAAAAGTGAGCATTTTAGATATAAAATAGACAGATGTTATCGATAATATTATCTAAAAACAAAATTTCTTTGATTAACATACAAATATACAATTTTTCCTGATTTACATTTTATATTAAAAGCAAATACATGCATAAATAAGTAAATAAACAATACCTAAAAAAAAAACTAACAATTTTGATAGAGTACAAGCACATAATATTACACAATCATTTACATTATAGATTTATTTATAGAAAAACTTATTTAAACTTATTTTATTTAATATATATTTGTTTAAATATATTAAAATATATTTCGTAAAATATAAAAAAATCAATCCAAATACACAAAAACAAGGTTTATTCCTTTCTTTTTCATATCGAGTCAACTAGAAATTTAAAATAAAAATAAATATACCATAACATATAAATATATAAACAATAATATAAGTGTTTAAGTAAGATTTTATTATTTAGCAAAACAATAATCTATAAAAAACCTTAAAGTTGTTTCTCTAAATGAATGATTTACGTAAGGCCAATTTTTTGCCATTGTTGGTGCTAAATGCCAATACTAAATTTTAAATTAAAATAAATAAAAATCATTACAAATTCTTCAAAATCAAATTCCAATAATTAATTACAAAATTTACCTACAAAATAATCATTGTAGTCAGATGTAAAGCAGAAATATTACGTTGATGAATTTGGTAAATCTAAAAGAATTAGTCAGCTTATTAAAATCAGAAAACAGTTCTAATAAGGAACAAATAAAATGTTGCTACTGATTTGTTAGACAGCAGATAAAAAAGGAAAAAGTGTAAAACT